>JAZKJV010003406.1:0-600000 GCA_037367405.1 Ottelia alismoides
TATCGGAGCTCCGTCGCGGAGCTCGGAAGGATGAAAGTGGAGCGAGAAAACAACGGTGGAGGGCGAATTAAATGAGAGAAATCGAAGAAGAAAATAAGAAGAAGATCAGAAGGAAATGGAGGAATCTACCTGGAGAATGGAGCTCAGGTTTGAGCTCCAGGTCGTCGCTCGAAGGTCGGTAGATGGCCTGAGCTCACGCAGCTCACGGAAGGAGGATGCAGCACGGCGGTGGGGGCCGTGGATCTCGCCGGAGAAGACGCTTGTCTTCGCTCGAAGATACGATCAATTGCTATCACCAATAGGATGCTCTGAGCTCGAGGGTTCTCTCTGGAATGGTGGATGGGCGTGAATGTGGCCGGAGGTCGATTATTTATAGGATGAAGGTGTTGGCCGGAGTCGCTGGAAGGTGGAGTTCGTGGAGGTTGTGGGGTGACTCTGGTGGGAGTTGTGGTGAGTGAGGGAGCTAGCGAGGAGGAGGGAAGAGTGGGCTCCATCGTGGCGGTGTTGGCGGTCGGAGAGGGTGGCTGGAGTGGGTCCGAGAATAGAAAGGGTGCGAGGGGTCGACGCAGTGGAGATAGTGGGAGAGAGGGAGCGCCGGAGGTGGAAGACGAGTTCCCCACCGTAAGATCTTGTGATCCAACGGTCTAGAGCGAGGCGCTGCGGAGCGGCTTGGATCTGATCTGGGGTGAGGCGATCTGAGGGTGTGATTGCACCATGTGGCATGTCGAAGGCGAGGCACCAGCGGACGGATGGGATTAGATTAGGGCGTCGATCTAAGGGCTGAGGTGCGAGGCGGAATAAGTGGCTGTGATGGAAAGTCATGGGCGCGATCGTGGGGTACGCAAGCCGACGCGTGGCACGATCTGGTTGAGGTGCGAATGGAGGGTGACGATGAGAGGCGGGAAATGATCAGATGGTGGAGGTAAAAGGCGCACGTGGAGAACAGCTAGCCGTTGGATCAAGAAGAGATCCAACGGCTGGAGGCAGGGGCGGATAAGGCAAAAGGAAGCGGGCCGCGTGGCGCAATCAGAGGGCGCCACGTGGCCAGCTGTGAATGGCTGAGAGGAGAAATGAGTTTAGAAAGAGAAGGAGGCCGAATTTGGAAAAACTCAAAACATGAAAGTTGTAGATCTTGATGAGATCTTCAAGTTTCATGTTGACCAAAGACGGAGATGAGGTCAAATATGATACAAAAATACATGAATACAAATATACACATATATAGTATACATAGTGGCCCAAAAACCCAACTTCTTCCTACGAGCTCCAAATTGGATGAAATTAGTCTCATTTTAAAGGTCTTTGAATGTGTATTATTGTGAAAGTGAGTAGACCTATTTTGGAGGTTGTATGAAGGAGTTATGGGCTTTCTAAGATCCAGAGGTTCTAGGTCTTTATTGGGTGCTTTTACAAAGGAGATCTCTAACTTCCTTCCTTATATTATTAACTAAAGGTGTATATGTTATAAGGGAGGTGTTATTTTATAGGTGGATATTTTACAAGTGATCCTGGCTTCTTATTTAATGCAAATGGAGTGCTAAAATGCATAAATTATGCTTGCATGTATGAATGCTAATTATGCACTATAAAGGGAAATATGTTGCTATTTACTCGAGGACAAGATTCTATTTTCAACTTTTAGAGTGATGAATCACAGATTCATCAACCCGCTATACTTAAACCTTGCTCGTCCCCGAGCAACTAAAATGAAATGCAAGAGTGAAATGATTTTGGGTTCCATACCAAGGTCATGAACAAAAGTTGAAAATGGAGCTTGACTCGACCTTTGGATAAATTGTGTGGCAGAACCTTATTGGGACCTGAACTTAAGACCTAACAAACTTCAAGTTCCACAAGTCTTCTATTCAAGACTCCTCAATTGTCAGGTTAGAACAAATCCTCAAATGCAAATTTCTGATGAATATGATTCTTACTTGTACTGTGTAAGTGAAATGTAACTCTCCACATCAGAAATGGCTCAGAACCAGCCTCCTCTAACAAGGTAACTCAAATAACCCGGTCCAGTTCTCTTTCCTCGAGGAGCGGGGTATTCCCTTCTAAGTTCAAGTGCGACCAGCTCAAGAGGAGGGGGTGGAGAAAAGAATGGACGGTAGCCAGTGTAGCTACCTATGCCGGGATGCCTGACCAGTGTAGCCAAGTCATCCAACTGCAGACTTCTTGCTAATATACATACTCTGACAGGTATTATTATTTTTTTTGGACCTGTCTGATTTTTTTGATGTTCTTGTAATTTTTTCTTTTTTTCTTTTTTTTTGAACTATATACAAGGTGCAGCATGTACATCAGGAGTTTTTCCTCTTGAGCCAGTAGACTATCCCTCTTTTGAAGCATTATTGCAACCCACAGCATCCCGTCCTTAGATGTCAACACCACCGGACTAGGTTGAGATGCACTACCCTCCCTAGAGGAGGACGGATGTTTCCACCCGTGTGCTACTCCAAGCTAAAGGATTCTATCTCCTCACCACCTCATCAATGAAGAGCTACGTGCATTCTACTTGTCTAAGTTAGGTCATTATCTAAAAGAATCATGCGTGTGCACGAGATATTCTACTTAGACTAATCAAGATGACATGTGAACATAGACTTGCGGACTCAAAGAATTAAGTCACTTGACCTGAGAAATCTTAAATCCAGCTCCTATAAGGTTCCTCTGAAATTAGGTGGATTAAGGTCAAATCAGGTTCATCCTCAACATCTACTCATAACTTCGTTCAGAACCCACTAGCTTTTCACCTTGCATATGCAAGATATGCAGATGAGATGTAGATGCCATGCTATGTAGATGAATGAAATACAAGACTCTTTTTCTTTCTTTTCTTTCTTTTTTTTTTGAATGCAGAGATGATGTGCAAGAGTAAATAAGAAGC
Organism: Ottelia alismoides; assembly: GCA_037367405.1. NCBI lineage: Eukaryota > Viridiplantae > Streptophyta > Magnoliopsida > Alismatales > Hydrocharitaceae > Ottelia > Ottelia alismoides. Next base: position 2,891 of record JAZKJV010003406.1, read on the forward strand.
CTATATTTTTGTTTTTTTTTTTGTTTTTTTTTTTCAGAAACTTTGGTGTACCTCCTATGTTACAACAATTTACTAGGGGTTTGTAAGTATCATACAAATTATACAAGTGTTATACAATATACAAGTATACATGTATTTTACAAAAAGTTTTTTTTCAATTTTTTTACAAAAGTTTTACAAGTATTATACAACAAGTAATTTTTTTTCAATTTTTTACCCACCCATAATTATTGCAAAATATATACAAAAATACACGAAAATACGCGAAAGTACGAGCTATGGGTAAAGTATATATGTAATATATACATGCCCCCCTATACTTAGCGTGTGCTATGTCCTCAGAGCACGAAAAGCGAGGAAAAAGACATAGCTCGTGCTAAGCGTAGGAAAGCTAAAATAACAAAAAGTCTAGAAGTCGTCCTGCCCCCCTATACTTAGGCTATGGCAGCCTAGGTGTAGAAGAAGATCAAAAATGGGGCGGATGAGGTTAAGAGGAGAAGTGGAGGAGTATATACACGGCGAGCATCGGTCCCCCCTATACTTAGGCTCTGGTCAGCCTAAGTATAAGATAGGAGTGAGTGTGAGAACCGATGAGATCTAGAGAATGTACAGTGAACAGACTCAGGCGGCTCATCCCCCCTATACTTAGGATCTGGTCATCCTAAGTATAGTCCAAGATAGTGATCAGTGAGGCGGGGATGGGTTACTAGAGTCACGGGGGAAAAAGGACAGAATGTACAGGAATGATGATATATACAAGTGAGTCGGTCTGAATCTTTCAAGATGTTGCTGATGGCTAGAGCTCACTGCTGCAAGGTCTCATACGCGGCTCGAGGTGTATCTGCTGAATCTGTCTCACGCATGAATACAATCTCCTCAACATGGACTAACTGCTCATTGGATTCGACGAAGTGCTTCAACAATTGCCCATTCACTAGGAATATCGGTGCGTTATCTGCGAGATCTGAGATCTCGACACATCCACTATCATGCACCGTTCGGACGACAAATGGGCCTGTCCACTTGGACTTCAACTTGCCTTGGAAGATCTTCATCCTAGCATTGAACAATTATACCTTCTGTCCAGGAACAAAGGTCTTTCGTCTGATATATCTGTCATGCCAACGCTTCACCTTGTCCTTGTACGCCAAACTGTTGTCATATGCGCGGTTTCTGACTTCCACAAGCCCATTCAGATCCATTTCTCTCTGCTTCTGCCCAAGGTGTGTGTTCCAGTTGACCTTCTTGATTGCCCATTCTGATTTATGCACTAGTTCTGCGGGCAAATGGCACGGCTTTCCGAATACCATTCGGAATGGGGAGGTTCCTAACGGTGTTTTGTAAGCTGTCCTATACGCCCATAGGACCTGATCCAAAATCTGAGACTAGTCCTTCCTGTCTGGGCGGACAAGCTTTTGCAATATAGTCTTCACCTCCCGATTCGACACCTCAGCCATACCATTAGTTTGTGGGTGGTAAGGACTAGCGACACGGTGTTCGATACCGTAGTCCTTCAGGAGTTTCTTCACCTCCCGATTTACAAAATGGCTACCTCCGTCTGATATCATCATTTTGGGGATCCCGAACCTAGAGATGATGTGTTCTCTAATGAATTTATAGACAGTCCTGTTGTCTGTGGCTCGGGTCGAGATAGCCTCCACCCACCTGGATAGATAATCTACCGCAAGAAGGATGTACTCGAATCCGTGGCTAACAGGGAATGGGCCCATGAAATCGAAGCCCCAGGTGTCAAAGACATCACAAATGATGATTGGCTGCATTGCATCTCATCCTTGGAACCAACGGTTCCTCCCATTCTCTGAGATACTGGGCATGACTTCGCAAAGGTGATGGCATCGCGAAACAGAGTCGGCCAGTAAAAGCCACACTGAAGTACCTTCCATGGGTCCTCTTCCCAGAGTGGTGTCCTCCTGCCTCTAAGTTGTGGCATAAAGAAAGGACACTCTGGTATTCCTCCTGAGGAATACACCGTCTCCAGACACAATCCGGTCCTTCAAAGAAAAGGATCGGATCCTCCCAATGGTAGTGTCTAGCGTCCGACTTCAGTCGGTCGATGTGGCTCTTGGGCCAATCTTCGGGAGACAAGATAGTTCACGATGTTGGCGTACCATGGGAGTGAGTCGGCAACAAAAATCAACTTGTCAGGGAAGGAGTCTCGAATAGGTGAATCCTCGGAAGTATTAAGATCTTCGAGACGAGAGAGATGATCGGCTACTATGTCCTTCTTTCCAGGTTTATCACAGATGTCCAAATCAAACTCCTGGATAAGTAAAATCCACCGAAGAAGATGCGCCTTCGCGTCCTTCTTCTGCATCAAGTATCGCAGAGTCGTGTGGTCAGTGAACACAATTACCTTGGATCCAATTAAGTGAGATCTGAACTTGTCCAAGGCAAACACTACCGCAAGCATTTCATTTTCCGTAACTGTATAGTTACGCTGAGCGGTATCAAGAACTTTCTTGCGTATGGATTGCGAATGGGATGCCATCCCTTCTTTGTCCTAACACATCCCCAACAGCATAGTCTGAGGCATCCGTCATGATCTCAAAAAGTAGAGACCAATATGGGGCTTGTAGGATAGGTGTGTCCATGATCAATCCTTGTAAAAGCTTAAAGGCCTCAAGACATTTGTGATCAATAACAAACTCCATGTCTTTGCCTAAAAGATCAGTTAGCGGTCGGGCAATCTTAGAAAAATCTTTAATAAATCTCCGATAAAATCCGACATGCCCGAGGAACGACCGCAACTGTTTGATGTTGGTTGGTGGCTGGAGTCATCTGATCACATCCACCTTGGCAGGGTAAACCTCCATTCCTCTCCTGGAGATGACGTGCCCCAACACAATGCCCTCCATCACCATGAAGTGACTTTTCTCTCAGGAGAGCACCAGATTGACCTCACAACATCGTTTGAGGACTCGGTCTAGATTCCTAAGACAGGAATCGAAGGAATCACCGTGGACCGAGAAGTCGTCCATGAAGACTTCCAGGAATTCGCCGACCATTTCGGCGAATACAGCAATCATGCACCTTTGGAAAGCACCTGGAGCATTGCATAACCCAAATGGCATGCGCCTGAAAGCATAGGTACCAAAGGGGCATGTGAACGTGGTCTTTTCCTGGTCCTCCGGAGCTATGGCTACTTGATTGTAGCCCGAGAACCCATCCAAGAAACAGAAGAACTCTTTCCCTGCTAGTCTCTCTAGGATCTGATCAATGAACGGCAGGGGGAAATGATCCTTCTTCGTCGCGGCATTCAAGCATTTGTAATCCACACAGACGCACCATGACGTGGGCACTCTCGTCACGATCTCCTCTCCGTCCTCATTGGTGGTCGTTTGAATTCCCGACTTTTTCGGGACCACATGGATTGGGGCCACCCATTTAGAGTTGGAGATGGGATAAATAAAACTCGCGTTTCACCATTTCTCTATCTCCTTCTTCACGACCTCTCATAAATTTGGATTCAAACGACGTTGGAATTCACGAGAGGGTTTGGCTTCATTCTCCAAGTAGATATGGTGCGAACACAGAGCGGGATTTATCCCGTGGAGTTCGGAAATGCTCCAGCCTATCACCTTGCGGTTTTTCTCCAAGATCTCTAGCAAGCGAGATTCCTGCTCCTCGGTCAATCGCGAGCTGATGATGACCGGATATTTCTTATCCTGTCCCGCAAGGAAGGCATTTCAGTGTTGTGGGTAAAGGCTTGAGCTCAGGTATAGTGTGATCGTCTAGGAAATCTGGCTCAATCGAATCTGGTTCGGTGTTGGAAGTGGCTGGATCTTTCTCTGTTATTGCTGCCACCAAGTTATTCGGTTCTGGAGTCAGATCATCAAAGGTCTCCATGCAATCGGCAAAAGCCTCATCCGACTCATCATCCTCATCTTCCGATTGTCCTAAAGAGGTAAGGACTGACAGGCCCAGTTGGGCCTCTAAGTCATCGAAGATGTAGGGCGATGCAAGTTCCGAGCTGTACTTGTTTCTGAGGACCTCGCAAACTGACTCATGCATTGGATCATCTCCAGAGGGGAGGGACTCATCTGTGTTGGTTGGGTTCTGTCTCCATGGCCCAACTATGTCTACATGATCGCAGTCTGCTTCGGTTGAAGAGTACTCGGTGCTGGATTCGGAATCCGGTCTCTGCCATCTGGTCTGCTTCATCTCTAGTTCCTCATCTCCGTCTGGAGTTTGGAACTGGATCTTCCCGATCTTGTAATCAAACAAGGCCCCATGCTGTTCTGAGGAAGGGCCTACCTAGGATGATCTGGGAGTCTCTCCAATTACGAGGGGTTTCCATATCTAGGACAGTGAAGTCCACCATGTATTCCTGCCCCTCGACTTTGATCACAACATTCCTCAATTCTCCTTGGGACCTCTTGGTTGATTTATCAGCGAACTGCAGGAGGGTTCTAGATTTCCTAAGAGGTCCGAGATTAAGCCGCTCATAGAAGGTTGTAGGTATTAGATTAATTGAGGAACCATTATCCAGGAGAGTGCGTGCAAACGCGATGTCATCAACATGACTCACTACATAGTGTGCACCCATGTCTCTTCGTTTCCAGGGAAATGATTTCTTTATTGCACAAGTCATGGCTACTGATAGAACGTGTTTCTCAACACGGCTTTCGGTCTTCCTGCTAACCCGATTAGGTGTGCATCTCACCTTAAGGTATTTTTGAAATGCAGGGGTCATTTCCACGTACTTGTCAAAGGGGATTGTGACCTTGATGTGTTTGTTGTAGAACTCTGTCATCTCAGGGTCATCTTTTTGGATTTTTTTGGTTTTCGTCTTTCCATCCTTGAGAGCTCGAGGGAAAGGGATTATTGACTCCAACTCATGTTCTGAAACTGAAATGTTTTCATTAAAATCTAGAACTGAGTTATGTACATGACTCTGACTCTTGAACAGACTAGGACTCTGACTCTGACTGAAAGAAAAATGCTGAGGCGAAACTGGTGATGCATCTTCCACGACTTCTTGACGGTCCTCCTCGGATGGAGGTGCGGTCTCTTCATCGGTTCCATCGGACTCTATGCTGATGCGGGGTTGCTGCTTCGAGGACTCAGACGTCCTCTTCTTCTGTCGGTGGTGATGGTGGTGTTGCTCCTCTTCTTCCTCCAAGTTCTCCTCAGGTAGAGACTTGACGGCTCCTTCCTCCGGTGCATGTGCCCGATCAGGCATGGTCACGGTCCTTCCGCTCCTGAGGGACATATGATTCACATTATCATACGAAAGGATCTCATGTTCAGATAAATAATTATCTGAATAATATACCTGATCACGAGGTCGGTTCTGGCCGTGGATTATGATGTTCGGGTTGGCCTGAACCTGTGCGGGAATTGGGGTCTTTGGCGCCATCTGTTGATCCTGGGTACGAGAGACACGATTCAGATCGGTTCTCATATCCAGATAGTCATTCTGGATTTGTTGGACCATATCAGACAGGGTCTGGATCGCCAAGGTGAGGGACTCCAATTCGGCGGGTTGGGCTTGATGCTAACTTGCGGATGAGGTTCTGTATTGGCCCTGCTGGCCATGCCGATACTGCTGCTGCTGCTGGGACGGTGCTGGGCCCTGCTGATATGTGCGTTGTTGCTGCTGGTGCTGTTGAGGCTGGTACCCTTGTTCGGACCTGGACTGAACAAAGCACGGTGCGGGGACAGAGCTGGTTCCATGGTAAGCTGGGGTAGGTCGGTGAGGTTGACCATACCCCATCCCCGATTGTCTGTTGACGGGGTCATTGCTGTACCACAGCCCGTTGATCTCGAACACCTGCGGAGGCTCCTCGTATCTGGTCTCCACTTGTGGGGGTGCATGCTGGTCCTGTTGAGTGTAAGTCTGATCTTCCACCCAGACACTCTGAGGCCCCGGTGCCTGTTCCTGTACAAGATGGACTCGATGTACAGGTGCAGGTGGTGCAGAAGGGGCATGTAGCTTCATCTTAGCTGCCTTCTCAGTAAGTTCCTCCACTTGCTTTGGTAGACGTGAGAGAGACTCAAGGTCAGTGACCCTCTTGTGGATCTGCTCGACCATGGTTAACTTATCAGCAATCATCCCCATGCTGGGGATGAGGTCCTCGGTCAGATTCGCTACAGTCCTTCGGGTTGTCTCGTTGGATAGGATTGAGGGAGACAACTGATGGGCCCTGGTGGCCTGCGACCTGCCGGTTTCCGCCATCTGTTCTAGGATCTTTCATACAGCGTTCTCATTCTTGTTCAGATAGCTTCCTCCACAGGCGGTACTGACTAACCCCCGTATCTCCGGGGTTAAACCACAGAACAAGGTCTGGACTAAGATCGCCTTAGAAATGTCGTGGCAGGGACATTTCTGAACTAAGTCATTGAACCTATCCTGGGCATCATGGAAGGGTTCACTGGGTCCTTGAGAGAAACTGGCGATCTTCGTTCTCATTTGGTTAGTAGTCCTACTGAGAGGGTAGAACTTCTTCAGAAATAGGTCCTTGAACTGCATCCAGCTCGTAGATATCACCCCTAGGTTTTTCTGCCAATGTGTTGCCTTATCTCCTAAGGCAAATGGGGTGGCCTTCAGTCTAATGTAATCTTGGACAACATTAGGATGGCTAAGATTGTTGCAAACCAGCTCGAAGTCTCGGAGGAAGGTATACAGTTCTTCATGGGCATTTCTGTTGAACTTCGGTAGCAGGCTAAGGAAGTGGGGCTTGAGCTCAAATGCTTCAGCGGGAACTGCTGGTGCCAATCAATTTTGTATCTCATTCTCCGCTGGGTTGTAGGCATCAACCATTGGCTGGTCGATTCCTCCTGCTGCAATGATTTGTCCCATTCTAGCCGTGAGATCTGCATTTTGTTGTTCGGCTTCGGTAAGGTGTTTAAGAATTTGTCGCAACTGATCCTCATCCGGTGGCTGCCTAGGCAGCATCTCGTCCTCTATTCCTGGGTATGAAACAATGTCGGTGTCAGAGGACAAATCAAGGAAGGTATTCTTACCGAGGCGATGATCTTCCTCAGTAAGCTCAGAGGAGAGGAAATGGTTGGTTTGAGAGTAACCACTCTGGGTGTGAGGGAACCAGAACTCAAGAGGGTCATGAGTCCTGGGTGGTCCAAGGTGCGCTTGGGACGATGAAGAGGAGTTTCGTTGGGGGCTCAAAGAGAGATTGGTGAATAAAGAGTCGATATCCCCCCAGTCAGTCATCTTGATTTGGCGAGAAGAAATGGAAGTTCTAAGTGAAGATAGGATTTGACTCCTACCTGAAGCACACAATTCAATCCGAGACCCTGAGTTCACACTCAACACAGTGAAGGACTCGAAATCGAGTCCAATTAATCTTGTATATTTTAAATGTGATTTTTCAAGCAAGATAGCAAGGATTACGCGGCCTAAAGGGAAGTCAGCTCAGAGCCGGATGCGTCTTCCCTGTTTAACCTGTCGCCTAAGATACCGCCGGTCATTCCTTTCTTCGCTCCTATCCCAAGTCGATGGATTCAAAGACCTTGACCCTATCTACCTGCAAGCAGGCGGAGGCTGACTAGGCCGGAACTTCACTCGGGGGGTTACTGGCAACTTGTCGCGAAGTACCGCAATTTCGCCCCTATCTACCTTAGACAGGCGGAGGCTACTTGGTACTAGTCAGTGAACCTTAAAAATTCGACTTGTGATATTTGCTAGGATTAGTCAGAACGTGATATGGAAGGCGAGGATTTGGGCTCTGCCTTAAAGTGTTCACACACACTCAAGTACCCTCACTCAACCTGAAAACAAGGTCGGGGATTAATCTCCTGCAGATAGATTTTTCATTTTTTATTGAATTTTTTTGGTCAATAATGTTTAGCAGTCCCAGTTTTAAGTTTAGTTCTCACTTGTTTAGTCCAACCACACAGCACGCCTATCGTCTAGTCCCAATTTCCATTTAAATTAAATGTGAAAAACAGAGGGGGAAATCGAGAAAAGCCGATGCACGAAAAACAATGATGTGTATGATGAGTTAAGAAGACTTACAGTGATCCCTTCGCTTTTATGCAGGATGCAAAACATAATTGAAAACTTTACGCTACATGCATATGCAAGCGACAAAATCCTCTCCTAGACAAGCAGTTCTATTAGCGAGTGAAGAACAGGTTGATTTGGCTAGATCTGCGGTCTAAGTGTGTCTTTTAAGTGAATTGTGTGGACCTAGAAATTTATGAGCACAAGCAAATCCTAGATTGGCTCGAGAAGCCGCTAGTGCAAGCCTAAATTACCATTCAACCACACAGCACACGGGGACAGGGTTCCACTATATTTACACGCGCGAGAACCCAAGACGGAACCGCTGGAAATAATGCGAAAAAAAATAAAAGTAAAATACAAATTCTCTCAATTCACTCAAAACATTAATCTGTCGATTCCTCGAAGCATCTTCGACTCCTCGCGTTCCTCATACAGAAATAAATTGAGGTCAGAGAATGACACAAAAAATGCAAAGAATTAAAAGAGAGAAAATATTCATAAGAAAACTGGGGGTCAGACTACCCGGGGATAAAAAATCAAACACTTTAAAAATAGCTGCAAATTAACCTAAGTCGTGCCTCCCCGTCAACGGCGCCATTTTGATATCGCCTCCCGCTACCCTAGTTAATTCAGGCAAATTAATGTCCAAGTTATTTCTGATGTTCGTTGCAGTCGGATAACGAGAGGGAATCAAAAACCACTTTCAATTATATTCAAGTTAATTTCGAGCGGCAATTTTTTTTACTTGGTGGAAGTCCAAGGTCGAACTCAGGGAGGCATCTGTCTCCTTAGGTGAATTTTTAGCAAATTTCCAATGTTTGATTTTCATAGGGAATATTTTTGGTCTTTTTAGGTTTTTTTATGCAAGACTCATGCAAAATCAAGCCAATTTAGAACTTAAATCAGATAAGTATTCAAATGAAGTCAAAAATAATGAAAATTGGCCAGATTATGATATATGATGTAATTAAGCTTAATTTTTTTTGGAATTTTCTGACACTAAATGAATTAACTATGAATTAAAAATGAATGCAGGGTGATTTTGACTAATTTAATTTTAATAAATATCAAATCACAATATTTTTGGGAACTAAAATTATCCTAGATAGATCTAAAGATGAGGAATCCAGGAAAATTATCAGACCTTAATTTTAATGTGAAATGAACCTATTAAAAATAAACCAAGGAAATCACCAAATTAATTATTTAGGCCTCGAAATGCGTGCCAATGAGATGAATTTTTTATGCAAAGTGAGGTTAATTATCCTAAAGCTAATGTGATGTTTTGAGAATTTTTGGAGTCACGGAGAAATTAATACTAATTAAAAGGTGAAATTGGGTAAAATATGACAAAAATAGACCAGTTAATTAATTCAAAATTCCATTGTTATCACAAAAATGTGCCAAGTGTCACATAAGATAAAGGACAAGTTAAACTACAACATGCAATTTTTGGAATTTAAAAATGATAAAATATGGACACCTAAATATACGTGCAAAGACAGGGGTATAACTGCAATACAGGAATTTAAAATTGATAAAAATAAAATATGCTGACAGGGACCATTATGCAATTACCTAGAATGCAAGGGGGTGGAATGCAATTTCTCCACAGGCGCACGTGCTCCTCACGTGGGGGCGCTTCGCAGGGACTGATTTGTAATTTCAGAAACTTCCCGGGGCCTTGATGCAATTTGCCCAGGCCGCACGTGCTCCTCACGTGGGGTAACCTAGGCTCGAGTGACTTCGGCGGCTCGGGACGAGGCTCGGGTGCTCTGGAGGTTCGGTTGGAGGCTCGAAGAAGCTTCGGGGATCCGAGCCTAGAGGTCGGGGAAGAGGCTCGGATCGGGGCGACGTGTCGCGATCAAGACCGTAGGATCGAGGATGATCCAACGGTTGCTGGATGCTGAGGTGTGGCCGATCACTGACCGTTGGATCTAGAGGAATCCAACGGTGCCTGGAGCTCGATGAAGAGGGCGACGTGGCGTGCTTCTGTCCGTAGGATCACTGATCGATCCAACGGCTGCGTGACGTGGGCGACGTGGCTGATCAGCGACCATCAGAACGAAGAGGATCCAACGGCCTTTGACTGCTCTGGCGCTTGGCGACGTGGCTTGATCCTGAGCGTGGGATCAAGGATGATCCTACGGCTCCTTCGCGAGGCGACGTGGCGTGATTATGATCGTTCGATAAAAATGATCGAACGGTGGCTGAACGTCGTCTCCAACGGCCCTCTGCCTCCTACGGAGGAGATGGCGGGGCTCCGACGTAGCTGGCTTTGCTTTGCCCGGTCCTCCAGGCATCAGTGATGGTCGATGGCGAGTCGGAGGTATCTCGGAAGATGTGTGGATGGTCGGCGAAGCCTCTGGTGGCCTCAAGAGCGGAGGAGGAGCGCTGGAGCTCGATGACGACGAAGCTCGAAGGGAGCTCCGACGAGCTTCCGGTCAGTGAAGAAGTGAGTACCTACAGGGGGTTAGATCTATAGCCGAAGCACGTGGGTTGTTCGTGGAGGTTGTGGGAGTGAGATGCGAGACCTGCGAGGGAATGGGGTTGACCGGCGAGCGAGCTCCGCCGAGGTGGCGGAGCTGTGATCGAGTGAGGGTGGTGTACGGTGTTTGAGGATATGGAAGGGTGCGCGAAGATCGGAGTTCCGTCGCGGAGCTCAGAGGGATGAAGGTGGAGCGAGAAAACAACGGTGGAGGGCGAATTAAATCAGAGAAATCGAAGAAGAAAATAAGAAGAAGATCAGAAGGAAATGGAGGAATCTACCTGGGGAATGGAGCTCAGGTTTCAGCTCCAGGTCATCGCTCGAAGGTCGGTAGATGGCCTGAGCTCACGCAGCTCGTGGATGGAGGCTGCAGCACGACGGTGGCGGCCGTGGATCTCGCCGGAGAAGACGCCTATCTTCGCTCGAAGATACGGTCAATTGCTGTCACCAATAGGATGCTCTGAGCTCGAGGGTTCTCTCTTGAATGGCGGATGGGCGTGAATGTGGCCGGAGATCGATTATTTATAGGATGAAGGTGTTGGTCGGAGTCGCTGGAAGGTGGAGTTCGTGGAGGTTGTGGGGCAACTCTGGTGGGAGTTGTGGTGATTGAGGGAGCTGGTGAGGAGGAGGGAAGAGTGGGCTCCATCGTGGCGGTGTTGGCGGTCGGAGAGGGTGGGTGGAGTGCGTCCGAGAATAGAAAGGATGTGAGGGGTCGGCGCAGTGGAGATCGTGGGAGAGAGGGAGCGCCGGAGGTGGAAGACGAGTTCCCCACCGTTGGATCTTGTGATCCAACTGTCTAGAGCGAGGCGCTACGGAGCGGCTTGGATCTGATATGGGGTGAGGCGATCTGAGGTGTGATTGCACCACGTGGCGCGTCGAAGGCGAGGCACCAGCGGACGGATGGTATTAGATTAGGGCGTCGATCTAAGGGCTGAGGTACGAGGCAGAATAAGTGGCTGTGATGGAAAGGCATGGGCGCGACCGTGGGGTACGCAAGCCGACGCGTGGCGCGATCTGGTTGAGGTGCGAATGGAGGGTGATGATGAGAGGCAGGAAATGATCAGACGGTGGAGGTAAAAGGCGCACGTGGAGAACAGCTGGCCGTTGGATCAAGAAGAGAACCAACGGCTGGAGGCAGGGGCGGATAAGACAAAAGGAAGCGGGTCGCGTGGCGCAATCAGAGGGCGCCACGTGGCCAGCTGTGAATGGCTGAGAGGAGAAATGAGTTTAGAAAGAGAAGGAGGCTGAATTTGGAAAAACTCAAAACATGAAATTGTAGATCTTGATGAGATTTACAAGTTTCATGTTGACCAAAGACGGAGATGAGATCAAATATGATACAAAAATACAGGAATACAAATATACACATATATAGTATACATAGAGGCCCAAAAACCCAACTTCTTCCTACGAGCTCCAAATTGGATGAAATTAGTCTCATTTTAAAGGTCTTTGAATGTGTATTATTCTGAAAGTGAGTAGACCTATTTTGGAGGTTGTATGAAGGAGTTATGGGCTTTCTAAGATCCAAAGGTTCTAGGGCTTTATTGGGTGCTTTTACAAAGGAGATCTTTGACTTCCTTCCTTATATTATTAACTAAAGGTGTATAGGTTATAAGGGAGGTGTTATTTTATAGGTGGATATTTTACAAGTGATCCTGGCTTCTTATTTAATGCAAATGGAGTGCTAAAATGCATAAATTATGCTTGCATGTATGAATGCTAATTATGCACTATAAAGGGAAATATGCTGCTATTTACTCGGGGACAAGATTCTATTTTCAACTTTTAGAGTGATGAATCACATATTCATCACCGACCCATCCTCAGGGACATTCTCCAGGTCAGAACATGGGAAACATGCACTATGACCAGCAACAACAGTAGGGTAGAAGACCCTACCAGCCTTCTCACCAGCAGCAACCTCCTTATCACGGCAACACATGGAGGCAGAATTATCAGCAGTGTCCTCAGCAGTCCGGATACCGTAATCAGGATTATCATCAGCAGCAGTCGGCTGCTCAATATCATCCTCAGAACTCGCATTATTCCTTCATTCCTCCTCCTCATCAAACTTCTCATGGATATGAGCAGCAGTCTCACCAGCCTTACCAGAGTCAGAGACCCTGGTTGTGGGAATCTTCTGAGATTGCACCAGTAAACCCGACCCTTGCTTGCTTAGAACAATTAATGAAGAATGTGGTTGAGATGAACCAGAAGATCGATGATATGATAGCTACGAAAACTGCCATTCTAGCTCAGCTCGAAGCAAACCCGAACAATTTCTAATGCAAGGAACAGGTAACCGGTAGTGTCCACCCCGAGTTAGGAAAATTCAGTTGCTTTTTATCTAATTTTATTATTCTCAGGAGCGGTAGGACACTCTAGTCATCGGCGACAACGATGGGAAAGCATCTTGCATCTGACAGGGAATCAACAGTCCAGCCAGCACAAGGACCAAGCAACATTTTTGGAGCAACACCACCTGAAGGAAAATCACAAAAATGAACAAAATACAAAAATACAAAAAGACCACAATAGACTCGGTGAGATCCATGAATTCCTCTGCCCCGAGGAAGGAATGGAGAATGCAATCGAATTTCCCCTTGACGAATATGATGAGATTCTTGCTGAATCCCTTGATGAGATTTCTGTGGAGATAATGTGCCCTCTAGACCAAGAGCATATCATTGAGGATTTAAGCAATGAAGAGGATATTATTGAAAACTTCTGTGAATTTTTGAATGAAGAAACTTAACAAATCAGGGTGGACACCAAACAGATGAAAGAACCATCACCTAATATTATAGCCGAAGTCACCATCGAAGCAGCTCCTGCTCTGCCTCAGCTAGAACCATTGCCCTCCAATATGAAGTATGCATTCCTTGCATGTGAACCTAACATGTACCAAGTCATCATTAATGCTCATCTGATCGAAGACCAAGAATCTCGTCTGATGGAGGTTCTTGAATGTAACCATAAGGCAATAGGTTGGAAAACTTCGGATCTCCATGGGATCAATCATTTCCTTTGCTCGCATCATATTTTCCTTGAAGAAGACAACAAACCCTCTGTGATTTTCAGAGAAGGATGAATCCGAACCTTCGGGAGGTTGTCACGAATGCGGGGTTCATATATCTCATCTCTGACAGCAAATGGGTGAGCCCTCTGCACGTAGTGCCGAAGAAATCAGGGATCACCATCGTGAAGAATGACAAAGGAGAGGAGATCGCGATCAGAGTACCCACTTCTTGGTGAGTGTGTGTAGATTACAGAAGACTCAATCTTGCTACCAAGAAGAACCCTTTTTCGTTGCCTTTCATTGACTAGATTCTCGAGAGACTAGCAGCAAAAGAATATTTATGCTTCTTGGATGGATACTCTGGATATAATCAAGTTGCTTTTGCTCTTGAAGATCAAGAGAAGACCACGTTCACATGTCCATTTGGTACATATGCCTTCAGATGGATTCCGTTCGGGATATGCAATGCCCCAGCCACATTTCGGAGGTGTATGATTGTATTTTTTGCCTACATTATGGGCAATTTTCTTGAGGTTTTCATGGATGACTCTACATGTACTCCTTTGATCAATGCCTTGATTACTTAGACTGAGTTCTTCGGAGGTGTTGCGAATTCAATCTAGTGCTCTCTTAGGAGAAGAGCAACTTCATGGTGACGGAAGGAATTGTGCTGGGTCATGTTGTACCTAAACGTGGCATGGAAGTTCACCCAGCTAAGGTGGAGATGATTTCCAAACTAAAGCTACCTACCATTATCAAACAAGTCAGGTCATTCTTGGGCCATGTTGGTTTCTACCGACGGTTTATCAAAGATTTCAGTAAGTTGGTCAGACCGTTGACAGAGATGCTAGGTAAGGAGAATGATTTCATTGTTGATGATCGTGTGTTCCTTGCCTTTAATCAGTTGAAAGAACTTATCACTCAGTCCCCTGTCTCGCAACCGCTAATTTGGACGCAACCATTCGAGATAATGACAAATGCGTCAGATTATGCCATTGGTGTTGTGCTAGGATAGAGGAAAGATAATATACCATTTGCTATTCACTACGCTAGACGAATACTTTATGAAGATCATAGGAATTACACAGTCACTGAGAAGGAGCTGCTAGCGGTGGTTTTTCCTTATAGAAGTTCAGATCCCATTTCGTCGGGTCCAATGTCATCATATATACAGATCACTCGACCATATTTACAACAGAAGAAGGATGCCAAACCACATCTCATCTAATGGATCCTTCTCCTCCAGGAGTTTGACCTTGAAATCTGAGATAAACATGGAGTTAAGAATGTGGTAGCCAACAACTTGTCCAGACTTCCAGAGCATGAATCTCCTGAGACGAACTTGCAACCCATCACAGAGACCTTTCCAGAGGAGACAATTCTGTCGGTTACCTCATTTCCCTGGTATGTTGATATTGTGAACTATCTTGTGTCCAAGAGAACTCTACAAGATTGGCCAAAGATGAAAGTAAACAAATTTTTGTCTGGTATCCATTTCTACCAAAGGGAGGATCCATATCTATTCCACGAGGAGGCATATTGCATCTGGAGGAGGTGTATTCCTCAGGAGGAAGTTCCAAGTGTCCTCGCACATTGTCATGATAAAGAGTCAGGAGGACACCATTCAAGCAAAAGAATGGAAGCAAAAGTTCTTTAGAGTGGTCTTTGATGGACTACATTATTTAAGGATGCAGAAGATTATGTCAAGCATTGCACTGACTGCCAGAAGATGGGCAGCGCCTTAGGAATGACAGATACGATGCCTCTGAAGTTCATTCAGATATCAGACGTCTTTGACTCTTGGGGCACCGACTTTATGGGACTATTTACGAACAGTCAGGGCTACGAATATATTCTACTTGTCGTCGACTATGTGAGCTGTGGGTGGAGGCTATTCCTGCCCGAATCGCTGACAGTCAGACTGTCTATCGATTCTTAAGGGATCACATCATTTCACGGTGTGAAATTTTCAAAATTCTAATATCAGATGGTGATAGCCATTTCATCAACAGAGAGGTGAAGAAGTTAACTCAAGAATTCTGCATCGAACATCGTGACGCTTCACCATACCACCCACAGTCCATGGCTTAGTTGAATGTTCGAACATGGAGATAAAGACCATCCTGCAGAAGCCTGTGCATCTAGATCGAAAGAACTGGTCTCTACTACTTGATTCAGTTCTTTGGACTTACAGAACCACGTACAAGTCACTATTAGGAATGTCTCCCTACCGCCTTATTTATGGCAAGCCATGTCATCTTCCCAGTGAGTTGATACATAAATCCTTATGGGTCATCAACATCTGTAACTTGGACTCTACAAAAGTCGGGAAGAACCGAAAAGTGGATCTGAATAGATTATTGGATTTCAATTATGCATATGACAACAACATGATGTACAAGGAGAAGGTCAAAACGTGGCACGACAAGCATATCCATCGCAAGTCCTTTGAGCTGGGTCAGAAGGTGTGGTTGTTCAATGCAAAATTGAAGATCTTTCCAAGCAAGCTGAAAAGAAAATGGACTGGGCCATTTACAATGAGGCATGTGTGTGACAATGGAAGCATGATGATATCTAGTTTGTTAGCTGACGCACAGGCATTTGTGGTCAATGGACATCTTCTGAAACAATATCTTAAACATGACACATTTCTGTCTGTTGTCGACTCAATCCAAGTTATTTATGATGATAAGCCGAATACTTCCATAGCTGCAGTAGAAGATTAAGCAAATCTAAATATTTTTAAATGATTTTCTCCTTTTCTTCTTTTCTTCTTCTTTTTCTTCCGAAAAGGTGTCACCCCCTTCATCACTACTATACCTAGGATGCACTTTGTCCTAAGTATAGGGGGTGTTCACCCCAAGTGGTTCAATTCCCTGATCCCCTCCACTGTCTCCTCTTCTTGTCTACACTTAGGGATATTTTATCCTAAGTATACAGGGAGACAGTCCGAGTTGTGATTTGCTCATTCCCAACCTTAACCCTCCCTTCCTTGTGTATAGTCTGCTATACATAGGATTATTGATTCTAAGTATAGGGGAAGGTTGATTTCACATTCGTTCATTCATGCCTTATTCGTTTACTCTTTATACTTTTCTCTACTCAGTACAAGTTATGTCTTCTCTTTTTCTCTTTGATCTATGAGGACATAGCTCAAGCTAAGTATAGGGGGTCGTATATACTGTGTATATACTTAATCCATAACCCATACTTTCGTATTTTCAATAATTAAGGCTAAAAATAATGTCTAAAATACTATTAAATTCATTAAAATCACTTAATAAAAGGATGTTGATTATTCCACAAATTCTCTGTGTATATACTGATTAATAAATCAGTTAAAATGTTTTGCAAAATGTTTGAAAAAGAGTTCGAATATCTATTTGAAAAATCTTTTAAAAGTTGTTAGAAAAATATTTTGTAAAATGTTTTCAACCTTTGAAAAATATGTTATTTGTAAAAAATTCTTTTTTGTGTGTGAAATAAAAATGTTTGAAAAACGATTTGCAAATGATTTGGAAAAATGGTTGCAAAAATATTTTGAAAAATCCATATATACTGTTTGAAAAACCTTTGCAAAATGATTTTAAATGTGTGCAGATGTTTGTAAAAATTATTTGTACATTTATTTTGGACTATAATTTTCAAAATTGTTTGTAAAATGATTATCAAATAATTCTAAGGAATATACATATTACACTCAAATTCTTTATTAACTTTATATAAATATCTATAAAAAGGATCACATGCCCCTTGTAAATTCTTAAAAACCCAACTCTTGTAAATATAAGATGCATCCCTGTGTAAATATTTGTACCTATTTTCTTAGCCAAAATCTTTGTTTTCAAAAATCACAAAAACATTTTCAAAACCAAAAATACCAAAAACATTTGCAAAAAACTTTCCGAAAAATTGCATAAAATTTACAGAACCTTTTTCAAAAATATATAAAAAGTTCAAATTTTGAGAATTGCATCACAAAAATATTTTCTGCATTGTACATAGCATTTGCATAGTATTCATATTTTTCACATTGAGTTTGATAATTGAACTAATCTAAATAAAATCCAAAGATTGGAGCTTGGTTGGACCTTAAATCTACCTAATCACGGGAATCTTATAGGGACTGGAATTGAGGTAATTCAAGTCTAGTTGACTTAATTCTTTGAGAATAATGAGACTTGGTTCAATGTATTCTTGACTGCCTAAGTAGAGTATTTTGGAGTACATGCACGAATTTTGTTGATAATGACCTAACTTGGATACATGCACCTTTCACTTGGTTCAACTCATTTGGCATGGTGAAGGGATTGGATTTGCCGGTACGAGATGCACACAAGTGGAAACATTTGCCCTTGTTTAGGGAGGTAAGTGCACCCCAACCCATCCAGTAACAGAGACGTCTAAAGACAGGAGAGTGTGGGTTGCAATAATGCTTCAAAAGAGGGATAGTCTACTGGCTCAAGAGGAAAAACTCCTTAGGTAAATGTTGTTGTATATTTCAAAAAAAACAAAAAAACAAAAACTCCAAAAAAAATGGCCAATCCTGATTGAAAATAAATGCCTGGTGATGAATACTCATTCATCACTCTTTATTCTTATATTTTAGCTACAAAAATCTTTGCAGATGCATGTATATGTTTGTAAATACAAATAATTACCAAAAGCATGCATTGTGTAAAAACTAATAATTAGTATGTTTTTGTGCAAAAATAAAAGAAAAAGAGGGAAATATTTAGAATAAATATTGAGCAACCTAATCCCAAGGGAGGGCTCAACATGGGCCTGACCGCATAAAAGCCAAAGTAGAGAGAGATAGGGAGCTCATTTGTGTAAATATACCTGTAAATATAATAAAAATATTTTCCTCCAAAAATGGAATAAAATGGGCTTGTATATATTTGTAAATACAAAAATCCAAATAAAAATAGAAAAATTAAAAAGAAAATAAAAATACTCTTCCTTGTGCATATTCACCATGTACATAAACCCACATTTGTATTTATTTTACCTTGTAAATAAATAAATTAAAATCCCTAAAAATTTGCATATGTTCTATATTTTATGTTGTAAATAAATAAAATAAAAACCATAAAAACAAAAATTAAATAAAAAGAATAAAATTAAAAATCAAAAAGAACATTGCACATATACCATGTATATAGTTGTATATATCTATTTATTTAACCCTTGTATATGAATACTAAAAATAAAATAAAATATCAAAATATTCCTAACTTTATGCTATAAATAAATAAAATATAAAATGGGAATAAAAATATACAAAAATAATAAATTAAAAATCAAAAATCAAAAAAACCAATATTGTATATATACCTATATACAACACTATAGTGTAAATACCTTATTTTTATTTCGAAAAATTAATTAAAAATCACAAAAAATAGAAAAATTAAAACAAACATTTTTCATGTTTTGAGTTTTTAATAATTCGGCCATTTATTATTTCTTTTTGAATTTTCAAATCTTTTCCACATGGCCAGCTCTCATTGGTCCACGGGGGACGTTGACCCCCCGGTCAACTCCCCCTTGGACCACTTAGTCCCGGATCTGAGCCTCCAACCCGATTTCTCGAAATTACCTACGCTCGATCTGACAACCAAATCCCTTAACCCCGGGTCCTAATCTGAGCTTGATCATCCCTTATCCACGCCCGGGGTGGATTTTGGGGATCCGCGCTTCGAGCTGCTCGCTCGACTCCCGTTTAGCCGGACTCCTAGACGTATTTAGTCCGAGCTCCGCCTCCTTCCTCACTCATCTTTGGATCGATTCTCTCCACCCCAGGACCTCCACAGCCTCCGCGAGAGTGACATCTCGCTCTCGGTCGTGTCGCAGCGAGGAAAGGGAGACCGGACCACTGATCCGGCAACTACGCACCGCCGTGCGCCGCCTGGAGGTGGTGCTCGAGCCTCGGACACCGACGGTCCTCGAGGCAAGGACCTGGAGCATCCCCTGCTCCTCCATAGTCGACATCATCCAGTAGGTAGACCTCTCTCTTTCCCTATTTCTCTATTTTTGTGTTTCGCCTAATTTCCCCCGTCGTCGTTCGTCGCCGATTCCGACCACCCTAGCCATCCGTTCGATCATCGGAGTCGACCCACATATCCGCCTTCTCTCCGCGCACCTTCTCCACCCACTCATCCAACCCAGCTCGCACCGGAGCTGGGATTGGGGCTCCTTCGTCGTCGCTTCGCCGGAGCCTCTACGCCCCGCCGCACCGTTCACCTTCACCTCCGCTTACAGGGTCGAGGCACTTTGCCCTCGACCCCGAGTCTGTTGCCGTGCTTTTCAGGTTCATCCGAGCCTATCTGAGGGCCTTGACCATCTGGTGCAGCAGCTCGACCTCCGCCGATGTCGCCTGAGCTCCCAGGAGCTCCGTCACGCCATCGGAGGACCCCATTAGCCGCGGGAGGCCAAGGCGATTCTTCTCCGATCAGTAGCAGCCCGCAAGGAGGTCTCCAACGCCCACACGAGCCCGGCGAACCTCGTCGGAGTCCAGTTCTTCGAGTAACCTCCGGAGCCGTTCGATCCCCCTCCATCTCCAGATTAGATCTCAGACGTCCATCAGAGGAGCCACGCCAGCCGTTGATCTTCAGAGGGAGTTCGATCTCGCCGAGGGATCCTTTGCTGGGCGCCACCCTTCCCCGACCGTTGGATCTCCACGTGGCGCCCATCGAAGCCTCGACTTAATAAAGGGTAAATTTCCTCTTAGGCCCTTAGCTTTTTAGGTGTTTATTTGTAGTCCTGTAAATATTTTAAAACTTTTATTTTCGTTTGGTAATTTGCATAGAGGACCCTGTCGTTTTCTGTATTTACGTTTTTACCCCTGTTTGTAGTGGAACACGTGCGCTTCTAGGTTATTTGCATGTATGGACTTGTGGTTTCAGGGTGTTAATGAATGAAATTAACTTTTTAGTATTTGCAGAAATACCCCTGTACGTGGTTTATTTGTGCATGTGCTTTATATAATGGGTAATTTATGCTGAAGCCCCTGGACTTTTAGTACGTGTTACTAAATAGTCCAGGAACTTTAGTTTTCTGCAAATAGGTCCCTGAGTGCCTAGGTCACGCGCCTCGCACGTGAATTCTTGGAGAAATAGCACCGGACCCCCTGGAACTTTTCTTATTTGCATACAGGTCCCTATGCACTGTACCATTGTTTTTTATTTTAATAAAATAGCAAACCAACTCCAAATTTGATGAAAATTGGAAACATAGCTCCTGCCATGTTGTAAAATTTTCTATAAATTTTGGAGACATTTTTTATTCATTTATTATTTTTAAAAATTCAAAAACAAGCATTTTTGTTATTGTCTAACTTTAAAAATCAAAAAAAAATATTAAAACACTCTAAATATTACAAAAAAATTATATAGTGTTTGTTTTTCCTCGTCTGACCAATTTTGGTCATTTTTGGATTTATAAAACCTATAAAAACTACAAAACTTATAAAAACCCATAAAATTCTAATAATTAAAAGAAAAATCAAAAATTAATAATTCCAGTGGCCAAATTTTCCTTGTATTTTGATCTTTACAGGAAAATTAGCTTCAGTTTTAATAGGGCCATTTTGCACTTTAATTTGGCCTTTGAAACCTGACTGGACAGTACCTTTTATTTTCAGCCTTGTTTGATTTTTATAAAATTTCATAAAAACGGAAAATCACCAAAAATTAACCAAAAACAGTAAAAAATATAAAAAACATAAAAACATTTTTGTTTAAATTTTTGATTGATTTTTGAGTGATTAAATAATTGTTTGTAGTTGCTTGATTTGTTGTTTTCTTATTTCCTTTATTAATTAAAAAATCCAAAAAAGTATAAAAACATTAAAAATCCACCAAAAAGCATTTTATTTTATTTTATTTCTTTTTTAGACTACTTCGTAGGCCGCAAGGCCATTATGTGCTCCCTGAGTCCGACCCTGGTCGCTATACTAGGCTTATCCAATAGCCAGGATCGCTATCGTGTTTCTTTGGTTTTTATTCTATTTTGGTGGTCTGCACTTATTTTTCTTGATTGACCGAATCATCTCCGAGATCCGGGTCGCAACGACCCTTGATCTATTTTTATTCACCCGAGTCTCGTGGATTTATCGGTCATCACCTATCGGAGTGTATATATTTGTATAGTTAATAAGCAAGCTTGAACTTCAAAGTCATACCTTGTGAGCCTGCAGCTAGATGACTTGACTACATTGGTCATGCATCCTAGGATAGGTAGCTACACTAGCTACCGTCCATTCTTATCTTCACCCCCTCATCTTGAGTTGGTTGCCATTTGAACATAGAAGGGAATATCCCGCTCCTTGAGAAAAGAGTTGCTAGATTGGGGAATCATTGGGTTGTCATACTGGAGAAGTCAGTCTCTCTGTCATTTCAGTTGAGAGGAGCCACCATCACATACATTGTACAAGTGAGACTCATAATCATAAGGGTTTACGTATGAGTTGAAGTATTCTGACCTATCTATTGAGGAGACTTGAGCAGAGTTTTGGGATTCTCGAAGGTTGTTATGTTTCAAATCGGACTCCCAATAAGGTTCTGACGACACTAAATTTCCAAAGGTCTAACTTAATCTCCAAACTTTGATTTTGTTAAGACAAGTTTGATAATTAAATTTAATCCATTTTCTTACTTTTTCTTTTCTTTATTTTTCATTTTCTACACTTACCGCATAAGTGTTTGCTAGACTAGCAAAGGCAAGTATGGGGGGAGTGATGAATCACCATTTCTTCACCTTTATTCGATCATTTTGGCCTTAAAAACCCTAGCTAATGCATGTAAATACCCTTTATTTGTACAAATTAACATTTATTTTTTAGTTTATAAATACTGTATAAAATACTGCTTTTAATGCCAAAATTATAGAATAAAGAAAAGAAAAGAAAACGAATAAAATGTCAAATGTATTTTATGACCCTAAACCCCGAGACCTAGGTATCTTGATGACTAGATCAACAAGGAAAAAAGTAATGGGGATAAGGGCCAATATTACAATAAAAATCCCATTTATTTATTCATCATTAATGTATTTTTGGGACCTATTTTATTTTCTATCTTTTATACCCCAAATAAAGAAACTTTGCGCATAAAAGTTGTATATAATAATATATAAAAAAATACAAAATTGGGTTTATATAAAAATAATACACAATGACAAGTTATACTCTAAATAAAGATTCCAAAATTCCAACTTCCCATACCCATATCTCTCAAATAAAAAATAAAAATATATCAAAATCACTTTTAATTGTATATAACTTTTAATAAGCTATTTAATAAAGGTGGTTTCATATTTTTTGGAGTTAAGGTGTGGAAGTTAGGTTTTGGATCCCTATTTTACAATATACCCGAATAAAATATATTTTATTTATTCTTTGTTATTTTATAATTTTATATTTTTATAATTTTGTAAATATTATTTATAACATATAACATATTAAAACTCAAATAAACCATCAAGAAAATATTAAAATAAAATATGTACACTAAATACATCGATAAATATACAATAACTATACATATACAATAAATACACCTATTTATCTAAGTGTAAATATTATATCAAAAAAATATAATTAAAAAATACTTATGTATATAAAAACAAGTAATAGTTTTATAAAATAAAATAATAAAATAATAAAATCAAAATACAAAATAAAACAAAATATACAAAATATAGATAAATATATCTATGAATGAAATCCAAAAAATAAAGTTGTAATTAATAACCTCTAAAAAATTAAAAATCGTAATAAAATACTATGAAAAATAATAAACAATTTTATTTTATAACTTACAATTAATAAAATCATTTATTAATTAATTTCAATTTTATAAATAAATTTCAGAAGGATTTTTTCCTGGTTGGTCTACGTGGACCAACCAGGTTGAGGCGCGAGTTGACTTGGGTCAACTTCCTGCCCCTCGTCTATTCCCTATCAGACGTAACCTTTGACCCATCTTCTCAATTTTATTTCCGAGGATCCAAGCATCCTTTTGGGTTGATTCCTTCTGCTCTTTTTACCCTCGATAGTTGCTCTTACTCGCGGGTGTGTCTCCTCGATCCTTAGATCATTGTTGCGCCAGTTGGATATCAATCTTTCCACCGCTCCAGTTGCTTGTACATAAGCAACTCTTCCCCTTCCATTATTCCTTGATCCTTCCTCCACCTGAAACCCTAACCTTGAGCCTTGATCCTCAATCCTTGTGACGGTAGGACTCCGATCGACTCCTTATGCAGTCATTTAGGCGTTGAATCGAAGTGATCCAAGGTCAGCCGTCAACCTCGATGGAGCTACTGTTCCAAGTCGTGTTTCGTTGGTGAGTTCTCTTGTTCTTAGTTCTTTTCATTCCTTAGGTTAGCAGTAGATTAATTTTAGCTTTTGTTTCTTTGAATTCCGTCTATATTGTTGTATCTTGAATCCTCATGTGCGATGGAGCTCCTGCTCCACCGCCTATTTCCATCTAAATCAACCCCCTCTACCTCGCATATCCCTCCATCTCCTTCACATTCGCACTCTCATCATCCTAGGCATCCCTGTTCACCCGGATCTTGCACAAATCCGTAGATCAGATCTCCTCCCTCTGTCTTTCATTGGAGACCCCCATACCATGCATCCTTCGCTCATTCCCCTACCTGAAGCCATCCTTGCCTTTGGTTTTTGCCCTCTAACCAGCTCCTGCGGGAAACTTAAAGGAAAGGAGTCCTTCCAAGGATCGTCGAACACCGGGAGTACGCTCCAGGTGTTGAGCCTGATCGGAGCCTCGCCGACGAACCTCAGCCCTTTTGAGGAACCCTTCAGCCGCGCATCACCCCCTCGAGTTTGAGCCACTCAATGATGAAGAAGACGATTAGAGACGCTTGGAGGATCGGATCGAAGTCCAGCATCTCGTTGTTATTTATCTGTTCTTCGTAAGGATCTTCTCACCGTTCGATCAGGAACCCCACTCCAGGTATACAGTCACCGTCAGATTCAAGCGTCAGCCACCATCGGATCCGCAGGGCAGATCTAATCTTGTCCCTCTATTCGTGAAACACCACCAGCCATTGGATCGTCGATGCATGGCAAGTGGTGTAACCTCTGCCATTCATGAGTGTGCGGCTACTGGGTATTTTGCATTGATCTCCCCACGTATTTTTTGTATTTCCTTTCAATCATTAAGCTTTCACTTGTCGTATTAAAGTATTTGTAATATTTGTGCATCAGATCCCAAACGTTCTTTTATTCACACTTTAGTCCTCTTCCAGCTCAACTGGCCAACATTAGAAATATTGTAGCCAAATCCTTGTGGGTTTAGCATATTGTCGTTTAGTCAGAATTTTTGGATCTACAATGTATTATTTTGTGAATTAATTGCATCAAGGTCCTTGCATGTATTTAAAGTTTTACTTAGGTCCTTCGAGCGTGGGGGAATATTTAATCTGTCGAACATTTTGTTTGAATGCCCATGTAGTTGCTTGCTTTATTCCATAGCAGTTTGAAATTCTATTATATTTTCATAAATACCCCTGCCAGTATGTCTTTTCTATTGTGGGTTTTAATTTGTGAAAAAGAGTTCTAGTGCCTGAAAAATCGCAAGAAAATTAATTGAGATTCATTTCCATATATCAATCTTATATATTTTCGGGGAGTGAATTAAATTAGTTTCCCTTGTTTGAAAAATAAAAAATAGTACTATTTTTCACTGTCCACTTTTGAAAAATCCAAAAAAATACAAAATCATTTTGAAAAATTCTACAAAAATTAATTTCTGATAGTTTTAATGTATTTCATCATCTGACCAAAAACCAAACAAAATAATACAGAAAAGCCCTAAAAATCTTAAAACACTTAAAAGTGTATAAAATTTCTCAAAAATTCATAAAATATCCAAAATTATTTTTCTCTATTCTAGATTTTGTATTTTGGGTATACTTTGACTTATAACTAGGTTTGGGATTTTCTGTGATGATTTGATATTTTTAGAATAAAAAATACTCATGTTTGTTTGTTTTTAAACTGTTTTGGCCTTATATTGCAGTTGAACATCCTTAAAAATTAGCAAAAGTCCTTAAAAAGTACAAAAATAGTAGAAAAATATCTGAACTCAAAATATTTTATTTCTAGATTTTGACTATTTTTAGTGGTATTTATAACTACATTAGCCTATATTGTGTATATAGTCGTATATAACCTATATTATATATTTAAAAGAAAAAGAAATATAAAAAGAAAATACAAAAACATAAAATCAAAAACAAAATATAAAAATATAAAACAAAAAATAAAATAAAAAATAGAAAAAGTAAAAACCCACAAAAATAAAACCATATTTTGGCTAAGCATTTGGGAGACATATTGTGCTTGATTTTCTTTAGCTCACACTACTCTACACCATTGCTTCCTGAGTTCGACCCCTACTTGCTTGTCACTATACATATTTAGTAGGGTATAATAAATTTTCATTCACACCATTTTGCTTGATTTATTCTTTATGTGGGTTGATTGTTGAAATGACACAATTGTTGAGGAGTTGTCACAACAACTGAGTCCTCGCCTTTAGAAGCTCATTTTAGACACCTCGATTTTTGCATTAATAAGGCTCATATTTATAAACTTTGAATAAAAATATTTTTGTAAAATGATTTGTAAAGTGTTCATAAATTTTGTTTTCTAAATTATTTTGTAAAATATTTTGAAAAATATTTTGTAAAATATTTGCAATTGTTTTTGCAAAACCTTTGCAAAATTATTTTGTAAAATTGTTGTAAAATGTTTGTATAATCATTTAATTTGTAAAATGTTTCATCAAATTATTTTTGTATAAAATTATTACTTTGTAAAATGTTTGTGAAATGTTTGAAAAGAAATTGTTTCAAAAACATTTTGAAAAATTGATTTGTAGCTTGTAAAAAGTTTTTGAAAAATTTTTTGTAAAAATTTGTAAATCTTTTGTAAAATATTTTGAAAAAATGATTCGTAAAGGTTTATAAAAATCTTTTGTAAACTTGTTTTGTAAATTTTTTTCTAAATATGTATATAAACTTGTTGTAAAATTCATGTAAATAAAACCCATAATTAATTGTAATTTATGTAAATAAAATTCTTTTACAAAATCCGTATTATATATAAAATCCTTTTGTAGAAAATTTGTTCATAAAACTTATCATTAAATTCTTTTATAAATAAAATCTTGTATAAAAACTTGTATAATTCTTGTATATTCTTTTGTATAAAATCTATTATGAATGTGTACATAATACTTGTTAATACTTGTAAATACATTCAGTTCTCTAATTCTTTTGATAACACATAAAAATACAAAAAAATTAAAATTCATAGAAATTTGCAAATCTCGTTAAAACACACATAAAAGTTCAGAACATAAAATACACTTCTATAAAAAATTGTTGCATTTGTATTTTTCATAATGATGTTGATAATGCCTGGAATAAAATCTGAAGAATCGAACCCGATTAAGACCTTAATCCACTTAATTTCAGAGGAACCTTATAGGAACTAGAGTTGAGACTTATCATGTCAGTATGACTTAATTCTTTGAGTCCATAAGACTATGTTCACATGTCATTTTCATTGGTCTAAGTAGAATATTTCAATATGCACATTTGACTTTTTTAGACGGTGGCTTAACTTGGACAAGCACTTTGCACGTAGCTCAACACAGATGAGGTGGTAAGGAGCAGAATCTGTTAGCTTAAGATGCACATGAATGGAAACATACATAGCCCCAATAGGAGGCCAGTGCCCCCCAACCTAGTCTAGTGGTGTCGACGTATAAAGACATGATGCTGAGGGTTGCAATAAATCTTCGAAAGAGGGATAGTCTACTAGTCCAAGAAGAAAATCACGTTATATAAATGTTGTAATGTATGAAAAGAAATAAAGTCTCCAAAAAAGTTAGTTAGTTAAAAACTAAATAAAAAATCATTCTTATCAGAGAAAAATATCAATAAGCAAGGCATATGTTTCAAAGCCAACTCCTCGAGGAAAGAGTAGCTAGACTGGGGAGTTAGGGTCACCTTGCCAGAGAAGGTTGTTCTTTGTCGTTTCAGATGTGGAAAGCTATAATTCATGTTCACCATATAATTAAGATTCATAGTCATAAGATTTTTCATAAGAAGACTTGTCTGACCTGATTGTTAAGGTGAACTGAATAGAGAATTGTGGAACTTAAAGGTTGTTGAGTCTTAAATCCTATTCCCAAAAAGTTTCGACAAACTAATAATCCAAATGTCTGATCGAGCTCCATACTTTGATATTATGAAGGATAGTTTAATAATAAAAATTATTCTAAGTCATTTTCTTCTTATTTTTGTCTTTCACTTATTCTTATGTGTTTGCTATGGGATAGCAAAGGTAAAGTATAGGGGAATGATGAATCACCAATTCATCATCTTTATCCTCTCATTTTAGCTTAAAATCCTTAGTAAAACACATGTAAATAATATTAGTTCTCATCTTTTAACAATCTAACATCATTTTTTAATATTGTATACTAAGAACTTATTTATACCAAAATAAAAGAATAAAAAAGAAAAGAAAAAGAAATAAAGAAGATTATATATATGTAATAGATACAGAATGACCTGAAACCCCGAGATCGGTTCAAGCATTGACATGGTCGTAAGGAATAAAGTAGGGAGAGATAATGTCAATAACTTATAAAAATATCAAAAAAAAATCCAAGTTTACAATGTACATATTCATCAATATTCACTTTGCACATATCTTGTAATATTTTATTCATCATTAATTCAACCTCAAAAAAATATTTTATTTATGAAACTTGTACATAAAAATATGTTTTAAATAATAAAAATATTTGCAAAAATAAATGCATGGAATAAAAGGCACTATGAAAAAGCAGTAAAACTATAATTGAAAGATCAATATCTACTCCATATGAACTCAATTGAATCAAAGTCACTTTTATTGTGTTTATAATAAAATAATCTTTAAATAAAATTGGATTCATAAAATTTGGAGTTAAGATGTAAAAGTCGTCTTTTTGGAGTACCTTTGCATTTGTATGTGTATATTGTACTTATTTATTTATTTAAGATTTTTTGATATATTGTATTTTCAATGTTTTAAACATATTTTATGTTATGTATATAAAATAGAAATAAAAATATTAAAAATTAAAACTAACCAAAACTAATCAGTGTATTTATTATATAAGTATATTGTAGATATTTGTATTTATTCACCTAAATAAATTAAATTATAAAATAAAATAAAAATATATTTAAAGCCTTTAAATTATTATTTAAATGAATTAAATATAGTATAACATTTGTATTTGTAAAAATAAATAATTAAAAATATGTATGCATTGTATGTAATTAATTCATACATGTAAATACATGTACTTAATTAAATTAACCTTATTATTTAATTTATTAAAAATCATTAAAAATATTCTATTAAATTATAAACATTTTTTATTTTAATACTTTTTTAGATTTAAAATTATTTTCTAATTTATTCTAATTATTGTCTATTTAATTCTTCTATCTTGTCGTCTAATCTATTTTGTCTTATTCCAGGTCCTTTCTGATTGGCCCATACAGATTTGTTGGCCACTCGGTTAACTCCTCATCCTCCCCCTTTACCTGAATCCAGCATCTAACCCACCTCTTTACCTAATTATTTCACTTGATTCTTACACCCATTTAATCTTATTGCTTCGCCTGATTAATGATCTTTCGACCTAAATCCACGCCCAACCTTTTTGATCCTCGATCTGCCTTGTTTCGCGTGCTTAATCTTCATTCGAATTTCAACTCTCATCCACGTATTTAAGCACATGGAGCTCATTCATTTTTCAGATCTCTGGTTTCTTCCTTATTCTCCAATGAACTCCGTAGCCCATGCGAGAGACAGTATGTAATGCCTTATTGCAGTGAGGGATTGGGGTCGGTTTGGCCTCAGATCCGGCGCTCCTTTGTGACCTTCGCACATAGCTCCACCTTGTGCGAGTTGCTGAGCCTCTAGCATCGCCAAGCTATTGAGGCAAAGACCCAATGGTCGTTGATGCTCATCACAGGCATTCACTTCTCCCATCCAGGTAACTTTAGATCTTTAATTTTCTATCATTTCCATTCGATTTCTAATCCAGTAGCATTAGGCTAGATCCTCCCTCCGATCATCACGGTCGGAGATCATTGACCTTATTTTTTACTCGATTCGATTGGCGATCATCTCATCTCGATATCCTGCTTCTTTGTACATTCTTTCGTGCCTTGATAATCAAATCCGATCCTTGGATTATATCTAGATTTTGGGTCTCAGTCCCTCATACGTAGAAGACCTGACCCATTCACCTCTCCCTTTATTCTTCCTTTGAATAATCTTCCAGCCGAAGCATCGTCTTCGAGCTTTTATTTGTACTTATAGGTAGCAGGACTATTATATAGAGCTCAGATCGAGATCAAGAGTACCATTCATAGCACACATAGGAGCTTCATCCCCAGGTTTCCGATCAACGAGACATGGACCTTGATCTACCTTCAGATCCCTGTAGAACAACATCAGTAATCATATCCACTCTTAAGAGCTCTAATCAAGGTCCCATCTAGTAAAAAAGCAAAGATTGAAACTCACTTCAAATTTCCTTAAATGCAGTTCTTCCAAGTTCCCTCGGATCTATCTGATTAGAAGAAGAGCGCCTAAATCCAATACGGACCATCTGTTCGTGCCCAATTCCAATCCATCAAAATAGATCTGGAGTAGGTCATCCGGATCGCACGCTGCCCTCGACCTTCGCACGTGACCTACATGCTTCGTTGGAGAAATTATGTGTCCATCTCTATTATTTCTTATATTTTAGTACTTCGCCTGTATATAATAGTTCTAAAATAATTGTTAGAAAACATGTGTATTTGTTGTAATTGCTTTGTGATCTTTCTAAGTTGTGTCATGTGGAGTACCACAAGAGTTTGTGGTTGTTTTGCACTTCGTGCCCTGAAACCTTTCATCTGTTAATAAATTTGTTAAACATTTTGAATATTTCATATATGCCCATGTTAGTGTTGTACACGTGCTTAGCTTGTGATTTGCTTGGAATTTTGCACTCATAAACTGGCGGTTCTTTGATTTGTTAATAATTGCTCTAAAATTTTCTGTAGTTTG
This sequence comes from Ottelia alismoides, assembly GCA_037367405.1. Lineage (NCBI taxonomy): Eukaryota > Viridiplantae > Streptophyta > Magnoliopsida > Alismatales > Hydrocharitaceae > Ottelia > Ottelia alismoides. Next base: position 33,549 of record JAZKJV010003406.1, read on the forward strand.
CATATCAGTCTCTGTTGTTCGGAATTTTATTTCTTTGATTAATTATCTAAATTAATTATTTAAAGTTCTTAAAAAATCCATAAAAATTAGGTTAACTCCTTACTAATAAGATCTAACTCCACTAGTTTTGTTTTGCAAAATTAACCGAGTTTGGTATTATTAAAAATCCAAAAACATCATCAATTTTCCTATTTGATCTTTAAAAATTTATAAAAATTCAAAAACACCTTGGAAAATTTTGAAAAAATTTACTGTAGGTATATTTTACTATATTTTATCATATTCACAAAAAACAAACAAAAATTCAATCAGAAAATCCTAAAAATCTCATATATATATATATATATCTTTTAAAAATTGTATAAAATCATAGAAAAAATCATAAAAATATATTTTTGATATTTTTTTAAAGCTCGATAAAAACTCTTGTGTAAAAGTAGCTTCTAGATTTATTTCAACTATTTTTTAAAAAAAATCAAAAATAATATATTATTTTGCATTAAAAATTGTTTTCAATCTTAAATCGGTAAAAAATCATAAAAAGTATAAAAATACCTTAAAATTAGCATAAATATTAAAAAATCATTAAAACAAAAACATTTCATTTGTTTATTTTTGAATATTTTTCATATATTAAAATACAAAAGGCTTTTAACTCACTTTTGTATATATTATATTCATACATTGATTTACACATTTAAAAATTTATAAAAAAATGAACTCAATTAAAAATAAAAAATCTAAAAAATAAAAAAATAAAATTCATAAAAACACATAAAATTCAAAAAAAATAAAAAAATAAACTAAAAATTAGAAAAAAAAATAAAAAAAATCTTTATTAATTTTCATAATTAATAACCCTTGTAAAAGCAGTTGCCTCCTTATGTTTGACCCTGTGAGCTATAACAGGTTGATAATTAACACATTATTCTCTTTAGAATGAAAATATTTTTGGATTGATTCAAGATTGTTGGGTTGTAGCGACAAACTCATGTCATTTTGACTCAAATAAATCAAAACCCAATCGATACTCTACTCATCAGAGGTTCCTGATCTTCTTTTTTTGTTCATATATTTGCTTCTTCTTCATCTTCCTCAACCTCAAAGATCTCGAATTTTGATCTTTGCTTTCACATATGGTTCTCGGGGATTTAAGGTTTGGGATGAGAAGGAGGCTCCTGTGGAGCGAGGTTTGGATTGTGATAAGTTGTCTTCCTATCCCAAGAAACAAATGCTTCACCAAATATGAAATGGTAAACTATGTAGTTTTCATGTCATCCACTTTTCTTTGAGGTAAAGATATTAAGTTTTTGTAACCTTTACCTAGTCATGCATGGTTGAGAGTTCCTATCTCAATTTGCATTGATGTCGTGAGGCATTCAAATCAAATCCTAAATTTGGAATACATATGGTCTCTTGTTCTTATTCCAGTTTTATGTAGCTTTCATGGTTGCTACATGATTATAAAGAGCAGGTCCTCACTCCTTATGATAGGAATTGATAACAGATCACGAGAATTCTAAACATATATCTGGAACCATACTAATAATGGTATGTAGGTCAAAGCGCGGGGATGATGTAGAAGCGAGAGGAGTGGCGGTCCTCGAGTCTGAGGTCTCCTTGTGGATCTTCCCCGACGAGGTTGCCAACCTCCGCCACGAACCTGTCCATCGCTTGGGCGGGCAAGCACATGGGCACCACTATCCCCTCCTCCCCGGTAGACTTGTTCTTGAAGGGTATGTAGAAGCTGGCCGCTCCGTTGATGGCAACCCCCCCTCCCTTGGCAGGCCCACCGTAAGCCGCCGCCCCCCACCCGAAGTCGACGCCGCCGAATCCCACACGTGTGACGTCGGACACGAGGTAAGTCCTTACCACCGCCAAGTGTGGTCTCTCTCGGATGACCATGAGATCCGCCAGGGATCGCATGTACTCGTCGTCTACCTCAGACTTGGCCCTCGTAACCAGCTCCAGCGCGTACCCCAAAGGATTGGCGCAGAGCTTCCCTGCGGTCGTCAGCGCCACCGGGAATGCCAAGGCATTCCCGTAGTAACCGACGGGGAGCGGCGGCACGAACTTGGTTCTCGCGTTCACGATGCAGATGACGCGCACCTCCTCCTCCGGATCGGGTGCAATGGCCCCGGCGCGGCACCTCCATAGGCACGCCGTGAGCATCTCAAAGGTGGAGCTCTTCTGGAGGTGCGGAGGGATGCGCTTCCTGAGCGCCGCCATCTCTCGGGGCCCGAAGAAGAAGGAGCGGTGCACCATGTCGTCCAGCGGGATCAACGTGTTCTTGAGGTCGGGCACCACGTCGTACTCCCGGTGCACGCGCGTTGGACGTGGGGGATTCCTGGCATCGAGGAGGTCCCTCTGCCACGTAGGCATGACAGAAGGATTTGCCGCTCCGCGGGCCATCTCCCCTACGGCGGACATGAACTGGACCAGACCGGTGGCATCGCTCATGGCATGGTTAAGCCTGAGTGCGAATATGAAGCCGCCGCAGAGGAGGCGGGTGACCTGTATGAGTAGCAGTGGTGAGTTGACGACCCCATCGGAGCCCTCCACGTCGAAGAGGAGCTCTTCGAGGCACGGGAATGGGGGCTGAAGGGCGTCTCCGAATTGGTCGAGGCTGACATCGGCATCCGCCTCTATGAAGAGGACGCCCTCCGCGGTGCAGTCCACGTATAGTTTGCGTTGGGGGCCTTCTCTGAGACGGCCAGCGAGGGGGTAGTAGTGGACGAGGGCCTTAGACAGGGCTTCTCGGATGACAGCGACGGGGTCGAGGGTCGGGAGGGAAGGGTGGCGGCGGTAGAATTGGATGACGGGAATCTGGAAGCGGAGGCCCTCCTGGTCATCGACGTCGGAGAGCGGCTTGAGCTCATGCGGAGTGGGTTGGGCAGGTCGAACCAGCTCGGGATCGCGCCTTCGGACGGTGAAGACTAAGGGTGAAGCCATGTCTATCGTAGGAGATGGAGGATGAAGGTGGCAGCTCTGAGATGTGGTGGTGCTTTGGACAGCCTGGCCCTGGAGGGATGTGAGAGTCTGTCTCTATATATATGATAAAAAAGTGGGTACCGCATGCATGTAGAGTGCACACCAGCCGCTCGATCTTGAGCGGTTGGCACCGTAATCGAGCAGCTCGTGCGTGCTCATGGATGACAGCAGTAGGATCTGCTCGATGTAAAGTGCAGGGAAACTGGAGTCCAAGCTTCTTGGCTGTTCCATTGGCCGTTCAATGGAAAACTTTTTAGATGAAACTGGACGTATACCTAAAACTCCCTTGTATTGCACTGAATAAAATATAAACTCGTAGGTGAGGAATTATCAAAACAAGATGGAGTTAAACCGAGGACGGAGAGAATACAACGTCGCGTTCTCTCTCTCTGACTTCGTATTTGGTAAGGGCCCGGGAGTAAGGAGAAAATATGTATTGCACCCAAGTTTCGTAAACGAGAGATATTATCCAACAATTTCGCAGTACGCAAGAAATAAGAAACCCACTTTGTTACCTTCAAGAATGGTAAATTAACCGGGAGTTTATTGGAGCATCTCGTCAAAGAAGCACTACAGCAAAATTTAAACAAGTAATTACTGAATACAGTTTTAAGGGCTATAACCTTTATCAAATTGGATGTTATTAAAAACCTGCATGAGGTTCTCCTTGAACAACCAAAGAATCCAGTGCCGTGTTACAACATATGTTTAGATATTGTTGCTCCTAAAAACAGTCGTACGAGAAATAAACCAAGGAAAATGCAAGGATAAACAATACCATACTTGTAGCAAAGATTAGTTCTTGGTTTGTGAAGATGCATTTTTTTGTTTTTGAGAGAAAAGAGGGTGACATCCCAAGTTGGGACTCACCGCAAGAAAACTTTTTATTAATAAAAAGAGAAAATATGCATTACCTTGTGGAGCAGAATCGGTAAAGGGAAAGACAGGATGAAATTACATTTTCCGGATAAAACCTCTGATTTTAAAAATTAACTCATTTCTTCCTCCCCAAATGGCCCACAGAGTCATCAACGGAAGTGCACAGTCATTCGTCGAATTCTTCCCCACAGCCCTTACAGATTCCCAAAATTCTGTCATTCCAACCTGAGAGACCCGCGGAGCCCCTACCTCTTTCCATAGATGCACTGACAAAGGGCAAGTAAGGAATAAATGATCTGCGTCCTCCATTTGCGCACCACATCTATCACAATGAATGTCTGGAATTCCAAACAACCTGCCCCTTCTTACTTTATCACATAGTCTACCCCTTCTAAGGCACCACAGAAAGATCTTCACTCTGCAGGGGATGTTGCAAGCCCAAATTATCTTCATGTCTTGAACCAAGTCAGCGTCTAGAACCTCTGTGCTTCCTCTGAACACTTCATATGCCTTCTTCACTGAGAATTTGCCCCCCTCCCAAACAAAATGGTCCCTTCCTGATGACAGACAACTAGGAGAGGGTAACTCAGCGAGCAATCTAACCAAATCCTCCTTCCGCTGATCCGAAAGTCCAGACAAGAATTGAGGGACCCACGAACCCGACGCACCAACATCAGCCACGGAGCAACTCTTGTTCGCTGCTAACGCAAATAGCCTTGGGAACCTATCTGAAAAAGCTCCATCTCCCGTCTAGTTGCCCTGCCAAAATCGAAAGACTTCTCCAGCTCCTACCATCGGTGTCAATTTCGGCTTTATCTGGGGTAAGATATCCCTCACCCCACTCCATAGGGAAGACTCAAAACGTGTTCTCCCGACATCCAAGGAACCCTTAACATCGTAAATGGTGCGTAAGAGCTTGGTAGCCAAACTGCCATCTTTACCCCATACCCGCACCATCCATTTCGCTAAGAGAGCTTTATTCATGCAGTACACATCTCGAATACCCAGACCACCCTTATTTTTCTGCTGCGTGAGTTCATCCCATCCAACTAGATGTATGCCAGATCTACTCTGCCTCCCTTCAGACCAAGTTGTGACGATGCGTTATTGTAACGGAATGGGTCACAACGACCGGCGGAAGCATAGATAATAGATCACACTACCGAACTATTACCGAAAATATGTATGGCAATCATTGTGCAGAGATAAAATCAATTCCATAAAAAGTCCATTCAACAAAGAGTTTCATTATTATACTCCAACTGGGGTATTTTTGTAAAAGTAGTCTAAGAATTTAAAACAATATCTCAACAGTTCATTTTTTTTGAAGAAAGAAGAGGGTGAAGTCCCAAGGTGGGACCCACTGCAAAAGAGATTTATATTAAAATCAGAACAGGGAGTACATTAGCTTGCAGTCCAAAGACGGCAAAGGGAGAAGTACAAGGCTACTATATTTTCCGAATAAAATCTTTGATTATTAAAAACTAAATCATTTCTCCCTCCCCAAATGGCCCAAAGTGCTGCAAACGGTATAGCGCAGTCATCCGTCGAATTGCCCCCTACTGTCCTGACCATCTGCCAGAAATCTGTCATACTAGTTTGAGAGTTCTATGGAGCCCCCACCTCTTTCCAAACCTGCATCGAAAAGGGGCACGTAAAGAATAAGTGCTCTGCATCCTCTAGTTGTGCTCCACACCTATCGCAGCTTGTGTCTGCGATTCCAAACAGCCTGCCCCTTCTCGCTTTGTCGCAGACCCTACCCCTCCTAAGGCACCAGAGGAAGACCTTCACTCTGTTTGGGACCCTGCTCGCCCAAACTACCTTCATATCTTGGACTAAATCAGGATCCAAGGTAATCGGGCTCCCCCTGAACATCTCATAGGCCTTTTTCACAGAGAATCTGCCCCCCTCCCATAGGTAATGATCCCTTCCTTGTGTGATACAAGTAGGAGATGGCATCTCTGCCCGCAGTCTAGCCAATTCCTCCATTCTTCTCTCTGGGATATCAACAATGAACTAAGGGTTCCACGAACCAGAATCGTAATCCTCTGCCACAGAACATCCCTTGTCAAACGCCAAAGCAAAGAGCCTAGGGAACCTAGAGCACAAGGTCCCCTCTCCAGTCCAGTCATCCAGCCAGAACTGAAAATCTTCCCCGGATCCCACCTTAGGTCTCATCCTCGGCCTCATCACTGGCAGGATGTCACGGACGCCACTCCAAAGCGAGGACTCATATCTTAAACTTCTCGTCTCCATCAAGCCCCTAACTCCATAAATATTGCGTAGCAGCGTAATGGGTAAACTCTCCTTGTTTCCCCAGATCTACACCACCCATTTAGCCAAAAGAGCTTTATTCATGCTGCTAATATCTCTAACTCCCAAACCTCCCTTGCACTTCCTCTGCGTGATCTCCTCTCACCGAACTAAGTGAATCCCCGATCTCTGTTGTTTCCCATCCGACCAGAAGAACCTTCTCATCATCAATTCTATCTTTTTTCTCACCCCAACCGGCATCAATCGAGTTGAGAAGAAAAAAACTGGTATCGCTGACAGAACATGCTTCAGCATAGTCAATTTCCCGCCCTGTAAAAGCATGAATGCCTTCCAACCCGCTAACCTCTGTTCAATCTTGCTGAGAACCAAGTCCCAATCCACTTTCTTGAGTCTTCCTGCCACAAGCGGGAGCCCTAGGTAAGTAATGGGCAATTCCCCCAATGGGCAAGCCAGACACGCCGCTCTAGAACTGCTTTCTCCCCCGTCCATCCCAAACTGTACGACAACTGACTTGCTTCTATTAATGTTGAGACCCGAGATACTGCTGAAAACATCTACCAGCTGCCTAACCCTTATGTTCATCTCATATGTGCCTCCTAAGAATATCACCGTGTCATCTGCATATTGCAACAGTGGAACTGAGATGGGCCCCGCCCGGAAACCTTCGCACCAACCACCTTCAACAGCTCTCCTGAACATGACCGCCAAAGCATCCGCTACCAGAACAAAGAGCATCAGCACAAGCGGGCATCCTTGTCTCACACCCCTCTGTGGCTGGAAGAAACCACCTTCAGGCCTACCATTCACCAGAATCTCAAAGGCTGAGGTCGTTACACACCTTTTCATCCAAGGGATCCAAAGGTCGGAAAAACCTCGACACCAAAGAGACGTCCATAGAAACCTCCAGTCCACACAGTCATACGCTTTCTCAAAATCAATCTTCCAAAGCAAGGCCTTCTTTCCTTCCCGCCGCCATTGTAAACAGATCTCTGCAGCCATAACCAGTCCGTCCGCCATCTGTCGGCCAGGGATAAAAGCAGTTTGATTTTGTAGGATCACTGTATCCAACACCTTCTTCATCCTGTTAGCAAGCACCTTAGCAACGATAAGATATATCTCATTGGACAAAGCAATTGGTCGATAGTCCTCCACTCTTAATGGAGAGTCCCTCTTAGGAAGGAGGACGACCAACGCCCGATTAATCTTTTTGAAGCCCATGTTGCCAGTTCTAAACTCGTTAAGCATACCCAGCACGTCTTCCTTGATCATGCCCCAAAACTCCTTATAGAAGCACACAGGGAAACCGTCCGGACCCGGTCCCCCTCCGAGTTTAGCCCCAAAACCGCCTTTCTTACCTCCTCTTCTTCAAACTCCGACTCTAGACTCTTTGCCTGCGCCTCCGAAAGAGACTCCACCCCTTGTCCACGCCACCCCCACCCATCTCCTTGTACCCTTCTTGACATCCTCACAAAATGATCCCTGAGAGCACGCCCTAATACAGCATCCCCTGCCACTCTCACTCCTCCAATCTCGAGAGATTGAATGAAGTTCCTTCTTCTTCTTACCGAAGCCATTGAATGAAAGAACTTTGTGTTTGCATCCCCTTCCTGCAGCCACTTTTGCCTAGATCTTTGTTTCCACTCCACTTCCTCTTTCTTGTCCTCTTGAAGTATAATATCAAGAAGCCTTGCCCTCTCCTCCACCTCCTCCTGCTCTAGGCCCCTCGCATCGTCCAAAGCATCCAGCCTGACCACCCCCTGTTGGGTCATGCACCGTCGTTCCTTCCTCGGTTCCCTCACCTTGCGCCCATAATCACGGAGGAACTCCTTTAGCAGCTTCAATTTAGTAGCCAGACGCGACACTGCCGAACCCTCCACATGCCACCCATTCCAACGCGCTTCGACCTCCTCCCTGAATCCAGCTTCTAACAGCCAAGCACGTTCAAATCTGAACAAAGATCTAGGTCGACTTTCCTCCTCTGAAGACCAGATCAGTGGCGTGTGATCCGAGTGAGCGCGCGGCAACGCTCACGCCCGAGATAAGGGGAAAAACTCCACCCCATCAGAAGAGAGGAGGAATCTGTCCAGTCGTGACCTGGACCTCGAATTCCGCCACGTGTATGCACAACCAACAACATCGACAATCGTGAGACCAAGGGCATGAATCTGATTACTGAAGTCTTCAGAGCCCGCATCTCTCCCTCCTCCCTGCCTTGGCCTGTCCTCCGGGAACAGAGTCAGATTCAGATCACCACCAATAAGCCAAATACCCATATCCCTACCCGTGCAAACCTCAGACAGGTCCGCAGCCAAAGATCTCGGACCTGGAGACGTGGGCCCGTAGACATTGGTCACCGAAAGAATTACCTCATCCAACCTCCTCTTTAGACGCACTGTTAGGGAGTACACAGATCTCCACTCCTCCAACTTATCAAAACCATCACGCTTCCACCCAGACAAGAGGCCACCTGCTGCTCCGTGAGCCTCCACCTCTACAAATTCATAAAAGGAGCCTCCCCCCAAATCCCGCCATCCTGCCCCCTTATTCTTGGAACACTTCATTTCTTGAATTAAGACTACATCTGCATGAGCCTTCATCATCAAATTCTTCAGACCCAGCCGTTTCTCCGGGCGGCCCAACCCTCTTACATTCCAGGATAGTATCTTCATATATAAATCATTTTTGACTTCCCCCGGGACAGTACCACACCCAGGCTTTCTGCGAACCCCCTGTCCAGCAAACTGAAGTAACTTGGTTTCCCTATTGGCGAGCTCTGATCAGACTTCCCTCCGTCCATGCCAGCTGCATCTTGATATCTGACATGCTGGTCTACCCGCGCCAAGCAAACCTCTGCCTTCTTATTAATCACCCGTTGCTTTTTCTTGCAAGCCCAAGCCAATGGCTTCCTTTTCCCTACATGCACCGTGCATTGCTCGCCCTCAACAGCCAAATCCCCCCTGCCATACAACAAAGGTGACCCCTTCCCTTCCGGACCCCCATGCCCCTCCCGGCTATCTCCTCCACCTCGAACCCTGGAGCTCGAGGTTGCCTCCACATCCGTTGTCGATGTAGGCATGGATCCAAAATCCGCCACCCCCTAGAGATATGTTCCCTCGATTGCTCCGCTTCGGACTCGCGATATGGGTCAGCGTCCACCCCAACGGCCCCCCCAACTTGCGTAGACCCGTGAAAGCATCGGTCCCTCGAGTGCTCCACACTAGCGAACTGCCTAAGATCCACCACCAAGCTGATATCTTCGCATGGGCCCTTGTCTCCTCCGAGTTCATGTTCTGCCTCCTGGAAGACTGTCGAACCACGGTGATCCTCTTCCAGTGAGCAAGGAGCCGGAGTTGAGCCCGTCTCCCGCTCAGCTTCGAAGCGATGCAACTCCTTAATTAAACGGGTTGGACTCATCACTCCCTCCGTTTCCACTGGAGTTGATCCCCCCACTCCCGTAATAGCACCTCCCATTAATTAAAGGGGCCCCCCCACAGGTGCATGTTCCCCTTCAAGCGGGACTTCCAAAATTTGCATGGTTTCATGTAACCGGCTCCTCGGTTCCAACGCTCCAAAAGTAATAGCGCCCCTTCTGCAATTTGCCGCAATCTCCGTGACAGCCATTGGAAGACGAACTGTTGCGCTTTTTTCGAGATTTTTCGAATCGGCCATCGTGTCCACCGTATCGACCGCATCCGCCGGAGCCTCCGCGCCCTCCGGGGCCACCCTGCCTCCGACCTTCCGAGCCGGCGCAACATGGAACCTCCTCCAACCCCTTCACCCCTCATGTTATTAGGCGTTGAGATCTCTATGCACAACCGATGACCCTCCGCTCTCACAAACCACATGCCCATCATACCCGGGTGAAGACGACGGACCCAAATCACGGGGTCTACATCATCACCTAGGGAGCATCCAGAGGAGGCCACACCCTCCACCACCGCTATGCCGACCAGTAGCTCCCGCAACAGTTGTAGACTTCGCCACGGAAGAGGAATCCCTTTCACCTTCACTAAGGTCAGGAATCGCTGATTCAAAATGCCATCTCCGACTCCCGGCTGCCTCCATCTGAGCAAGGATTTCCCTGAACGCGACAGGGCCAACAAGGCAGTTGCTTCTCCGTTCTTCAGCCCGCGAGCAAGAATCCTCCAAGGAGACAGCGCTGCGATATCACCCTTGAAAGCTCCACCCGAGACCAGGCCAACATCGTATGAGCCCAAGAATAAGGCTCCCCCGCCGCCGCCTTCCCCTACCAAGATTTCCTCTCCCGACCCAGGCGCGTTCATTACCGGCCTCGAGTTCCTTTCCACCCTGCAGTTTTTGCTCCGATGCGCCAAACCCTTGCACTTATAACATCTGATTGCGTCCCTACACTGCCTTGCCCAGTGCGATAGTGACCCGCATCTGAAACATCCCCGTCCGAAAGGTAAAACTGTCCACTGCTGCAGTCACAACCCTAGCTTGGTCCCGCTCCCTAGCACCTTTGTGAAGCCCCTCCTGGTATCCACATACAACCCTTGCTGCTCGGTGCCGGCCATGAATGACAACCCACCCACCGTCGCTCGCCCCGCTCATCTCACCTTTCGCCACGATCACCATGTACTCAAACAAAATCAAGTTGAACGTTTTTTAATCTCAACAGTTCATGTAGGCATATAGACCATAAATCTTCATGAGTTGAATCATACCACGTCAGGAATCCCGAGGAATATGTAGCACTATCTGGAATATACAATAAACCATGTTCTTTACCTGAAATTGACCAATAAAAAATTGCATGAGCCTAATGCCCAGTATGTATCGGGGTCCATGCATGGAAATTCTAAAGGTCTTTTAACACATTACAAATTTTGTACTTGAGTTTCCATGACAAAACATCATTACGAGCCTAATCGTTCACATTCATGTCTAAGTCTGTTCCCTAACATGTATGATTTGGACCTTTTCATAAATGTGGGTATACATATGTAATATGCAGAAGAATATATAACATACATTTCTTTCATCGTATGGGACATAAATCATAAGATACATAGCAATTACATAATTTTTCAATCATATAAATCCTTTGCATGTTAGTCCCCATGACTTTGATGGTTTACATTCCTTTAACCAATTCTTGTACGACATGTAATGGTTTATTCTTTATTAAAATATTCCTTGTTAACATATAATGGTTTATCTTTAATTAAATCATTTTCTTGCATAACATGCAATTGTTTACCTTTATAAACCATTTCTTTCATAACTTGCAATGGTTTACCTTTATAAACCATTTCTTTGCATACTTTTAATGGTTTACCATTATAAACCATTTCTTTGCATACTTGTTATGGTTTACCTATATATATCGTTTCTTACATGACTTTTCAATACATATACACATATACCCTGACATTAGCATAATTACTCATATGCTCATGACGTTAACATAATTGCACATATGGCCTTAACATTAAAATAATTGCATATATACCTTAGCATTAACATAATTTCATATATGATCTTGAACTCATTGTACAATGCCTTAACATTGTTATAATTGCACACATATGCCTTAGCAATGTCAGAACTGTACACATACCCTTGATTGGTTTAGTGGTTAAAGTTGTATTAATTGTTAAATCCTTAAACAGCTTTGGTGGCTTTGCTGGCTTTCGTGGCTTTACCTCTGGCACAAGAGGTCCATGAACATGACATACATGATAGTGCAGATACAACTGTAGAGGACTTAGCTTTTGCCTCTGCGGTTCCTTGCAACCATATGTCCCTTACGATGTTGCCCCTTGGACTAATACGATAATTAGACTCTAGAGGTGGCTCCCACCTTTAGGTATAGCACTTAGCTCCGCTTATCGTCATAGTGCCATTATTCATTTTACAGAATTCCAATCCTTGCAATAGCCTTTCCTTTTCCATGCAATAGTTATATTGGGCAGTCAATTTCTTTGTTATTGTAGAATATAAAAACATTTGTACCGTTTGTCAACTTTTGTTTTAATCATCCGTCTTCGTAATAATTGTATTCTACAAGGACACATATTGCCGATTTATCCCATTCAAGACATAAGCGACATAAGCTTATATTTAACCAACTCTGCATTAGCTTACATAATTTTGTATTGAACACATAAATGCAGTTAGCTCAGTATAAGACCAGGTACGATTAAGTTTAAAATTCACATCCTTTATATAGTATCTAATATAAACCGGGGCCAAGCGGCGATCCGTTTGGGAGGAGGATGGAGCATCGGAGGCCAAGCGGCGATCGGAAGGGGGTCAAGAACGTTCTGCTGTAGGTTGTGGCCAACCGGGGTCTCAGCACGATAGTGGTTGGGTCAAGGTCTGTCGTCGACAGCGGGAGAAAGTGGCTGCGAGGAACGTGAAGAGCAGCGGCACGGCTAGGGCGCATCCGTTTGGGAGAGGCTGCTTCCGTTGTGGAGCTCTCGATCACTAGTCGTCTAAGTGTCGAGAACCAATTCGTTGTTTCAAATGCCATGGCTTCTCTCACCAAAGCAACACGTGCAAGTTAAGAAATCGGCCAGCACCGATAGTGAAGAAGCAAACAATCTGGTTGGTGGGAGAGGGAGGCGGAAGGGATATCCTTTTCAGGGGGACTTCGGATGTGGGGATGGCTTCCGGGGGTCGGTTCCGGGGAGATGTAGTCTTGGTCACACCATGGCGGGTGTTGGCCAGGGATCTGGATGGGGATGAAGCAGAGGCTTTGTTGGCATTGTCCAACTTGAGAAAGTCGCTTCTTCGGTGGAGACCGGTGTGTGCCTCTGACGGCCACCTGTCAACCTGTAGTTTATCCGTGGTTCGCATGCAGGGAATTCCATTTCTTTGGCGTCAGTTGGATCGGGTGCAGAAGATTCTTTCGGGAATAATCGAGGTGGAAGAGATCATCAATGTTGGAGTCGCCCGCGGTGAGTGGCCTGACCTCATCATCCGGGTTCCGGGAATCCATCCTCGACAGCTAGGTTGGTGGGAGGTGCGAATGGAGGGGCGTTTAATTCAGATGGACTAGCAACAGCTGGAGTATTGCCTGCTCGTCTGGAGCAGCCATGGGAGCAAGGCGGTGGCAGTCGTCGTGGTCCTGGCGACGAGCGGAACCCGGAGATCGCGACACCGATGCCGGCTGAATTGGAAGGCAAAACGTCTCCGAATATTTTGCATGGCGTGCGTTTCGGAACAATCAATGCTGGGCAATCAATCAAAGAAAATTTGAAATGTTCTGCTGCAATATCTCAGAGCGTCTCACTAATATCGTGGGTGCACATTCCCACCGTGGCAAATGAGATGGGAATTTTGAATATGGGAGTGTCCAGCTGTACAGATCGACTCTCAGATCCGGGAGAGGAGTATGGTCCGAGCCAATCCAACCCGCATAGCTCTTCTCGATGGAAGTCGTTAGTACATAAACCGGTGGAGGTGACTCCGGATGCTGAAGTGGACCCGAGAGTGAGGATTGAGGTAATGGACCATCTGCTAGACCCGAATAAAGAAAGCATGCCTTCAACATCACCCGAACCCCCAAAGGATGCAGCTCTGAGCCTTGGGGGCACGGTGCTTCCAGTATATCATCCGCATCCGAATGAAGAGTTTCAAACACAGGGCTCCTTGCCGGAAGGTATGAAGTCAATACAAGTAGAAGAGACTGCACGTCAGTTATGCGATCAGCAGCTCGGTCTCTCTGCAAATTCGCCGGTGGTGTCGATCCGTGCCCATGTTGAGGGGGGGGGGGGGGGGCTCAACCAAGTCTGTGCAGATGGGGGAGATTCCGAGCGACGGCGAGGGCTGGCTTTGGAGGTGCGGCTGAGCGCACAAGGGGAGAGGCGGTGGATGGGGTTGGAAGGTGGAGGTCGGGAGGGAGGGGTGGAGGGAGAAGGGTTGGAAGTGGCCTCAAAGGAGTGTTTGGGGGACACCTCTTCGGAGAAGGACCATCTGGAGTCAGCGTGGGGGTAGACCTTGAGGGGGTGATGAGGGTCGGCGATTCGGTTGGTTTTTTGAGAGGAGAGGGGTAGCTACGAGGAAGAAAAGGTGGAGGAAGAGGCTGGAGGTGGCGGCCGCAAGGCCCAACTCGGGAGATCCGAAGTCCTTATCGAAGGTCGTTATGCCGGCGTTGCCAATCGGGGGCCCAAGTTACTTTAGTTTGTTGGACAGAAGTTTTGCGGAAAGTCTGAGGGTGGTGGCCCCGTTGAAGAAGAAGAAAGAGATATCATTATGAAGGTTCTATCTTGGAATGTGAGGGGTCTGGGCCTCCCCGAGAAATGGCTGGGAGTCAGGAGACTTATAATGGATGCAAAGGCAGATATTGTATTGCTACAGGAAACGAAAGTCTTGAGGGATGGAGACAAGTTGTGGAGAGACATAGGGGGTGGTAGTGGGGACTTTGAATTTGCCGAGGTGAAGACTCAAGGTGCTGCCGGTGGATTGCTGACGGGTTGGAAGAAGGCAAAATTTGAGAAAATGGGCGAGATGCGATCACAATTCTCTATTTTAGTGAGTCTGAAGTGCAGGCTTGACGGCATTTATTTTACAGTATAACACGTGTATGGTCCCTCTGGTAATGATCGTGGCTCCCTCGCGGCAGACCTGGTTCAGACAACATCGGGCTTGGAGGATGGTATTTGGATTGTGGGTGGGGACCTCAACATAACTCTTCTACCAGAGGACCGACCTAGGCATGGAGGTGGCCGTGACCCGGGTTCTGAAGCCTTTGTGAACTTTATTCATGCACGAGGGTTATCAATCATGGATGCGGCTGGATGCGCTTACACGTGGCGTAATGTCAGATCGAGATCTCATTTGGATAGATCTCTTCTTTCACCGAATGCGACGGAGTTCTTCTCTCTATCTTGAGCTTGGGCGCTACCTCGGGCTCATTCGGATCATACACCGATACTGTGGTCTTCTGAGGAGCAGACGAGGACAAGATTCTTCTTCAGATTTGAGCGGTCTTGGCTTTTAGAGGACGGATTCAAGGACGAGGTGACTTCACAGTGGGCTGAGTAGAGGCCTGAGGGGTCAGCAGTGACACGTCTGGCAAATAAATTGGCTTTAATGAAAAAGTTCCTATTGAAATACGGGAAAGAGGTGAGGGGGAGGCGAGGAGCACGGAGGGTTGTCATTCAGGAGGGAGTTGTACAACTGGATAGACTGGATGACCAGAGAGGCCTTAATCAGGAAGAGATCGCACAGAGAGCGCAGTTGTTAGAAGAAATATGGTTGGAGGATAGGAAGGAGGAGGTAGAATGGAGGCAGAGATCCAGGCAAAAGTGGTTACGGGAGGGAGAAGCAAACACAAAATATTTCCATGCAATCGCATCGGGAAGAAGAAGGCGGAACTACATCCAAGAGATGGAGATTGGGGGGGTGAGAGTCGAGGGGGACGCGCAGCTAGGGTTTGCTCTCAGGGGACATTTCGTGTAGGCATCCAGAAGGAGGCATAGGGAGGGTTGGGGGTGGCTTGGAAGAGGGGTACAAGTCTTGTCGGAGGAAGAAGCGGTGAGGCTTGAGGCTCCTTTCGAGGAGGAAGATATTAAGAAGGCAGTTTGGGAACTGAATGAGGATGGAGCCCCTGGTCCTGATGGATTTCCGATTTATTTTTATAGGGAGTTTTGGAGCATGTGATGAATCCATGATTCATTAACTTTTATGTCGCATTTTATCTTAAAACCCTTAACAAATACATGTAAATACTCACTAATTCTCATACTTTAACAAAACCCCATTCATGTGTAAATATTCACTTTTAACCACTCAATTCATGTAAATAAATAAAGAATCAGAAAAAGAAAAATAAAGGCATATGGAATATATGTATATATATGTAATATGACTTAAAATATAAATATAACTGTAAGATATATTTATAGCCTAACCCCCGAGACCAAGTCAGCATGGATTGGTCGACAAACCAATAAGTAGGGGGAGATAAGGAAAGAAAACCCAATAAAAATAATCTATCTCATGTATATTCACCTTCCACTATTTATTAAATAAATACAAAACTTCAAAGAATTTTAATTATTTCATCTTAACTTATTCTTCACCAAATCTTTCTCCTAATTATTCATAAAAATGTAAATAAAAATATAAAAACAAGTTAAAAATATTACCTTGTAAATATGCCAAGAAACTCAGCTTACAACTTATCAAAATCTCAACTTCCGAACATCATAACTTCCTCATACGAACTCCAATTTCACTCTACTCACCTTTAAAGTTCATAAAATAATATTATCTAATTAATAAAGGTGGTTTCACTGAATTCGGAGTCCGTTTGCAAAAAGTCGGTTTTGGGACCAAAAGACAAAGGGGTTTCTAGGCTATTTATTTTATGTAACACACCTTATTTATTATTTTCTTAATTTTATAATTTTTAAATTATTTCATGATCTTCTAGTTTTACCATAAATTATTTCATAATTTTTGGAGACTATTTATTATTTTTATAAAATCAAACAAACCAAAATATAGGTATATTTGACCTATAAAGACACTTCCTCTATTTATTAAAATATGTAAATTAATTCATAAAAAACTATAAAAATTTGTATAAGTCTTATTTAATACCCTAATAATTAATAAAATATAAAATTAATTTTTACTTAATTATTTATTAAATTAAAAATTCAAAACTTATTTATTAATACATATTTATTAATAAAATATTTATATTTTATATAATATTTATTATTTATTAAAAGTAAGTATACAATAATTTAGAGAATAAATTTATTTAACTTTCTTGTATTTATACCTATTTAAAATAACGTCATTTACTAATTTATATTTAATTTATAAGTAATTTTAAACTCTGGACCAACCAGGTGCTGACACGTGTCAGCACCTGGAGCTTCTTCTCCAAGAAGCTGTTGCGTCCAGTGCACCAACCACCCACATTTCCCTATTTTTCTCGCTCACATCTCGAACCTTCCGACCCATCTCGACCCTCCATCCTTTCCTCCTAACAACCACCAAGCTCGCCCACCGTCGATCTTGGCTTGGAGCCCAAGTATCTTCTCTATATAAGCTCCCCAAGATCGCCATTAACCAAGAACTCTTCCAACCTTCAAAGCTCCAGCTCCAGGTTGTTCGACTACTCACCTTCCCAGCCTTGTTCCAACCAACTCGAGCGGTGACAGCGCCAAGGGAGGAGCTCGCGGGGAAGAAGGATCGTCGGGGAAGGTTCCAAGGCTGCTACGCCGCCTTGAAACGCCGCCTCGTGCTGCGTGCAGCTCCGAGAAGACCGCTCGTCGAGCAATCATCAGGAGGTCATACACCTCCAGACCCCAGGTCAATTCATCCACTTTGCAAATTTTCTTTCTCGATCGTCGAGCCACGATTAGCGTGGCTAATCGCATTCTTAAATAGTTTAATTACCCTTCTTGCACGCACATCTGAAATCTTCACTCGATTCGTTTGATCTCGCTTGTAATCGGATTTCAAACTTTCATCTTCATCGCGATTTGGATATTTGGCTGGAAGTTTATGTTTTTCCTTAACTTTGAAGCTCTATATCTTAACATCTCAGCCGATTCAATTTGAATCGAGCATAGAACTTGGTTCATTGCAGATCCAGGTATCTCGCGAGGCAATTGCATCGGAGTTTGGGCTGACGACATCGCCGATCTTCGATCTTGAAGTTGGATCTCCAGAACAGTATTCAAGCACCAGTGCCGAGATCACCTCCTTCTTCGAGCCACCACCGCTGATCGGGGTTGACTCCGATCACCTACACCCGCGGGCGAGCTCGAGGGGTGGAGGAGCCACCCCTCTGGCCCCGCCGGAGAGCCAAAGACGCCGGGGATCGGCCGGAAAAATTCGGGGAAGAGAGCTAGTCCGCCAGAAGCTCCAACTGATCAAGAACAGCGGGTGTACAGATTGACGACACGTGGCAGCGTGTGAACCTTCGGATCGCGCCTGAAGCATCTAATCCTGACCGTTCAAGCCGAACCGGTGTGAATTTTACAACATAAACCCAGCTAAGTTCCAGTTATTCCAACCCGCCGCCTAAGTTTTGTATAATTACATTTAGGTCCCTCTGCAGGGACCTAAGTGTAAGAATTTGTTAGTTTTCTTACAGAGCAGTCCTTTTTGGACCTTTTTGAGAACTTTTTAATTAGTATTTTTTGACGCTTATGCCCCTGGGCTGTAGGGGCTGTATCTTGTCCAATTGACCTCGGATTCCGACGATTCTTGAGGGGTAGTTACACAACTACCCCAGCTACATAGTATAAAGTTTTCGCGGCGTTTCGACAAGTTTTTAATGTGATTTGATTTTCTCAAAAACCGCCTCGTTTTGATTTGTTTTCTTGTGCAGTTCGAGTACGCGGCTCGAACCTCGTTCACCTATATTATATAGTATCACCTATATTCTATCCACCTACTATATAATAAATAAATCTTTTGCAAAATATCCCTTTTTGAAAATTAAATAAAAATTTGAAAAGAATAAAATCAAATAAAAATTACAAAAATAAAAACCACTAAAAAAGGCATTCTGACTTAGAGAAGAATTAAAATAAGATTACGAAAAAGAAAAATTAGGGAATATATTCTGCCTCCTTGAGTTCGACCCAGGAACACTTGCCTGGTTAAATATTAGTGAAATGGTTCTCCGACAGAAAACCGTAAAATTTGTTTGATAAGTCTTTCTTCTTCTTGTTTCGCGGTTTTTCTGCTACAACCGACAGTCTAAGAAGTGAAGGCCGCGAAACGAGCTTATCAGCATGCTGAAGGACGAAGTTGTGGATGTGATCAATGAATTTAGAGAGGGGAATAGGGGCTTCAAGAAAGTGAATAGGGCGCTGCTTATTCTCTTGCCCAAGAAGGACCATCCATTGACAGGCGACGACTACAGGCTGATTGCACTATCCAATGCCATATACTTAATTGTTGCTAAAGTTTTGGCTAACATATTAAAAAAGGTGCTCGACTCGGTCATCCAACAGGGGCAGTCTGCTTTCATACCCGGCCGACAGATGGTTGATGGCTTGATTATGGTTACTGAGATTTCTCTTCAGTGGAGGCATACAAAGAAGAAAGGGGCCATTTGGAAGATTGACTATGCGAAAGCTTATGACTGTGTGGACTGGGACTTTCTATGGGTGTCTCTTAGGCGGCATGGCTTCCCAGACCGGTGGATTTCTTGGATGAAGAGATGTGTCACGACGTCTTCTTATGCGGTCATGGTCAACGGGAGACCTGAGGGGGGGTTTTTCCAGCCCCAGAGGGGTGTCAGACAGGGATGTCCTTTGGCACCGATGTTGTTTGTTTTGGTGGTGGATGCTCTAGCAGTGTTGTTTAGGCGCGCAGTTGACGAAGGATGGTGCGAGGGGTTCCGTTGTGGCTCCATCTCCTTACCTATCTTACAGTATGCTGATGATACAATGATTTTCCTAGGCAGATCAGAGGAGATGACTAGAAGGGTGGAGCAAATTGTGGGACTTTTTAGTAGTCTATCGGGCCTTCAGATCAATAAAAATAAATCGGTAGTGGTTCCTTTTGGGATGGAGGGTGACGAGGGGATCCGTTGGGCTGAGTTGTTGGATTTCCCACTGGGCGAGTTACCTATTTCTTACTTGGGGCTCCCACTGGTGGCAGGCAGGCTCAAAAAAGCAGATTGGGATATGGTCCTTTAGAGGATGGAGCAGAGATTGGCGGGATGGAAGACAGTTACCTTGTCAAAGGGGGGAAAGCTGATCCTTCTGAAGCACGTGCTCTCAGCAATCCCTATTTTCTTTATTTCCACTAGATTGATGCCTGTGGGAGTGCGCAGGAAGGTCGAAGCCATGATGAAGAGATTCTTCTGGTCTGATGGTAAGCAGAACAGATCAGGGTTGCATTTGGTAGGCTGGGAAGAGTTGACGAAACCGCGAGATAAAGGAGGCTTAGGGATTCAGGATTTGGCGTGCATGAACAAAGCTCTATTAGCAAAGTGGGTTATTTAGATTTGGGGCAAGTCGGATAGATTGGTTGCTAGACTTTTGCATGAGCTCTACGGTGTGCAGGGCTCCTTAGAGGCAGGAAGAATGAGGTTTGAGTCACCGCTATGGGCTGGTGTCCGAGAAGTTCTACCGGTATTGGCATCGAGAATGAGACCGCAGGTCAGGAATGGGGAAGGCTTCAGGTTCTGGCGAGATGATTGGACGGGGGACGGACCACTGAGCAGTAGGTTCCCGAGGCTGTTCGCGTTGGCAGATTCGAAGGAGTGTACTTTGGCGAATGTTGGGATCTCAGGGTCCTGGGACCCACATTTTGTGTCTGTTCTCTCAAACCAGTGTTTGGAGGAGCTTATAAGGATGCAGTCTGAATTACCAAGTCCTGATTGCATCACGCAGGGTAGGGACCATTTTCAATGGGACAGCGGCAGATTCTCAACAAAGAAAGCGTACAAGGAATTCAAGGGGTCTGCAGAGACCATGGATCCAGACTTCTGCCAGGATATGAAGATTATTTGGGCAAGCAAGATACCAGGTAGGATTAATATTTTCCTTTGGTGTTTAAGAAGGGGAAGATTGTGTGATAAAACAAGGAGGGGAAGGTTGTTTGGTATTACCGACACTCGGTGCGATAGATGCGGAGAACAACGCAAAGATGCAGATCATTTGTTCTTCACATGCCCGACGTCGGAGAAGGTGTGGAAGGAGATCGGGCCATCATGGATTTCGATAGGAGGAGCCATTGAGTTTTGGAGGTCGGTAACGTCAGTGGGGGGTAATTCATCCGATGATTGCACTCTGCCATTTGCGACTCTGTGGGCCATTTGGGTGGCAAGGAATGATCTAATTTTCAAAAATCAAAGGTTCTATCCAGAGAATGTGCTAGCTCATTGTAATGCATTGTATCATTTCTGGGCCTTTGGGTGATGTACAACAATTTTTTTTAATAATCATATTATTATGGTGAATCCCATCTCGGGATGATACCCTCCTGTTACTCAAAAAAATATAGTATCTAATATAGTTAGGAGCATATAAAAACGTTGATTCTTTCTCAACAGGCAATTGTGTGTTTCCAAAAGAAATGATTTATTTCCAAACAGTGTGTACGTGTGTACATTATCTATTTTTCAAAAATTAATTTGGATGCAATAAAGTTATCATTAGGATATCAACTAAATACATGACTTGAAGGATTCACAGTGATGCGGTTTAATTAGATTCCTGAAACTTATCCTATGATACTGTAGCGTAATAATGAATTTGTACGTAAGATTACTTCCTTTTGTAACATGCATAAGTATGTTTTGAAGATAAATAAAATATATAAGATACCCTAAACTAAAAAGAATCATTCCTCTTCCAATCACAGTTATAGAAATAGACACTAAAAACATTGATTTGAATGTAACCAACGGTCTACTCTTTACTGGAAGACAATCACAAAACTTCTACATAATATTCATAATATGGGCTCAATGTACACGAGCATTCCCACTTATAATCAAACATCACATAAATGTATCTATGAATAAGGTGCTAACTTTATAAATATATTTCAAAAATAATCAATGACCAAGAAGATTCAATATTGCTGAAACGACCAACACTCATTGATCCGTAACCGCTCCTGCTACTTTTGTCATGAATATGTTGAGTAATCGATTAATGCAGCAAGGAAATCATCTGAAAATAATAACATGCTTATCTATTTGACTCATTGTCGGCTCATCTATTGATAAGATGGGATCAAAGGTTTAGGTAGTATGATTTAAGACATTTCTCTGACGTTGTATGAATTCAAGTCCTAAGTGTTCGAAAAATACAATAATAGATCGTATTTCGGATTTGGTCGTTGTTCATACATAATCCTAAACCGATACATACCTCAAATCCGGCACGCAATCTCCTTGACGTAGTCATCATGCCTTCTTCCAAACACGTATCCGCACTCCTCTCCACCTCCGATTCGACATCGTCTTCTCCTGTGACGAAGATCAATCTCTCGTAAGGCTCTCTCTCTCTCTCTTCTCCCTCTCTCAAAAAGCAAGGGAAAAGTGACGTGAGGAGTGGGACTCCTTGGGTCTTTAAGGTCATGAATGAGGGAGAAAATGAATGTAATATTAAATCCTATTAATTAGGTAATAAAATAGGCAATAATGGTTTAATAACAATGTTCTAGGGATTTTTTTCAAAGAAAAATCCAGCCGTTACAATCTACCACCCTAAAAAATCCGTCCTCGAAATTTATTAGTAAAGAGACATGATGTAGATTCATGTATTTCCTTTGCATATTCTTTTTTTTGCTCATGACTCTTCTTAATGGCATGGAGTAGCTTTGATTCTAAAATATGTTCTGACTACATCATTCTGACGTGAGAGTCATCTAAAGATCTTCTATATAATCTTTCATAGGGAGCCATCTTGATACTCAAGTGATATATATTAATATAAGATAGCTCAACTAACAGAAGATGTCTATCCACACCATGTGTGACAACTGAGGTGCATGTACTCAACATATCTTCTGATGTCCAGATAAAATTAAGTGATAAACTGCAATCAAGTATCCATAGCATCTTGAAAGCTTTTCCATAATTGCATTGTGTATCTCATATCCATTTGAATCCAATTGATGTGGAATACAATATATGCCGATGTTGCCATTCACTTATAATTTATCCAACCGCAAAACAAGTCAATCCAAGCAAATGTCAAAAGTGCGACAATCTGGTCTACAATCATTCTGATAGCATCATAATGATGTATTCTTGTCTTTAGTAAATTGTTAACAAAACCCATTCCTATATATGCTTTCGATTTCAGCATCTCATATCCTTTCCTATGAGATTTTTCATCTCCATTGCAATATTCAAGAAAATCTTATGTGAACCATTGATTACTTCATCATTCCAAAATTTATTAATCTTTCTCAACTCACTCCAAGTCAATAGAACTTTCATTTTGATTAGGCCAACTTCAATGTCATCCATATAACTAGAAGGAAAATTTTGTTCAATAAGAAGTTACAATTAGAGGACATCGTGTAAATTTGATGTCAGAGTAGGGTCTTGAATATAATAATGTACTTGATCGTTCTCCATATCACAAGAGTATGTAACATTATCATCCATAATTGGGATCACAAGGTCAAAACGTATCCTGAAAATGACATATTCATAAACTCCTACAAAGTCCTTAAGAGATCAAAAGGCATGATAAAATTTCACAATGGTATAGTCTTATTCTGAAAGGTATTTTCGAAATGTCATCATCCTTTATTTCAGGTTATTGGTAAATCATATGTAGATTTATTTTAGAAAAGATCATGTTCCTCGATAATCAAAATGAACACATCATCGATCTAAATGGTAGCTATTAATCCCTCAAAGTTAACTTATCCACAACTTAATACCTAATGTATAGATTATGTGACATGCCTTACCTTTTACAAAGAGAAAAATACTTGTTAAGGAAGAACATTAAATCATCAAAGAAATTACCTTATCCATTGTCACTGTAATTGATTCTCTGTCTCTTTAAATTCAATATGTGTCATTTGATCAGGAGTTCTCAAAATCAATCTATTTTATAATATAACATTGATGGAGATTCCACTTTTCGATAAGAAAATCATCATGGATGACCATATAGAAAATCATACTAAAAAATCAACAACATCAACTTTCATGGTGTAACTGAGATGATTATGTCTAAGTACTAATTAGGTATGTTATGTAATACTTAGCTAATAGTTAACTTGCTTCTCATTTGCACATATCTATTCTCATTCTTCTCTACTCCATGACTTTATTTCACTCTTTAATAATCTTATAACAACATCAAAGATTTAAGAGTCCTAATCTCTTATAATCATCAACATTCTCAAGGGTATGAGAGTTCAATAAAGTCACCTCATTTAATGCAATACATCCCAGAAAGCTAGATCATTTTGCATTCACTCTGGCACTCGTTAGCTATATCTTTCAGACAAAATATCTCAAAATTATTTATCCTTCTCACGATAGTTCAAAAGACATCTCCATCTCCTATATTCAATGCTTAACTTTCTCAATATCATGTTTATCCTATAAGATGAATGGATTGCTGAGAATAAAGGTCTTCTGTACAATCCACCAAATATCTTGCATGATGTTTCACTGTTGACTCATAATTGTCATCAACTATAGAAATTATAGGTGTGAGTCCTTAACAACCTCATTGTTCGATGATGACTTGCGGTCTCTGATCATTTTAATTCTATAATGATGGGTCATCTTATATAGAAAATCAAAGGATCAACTAGTTACATGTAATATCTAGGTTTGAGTATATTCATCTCAGTCTTAAGTAACTATTTATTGTTGATATCCTACACCTAGAGGAACTCTGGTTCTGATACCATTTGTAACTGAACGGATCACAATGATCGGCGAAAGTATAGATAATAGATCATGCTACCGAACCGTTACCAAAAACATGTATGGCAATCATTGAGTAGAGATAATATCAATTCC
Source organism: Ottelia alismoides (assembly GCA_037367405.1). Classification (NCBI taxonomy): domain Eukaryota; kingdom Viridiplantae; phylum Streptophyta; class Magnoliopsida; order Alismatales; family Hydrocharitaceae; genus Ottelia; species Ottelia alismoides. The sequence continues at coordinate 58,156 of JAZKJV010003406.1, forward strand.
ATAAAAAGTCCATTCAACAAAGAGTTCCATTATTGTACTCCAACTAGGGTATTTTTGCAATACTACTCTAAGTATTTAAAACAATATCTCAACAGTTCATGTAGGCATATAGATATCCTTAAATCTTCATGAGTTGAATCATACCACGTCATGAATCCCGAGGAATTTGTAGCACGATTTGGAATATACAATCAACCATGTTCTTCACCTGAAATTGACCAATAAAAATTTGCATGAGCCTAATACCCAGTATGTATCGGGGTCCATGCATGGGAATTCTAAAGGTCTTTTAACAAATTACAAATCTTGTACTTGAGTTCCCATGGTAAAACATCATTACGAGCCTAATCGTTCCCATGCATGTCTAAGTTCGTTCCCTAACATCTATCATTTGGGCTCTTTCATAAATGTGGGTATACATATGTAATATGCAAAAGAATATATAACATACATTTCATTCATTGTATGGGACATAAATCATAAGATACATAGCAATTACATAATTATTCAATCATATAATTACTTTGCATGTTAGTCCCCATGACTTTGATGGTTTACATTCCTTTAACCAATTCTTGTACGACATGTAATGATTTATTCTTTATTAAAACATTCCTTGTATAACATATAATGGTTTATCTTTAATTAAATCATTTTCTTGCATAACATGTAGTTGTTTACCTTTATAAACCATTTCTTTGCATACTTGTTATGGTTTACCTATATATTGTTTCTTACATGACTTTTCAATACATATACACATATACCCTGACATTAATATAATTACTCATATGCTCATGACATTAACATAATTGCATATATGGCCTTAACATTAACATGATTGCATATATACCTTAACATTAACATAATTTCATATATGATCTTAAATTCATAACACTTGTACAATGCCTTAACATTGTTATTATTGCACACATATGCCTTAGCAATTTTAGAACTGTACACATACCCTTGATTGGTTTAGTGGCTAAAGTTGTCTTAATTGTTAAATCCTTAAACGGCTTTGGTGGCTTTGCTGGCTTTCGTGGCTTTACCGTTGGCACAAGCAGTCCATGAACATGACATACATGACAGTGTAGCTACAACTGTAGAGGACTTAGCTTTTTCCTCTGTCGTTCCTTGCAATCATACACCACTTACAACGTTGTCCCTTGGGCTAACGCGATAATTGGACTCTAGAGGTGGCTCCCATCTTTAGGTGTAGCACTTAGCTTCGCTTATTGTCATAGTGTCATTATTCATTTTACAGAAAATTTCAATCCTTGTAATAGCCTTTCCTTTTCCATGCAATAGTTATATTGGGCAGTCAATTCCTTTGTAATTGTAGAATATAAACACCAATTGTACTATTTGTCACCTTTTGTTTTAATCATCCATCTTCGTAATAATTGTATTCTACAAATCATCCATCTTCGTAATAATTGTATTCTACAAGGTCACATATTGTCATTTTTATCCCATTCAAGACATAAGCTTATATTTAACCAACTCTGCATTAGCTTACACAATTTTGTATTGAACATGTAAATGCAGTAAGCTTAGTATAGGACCGGGTATGATTAAGTTTAAAATTCACATCCTATATATAGTATCTAATATAGTTAGGAGCATATAAAAATGTTGATTCTTTCGCAACAGGCAATTGTGTGTTTCCAAAAGAAATGATTTATTTCCAAACAGTGTGTGCATGTGTAAATTATCTATTTTTCAAAAATTAATTTGGATGCAATAAAGTTATCATTAGGATATCAACTAAATACATGACTTGGAGGATTCACAGTGATACGGTTTAATTAGATTCCTGAAACTTATTCTATGATACTATAGCGTACTAATGGTTGATTTAATGAATTTGTACGTAAGAGTACTTCCTTTTGTAACATGCATGAGTATGGTTGAAGATAAATAAAATATATAAGCTACCATAGACTAAAAGAATCCTTCCTCTTCCAATCACAGTTATAGAAAGACACTAAAACATTGATTTGAATGTAACCCAACGATCTACTCTTTACTGGAAGACAATCACAAAACTTCTACATATTATTCATAATATGGGCTCAATGTACATGAGCATTCCCACTTATAATCAAACGTCACATAAATGTATCTATGAATAAGGTATTAACTTTATAAATATATTTCAAAAAGAATCAATGACCAAGAACATTCAATATTGCTGAAACGATCATTGCTCAATGGTCTGTAACCGCGTCTGCTACTTTTGTCATGAATATGCTGCAGAAATCGATTAATGCAGCAAGAAAATCATCTGAAAATAATAACATGCTTACCTATTTGACTCATTGTCAGCTCATCTATTGATAAGATGGGATCAAAGGTTTAGGTAGGATGATTTAAGACATTTCTCCGACGTTGTATGAATTCAAGTCCTAAGTGTTCGAAAAATACAATAATAGATCGTGTTTCGGATTTGGCCGTTATCATACATAATTCTAAACCGATAGATACCTCAAATTCGACGCACAATCTCCTTGACGTAGTCATCGCGCCTTCTTCCAAACACGTATCTGCACTTCTTTCCTCCTCTGATTCGACATCGCCTTCTCCTGCGATGAAGATCAATCTCTCGTAAGGCTCTCTTTCTCTCTCTCTCTCTTCTCCCTCTCTCAAAAAGCAAGAGAAAAGTGACGTGATGAGTGGGACTCTTTGGGTCTTTAAGGTCATGAATGCGGGACAAAAAGGAATGTAATATTAAATCCCATTAATTTGGATAATAAAACATGCAATAACGGTTTAATAAAAATGTTATTGGAGTTTTTTTCAAAGAAAAATCCAGCCGTTATCGTTATTAGGTGTTCAATTTTTCCCATTGAAGCCGAACCTAAACATGCGCTCGAGAGATAATACCCATGAATAGGATCAAACCTTATTCCATGGTATTTTTATAAGATTCATCTTTCTTGAGCAAACCCCCGAGAGGGCTTGGTTGATCCATGATTTATGTTTCATCGTTCTTTTCCTTTTTGTTTGTTTCGAGAAAGATATCTATCAGTTCTGATTCTTTTTTGATCGAGATCTATGGATCTATGAATCTATATGTATATGGATCATGTTCATGGATTAACCAAAATGTGCAAAAGCTCTATTTGTCTCTGCCATTTTATGGGTCTCTTCCTTTTTGCATAGTTGAAATGGAAGTTTGATGTACTGCAAGGATCAAATTCATGTCTTAAAATCACATGGATGTTTGTGCAGAAAAAGCTTGATGACCTAGATTAGATTTTCCATTTTTTCCTTCCTTAGCTTGTAAATGTTCTAAAATAACAAAAAAAAGCTAATTACACTGCTAGAAAATATATCAAATGCAATGGTTATAAAACCTTTGCAAAAATACATTTGCAACAGTTTTTCCATCACCAGTACCATGAATCTCCCAAGATATTTTACGACCACAAACCACTAATCATCCAAATCATCTCCCATAACCTAACTAAATCATCCTTTAGAATGGAGGGCTTTTGGTTGAATTAGTCACCATTCTCTCAACTTGTGCTCTCCACTTGGTTCCAATCCATCAAAGCACATAACGCTTTCCAATCATGGCACCTAAAAATCAAATACCTAAAATCAACAATCATTGAAAGGAAAGAGGAAAACCTCGCGCACTTCGCACTACAAGAACATAAAGAATTTGCAACCACACTATCGATACTACACGTTGTGGGAATGTAGTCGCAAGTCATGTAACGATTGTTTTGCGACTACATTCCCACCACAGTGTAGTCGGAAATTGTTAGGTCTATATTGTGACCACATTGTGGTCGTATTGTGGAGGTAAATTTTGATGAAATTTTATGCGGGTCCGGCCAATTAGAGCCCTAGATTTCCTTCCCCCACCCCTCTAGGACCCCTCCTGACCTCCACCCCCTTGCTAGCCGGCGACTCCCTCCTCCAACACTTCCCCCTCATCTCCAAGTCGTCGCCACTGATGAATATGTGATTCATCACTTTAAAAGTTGAAAATAGAGCTTCGTTCCCAAGTAATTAAATGTATATTTCCTTTTATTGTGTATTATTTGCATTCATACATTTAGAAATAATATATGCATTTTAACATGCATATTTGCATTAAATAAGGAGCCAAAAATTACTTGTACATATTCACCTATATATTAGCAAAAATCGCCTATTTGTATCTACTTTATGCTAACTCCAAATCCAATAAAATCAACTCTATAGTGTATATATTACTAACACTAATAAAGGAAAATATCAAAAAAATTAATTTGTAAAATTATCCAATAAAACTCGAGCCCTAATTTGAGATTAACAATCTTAAAATACACATCTCTCTCTCCTACAGTGTCTGATTTAGGTCTACTCACTTTTAATATAATATACTTCAAAGACCTTCAAAATAAGACCAATTTCATACAAATCGGAGTTCATATGTGATACTTGAGCTTTGGGCCCCAATTATATATTGTAGATATTGACCAAAATACCTTCATTTTATCTTTTTATTTTCTTAATTATGAAAATCCCAAAAAAATAGATTAAGTTGTAAATATTCCTTTCATGTTTCCTCTAACTTTATTTTGATTTTTCTATTTAAAAATGATAAAAAAATCTTAAAAAAATAAAAAATGTGGTATTTTATATCTATAAGGTACCTCAAGAAATACTTTTTATAGACATGACTTCTTTTGCTTTTCAATCCTTCACAAAAGTTATAGATCGCATAGAGACGAGCAACTTTCATGTTGATCACTTTTTGATTTGACCCCTTTTGTTATTTATTTTTATTTTTATTTACATTAATATTTGATTTTTCTAGGAGCGACATGTGGCGGCTCCTGGAGCTACCCCATGTCACCCCATTTTTATTTTATTTTATTTTTTATTTATTTTACTTATATTACATTATTATTTACTTATTACTGTTTATTTATTTTAATTATTATTATTTATTTTAATTATTTTTTTCATTATTTATTTTAATTATTTTAATTAAAAATTAATTCTTATCTTTATTTATTTATTATTTTAATTATTATTTTTATTTATTTATTTTCATTTAATTTATTTTTTTCCTTCTTTTTGCCACGTGGTTGTCTCTAGGCGTGCTACTTGGCACCCTTTTCTTCCTTTCTTTCCTCCCTTTCTTTCTCTCTCTCTCCACCCATATCCCATACCATGCACGTAACTTCCCCCGCCTTTCCCTCTATCACACACTCTCTCTCCTCGTTTCCTTTCTTTCCTCTCTCTCTCTCCTCTCCCCTCCATGCACGCCCCATGTACCGTGCCTCCTCTTCTCTCCCTCATGTCCCATGTAACTGCCCTGCGTATCACGTGTAGTCCATCTCCACCCCTTGCGACCACCTTTAAAGCTCCGCCAACGCCCCCATTGTCGTGTATCCACCACTACGAGGTTGAAGAGGTCCAGCTCGCTAATCCCTCAGGTGACAGCTTAAGGTTCTCCTAGGTTGAGAGACGACGACCTCCTCCATCAGTGGTGAAGATCCGAGGTAGTGCACACGCCTTGTTGCAACTCCTATCCAAGAAGCTAATGAGCCTCTCCAAGTTCTCGTCGACTAGGATCGAGGCAACGATAAGAAACGATCTCCTTTGAGCTCTCTCAATTCCCCGACGAACCCTTTTCTTTTTCTTCTTCCTCGAATCCTTTCTCTCTGTCGTTCTTCTTCTCTTTTCTTTATCTACCCGATCAATCAATTCCACCACCCTCCGCCTCAATCGCCCTTCACCGGTTCATTGATCTAGCTCCAGCCATCAAGACGCCCATCGCTCTCGATGCACCACCAGACGAAACATGCGCCCTTCGCCCGGCCTCGATCAGCGGTCCTCCATGCGCCCAACCAACGATCATCCAGTGCACTTTCGCATCTCTGCCAGCGTCGCTCAACGGCCAAGATCCACCGCCTCATAAATCATCAGCGATGACCTCATCGTTAGGCATATGTCGCCCACAACTGTCCTGATTCGCCGCCTTCACACCCCCAGTCCATTGTCTGACTGCTTGTAGATGCAGCATCTTCGAGCACGACCCTCGCCTTGATCACATCTCCGCCAGCGGTTGTCCGAGTCACCTTAGCAGCAGCTATCTCGTTCAGTCACAGCAACCCGTCGCTGTCCTCGACGCTCGCTTCAGTCAGTCTGCTTCGCCGCCCATCGTGGGTTCCATTTCTTGGAACCCACGAACACGAAGAAGGTCCTTTCAATTTTTATTAATTTTTTATTTATTATGAATATTGCATAGTTTTGCCGCGTGTGTGTAAATTTCAAAATTGCCCTTAGGCACAGGTTGTCTTGTTTAGTTTTAGTCTGCATTGCATGGACACCCCTGACTTTGAGAAGTAATTTGGACATCCATTTCGCATCAAATTTTAATACAAAAATTGCATACAGTAGAGCATTTAATTTTATACCTTTTGGATATTTAATTAAAATTTTATGAGCACTGTTTAATTACTAAAATTATTTTGGTGAAAAATTGCATATTTTACCTAATACATGGTCTGAAATTCATATTTAATTAAATATTTCTCCAAAAATTGTGCAAAAATCACAGGTGATGCCTCTAGTTGTGCTTTATTTATTATCCAATTTTCATATCAGAGTTGTCTTGTGCATAAAATAAATTATTGAATGATTTCTATAATTGATTTTTAATTAAATTCATAAATATTATTTTTACGAAATTTTAACTCTGCTGGATTTCTCATTAAAATATCTATTTGAGACAATTTTGCTATTGGATAAATTGATTTTATGGATTTATTAGAAATTAAAAACTCAAAGTCTCTTTGTTTTTAATAAAAAAAATCGTAAAAAAATTAAATATTGTCAGAAAATTCCAAAAAAATAGTATAGCTTCATTTCATCATATTTCACTTCTAGTAAAAATTTCATAATTTTTGCATTCTGCTTACATGAAAAATTGTATAAAAACCCATAAAAAGTTCGTATTTTTCATGGTTGCGTCTTAAACCCAAAATTTCAAAAAAAAAATATTTTGTATTCATCGTTGGATTAAGTTTATAGGAAAAATATAACTTTGTTAATTTGGATTATTTCACATTAAAAATAATTTTGAAAAGTGGCTTGATTTCTTAATAACTGAGTTCAATCGCATTTGTGTATTTGCATTTTTATTGCATAAAAAAATTACAAAATAATTCCGCTTGGAAAACTGTGAGCTAATTCATATAATTTGATCTGACATTGTTCCTTTGCCTCCTTGAGTCGACCTTGGGCTTTCCCAGGTTAAAATACATAAAACCACACTTTAATTAATTCGTTGATTCATCGATTCGTATGGTTAATTTTTGATCGACCTTGATTGCCCGACTGCAACTAGTTCGCATGATTAACTAGGGCATTTCTGGACTCGTCAAATGGCATCATTGTCGGAGAGGCAAACATCTTAGGATCATTTTAGAAAAATTAGATTTAGGTTTCCATTCACTTGGGTAGTCTAACCCCCGAACCACCTTGTAATTATTTCATTTTTCCAATTATTTTTCTGATTATTTTTTGTATATATTTTGATGTCTCTCTCTGACATAAATTTTTATCTTTTTTTGTGAGGGCCTGATGGACTTGGAGCGGCTTTCTTGAAGTCAACGCATCTCGAAGAACATCAGAGGCAGGCGATTCATGGACCGAGCCGGTTGTTGAGGCATCAGAAAGAAAATTATTTGAGAAGAGAGATTTTAATTTTTGAAAAAAAATAACTTGTAATAATTGCTCGATTTCTAGCGGATTCCATTTGGAATCTTGCGCGTGTCCAAGACTGGACATTGGACCCGCCGTGGTCGTGTGGTTTGCTTGACGTAGACTAGGACCTGCACTCGCAGCTCTCATAGCAAATTTTTTTACTTGTGCTCGTAGTCTATAGGGCCACACATCACACTTAACGAGACATACGTAGACTGCAGATCTATTAGTTCAAATCAAATTTTTCATTACTCTCTAATAGAACTGCCTGTCTAGGAACGGTTTTCTCGGTTGCATTTCGTATAATGTAAAATTTCAATTCAGTTGTGTATCTTGCATTGTAGAGGCCCTGTAAGTCTTCTTACTCAAGCATTCATCATTGTTTTCTCGATCGCGTCGGCTTTTCCGATTCCCTCTCTCGATTTTTCTAATCTAGGATAAAGGAATTGGGACTGGACAGTAGACATGATTGCTTGTATGAATTAACTACAATGACAATTAATCTCTAAAATCAGGATTGTTGATTGAATTGGACCAAATAAATGACTAAAATTAACCCTTGTTTGCGAGAGAGCAACCCCATCATTGTATTAATTTACTTGCAAGTGAGAGAGACAATACTAGGATAGAGCCAAAGCCAGGATTTTTCATATAGACTACTGGTTCGAAACGATTAGTCACTTTTCAATGAAGATCTACAGGTAGCCGGTAAACGGTCTGGATTTTCTTAGCAGAGTGGGAGGTTCAGAGGATGCCTTATAAGGTTTTATCCTCAAGAAATAGGTAGCCATATTTATACGGTCCGCACTTACTCCTATACTGTCTGAAAGTGTGTTTCGTAAGAATTGGAACAGTTTGTAGGGAAGTACAGGCACCCAACGGCTCGTTAATCTTTTAAGACTTGCATTTATCACCAACTAAAACTGACAAGATAATTCAGCTGAACCTTTGCAGCCCTCATGTGTTGAGTTGGTGAAATTGGGGTTTGCTCTTGTGTTTGTTTTGTTTCAGTCCGTGTGTCCGTTATCATGTGTACTTGTACGTTCTCTACCTTAATTCGCTTACATCAATTCCTCTTTAAGATGTCGGGATAATGGTCATCATATCCAGATCACTCCTCTTCAACCATAATCTGATCATTTTCACCTTCTTATTCCTCCTCATACCCCCATCCAGACCGTAAAGTCAGAACTTCGACTTACTTCCTCACTTATTCATACTTCTCACCTACCCCACCTTCTTACACATCTGATCCACTTCCAATGTGGGCTAACTCACCTTATAGCCGGTTGCTTGCTGGAATCAATGAACAATTAGAAGATCAAGCTACTGCTGAGACAAATTATTGACAGAATTATATGCCCCCACAGACCTCATTCTCATCTCAAGATAGGACCGGACAAAAATTCACATATACACATCCCAACATGACCTTAGGGTATAACATGGTCGATTGAACAGACCGAATGGAGAGGCTCGCACCATATGATCGTCCTGACTTGATTGAACATAGTAATCAAGCCCACATTGACCAGGCTTCATATCACACATTCGGAGAGCCTACACATCCACGAGCTTGGACTCACGAGCTAGACGTACCAGCCCCCAATTCTTTGACTCTATTATTCGAGGCTCCGACCAATTTCTACAATTCGTATGGTCCATACTCAACCTAGTATTACATGCCAGAGTCTAGGCATGTTGATTATGAGACTTCAAATCTCAGCAGTATCTTCCGAGTAGACAAAGTGCTTCAATGATTTGCTATGAGGACTCTTTGGAGGATAACATTTCCAGGGTTATGAAGAGATATGAATTTATTTAGGATAAACTTAGAAATGTCATTGATCGAATCATTTCACTTTATTCCAGCTCAGGTGTGGAAATGAAGAATAGAATAAGCAGATTCAATGTTGAAAACTTAGAGGATACAAAGAAAAACACACACACTATACAGCTAGAGTCCTTCTAGCTCCCTCTTCTACTAGCCACTCACCTTCCAACCTAGAGTCTGTACATCCTCACACTCTCCCTTCTCCTATAAAAACAACAAAAAAATAGAAAATCTCAAAAAGACAAAAAATATTGCAAAATCAAAAAAATTCATAAAAATAGAAAATGAAAAAGACCTAAAAAAATTGGATTCTGCCCTAAGGGAAGCACTCGATGAAGAATTAATTTTTAAACTTCCCTTAATAAAGGCCATAGATCACCTTCCCGATCTCAAATAATTTGTGAGAAGTAAATTGATGCCTAAAAGGTCGTGCAATAAGAGGACAATGACTGAGAAATATCTAGTGTCTATGGCCACCTCCTTGGTGATGGGGAGAAATACTGAAAGCCGTAGAGTGAAGCAGTTGCCTAGGGTTGAATGTGAAATCTAAGATACTACCTTTACCCATGCAAGAATCGATGATGACTCATCGATAAATATCCTCCCGACCTTTGTGTTTGACAAGCTTAAACTCAGGCTCATCAGAAAGTCGAGAGAGATCGTTCAGCTAACTGTCGATCTATAAATGGCCGAGAGGAACCATTTCAATCATCATTACTTTCCAAGGTGCTCTACTCCAAGTAGACTTCACATCATTGACATTGAGCATTGAGGAGAGTTTACCCAGTCTCCTATTATTCTAGGGAAGTCGTTCTTAGCCCGGGCTAAGGCGGCTATAGATTGTGAGACTGGGGAGATCGATTTTACAGCATTGAGAACACTCCAACCGCATCCATTCTTTAACACATTCTACTCTAAGGTAACCAACAAAGCTGTTGACAGTCGTGACCATCGAGAGGTAGATGAGCCCCAACTCTCTGTTACACCTGATACCGGCTGTTGAGCCAACCATTGGATCAGAGACTCCCCACACATCATTGACTCCTACTGCTTGCATCACTCCTAATGCCAAGCCTATTGTGATCACTAGCACTTCCCTGAGATGTGTGCTAACGCTTCAGGAATATTACAATCTATATGGTGACTAGTCTGATGAGGAACCCATGGTCAACACTACACCACATCCTGGACCTTCAAATCAGACAACCAAGACTAAATTGACCCCAACAAAAACCACGGTTGCTCCTTCCTCTAGTCGGCTATCCAGTGAGAGGAAGTCGAGAATTGATTTCTTGAGGTGTTCCCCCGAACCCCTCAAGGCATGTCACTCTCCTCTCCCTCTCAATGATTCAGGTTCTAGAAAACTGACTAAGAAAGTTTCCTTCAACATACCGGAGAAGGAATTTTCTGAGAAGTCCTCATCGAATCTGGAGAGGTGATTTATATGAGTGAGCTCAGTTCGGTTGTTCTTAAGCCATATCTGAGCAAGCAGTCATGTGTCTACCCTCGTTGGACGATCCCTACACCTCACTATTATTCATTTGAGGACGATTCCGATAGCGACACATGTATATTATCCATCTCCTCACTCCCACAAGAAGGTTTGTCACAAACCTTCTTGATCCTTGTAGATTCTCACTCCTCCTTGTATACATTTTCTTTCCCTCCCTCCCCAGTGATTCGAATCACTCGCCCCAGCTCTATATCATTTCATTTTATGGTTGTACTTAGGATTACCATATCCTAAGTATGGGTGGAGAGTGACTCGAGTCTCTTCATCACTCTTTCTACATTCTCCAGATCTCAGCGGTTCTCGCACTCACTTCTATCCTATACTTAGGCTGACCAGATCCTAAGCATAGGGGGGATCGATGCCTGTCTTGTATACATATTCATCTATTTCCCCTCTTAACCTCGACCGCCCCAATTTTTTATCTTCTTCTACACTTAGGCTACTAAAGCCTAAGTATAGGGGAGCGATTCGACTTCTATATTTTTTCTTATTTTTTCTCTCCTGCACTTAGCATGAGCTATGTCTTTTTCCTCGCTTCCTATGCTCTGAGGGCATAGCACATGCTAAGTATAGGGGGCATGTATATATTACATATATACTTTACCTATAGCTCGTACTTTCACGTATTTTTGTTTATATTATGCAATAACTACGGGATAGGTAAAAATTGGAGAAAAAAAACTTTTTGCAAAATTCATTTATAAAAAGTATATTGTACTATTTGTATAATACATATAAAATTCTTGTAAAAAATACTTTTGTAAATTTTGTTTTAAAATAGGAGGTATACCAAATTTTTGAAGAAAAAAAAGAAAAAGGAAAAGGAAAGAAAAAATAGGCTTCTTATTTACTCTTGCATATCAGCCTTGCATTCAAAAAAATGGTTTGCACTCCATTCATCTATATAGCATGTCATCTGCATCTCATCTGCATATTTAGCATATGCAAAGTAAAAATTTAGTGGGTTCTGAACCAAGTTATGAATAGATGCCGAGGATGGATTTGATTTGACCTTAAAATATCGAATTTCAAAGGACCCTTATAGGAACTAGAGTTAAGATTTTTCAGGTCGAGTGACTTAATTCTTTGAGTCTGCAAGTCTATGTTCACATGTCATCTTGATTGGTCTAAGTTGAATATTTCATGCACACCCACGATTCTTTTAGACTGTGACCTAACTTGGACAAGCACCATGCACGTAGCTCTTCATTGATGAGGTGGTGAGGAGGTAGAATCATTTGGCTTGGAGTATGATGAATCTCCATTTCATTACCTTTATTCTATCATTTTATCCTTAAGAACCCTAGTAAATGCATGTAAATATCTCTAATTTGCATAAATTAACATTCATGCATTGTTGTGTAAACACTATATAAAATACTATTATTAATGCCAAAATTATAGAATAAAGAAAAGAAAAGAAAAAAGAACAAAATATCAAAGATATTTTATGACCCTAATCCCCGAGACCTAGGCATCTCGATGATTAGGTCGATGAGTAATAAAGTAGGGGGAGATAAGACCCTAAATCCCTTTTATTTATTCATTCTTTACTCATTTTGGGGACCTATTTTATTTTCCACTTTTTATACCTCAAATAAAGAACTTTGTACATGAAAGTTGTAGATAATAAAATATAGAAAAATACAAAATTGATTTCATACAAAAATAATATAGTTTGCAAAACTTACAATCTAAATAAGATTCCAAAACCCCAACTTCCCAGACCCATGTCTCTCAAATAAAAACTCAAAATATGTCACAATCACTTTAATTATATATAACTTTTAATGAACTATTTAATGAAAGTGTTTCATATTTTTTGTATTTAAGATGTAAAAGTTAGTTTGGACCCCTATTGTACAATATACCGATTAAAATATTTATTTTATTCATTTTTCACTATTTTACAATTTTATATTTTTATAATTTTATAAATATTATTTATAATATATGTATATATTAAAATAGGAATAAAATAATAAAGAAAATGCTAAAATAAATTATGTATATAAAATACATAGATGAAATACCTATATCTTTACCTTTATAATAAATAGACGTATTTATTTATGTGTATATATTATATTATAAAATATAAATATATATATGTATATAAAAATAAGTTCTAATTTTATAAAAAAATAAAATAAAAAATAAAATAAAAATACGTAATAAAAATAAAAAAACTCAAAATATAGATAAATATACATATATTCTAACCCTAAAAAGTAACTTATTATTATATACCTCTAAAAAATAACTAAAAATCATAATAAAATACTATAAAAAATAATAAACATTTTTATTTTATAACCTAAAATTAATAAAATAGTTTATTATTTAATATCTAATTTCCAATATTTTTCAGGGTTGATTTTTCCCGGTTGGTCCATGTGGACCAACCAGGTTGCTTGGAGAGTTGACCACAGTCAACTCTCTAACTCGCCCCGCTCCTTGTCAGACCTCGTTTCGTACTCGTTTTCTCAATGTTCTTCCCACCATTCATTTCACCAGTCCACCTTGCTTCCTTCTACTTTTTCCTCCTCGATCCATCCCCTATCACGTGTGCGTGCGTGATTTCTTGGGTCGAGGAGCTTTGATCCGCTCCATCTTTCTCGATCTTTGAGCCACTTCATCCATCTGTACAAAACCATGCCCGATCCTTCTTCCCATTTTGAACCCCTTTGACTAATTTCAGCCTCTCCCTTCTGGTGCCTTGGATAGAGGAAGGTGACAGCTTCCTCCCCTACCTATTTGCAGAGGAGTTGAGCTTGGTTGAAGGTGACTCCGCCAACTCCGGCCACCTTGCCGTCGAGGTACCTATCTCCTGGACTCGTGCTGGTACAGGTAATTTTTATTGCATTCCCTAGATTAGATTTAGCTCCTAGGATCGTTTTCTTCCCTTAGGTTATTATTTAATCGTGTGATTTAGTTTAATCATCGTTGGAGCTCTCGAGCTCCGGCCACCCTTTGTCCACCATGCAACACATGTTGACCTACCGTCTACCACCCCCATTTCTCTCCCTGACCACTTCCCGTCACGTCGCCCCACTTCATTTACCTCGCTTCGCTCTGGAGCGAGCTCCTGGTGCTCTCCCTCGCCTCACCGGACTAACCGCCATCCCACCTCCCCCGCTTCCATCCATCCCGTCGCAGGGTTGAGGCACTTTGCCCTCGACCCTATAACATCTTTTTTTGTGGAAACACGGAGCTTCATGCACAGTTAGAGCAGTTTTGGCCTTTGTAGGAGGTACCTGAGCTAGCTTGCTCCTCCGACCTCGGGTGGAGACTTCGGCCCTCACCGGAGCTTTTTGTGCATTCCAACCTCTAAAGGACCCCCCTAGGAAGTACTAGGCCATTTTAGAGCATCAAAGCATGACAGAGTAGGTTGATTTGGCTAGAGGAAGCTCGCTCAGGCACGGCCTCTTCCTCGTTCATCCACCGCCCTCCGTCGCTGTTGGATCTTGCCTTGTTCTTCCTGACGCACAACCATCGTTCGTTCAACATCGCCATCAACCGTCGGATCCGCACTTCGCATCTAATCAGGATCGCTCATCGATGAACCGTTATCTCGTATTGCAGGCGCAACGGGTGGCTTAAGTGGTCAGATCTAGTTGTCTGCCTCCACCAAAGCTTTGGGTATTTTACACTTCGACCCATGCCCTTTTTGTATTTACTATTTAATTCTCAAACATTCCTCGGTCGTTATATAGTTTTTGTAATATTTGCACAAAAGACCATGCACTTAATTTCATTTGCACTTTAGTCCTGTGTTGAGTAAACCGACAAACTCTGTGATTTTGCACTTAATCCCTTATGGGTTTAGTTATTGTTGTTTGGTCGTAATTTTGGAATATACAATTATAAATTTTGTTGACATTTTGCATCTTAACCCTCGTGCTTAACTTTAATTACAAAATGGTCCCTGTTAGCAATGTAGTTTCTCTTTGTTTCTTGTGTTTATTTTAAATAACTATTTTGCTAAAAAAACTCCACAAAAATGTGTGTAATCTCCTGATTGCACACACCTCCACGTACATATTTTACTTTGCAATTTTAGGACTTATTATTATATTAAAAATCAAAAAGTGCCCTATTTTTCCCTACCTAGCTTATAAAACCCATAAAAATATAAAAACACTTTGAAAAATTCCCAAAAAAAATACATTTTGTTTATTTATGTATTTTTAACCTTCAAACCAAAAAAACACTAAAAATATAAAATAAAACTCTTAAACATTGAAAACCCCTAAAACCTTTATAAAAATATAAAAAACCATTAAAATCCCAAAAATCTATTTTTTATTTCTAAATTTTCTTTATATAATTATCTTTATATTGAAATTGATTTGGAAAATTTTGGACATCATTTTCTATTTTTAATTTCCATTTCAATTTCAACCTATTTAACTAAACCCTGACTTAGGGTATTTTTTACTTTAAAAATATAAAAAAGAAATTAACAACAATTCTTAAAAAATCACAAAAATAGTAAAAAATTATTTAAAACCCAAAAAGATTTTATTTTCTTCATTTTGACTATTTTTATTAATATTTATATCTACCCTAGCCTACTTTGTATATATACTCTATATATAGCTATATTATACATTTTAAAAGAAAAAGAAATATAAAAATATAAAAATATAAAAAGAAAATATAAATCAAAAAATTAAAAATAAAAATACAAAAAATAAAATCAAAATCTAAATAATAAAATATGAAATATAAAAACCCACAAAAAAGGACATATAGATAAATACTTCACAATCACTTTTTGTGCTTCATAGCCCGATATATCCAGTTTGCTCCATGTGTTTGACACTCTACACATACTTGCACACTATACACATCCTTGTTGTAGAATTATAATAAATTTTAACTCAACATTTACATTTTATTGCTTTATTTATTTGTTGTGGGTTAGTTGTTGATTAACCCGGGTTTCGTGAGCGGTCAGTTCAGCGACATTGTGGTCCCGCCTTGTGTAGACTACTTTATACCCTCGCAAAATCCGCTTATCAAATGGCGTCATTGTCGGGGAGCAACTGCGCATAGATTGGCATTATTTCTAATTGTGAATTATTCGTCTACATTTTTCTTTTATTTATTTTCTCTTATTTGATATAATTGTTTGAGTTGTTTAACCCCTCTCTTTGTTGACTTCATGCAAGGTATTGCGGATCAAGGGTGGTTCTTAACTCAAGATGCCTGCGCACCCATGTTAAGCCGACATGAGACTCCTGACCTAGAACCGAAGAAGACTTAGAGAGATTTTTGTAGACAGAGCTCCATTTTCATTTATTGTATTTATTTATTTGTGTAATTTTAAGTGAGAGAGAGACCATAAATTGTAACAATTCAGGACTCTGCCACACTTCACTTTACGAGGTCCAGTGCCCGAGGGATTGTACCCTTGGGGGCCTCGTCGGTTTTGTCACGCTTTCGTAGCATTTTCCTTTGTTTCATGATTTTATTTTATTTATTTTTATGTGATTGAGCCCTAGCTGTAGGAATTGCTTGTCGATGGTATTAGGTCTAAACACCTAATTATATTTGTCTACTCCTATAGTCTACGTTTGGATCTAGTCAAATCTAAACTACATCTCACTCAGTCTTTGAACCACATGCTGCGAGAGTCCTCCACACAACGCTTGCAGGACCCACTATTGTGGGCATTGAGGAGACTCCATGACTGAACCCCTAGGTATATTCTGAGTCATTAGCATTGGTTCTACACGTTAATAGTGTTTCTTCACCAAGGGTGATTTCATCGGTTGCATTTGCATATAGTGTAGGTTTCGATTATGTTTAGCATCCTTGCATGTAGAGTGTTGGAGGAAAGGTAAGAATTTCTCTTTGGCATACATCATCGATTTGCCGCTTGCATTGCTTTTCTGACTCTCCCTCTTATTTTGAGCACCTATGAGTTAAAAAAAATTGAATCCCTCGTTAAGCTCGTGCATTCTATTAAAAATCCAAAAAATTGATAACCAAATAAAATTGGGACTGTTAATATTATGTGACCTTAAAAAGATCAAAAAGAAAAATCATTGTCTTGGGACGAGTAATCCCCTCTCTGTCTTCACTTTTAATTATTCGCGTACACACTAAGGAGTAGTGCCCAAATCCTATCAAGCCTTCCTAAGTGTTTGTACGATTTTTGACTTCTTACCTAACTCTAAAATAGATAAGATAAATAGATCGAACGTTTACGGTCTTCACCGAGTCGAGTAGGTGAATTGAGGGGTTTGTTTTGTGTGAGTTTGATTGTGATTGTTTGTGTGCATCCTCTATCGATTCTGTGCATTTGCGCCTTTTTTCTCACTTCCCTCGATTTCACCATCGTGCTCTCCCGATTTTTTCCTTTTGTTTCAAGATGGCCGACTGGAGCACATTTTATCTGGACTTGTGGATCCCTCGTACACTCCAGACGGTCCACCTTCCTTTTTCCAGGAGGACTTTGCTCCTAATTTTTGTACATATCCGACCAACCCACTATTCAGGACTCAGACTTTGATTTTTACCCATAATTTCCACCACCATCACCTTCACATTTCGACAACCCACTCTTCCTTGAGTATCTTGATTTGGAATGTGATTTTTGTCCACATCCATTACCCTCATTCCATTCACCGGATCTTGAAATTTTGGAGTCACCTCTGATGATTTTCACACTTGAGGCCTTGAATGAGACGATGGAGCATATGAACTCAAGGATGAATGATCTATTTAGCATAAATAAGTGCCAGAATGATGCTCCATTCTTTGAGGATATGGATTCACTTGAGGATGATCATGAAAGCTTGCAATCGTCCAAAATACAAAAAAATGAGAAAATTTTAAAAATACAAAGAATTCAGGAGACACGTGATCGATTCAGACTGTGAGGAGAGGACCCACTTGCCAGATCCTTTGACCACGCATCAATTCACATCTTGTCCCACCCTTGACCCTGAGAATGCAATTGTATAGACTGCTCTTGGCATTCATCGTGTATATGTTGATTCTGACTTCCTCCCGTGTATAGAGGAGGTCAAAAATTTTAAAAATTATTGACGGAACCTGAAGTGGTGGCCACCATTCATGAGATCATTCAAACCCCACTTCACCAAGCCATGGCCCATTTATCTGCTCCTCAACTAAAGAAGAGAAAGCGGAGGAGCAGATTTGAGCGTCATATTTTGACTATGGCCACTGCCCACACCATCACCCACCGTCATTCCTTTAGGAAAAGGAACACAACTACCCCATTCATCCAATGCACCATCTCTTACTACACTTGTGATCACACTCTCCTTGATGGTGATGCTTTGATTAGCATCACACCCTTCTCATTGGTTTAGTCTCTTCACTTAGGGTCTCTCAAGAAAACCAGGATGATTGTTCAGTTTACTGATGGATCAATAAAGAGGTTGAAGGGTATTCTAGAGAACGTCTCCATTTTGATTCAGGGCATGAGCTATACTATTGATTTTGTCATATTGCCCATTGAGGCCTCCACTGGGGAGCATTCTCCAATCATCCTAGGATGACCTTTCCTTGCCTCCGCGAGGGTCTTTATTGATTATGGATCAAGAGAGATTCACTTTCGTCCTGTTGACGAGAGCGAGGTGATCATCATTGCGCCCACTGTCGACCGGAGACCTGCATCTGATGTGACTACACCTATCTTAGTTGACCCTGGGGACTATGACCTTGATGAGACTATCAGAGACTTTTGTTATATGTTGGATTCTACTAAGACCCGAGAATTCCTCTCCAAGGAGGAAGACTCGGAAAGCATGGTCCTCGGAGTTCCTTCTTCTGGTGTTTGGCAATGTGTTGATGGCATTCGCGGGATGTATACGATTGACACTATTGAGCGGAGGGTAGATATTGATGAGACCAAGGATGAATTTGATTTTGTTGCTTTTATTCAGGAATTCGAGCCTTTTGATGAGAATGATGATCCGGTTGATACTGTAGAGGATGAACATGATTCGACTACTTCGACTGATGAGTTCATTCATTTTGGTTTTGTCCTAGGAGATACCTCGTAGGACGACCATGACTCTACTTCTTCTGATGATGAGTTCGTCCCTTTTCACTTTGACATATGCGAGACACCCAAAGCCAGACCTAGTTGTACTATTTCCACTGACCCTTTTGTGCCTTCACACCCTAGGACCACTGAGGACCTTCACCGTGTCGACCCTGATCGGTTTGTGTCATCTGAGGACCCCGACGTTGACCTACACCATGTCAGATCTATTCCTCGGTGGTCTCGAAAGAAGGTTCGCTTTCTACCTTCTTGACCCTCTTTATATCCATTCTATTATATATTCGCTTTCGTTTACCTTCCTCCATCCTATGTTTCGCTCATCCACCCCATTTTCGTGTGTGCCTTGCTTAGGACATACTTTTTCCTAAGTATAAGGGGTGTATGAGCCGAATATTCATTTTTCGTTCCATTTCATCACTCCTATTGTTGCCTATACTTAGGGCTCTTTTACCCTAAGTATAGGGGGAGTGATGTACATCCTCTTCTATCTTCTTCCATCTTAAGATCTCTTTTCTTCTTTTTTTTCTTTTCCTTTTCATTTTTTTGTTTCTACCGAAAAGGTGTCGCCCCTTTTGGTCAGTCTTCTATATTCAGGATGTACTTTGTCCTAAGTATAGGGGGTGTGCACCCCAAATCCTTCTATTCATTGATCCTCTCCACTGTCTCCTCTTCTTGTCTATACTTAGAGATATCTTACCCTAAGATAGGGGGAGACAGTCTGAGTACAATCTGTCCATTCCCACCCTTGAACCTCCATGTGTTGTGTACAGTCTACTATACTTAGGATTATTTGATCCTAAGTATAGGGGGGATGGTCGACTTCTCATTGGTTCATTCATTTCTTCGTTCATTTATTCTTTAGACTTTTTTATACTCAGTACGAGTTATGTCTTCTCTTTTTCTCTTTGATCTATGTGGGCATAGCTCAAGCTAAGTATAGGGGGCTCGTATATACTACGTATGTACTTTAGCCATAACTCGTACTTTCGTATTTTTTTAATAAATATGGCTAAAATATTATTAAAATTCATTAAAAATACTTAATAAAAAAGATGTTGATTATTACTCAAATTCATTTGTATTGACTGATTAATAAATCTGGTAAAATTATTATTTTTGCAAAATTTTTGAAATATAGTTTGAAAACCTTTTTGAAAAATCTTTTAAAAGCTATTTGGAAAATGTTTTGTTAAATATTTTCAATCTTTGTAGAAACATTTTTGGCTTGAAAAAATTCTTTTCTTTGTGTGAAATAAAATGTTTGAGAAACTATTTTGTAAATGTTTGGAAAATGGTTGCAAAAATATTTTTAAAAATCTATATATATTGTTTGAAAACCTTTGCAAAATGGTTTTCAAATGTGTGTAAATTTTTGTAAAAATTCTTTGTAAAAATTATTTTGGACTATAGTTTTTAAAATTATTTGAAAATCAGTTTCAAATAAGTTTGAGGAATATATACATCACACTTAAATTCTTTATACATATCTATAAAAATGATCACTTATCCCATGTAAATTCTTAAAAACATAATTCTTGTAAATGTAAGATGCACCCTGGTTTTTAAGCCAAAATCTTTTGTTTTCAGAAATCACGAAAACATTTGCAAAACTTAAAAAACCAAAAATATTTGCAAAATCTTTCTGAAAATACAAAAAATTGCATATGCATCTTCTTTTCAAAAAATCCAAAAAAATCAAACTGTGAAAAATTACATCACAAAAATATTTTATGCAAAGCGTTTGCATAGCATGAGCATTTTTTTGATTGAGTTTGATAATTGAACAAGTCTAAGTAAAATCCGAAGATTTGAGCTTGGTTGGACCTTAAATCTACCTAATAATAGGAACCTTATAGGAGCTGGAATTGAGGTACTTCAGGTCTAGTTGACTTAATTCTTTGAGAATCATGAGACTTGGTTCAATGGATTCTTGACTGCCTAAGTAGAGTATTTCAGAGGACATGCATGGGACTTATCGATAATGACCTAACTTGGACACATGCACCTTTCACTTGGCTCAACTCAGTTGGAGTGGTGAGGGGATTGGATTTTCTGGTATGAGATGCAGACAAGTGGAAATATTTGTACTCGCCTAGGGAGAGAAGTGCACCCAACCCGTCCAGTGGCGTATATATCTAAAGACATGGGAGTGTGGGTTGCAATAATGCTTCAAAAGAGGGATAGTCTACTTGCTCAAGAGGAAAAACTCTTTATGTAAATGCTGTTGTATGTAGTATTTCAAAAAAAGGGGGCAAAAGCAATAACTCCAAAAAAGTGGACAAGTATGATTGAAAATAAAATGCTTGTCAGAGTGTATATATTTGTATAGTCAATAAGCAAGCTTGAGCATAAAAGTCATATCATGTGAGCCTACAGCTGGATGACTTGACTGCACTGGTCTTGCATCCTAGGATAGGTAGCTACACTGGCTACCATTCATTCTTCTCTTCACACCCTCCTCTTGAGATGTTTGTCACTTGAACTTAGAAGGGAATACCCTCCTCGAGGAAGGAGTTGCTGGATTGGGGAATCACTGGGTTGTTGTACTAGAGAAGTCAGTCTCTTTGTCATTCAGTTGAGGGGAGCCACTATCACATACATTGTACAAGTCAGATTCATAGCCATAAGGGTTTGCGTATGAGTTGAAGTATTTTGACCTGGCTATTGAGGGGACTTGAGCAAAGTTTGGGATTCTCAAAGTCTGTTGGATTTCAAATCTGATTCCCAATAAGGTTCCGACTGCACTAAAATTTCAAAGGTCTGACTTAAGCTCCAAACTTTGATTTTATGAAGACAAGTTTGATGATTAAACTTAATCCATTTTCTTTCTTTATTTTTCTTTTTCTGCACTTATTGCATAAGTGTTTGCTAGGGACTAGCAAAGGCAAGTATAGGGAGGTGATGAATCTTCATTTCATCACCTTTATTCTATCATTTTAGCCTTAAAAACCCTAGTAAATGCATGTAAATACCTC
The DNA here is from genome assembly GCA_037367405.1 of Ottelia alismoides. Taxonomy (NCBI): domain Eukaryota; kingdom Viridiplantae; phylum Streptophyta; class Magnoliopsida; order Alismatales; family Hydrocharitaceae; genus Ottelia; species Ottelia alismoides. The sequence continues at coordinate 80,244 of JAZKJV010003406.1, forward strand.
TAATTAGCATAAATTAACATTCAAGCACTGTTGTGTAAATATTGTATAAAATATTATTTTTAATGTCAAAATTATAGAATAAAGAAAAGAAAAGAATAAGAATAAAATATCAATGATATTTATGTAAACCTCGAGACCTAGGCATCTCGGTGACTAGGTCAACAAGGAATAAAGTAGGGGGAGATAAGGGCCATTTATACAATAAAAATCTCTTTTATTTATTCATTCTTTATTATTTTTTGGGACCTACTTTATTTTCAACTTTTTATACCTCAAATAAATAAACTTTGTACATGAAAATTGTAGATAATAAAATATAAAAAAATATAAAATTGATTTCATACAAAAATAGTATACTATGTAAAAGTTACAGTCTAAATAAGATTCCAAAACTCTAACTTCCCAGATCCATAACTCTCAAATAAAAACTCAAAATATATCAAAATCACTTTTAATTGTATATAACTTTTAATAAGTTATTTAATGAAGGTGGTTTCATATTTTTTAGAGTTAAGGTGTGAAAGTTAGGTTTTGGAACCCTATTGTACAATATACCGATTAAAATATTCATTGTATCCATTCTTCATTATTTTTAAAATTTTATACTTTTATAATTTTATAAATATTATTTATAATATATGTCTATATTAAAACAAAAATAAAACAATAAAGAAAACATTAAAATAAAATATGTATATAGGATACATAGATGAAATACCTATATCTATACCTTTATAATAAATAGACTTATTTATTTAGGGTTTGTATTAATTGTGCCCCTCTGAGATATTGCACTATCAGTTATACCTCTCTCTTTTTTGGAATATCAGTTGTATCCATACCTTCTTGTAAAATTCACAGTTCTAGCCTTCTGTTAAGGTTAAGTAGGGACATAACTGATATTATAAAAGGACAGAACTGTGAATTTCACAAGAAGGTAGGGGCACAACTGATATTCCAAAAAAGAGGGGCATAACTGATATTGCAATATCTCAGAGGGGCACAACTGATAAAAACCCATTTATTTAAGTGTATCTATTATATCAGAAAAATATAAAAATATATATTTATATATAAATAAGTTATAATTTCATAAAATAATAAATTAAAATAATAAAATCAAAAATACAAATAAAAATAAAAGACTCAAAATATAGATAAATATACCTATATTCTAACCCTAAAAAGTAACTTGTAATTATATACCTCTAAAAAATAACTTAAAATCATAATAAAATACTATGGAAAATAATAAACATTTCTTATTTTATAATTTGAAAATAATTAAAAAAATGTTTATTATTTATTATCTAATTTCCAATATTTTCCAAGGTTGATTTTTCCTGGTTGGTCCATGTGGACCAACTAGTTTGCTTAGAGAGTTGACCCAGTCAACTCTCTGACTCATCCTACTCCTTGTCAGACCTCGTTTCGAACCCATTTTCTCGATTTTCTTCCCACCGTTCCTTTCACCAATCTGCTTTACTTCCTTCTACATTTTCCCTCCTCGATCCATCCTTTATCACGCGTGTGTGATTTCTTGGGTCGAGGAGCTTTGATTTGCTCCATCTTTCTCGATCTTTGAGCCACTTCGTCCATCTGTACAAAACCATGCTCGATCCTTCTTCCACATTTTGAACCCCTTTTGACCAACTTTAGCCTCTCCCTTGTGACGTCTTAGATAGAGGAAGGTGATAACTTCCTCCCCTATCCGCGGAGGAGTTAAGCTTGGTTGAAAGCCGGCTCCGCCACCTCCAGCCACCTCATTGTCTAGGTACCTATCTCTTGGACTCATGCCGGTCGAGGTAATTTGTATTGCATTACCTTGCTTAGATTTAGCTCTTAGGAATGTTTTCTGCCCTTAGGTCATTGTTTAATCGTGTGACTTAGTTTAATCATTATCGGGGCTCTCGATCTCCGACCACCCTCTATCCACCGCGCAACACCTGTTGACCGGCCATCTACTACCCCCATTTTTCTCCCTAATCGCTTCCCGTCGTGCTGCCCACTTCATCCACCTCGCTTCCCTCTAGAGTGAGCTCCCGGTGCTCCTCTCCATAGCCTCGTTGAAGTAACCGCCATCTCGCCTCCTTCGCTTCCATCCATCTCGCCGCAGGGTCGAGGCACTTTGCCCTCGACCCTATAACATCTTTTTTTATAGAAACACGGAGCTTCACGCAAAGCTGGAGCAGTTTTGGCCTTTATCGGAGGTACCTGGAGCTAGCTTGCTCCTTCGACCTCGGGTGGAGACTCTGGCCCTCCCTGGAGCTTTTTTGCATTCCAGCCGCGAAAGGAACCCCCCCAGGAAGCTACTAGGTCGTTTTAGAGCGTAAAAGCACGACGAAGGAGGCTGATTTGGTCGGAGGAAGCTCACTCAAGCGTGGTGTCTTCTCATTTCATCCACCACCCTCCGGCACCATTAGATTTTGCCTTGTTCTTCCTAACGCACATCCATCGTCCGATCAGCATCGCCATCAGCCATCGGATCCGTGCTTGAGATCTAATCAGGACTGCTCATCGGTGAAGTGTTATCTCGCAATGCAGGCGCGACGCATGCCATAAGTGGTCAAATCTAGCCGTTTGCGTCCGCCAAAGCTTTGTGTATTTTGCACTTCAACCCAATCCCTTTTTGTATTTATTGTCTAATGCTCAAATATTCCTTGATTGTTTATAGTATTTGTAGTATTTGTGCAAAAGACCCTGCACTTAGTTTCATTTGCACTTTAATCCTTCGTTGAGTCGGCTGATAAACTCTATGATTTTTGCACTTAATCCCTCGCGGTGTTAGTTATAGTTGTTTGGTCGTAATTTTGGAATATACGGTTATATATTTTGTGTACATTTTGCATCTTGACCCTCGTGCTAAACTTTAATTACAAAATGGTCCCTGCCAGTAGTGTAGTTTCTTGTTATTTCTTATATTTATTTTAAATAACTATTTTGCCCAGAAAAATCCACAAAAATACATGTAAGCTCATGATTGCACATATTTTACTTTGTAATTTTAGTGCTTTTTGTTATTTATTAAAAATCAAAAAGTGTCATATGTTCCCTTTCTAGACTATAAACCCCATAAAAATATAAAAACAATTTGATAAATTCCCAAAAAATATTTTTTGTTTATTTATCTATTTTTTACATTTAGACAAAAAAACACTAAAAATTATAAAATAAAACTCATAAAAATTGAAAAACCCTAAAACCTTTAAAAAAAATATAAAAAACTCTTAAAGATCCCAAAAAAATCTATTTTTTATTTCTTTATTTTCTTTTTATTTTTATCTTTATATAAAATTGATTTGGAATTTTTTAGACAACATTTTCTATTTTTAATTTCCATTTCAATTTCAGCCTATATAATTAAACCTTGATTTAGGGCATTTTTTACTTTAAAAATATATAGAAATTAGTAATAATTCTTTAATCACAAAATAGTAAAAAATATTTAAAACTCAAAAATATTTTATTTTCTTCTGACTATTTTTATTAATATTCATATCTCCCCTATCCTGCTTTGTATATATACTCTACATATAGCTATATTATACATTTTAAAAGAAATAGAAATATTAAAATATAAAAAGAAGGTATAAAAATATAAAGTTAAAAACCAAATTTAAAAATATAAAATAAAAATATAAAAATATAAAAATTAAAAAGATAAAAACCCGCAAAAAAGGGCATATAGATAAATATTTCATAATCACTTTTTGTGCTTCATAGCCCGATATATCCATTTTGCTCCTGTGTTCGACACTCTACACATACTTGCACAACATATAGATCCATGTTGTAGAGTTATAATAAATTTTAACTTCACATTTACATTTTATTTCTTGATCTATTTATTTTGGGTTAATTATTGATTAACCTGGGTTTGTGAGCGGTCGCTTCAGTGACATTGTGGTCTCGCCTTGTGGAGACTACTTTAAACCCTTGCAAAATCTGATTATCAGAGTAGCACACATGTAGAAACATTCATCCTCCTCTAGGGAGGGTAGTGCATCTCAACCTAGTCTAGTGGCGTCGACATCTAACGACGGGATGTTGTGGGTTCAATAATGCTTCAAAAGAGGGATAGTCTACTGGCTCAAGAAGAAAAACTCCTTATGTGCATGTTGCACCTTATGTATATGTCAAAAAAGAGAAAAAAAAAAGAAGAAAGAAAAATGCAGAATCTCCAAAAGTGGACGGGCCTGATTGAAAAGTAAAATGCATGTCGGAGTGCATATACAAGTATAGAAAAATAAGAAGAGCTTCAAAGTTTTTGTAAGCTTGCAGCTGGATGACTTGGCTACACTGGTCAAGCATCTTAGGATAGGTAGCTACACTGGCTATCGTTCGTTCTTCTCTCCAACCCCTCTTCTTGAGTTGGTTGCACTTGAACGTAGAAGGGAATACCCCACTCCTCGAGGAAAGAGTTGCTAGACTGGGGAATTAGAGTTACCTTGTTAGAGGAGGTTGTTTCTCTACCATTTCTGATGTGGAGATCTATATTTCACTTACACAGTACAAGTAAGATCCATATTCATCAGAATTTGCGTTTGAGGATTTGTTCTGGCCTGACTGTTGAGGCGATTTGAATAGAAGATTTGTGGAACTTAAAGGTTGTTAGGTCTTAAATTCAATTTCCAATAAGGTTCTGCCTCACTATTAATCCAGATGTTTCGAGCTCCATTTTCACCTTTCGTTCATGACCTTGGCATGGAACCCAATTTCATTTCACTTTTACATTTCATTTTAGTTGCTCGGGGACGAGCAAGGTTTAAGTATAGGGGGTTGATGAATCTGTGATTCATCACTCTAAAAGTTGAAAATGGAGCTTCATTCCCCTAGTAATTAGATGCATATTTCCTTTTATTGTGCATTATTCGCATTCATACATTTAGAAACAATATCTGCATTCTAGCATGCATATTTGCATTAAATAAGGAGCCAAAAATTACTTGTACATATTCACCTATATATAAGATAAAATCACATATTTGTATCTATTTTATGCTAACTCTAAATCCAATAAAATCAACTCTATAGTGTATATATTACTAAAACTAATAAAGGAAAAATTTTAAAAAAAATACTAACTTGTAAAATTGTCCAATAAAACTCAAGCCCTAGTTTGAGATTAAGAATCTTAACATGTGCATATCTCTCTCATACAGTGTCTGATTTAGATCTACTCACTTTTAAAATAATATACATTCAAAGATCTTCAAAACAAGACCAATTTCATGAAAATCAGAGTTCCTATGTGAAACTTGGGTTTTGGGTCCCCTTTTGTATATTGTACATATTGACCAAAATACCCTTCATTTTCTCTTTTTATTTTCTTAATTATTAAAAATCTCAAAAAATTAGACTAAGTTGTAAGATAGGTCAAGCAAAACCCCTGATTCACCTACGCACACAGAGCCGATGACCGTGAAAGTTCGGTCTTTTATCTTGTCGTTTTTATTTTAGATGATCATACAGTCTTTCAGAGCGATTAAGCGAGCTGATAGGAATCCAACACCCCCAGGAGACTGTCCTGATCCCAAGCTAGATCTTTCCCAGCCAGTACAAGCTGCAGACCGTTTACCGGCTACCCGATCGGCTCGCTCTGTTAAGGATATCGCGGCCTGCTTTACCGGAGACCGGAGCGATCCTCACTGGAGAACGACTAACTCGGAATCAGTAGTCTGAAGAAGGATCGGATACCTTTCATGTTTTCTCTAACTTTATTTTGATTTTTCTATTTAAAAATGACAAAAAATGCAAAAAAAAATAAAATTGTTGTATTTTATATCTATAAGGTACCCCCAAAAATACTTTTTGTATAGATGGCTTCTTTTGATTTTTGATCTTTCGCAAAATTTGTAGATCTTGTCAAGAGGAGAAACTTTTATGTTGACCACTTTTTGATTTGACCTCTTTTGTAATTTCTTTTTTATTTTTATTTATGTTAATATTTGATTTTTCTAGAAGTGACACGTGGCAGCTCCTGGAGTTACCACGTGTCACCCCCCCTCCATTTTTATTTTATTTCTTATTTATTTTATTATATTACATTATTATTTACTTATTATTTATTTATTTTATTTATTATTATTTATTTTAATTATTTATTTTAATTACTTGTTTATATATCTTATCTTTATTTTATTTATTTATTATTTTAATTATTATTATTTATTTTATTTTATTTTATTTTTTTCTTCTTTCCGACATGTGACCGCCTCTACGTGCACCACGTGGCACCCTTTTCTCCCTTCTCTCTCCTCCCTTTCTTTCTCTCTCTCTCTCTCTCCACGCATATCCCATACCATGCACGTATCCCCCACCTTTCCCTCTATCACTCACACACTCTCTCTCCTCATTTCCTTTCTTTTCTCTATCTCTCTCTCCTCTCTCTCCTCCATGCACGTCCCACGTACCCACGCCCCTCCTCAGGTCCGCGACTCGCACCTCCTCTTCTCTCCCCTATGTCCCATGCAACTGCCCCGCTCATCGTGTGCGGGTGCATGAATCCATCTCCACCCCTCGTGGCCACCTTTAAAGCTCCACCACCGCCCCCATTGTCGAGTATCCGCCACTACGAGAGTGAAGTGGTCCAGCTCCATGATCCCTCAAGTGACAGCTGAAGGTTCTCCTAGGTTAAGCGACGATGACCTCCTCCGTCAGTGGTGAAGATCCGAGGTGGTGCCCACGCCTTGTTGCATCTCCTATCCAAGAAGCTATTGAGCCTCTCCAAGTTCTCGTCGATTAGGATCTAGACAACGATAACAGACAAGCTCCTTCGAGCTCTCTCGATTCCCCAACGAACACTTTTCTTTTTCTTCTTCCTCGAATCCTTTCTCTCTATCGTTCTTCTTCTCTTTTTTCATCTACCTGATCAAGTCCACCACCCATCGATAAGAGACAAGCTCCTTCGAGCTCTCTCGATTCCCCGACGAACCCTTTTCTTTTTCTTCTCCCTTGAATCCTTTCTCTCTGTCATTCTTCTTCTCATTTTTCATCTACCCGATCAAGTCCACCACCCACCACCTCAATCCCCCTTCATCGTCTCATCGATCCAGCTCCAGCCATCAAGCCGCCTGTCGCCCTCGACGCACCACTGGACAAAACACGCCCCTTCGCGTAGCCTCGATCGACGATCCTTCGTGCACCCAACTGACGATCATCTAGTGCATGCATCTCCGCCAGCCTCACTTAACAACCAAGATCCACCGCCTCCTAGATCATCAGCGACGACTTCACTGTCGGACGTGTGTCGCCCACAGTCGGCCCGATTCGCCACCTTCATGCCCCGATTCCATTGTGCAACCTCTTGCAGATGTAGCGTCTTCGAGCACGACCCTCACCTTGATTGCATCTCTGCTAGCGGTTGTCCAAGTCACCCTAGCAGCGGCTATCTCCTCCAGTCACAGCAGCCACTCGCTGTCCTCGACGCTCGCTTCAACCGATTTGCTTCGCCGCCCATGATGGGTTCCATTTCTTGGAACCCATGTAAACGAAGAAGGTCCTTTCAATTTTTATTATTATTTTTATTTATTGTGAATATTGCATAGTTTTACCGCATGTGTCTGTAAATTTCAAAAGTTCCCTTAAGCACAGGTTGTCTTGTTGAGTTTTTGTCTGCATTGCACGGGCACCCCTGACTTTAAGAAGTAATTTGGACATCCATTTCGCATCAAATTTTAATACAAAAATTATATATAGTAGAGAATCTAATTATATACCTTTTATATATTTAATTAAATTTTGTGAGCATTGTGTAATTAACTAAAATTATTTTGGTGAAAAATTGCATATTTTACCTAATACATGGCCTGAAATACACATTTAATTTAATATTGCTCCAAAAAATGTGCAAAAATCATAGGTGATGCCTCTAGTTATGCTTAATTATTATCCAATTTTCATCTAAATCAAAGTTGTCTTGTGCATAAAATAATTTCTTCAGTGATTTTTGTAATTTATTTTTAATTAAATCCATAAATATTATTTTTGCAAAATTTAACTCTGCTGGATTTCTCATTAAAATATCTATTTGAGAAAATTTTGCTTTGGATAAATTGATTTTGTGAATTTATTAAAAATTAAAAACTCACAGTCACTCTGTTTTCAGTAAAAAATTCATAAAAAAATCACATATTATCAGAAAATTCCAAAAAAATGTATAGCTTCATTTCATCATATTTCACTTACAATAAAAATTTCAAAATTTTATATTTTGTTTGCACGAAAAAATGCATAAAGCTCATAAAAAGTTTGCATTTTCTTATTGTTGCATCTTAAACCCAAAAATTCCAAAAGAAAAATACATTTTGCATTCATCGTTAGATTAGGTTTCTAAGAAAAATATAACTTGGCTAATTTGGATTAATTTCATATTAAAATTATTTACCTAAGTGGCTATTTTTCTTAATAACCTGGTTCAATCGCATTTGTCCATTTGCATTTTTATTTCATAAAAAATACAAAAAAATCCGCTTGGAAAACCGTGAGCTAATTCATATAATTTGATCCGATGTTGTTCCTTTGACTCCTTGAGTCGACCTTGGAGCTTGACCAGATTAAAAATACATAAAACTGTGCTTTAATTAATTAGTAAATTCATCGATTGGTGTGGGTTTTTTATCGATCTTGATTGCCCGACTACAACAATTTCGTATGATTAACTAGGGCATTTCCGGACTAGTCAAATGAGTTTTTGCAAAAAATTTTTGTCATTTTTAAATAGAAAAATCAAAATAAAGTTAGACTAAACATGAAAGGAATATTTACAACTTAATCTAATTTTTTTGAGATTTTTAATAATTAAGAAAATAAAAAGATAAAATGAAGGGAGTGAAGAGCACCACTCGACGGTGATATTGAGGGCGCTCCACAAGTCAGGAAGACCGTCTGTATGGCGACAATGAGGTCGGCCCGGGAGCTGCTATGGGATAGCTTCGACTCCGATGAGTGAGATTCGTCTTATTTTATTAGATTTTTTATTTTCTGTTTATCTATTGTTATGCATTGTTCTCTCTCTCTCTATTTAGTTTATAAGTATTTTGCATTATATAATGAAATGGATCGATCACCCATTTTAGTTATTAATTTTTTCCTAATTACGTATTGATTTGGATCACGTATGGCAATAAGTGGTTTTGCACAAGTAGATTTTTGTGGATTTGGTGATATTTGAAGGGAGTCTTACGGAGTTGTTGATGAGAATGAGTTGTTTGGAGTGGGTCTATTCTTTAGAAAATTATGAATATGAAGGAATAGATTTCTGGTTGCTGCTTGTCAGACTTTTCTTCTCTTCTCAGGAAAGTGCATGCAGGCATACATGAATAACGAGAAGAAAATCCTCTAAGTGCACTGAAGGAAAATATAGAAAAATAGAGTATACATGTTGATGCTTATAATTTTTTCGGGTGGACAACAAATGCAGGTTGTTGTAGTTCATAGTTATAGCCAGGATCTATAGGCTGCATTTGGCTAGGAATTTTAACCTTGGAATGCTAATCCCATAAGACATTTGCAATCAAAACTTCAAGGAAAACAACCTATAGATTTTGATGACATTAAATAGAAATTATCCCAAATATTGGAGGGGAGTTATTTTGGGGCTACATTTTCAGGTAAATGAACCGAACGTAACACAAAGTTTTGATTCTTTTTATAAACCAACTGATCTGATGCTTCTTTTACTTCTTCTTCTAATCCAAATTGATAATTGTCGAGACGAGGTCATCTCATTGTAGAAATTTCATTTCCAACTAAGAATTGAATCATCATGTGATCAATATAGAAACAGTCATTTCTCATGTCATAATCATAGTTTAGTATGTCGAGCAAAATATCGATGTTTTTGGCATTTTATAGAACTGCATGAATCTGATTGATTACAACAATATATATAGACATGTAAAAGTTGTTTGATAAGTGTGCTCTACTATCAAAATACGCACAAAGATCATTGGAGTATGTGGGGGTAAGAGAAGGTGAAGATGAAAACTCGGAATTTGATGTGCATAGTTGATTAGAGTTGGTGATCTGGATGTACACATCCTTCTATATATGGTCTCCATCTAGTGAGAACTCATATTGTTCACACGTAGTTTTTTTTGGCACAATATCTTTCGAACTTAAAATAGAGTCATACTTCATCATAGTCTTTACTATCTCTTCCAAGCCTGCTAGTTGTTCCTAGTTGATTATACTCATGAAATGTCTTGAAGTTTGAATCAGCCATCATTTCCTTGTTTGAAGTAGCTCAAATTGAGACCCTTATATGCAATAATTTGTTTAGCACAACAAGGAATTTGGTTTGTCTAAGAAAATTAGCTTTTTGTTTTTGAGAATTCCAATTGATACCATTCTCCACTTCCCCAATTTTTCATTGGTTTTTGGTGTTTTTAAATGAATATCTAAGTGATCAGGGCAAATGATGGAGAATGCTATATTAAGAACATTCTCACCACCCCATTTTTCCATCTGATTTGGCCATTTATTATAGTGAAAGTGACATGTACATGTTCTGGGCTTTGGTTTGAGGTGAAAAAGATGTGAATTATGAAGTGGGATCTTTTGAATGTAATTTGATGTGAGGGAATGCTTTTTTCTCTGAAGATGTTTTGTTCTATCAAACCAAGCATCTAATTACCTATTATGGATACATTGTAAGTAGAACAATTGATCCAGAAAGGGATTGGATGTACATTCGCTTAGTGAACGGATCCATTTGCATGTCATTTCTCCTTGGTGTAGAAGGCTTTCTTCATTTTGCATATTCCCAAGGAGATGGAATAGTTTATGTAGATGGGAAGATAATTTGCTCATGTACCCAATGTAAATTGATGAAGAAACATGCTAGAGACATTGTGGCAGCACACTTGTGCACTAAGGGTTTTGTCGATGATTACACATGTTGGTATGCACATGGAGAGACACGCATTGCTTACAGGGAGAGTTTGCAAACTCTAGACAATCCTTTTGTTGAGATGGTAATGGATGCAGCAGGTCCGAATTTTGATCTTTCCATGGAGGGTTGTGAAGAAGAAATCCATGGGGAAGCTAAAAACTTTCTTGAATTGTTACAAAAGGCGGAAGAACCACTATGGACTGGTTGCAAGACATTTTCACTCCTGTCAGCAATTACAGAGTTGTTAACGACAAAAGTTGACTATAATATGATTGATGTTAGTTTCAGTGCCATCATTAAGTTCATAAAAAGAATGCTTCCAGAAGACAATGTTTTGCCATGCTTCTCTTACAAGATTAAAACAACGATGGGTACATTTGGCTTATCGGCAAAGTTAACTGATGCTTGTCCTAACCATCACATTTAATATTATGGAGATGAATATAAGAATGCGACTAAATATCCAGAGTGTGGATAACCTCGATTCAAACCCAATATGAAATCAATGTTCTACAGAAAGCTTCGTTATTTTCCTATAGCACCATATTTACATAGCTTATATTATTGCAAAAAACAGTTAGGGACATGATTTGGCATGTAGATCATGCGTATAGTGACTATATGGAACATCTTTCTGGTTCAGCTTGTTGGTATGCTTTGATGGAGTCATCCTCCACTTTCGTTATGGATAAGAGGAATGTTGCAATTGGCTTGTCTACCAATGGATTTAATCCACATGGTCGCGGGAAAGATTACTCATGTTGGACAGTCATTATTACTCCATACAACCTTCCACTTTGGTTATGTAATGTTGAGAATGTAACCGTAGTTATTCTTTGTATCCCCATTAAGGGCACTTCTGTACTTTTCTCTGGATGGATCTCTAGGGTTTCTAGGGTTTTGTTCTATATAAGGACCCCTAGACCTATGGAAAAAACATGAACTTACAGCCTCTCCACATGGTATCAGAGCAGCGGTCCTAGACTGATTTTCTGACCTAATCCCTGTCGCCACCGCCTACCCTTTCCTCCCGTGCGCCTGCCCACCAACCCCTACACACGGCCCTATGCTTTGCCCGCGGTCTCCCCACGCCCTAGCGCCTCCCTACGCCTCCATGTGCCTCACACAACGCCCTATCGTCGCCCCCTGCGCCTCACGCGGCCTCCCTGCTCCTCACTCGACGTCGCCCTAGTGCCGCCCCGAGGCCCGCCGCATCCCTAGCACCGCCAGCGGCCTCCTCCGCGCTGCCCGTGGCCTCCGTAGGCCCCAGCAGTCTCATTGCGCTGCACGCGACGCTGACCTAGCGCAGCCCCGAGGCCCGTCACCTCCCCAGCGCCGCCAGCGATCTCCTCTGTGCCGCCCGCGACCTCCGTGGGTCCCATCGACATCCCTCCGTCGCATGTGACATCGCCCTACGGCTTACTGTCTCCACAGTGTTGCAAGCGACCTCCCCGCGTCGCCCTGCCTACGGCCTAACAGCCTCCTATGGTCTCCACTGTCTATTCATGATGTACTACTAGGTTCCCATGCTACCTAAGGCTACAGATACTTTCTAGGCCACTTCTTCTTGACCTGTGCGGCCACCATGGCATCTACATCTGCATCTTCAGACACCAAGCCCCTGTACCCTACCTCTTCTATGATGGTACAGGGCACTTCTATCAAACTTAAGGGTTCGGAGAACTATGTTCTATGGTCCCATTCCTTTCGAGTTTTTATTGGTGGCCAGCGTAAGATCTATGTTCTCACTACCGATCCGCCCAAGGAGACGGAGACCAACTACGACACCTGGTATGTCGACAACCGCCAAGCAATTACTTCGATGACTAAAAGTGTCGATCCAAATATAGCCTCTAACCTGCTCTACAAATCCACTGCCACGGTGATATGGGACAGTCTTGAGAATACTTACTCCCAGAAGAAGACCAAGTCTAGGCTCTCCTATATCTACACTCGGATCCGGTCTGCAATTCAGGGAGATACATCCTTGATTGAATATTATCGCCTCCTCACAGGGCTGTTCAAGGAACTCCTTATATTTCAATCTGCTTGTTGTGATAAACAAATAGGAGAATGTGCAGAATGGCAGGTATATTGGTTCCTCTCAGGACTATACCCACGGTATAAGCTCGTGAAGGATCAATTTCTGACAGTTGCTGCTCAACCCTCTCTTGAGACTATCTTTGGCAGACTCCAGGAGCTAAAGTCTCCAAACCCCCCTCCGTCTACAGAGACTACTGCACACTTTGCAGAAGGACGCTCGACCTACCAGGGGGGCGTGGTTGTGCTTTTGGTAGTGGTCATGGACGTGAGCATGGATGAGGACGTGACTCAGGTCGCGGTCGTGGACGTGATTCTACTACTGCCCACTACCAAACGTGCTCCCATTACGGATGATGGAATCATCCATTAGAATGATGCTGGGCGAAATTTGGCATGCCTCCTAATGCCAACAACACATATGAGACTGTTTCTTCCGATGGCACCTATGATACTATGGACGCCTCTCATGCCCAGTCTTCCACAGATAATGTTATCTCCTTTACTGCAGCAGAGTATGCTCGCCTTCGCCAATTGCTACAGAACTCTGCCACTGATACTCCTGCTTCTGACCCTACTGCTAGTCTGGCTTCCACAATAGGTACGATTGCCAGCTCTGCCTCTACCTCTACTCCCGCCTAGATAATCGACTCAGGTGCGTCCACTCCTCTTACAGGAGAAGGTAGTCTTCTCACCTCCTCACGGCCATCCTCTATTGTAAAAACTGTTTGTGTGGCAAATGGTGCTCATTCCCCTATTACCAGTGTGGGAACCGTGGATTTTTCCTCCAAACTTCGGCTAACTGATGTCTACTACGCTCCTGACTTTCCTCTCAGTCTTCTGTCTATTCATAAGCTATGCACAGAACTTAACTGTCGAGTGATATTTAATGGCTTTTGTTGTTACTTTCAAGACATCCAGATGAGACAGTTTTTTGGTGGGGGACATGAGAAGAATGGCCTATATTATCTTGATATTCCTTCCGACTCTGGTTTCGCTGGAGCGACTTCCATCTCTGTTGACCCTCTTCTCTGGCATCTTCGTCTTGGTCATCCGTCTGCAAAAGCTCTCTCCTTAATGTTCCCCGAACTATCTATGCTCAAGCCCTTTGAGTGTGAGGCATGTCAGTTCGGGAAACATCATCGAGCTTCCTTTCTTGCTCGTACTGAGCCTTGTTGTGAAGTTTCTTTCTCTTTAGTTCATTGTGATGTTTGGGGACCATGTCCAGTTCGAACCATATGTGGGCATAAGTATTTTGTTGTTTTTGTTGATGATTATAGCGGGTCATCATGGGTCTACCTTTTAAAAGAAAGTTCCGAGATCAATAAAATTGTCAAAAATTTCTTCCACTATGTCAAAAATAATTTTTCCTCTAATATACAGACTTTCCGTTCTGATAATGCCTTGGAATTTACTCAGCATGACCTTGCATATTTATTTTCTTCCCAAGGAACCATACATCAGACCTCCTGTTCATATACATCTCAACAAAATGGGATAGCCGAACACAAGCTCCGACATCTCCTAAATATTGCTCGCTCCCTTCTCACTCAGATGAAGGTTCCCAAGAATTACTGGGTGACGCTGTTTTAACCGCAGTTCATCTTATCAGCAGGGTTCCTTCTCTCAACCTAAAGGGGTTAACACCCTTCTCTATACTTTGCCCGAATGAATCACCTTTTCCCATGTCTCTATGAATTTTTGGGTGTGTGTCATTTGTTCATAATTTTCACACTCCAGACAAACTTTCCCCTCGTGCTATCAAATGTGTCTTCCTTGGTTATTCTCATACTCAAAAGGGTTACAGGTGTTATGACCCCGTTGGACATCGTTATTATATCTCTGCAGATGTAACCTTTTTTGAGCAGACCAGCTTCTTCACGCAACATGTCACCGATATCCCTCTGGATCTTCCTCCTCCACTAATTGTTTATAAACATCACCAACAACCTTCACCACCAGATGTCCCTTTGCCCATCCTTTTTTTGCAGGATGATATGCCTTCTTCAAGTGTCCCTTCCAATGATGTCCCGGATGATCCAAGAGATCTTCCCATTGCCTTGTGAAAATCAAAGAGGAAATGTACTTCTCATCCTATGTCTCATTTCACTTCTATTGTTGGTTTATCTTGCACTGACAGATGGTATGCAGATACTCTCATGACTATTTCTACTTCGTGAGACCATCACAGTGCTTTACAGGATTCAGGTTGGTGAAAGGCCATGGATGAGGAGACGGATGCTCTCCTTTTCAGGGGGACATGGGATCTTGTGCAATGTCCCAAAGGGATTCGACCTGTGGCATGTAAATCGGTCTTCACAACCAAGCAGTCACCAGATGGGTCGATTGACAGGTTAAAGGCTTGCCTTGTGGCAAAAGGCTTCACACAAACATATGGTGTGGATTACTTTGAGACATTCTCACATGTTGCTTGTATGGGGTCTATACGGACCATACTTTCAGTGGCGGCTAACAAAAATTGGCCTATTTTTCAGCTTGATGTGAAAAATGCCTTTTTATATGGCGATCTTGATGAGGAAGTCTACATGATGCAGTCTCCAGGTTATGAAGTCGAGGGGGAGAGTGTATGCCGACTTCACAAGGCCATTTATGGCCTAAAACAAAGCCCATGGGCATGGTTCGAGAGACTTACTACTGAAATCAGCACTTTTGGCTTCCAGAGAACAGCCTTGGACTATTCGGTGTTTGTCAGAAGACGAACAACTGGTACGGTTATTCTTGCAGTCTATGTGGATGATATGGTGGTCACAGGGGATGATGACAATGACATACTACAGACCAAGGCCTTCCTGCAGAAGGTATTTGTTATCAAAGACCTTGGTACTCTTCGGTACTTCTTGGGCATAGAAGTACTACGCACTACAGAAGGTCTTCATATCTCACAGAGGAAATACTATCTAGACATTCTTACTGAAGCAGGGTTGCTTGGATGCAAACCTGCTGGTATTCCGGCAGATCCTAAGAAACATGTCATGTCGCATGATCCTGTCTTTGAAGATGTTACTCGATACAGAAGTTTAGTTGGCAAACTTCTTTATCTAACTGTCACTAGACCAGATATCTCTTATGCAGTAAGCAGAGCTAGCCAACATATGGAGCAACCTAGGTACAGTCACTGGGAGGATGCTCTTCAGATTCTAAGATACTTGAAGGAATCACCAGGATGTGGCCTCTTCTACGGGGCACATGGATATACAGATGTTATTGCCTATGCCGATGCCGACTATGCGAGCTCACCAGAGGATCGACGCTCCACCACAGGGTATGCTATGTTGGTTGGAGGAAATCTTGTTACTTGGAGGAGCAAGAAGCAAACTGTTGTGTCCAGATCCAGTGTTGAAGAAGAATACCGGGCAATGGCTCAAGCTACATGTGAGATCACATGGTTACTTACCTTTCTGCAAGAACTCGGAATTGCTATTACCACTCCTATTATGTTACATTGTGACAACAAATCTGCTACGTGCATTGCCACGAATCCAGTGTTCCATGAGCGAACCAAGCATATCGAGGTTGACTGCCACTTCATTCGTGAAACTGTTAAAAGTGAAAGAATTATTACTCCTCATATTGATACTGATCTTCAACTTGATGACGTATTCACAAAAGCCTTACCAAAGAAGCGGCTTTCATGGATTATTTCCAAGTTGGGCATGCTTGATAAGTATGCTCCAACTCGAGGGGGAGTGTTGAGAATATAACCGTAGTTATTCTTTGTATCCCCATTAAGGGCACTTCTATACTTTTCTTTGTATGGCTCTCTAGGGTTTCTAGGGTTTTGTCCCATATAAGGATCCCTAGACCTATGGAATAAACATGAACTTACAGCCTCTCCACATGTAACAAGAAGCAATACATGTTCTTGTCTTTGCTTGTTCCTAGCCCTATGCATCCAAGAAAATATTTGGATATATACCTTCATCCTTTAATTGATGAATTAAAGGAACTTTGGGATAGACATGATGTTATCAGTTGTAGTAAATTTCATATGAGAGTGGGAATATTATGGACCATTAGTGATTTTTCTACATATGGAATGCTATCAAGATGGAGCACGCAAGGGAAAATAAGTTGCCCATATTGCACGGAAAAGAATAAAGCATTTCAACTCCAGCATGGTCACAAGCTTTGCTTCTTTGATTGACATCGGCAGTTCTTGTCAAAAAATCATCCATATAGGAAACACAAGACTACATTCAAAAGAAATACAAACCAGTAAGGTTGTCAGGATTTGAAATATTGCAGAGGTTGCTAGAGTTTAAGGGTTATGATGATTGTAGTAAATCCCTTCCTGGATTTCGAGATAGTCACAACTGGACGAAAATGAGTATTTTTTGTGAATTACTCTATTGGCCTTATCTGCTCATCAGACATACTTTGGATGTCATGCACCTAGAGAAAAATGTCTTTGATAATGTATTTTATACATTATTGAATGTTACCGGCAAGACAAAGGACATAGAGAATACTCGTAGAGATTTAAGAACAATTTATGTACGTCTTGAGCTAGGGCTAGTAGAATCTGAGAATGGTCGCTTTCATATGCCAAAGGCAAAATATTGTTTAAGTAAAGATCAAGTGAAAGATGTATGTGTGTGGGCAAGTAAATTAATGCCAGATGGTTATTCTTCTAACATTTCCAAACTTGTTGATTTGAAGAAAATATATTCAAGGTATGAAAAGTCATGATTTTCACTTATTTATGGAACAACTATTGCCCCTTTCTTTTAGAGGATTAATACCGATGGGGGGTCATGATGTATTAGTGGATTTGAGTAACTTCTTCAAATGCCTATGCTCTTTGAAATTACTAGTTGAAGATATGAAGACACTTGAGGAGAATGTAGTTCTTATCCTATGCAATCTTGAGAAGATATTTCTGCTGGCCTTTTTTTACTCTATGGAACATTTAATGGTGCACCTTCCCTACGAAGCTAGAGTTGGTGGACGGGTCAAATATCGTTAGATGTCTCCATTCGAAAGTTACGAACTATAGTGATTTTAATTCTAGTAAGAACATTGTACTTACTTCATCTAACGATATATGTTGACCTGATAATAGGTATATGTTTTTTTTTAAGAGTAGGGTACGTAATAAAAATAAGATTGAAGGCTCAACAAGTGCTTAGTATATATTTGAAAAGGTAGCCAACTTTTGTTCTCTATACTTGTCTAACGACAATGAAACCATTCATAATTGTCCCACGCGTAATGACTACATTGAAAATGAATGTGTGCATGCCCTCTCAATCTTTGAGATACGTGGTCGTCCTTTTCAAAAAAGTAAAATCACGGATGATGAATGTTCAAGAGAAAGAGGTTGTTGATCTTTATGTTTTAGACAACATAGATGAAGTGGCACAATTCGCAAAATATGTATCCATCATATTCAATATTGTTTTTTAAGATAAAAAACTTCGATTCTTGAATGGTCTCTTCCAACTGCAGGGAATATAGGGGTAAATTAATGGTAGAGAATCCTTTATTTACTGAAGATGAAGTGGTGGATGAATTCAGGAAAACATTCTCAAATTAGTTTAAAGAGCGTGTAAAGCTGATTGATCTGACATATCATGAACACAAGATGCTTAATGGTCGATCACTTAGTCCCAATCATATGGTGATGTCGTACTTTGGTTTTTTTACCAATGGATGTAGATTTCATTGTTTAGACACAACCATGGGGTTAATTACATATAAATATGATGTTATGGTGAAAGGATCATGTTACGATGAGGATAGTTTGAATTACTACGGAATTCTTAAGGAGGTGCTTAAGATTGAATATCATATGCCTGATGAATCCATGATTCATCATCTTAATATCTTGATCTTAGCAAAATCCCCAAGTAAAATCTCAAATAAATATCCATAAAATCCATAAATTAACAAAATAACTCTTGTAAATAAAATACATTAATTATTGTATATTATATTGTACAAATTAAATTAACAATAAAAAGCTGCAAAATTAAAGGAGTTTTTCACCTGCAAATAGCCCAAAACTTCATGTATTTTTAATAATTTCATTTCAAACTCCTTTTTGGCTAATTCTTTCTCTAACTTGTTCATAACAATGTTTATAAAAATACAAAAATATAAAACAAATTTTAACTCAAATAAATGCTCCTCGATCCCAAAGACAAAAAGCCGTAAAGTCCAACTTCCAAGCCAAACTCCCGCTCTGTTTGAACTCCGAATTCACCTACCTCATTTTTAAAGTTCAAGTTAGAAAATTATCTATCCAACGGAAGTGGTTTCATTAAAATCGGAGCTCGTTTGCAAAAGTTGGGTTTTGGGACATAGATTTACATTGTATATTATGTGTATATTTCTTTCTTCATTTTTTATTTTTCTCAATTACATAAAAATCCAAAAAAATCATTGTTGTATTGTATTTTAATTATAATATTTTATTGTATTTTTTTCTTTGTAAATATCTCTTATTAAAAAGATAAAAAAATTACATATTAGAAAAGTAAATAAAAAATGTACATGTTGTATGTATTCCCTTGTATTTATTTTCTTCTCTTTTATTCTATTGTATTTAAAGTAGCCTACTTTATTTCATTTTATTTATTTATTTATTTTACATTCTCTAAATTAATCACCATTCAACTCATTATACCACCAACCTCCATTCAACTCCACCATTTTTTAAACCTCCCATTCAACTCCATTAATAAAATAACCTCCCACCATTTTAATAACCTCTCATTTCCTCTTCTTTATATACATCCCATCCTCCTCAATTTGCACGTGATCCATCTTTATGTGAGGAGAGCCTAGTTCCCAACGTTGAATCGGTGACAGCGACGCAACCGCGGTCGAGCGACGACAGCCCTCTCTCTGGTGAGTTTCGTTGGCTTTTTGGCCAACATCGCAGCCGCAATCGCGCGCTGCTTGAGCTCATCGCGCGCCGGAATTCGAGCAAAGACCGTGCTCTCACGAGCACATCGTAGGCGACCGTCTCCATCGTAGGTAATTTTTCTTCTCATTTGATCATCTTGTTATTTTTGCATTTTTTATCAGACCATATAACCATCCACATGTCCCCATTTGTTTAGTTCAAGTCATCTTCTCACTACCATTTTCCCCCTTCTTTTTGTATACATATTTCCTGTTTAAAGAAAATTAAAAAAATTAAAAAATTAAAACAAAAAAAGAGTTTTTTAACAGCAGAAATTAAAAAAAAACGGACGGGAAGCAGCGGGCAGCCCCGCCGCCCCCCTCCCTTCTTCCGCCACGCAGGACTACGTCGTCGAGCCTGGAGCTGCTCACCAGCTCGCGGCCATACGCGAGCGGCGAACCAGCCCACCGCCACCGCAGCTGCGCAGCAGCCCACCGCCGCCCCTTATGCACCCGTCCTCCGACTCCTCGCTGCCTCTCTGCCACCCGCGCCGTCCAAGCCGCCACTCCACTCCCCTTCGCTGCCGCCGCCCACCGCGGTCGCGCCCCCGTGCCTCACCACCTCCTCGCGGCCGCGAGTGGCGCGCCGCCGGCGCCGCCTTCTTCCCCCTTTGGGTTCATCACCTGCACAGAAGCAAGGAAGAAGAAAGGTCTTTTTTATGTAAAAATTGTATTTTTTTATTTTTATGTTATGTAATTGTAAAATCGTCCTTGTATATGCTTGTATTGTTTATTTTCAATTTCTGATTTGCATTGATAACCCTATATTTGCGTATTAATTTGGATGTCTGTATTGCATCATTTTATTAAATGAAAAATGCCATTGTGTTGAGCAACTAATTGTGTACGTTCTGAATATTTATTTGGATTTTTATGCTATATGGGTAATTAATTAAAATTTTCTAACTGAAATTCTGCATATTTTACTCATTCTGTGCTATTAAATTTATATCTCACACACGGTTGTTTTGAAAATTCCACAAAAATTAGGAAGGGATATTTACACCCATAACCCTGAGTAGTATCGTAACTACCCTAGAAACCTTCTATAATAACGAATTACACCGAAGACCCTGAATAAATGCTCCGTTTTACACGCATGACCTTCCATTAGTTTGGTTCACTAACTCAACTAGATGCTTGATATAACGATTGGGATTAACAAAAAATAAAAAAAGAAAAAAAAGAAGGAAGGAGAAGGAAAGAGGAAAAAGTGGGTGACGAGGAAGAGAGGGCGACGACGAGGCTAGGCAGCAGGCGAAGATGGCAGTGGAGTGGAGGGGGGAGGGGATGGTGTGTTGGCGAGCTCAACGATTGCCCAGGAGGAGGCCGGTAGGGACCTGGGGGCGATGCGCGGGCTTCGTGCGGCAGGGGGTGGGGGCGACGCGCGGGCTTCGTGTGGCAAGGTCGGGCTTCGAGTGGGTGAGTGGGTTAGTTACGGGGGGTGTCCAGGAGGAGGCAGGCAGAGTCCTGGGGCGACGTGCGAGCTTCGTGCGGCAGGGGGTGGGGGAGACGCGCGGGCTTCGTGCCCAGGAGGAGGCGGGCAGGTACTTAAGGGCGATGCGCGAGCTTCGTGCGGCAGGGGGTGGGGGCGACTGATGAATCCACGATTCATCATCTTAATATCTTAATCTTAGCAAAATCCATGAGTAAAATCCCATATAAATGTCAATAAAATCAATAAACTAACAAAATAACTCTTGTAAATAAAACACACTAATTATTGTATATTAGATTGTACAAAATAAATTAACAATAAAAAAAAGCCGCAAAATCAAAGGAGTTTTATACTTGTAAATAGCCCAAAACTTCATGGTTTTTTAATAATTTCATTTCAACTCCTTTTTGGCTAATTCTTTCTCTAACTTGTTCATAATAATGTATATAAAAATACAAAAATACAAAACAAATTTTACCTTAAATAAATGCTCCTAGATCCCAATGGGAAAAAGCCGTAAAGACCAACTTCCAAGCTAAATTCCCGCTCCGTATGAACTCCAAATTCACCAAACTCACTTTTAAAGTTCAAGTTAGAAAATTATCTATCCAACGGAAGTGGTTTCATTAAAATCGGAACTCGTTTGCAAAAGTTGGGTTTTGGGACCTAGATGTACATTGTATACCTTGTATATATTCATTCTTTCTTTAATTTTTATTGTATCTTTCATCATTGCTAAAAATACAAAAATATCATGATTGTGTTGTATTTTAATTATATTATTTTATAGTATTTTTCCGCTGTAAATATCTCTTATTAAAAAAAATACAAATTAGAAAAGCAAACAAAAAAAAATGTGTACATGTTGTATGTATTTACTTGTAAATTCACCACTATTTTTTTCCTCTTTATTTTTTGTTGTATTTAAAGTAGCATACTTTATTTATTTATTTTTTCCCATTCTCTACAATAACTTCTCTACCACCAACTTCTATTCAACTCCACCATTTTTAATAACTCACATTCCACTCTATATTCTTCCACCAACCTCCCATTCAACTCCACCAATAATTCAACTTCCCATTCAACACCACCACCATTCTAACCTCTCTTTCTCTTCTCTTTATATTCATTTGTACATCCTCATTTTTTCGCATCCGCCATTCTTATAGAAAAAGGAGAGAGCTTGGAACGTGGTGTCGGTGACAGCGGCTTATCATCTTCCTCAAGCGACGACCTCCTTCAGGCGAGATCCGCGGAGCTCCACTCCGCGTCACGAGTTCCCCATCGAGCTCGCGTAGCCTCTTCGATTTTATTTCGCCAATCGGATCGAGGCGACGACAGGAGTCCAGCGTAGCTGCTCCGAAAATCCGGCGAACACCAGGTAAGTTATCTCTCTACTTTTCCTTGTTGTTTATTTTATCTCACATTTTATTTACTTAGTTCACCACAATAATTTTTTTTTTAGCACATCATATTACCACCTAAAAATTCTCCCTTTGATAGTTCCTATCATCTTCACACTATAATTTTGTTCCCCTTTTTGTGTACATATTATCTACTATTTAAAGAAAATTTAAAAAAAATAAAAAATTAAAACAAAAAAAATTGCATTACAGTTCCAGCACTAAAAAAATTAAAAATAAAATTAAAAATAAAAATAAAAAAATAACCGCAGCAGCGGTGGGGGAGCACCACCGTCGCCGCCCCTTCCATCAACGGCGGCTCTGCCGCCTTCCACCGCCACCGCCGCCGCCCCTCTCCACCACAGGCCGGCGCCGCCTGCCCACAGCCGCGCCGCCCGCCACCAGCCGCGCAAGGCGGCGCGCCTCGCCACTCTCCCACTGCCGCCGCATACCTGGGCCGCCCCTCGCCGCCGCCCCCCATCTCCCTCAGCCGCGCAAGGCGGCGCGCCTCCGCGGGTGGCGCCCCCTCCTCCACAACCGCCGACCGCCGCGCACCTCGCCGTCCTCGCGGCCGTGCGCGGGGCCGCCGCCACCGCCATGGGTTCTTCGTTCCATCGGGGCTCCAGGGAGAAGAAAGGTCCATTTTTTTAATTATTTTTTTTTTGTAAAAATTGCAATTTTTATTTCTCTAGTTTTTGTAATTACAGTTTAGTCCCTGTACATAAGTTCAAGTTGTATTTTGTTTTCTGCATTTGCGCAAAGACCCCTGTGTTCATGCTTTAATTTGGACTTCATTTTGGTGTCATTTTATTCAAAGAAAAATACCATTGTGACGAGCAACTAATTGCCTACATTTTGACCATTTATTTGTATTTTTGTGAATAATGGGTAATTAATTAAAAATGATTAACTGAAACTTTGCATATTTTACCCATTCAGTACTCTTAAATTCATATCTAACACAAGGTTGCTCTAAAAATTCCATAAAAATTAGAGATGATGCCTTGCAATGTGTTTAATTTACTGTCCAAATTTCAACCAAAATGGAGATGTCCTTTGCCTGAAATAAATCATAGAGTGAATTTAGTAATCGATTTTTAGTTAAATCCACAAATATCTTTTTTGCGAAATTTCACCTCTACTGGATTGCTCATGAAAATATCTTTTTGGGATAATTCGCACTCGGATTAATTTTATAATGTGGATTTATTAGAAATTATTTACTCGCTGTCACTCTGATTTCACTAAACAATTCATAAAAAATTCATAACTTGTCAAAAAATTCCAAAAATATTACTGTAGTCTTCTTGCATCATGTTTTAGCTCCAGTAATTTTTTCATAATTTTTGCTTACTGTATGTGTGAAAAATTACGAAAAAACCCATAAAAAGTGTGTATTTTTCTTTATTGCATATTAACCCCTAAAATTCTAAAAAAATGTGTTTTGCATTCATCACTGGATTAGGATTCTAGGAAAAATACAAATTAGCTAAATTGGACTTCTTTTCCATTAAAATTAATTTGGCCTTATTTGTGTTTTCTAAGTGTCTTGGTTCACTTGCATTTGCATTCTATTTGCATTAAAAAAAATATAAAAAATACCGCATGGAAATCTAGATCTTAAATTTGCGAATTAACCCCCAAGTTGTTCCTTTGCCTCCGTGAGTTCGACCCCGGACTTGCCCGGGATATAAATTAAGCCGAGACACTCTTCCCGGAGATCTTCTCTCGGTTCTGACGGAATCGCTAAATACACGTGCTACAACGAAGTCGAATTAATCAACGTATCCAGCGACACGTCAGATGGCGTCGTTGCCGGGGAGGCAAACGGCTTAGGGACTAATTTAAAAATTTGGATTTAGTTTTCCATTTACTCGGGTAGTCTGACCCCCGAGCCCACTTGTAATTAATCCATTTCCTTTCAATTATTTGTCTTCATATTCTTGTATATATTTTGTTGTTTATCTCTCTAATATAAAACTCTTTTTCCTTGCGAGGGCCCGATGGACTTGGAGTGCATCGGAGGTCGACGGACGCGACGCGCGTCGACTGCTGAAGAGCTTGGAGAATTTATTTATCTTCGAGAGAATTTTTGTAAATTTTTGTAATTATTTAGCTTGCTCTTTATAGCGGCTCTTGTTTGAGAGCTCGCGTTTGTAACCGGACTGGACTTTGGACCCGCTCGTGGTCGTGTGGTTGATTGACGTAGAATAGGACTTGCACTTGCGGCTCTTAGAGCATTTTATTAGATTATCTTGATTGCTTGTGCTCGTAATATTTAGGACCACACATCACATTTAATGAGATGCACTTAGACCGCTGGACTATTAGTCAAATTTAACTTGTTCATCACTCGCTAATAGAACTGCTTGTTTAGGAACGGTTTCTCGTTTGCAATCATATAGTATAAAATTTCAATTCTGCCTTGCATCCCGCATGTAGAGCGCGAGGATCACTGTAAGTCTTCTGAACTGGGCATGCATCATTGATTTCATCATTTGCATCGGTTTTTCTCGACTCCCTCCCCTTGGTTTTTGAAACTTAGGTTAAAAGGAAATCGGGACTGATCGTTAGGCGTGCTTTGTTTGGTGGACTAATCAAGTGATAACCAAACCTAAAACCGGGACTGCTAATCAGAGTTGACAAAAAAAACTGATTAAAACTAACACTTGTTTTGGGAGAGCAAAACCCTCATTGTATGCTTGGCTAATTGTGATTGTTGAGAGGTGAAGACGCATCCCTAGGATAGTGCCCAAAACCTACTTTTGAGCCTTGCGTAATTGGATTGATATCTTGATTTATCACCTAATTAAAACTGAAAAGATAAACGGTCGGACTTTTGCGACCATCACTGTGTTGAGTAGGTGAATTCAGGGTTTGCTCTTGTGTTTGTTTGTTTTGTGTGTTATTCGGTGCACTTGCACGCTTTCTTCTTCGATCCGCTTCATTCTCCCATCTCCCTTCCAAGATGTCAGAATTTTGGTCATCATATCCAAGTCATCCTTCTTCGACCATATTCCAATCATCTCCACCCACTTATTCCTCTTCATACCCACACCACAACCGCGAAGTCAGAACTCCGACTGACTTTTCCACTTCTTCGTCCTTCTCACCTACCCCACATTCTTGCACCCCTGACCCACAACCACCTTGGATTGATTCACTATATTCCCGTCCGCTTGCTGGAATCAAGGAACAAATCGAAGAGCAAGCGACTGCTGAGATGAATGATTGGCATAATCAGTTGACCCCACATACCTCATTTTCACCTCGAGTTGGGACAGAACAACAATTGCTATATACACATCCCGACTTAACCTTAGGGTACAACATGGTCGATCAGACAAACCGAATGGAGAGGCCTGCACCATACGATCTTCCTGACTTGATTGACCTGAGTGATAGAGACCACATTGACCAACCTTCATATCACCCATTCGGAGAGCCGACATATACAGGGGATTGGATTCATGCGACCGATCTACAGACTCCCTGTCTATTGACTCCGCCTTATGAGGCTCCGACCAACATCTGCCATACAGGAGGGCCATACTCAACCCAGTATTACACACTCGAGTCAAGGTGTGTTGAGTATAAGAGCCCGAGTTCTCAGCAGTATCCTCCAATTGCGTCGACTTCTCTCATGAAGTGTCATGAGAACTTATTAGAGGATGACATTTGTAGACCGATCAAGAGTCTAGGTATAAATGTGGATCATGGATTTCGCGGATTGAATCTTGAAAACCTGGAAGACACTGGATTGACCACACGTCATGTACAGCTGGAGTCCCTTCTACCTCCCTCTTCTACTAACCACTTTCCCTCCAAACCAGAGTCTGTACATTCTCCTAGTCCTCCGTCACATAGCAAAAAGACCAAAAAAATTGAAAACTCAGAAAATACCATAAAAGTTGAAAAAGGAAAAGATCTAAAAAAATTGGATCCTGCGGTTAGGGAAGCATTGGATAGAAAGTTGATTTTTGAGCTTCCCTTAATAATGGCCATTGAGCACTTTCCCGGCCTTAAAAGATTTGTGAGAAGTAAATTGATGCCTAAAAGGTCGGGCAATAAGAGAACAAGGACTGAGATACATATAGTGTCTATGGCCACATCTTTGATGATAGGGAGAAAAACCAAGAGCCGCAGAGTAAAGCGGTTGCCTAGGTTTGATTGTGAAATCAAAGATACCACATTCACCCATGCAAGAATTGATGAGGACTTACCGATTAATATCCTCCCGACCTCCGTGTTTGCCAAACTCAAACTCGGATCTGCCAAGAAGTCAAGAGATATCATTCAGTTGGCAGATCGGACCATTAAACGGTCGAGAGGAACCATTTCAGTCATCATCACTTTTCAAGGTGCTCTACTGGAGATAGACTTCACGATCATTGACATTGAGCACCGAGGAGAGTTCACCCAGTCTCCGATCATTCTTGGGAAGCCGTTCTTAGCCTTGGCTAAGGCAACTATAGATTGTGAGACTCGGGAGATCGATTTCTCTGCATTGGGAGCACTCCGACCTCACCCGATCTTTGAGGACACACGATATTTCAAGGTAACCCATAAAGTTGCAGACAGTCATGACCTTCGAGAGACAGTTGAGTCCCATCTCTCTACTACACCTGAGATACCGACTGTCCAGACAACCATTGGTTTAGACACTTCCTACAACCACACACCGCTTACTGCTTGCACCACCACCACGACAGCTTCTAGAGAGGACTCAAGACCAGAAGCTATCATTGAGTCGGACATGACCTTTGTGGATTGCCTTGATCATTTCGATGATCCGACACAAGAACCCAACAATGTCAAGCCAACTGAGAACACTGTGCCTTATCAGAGACGTGTGCTGACCTTGCAGGAGTATTACAATGCATATGGTGACTCATCTGATGATGAACCTCTAGTCAGAACCTCACACACACCACATCCAGGACATACATCAAAGGAGACAACTGGGACCAAATTGACCAATTTTGATAAATCGGTTGCTCCATCCTCTAGTCGGTCATCTAGTAAGAAGAAGACGAGTGTTGATTCCTTGAGGTGTTCCCCCAAACTCCTTAAGACGTATCAATCTCCTCTTCCTCTTGATGCTTCAGGTTCTAGAAAACCGACTAAGAAGGTTACCTTCGATGTTTCAGAGAAGGAACTTTCTGAGGAGTCCTCATCAGGTCCGGATGAGGTGATCTATATGAGTGAGCTCAGTTCGGCTGTTCTGAAGCCATACTTGAGCAAGCAGCCGTGTGTCAACCCCCGTTGGACGTTCCCCACACCTCACTATTATTCTTCGGAGGACGATTCTGACAGCGACACATGTGTATACTTCCCACCCCATCGTTCCCGCAAGAAGGTCCGTCACAAACCTTCTTGATCCTTGTATATTCTTCCTCCTCCTTGTACATATTTTCCTTCCTTTATTCACTTCCTTCCCTCATGATTCGCATCACTCGCCCCAGTTCCGTATCGTTTTCATTTTGTGGCTATACTTAGGATGACTAGATCCTAAGTATAGGGGGGTGAGTGACCCGATTTACTCCTTCTCTTCTTTTTATTTTCTTTTTGTATATTCTTTCCCATTCTCATTGGTCCTCCATTCTTGTGTTCTTTCCAATACTTAGGCTGACCAGAGCCTAAGTATAGGGGGGCCGATGCCCATTGTGTATTATCCACATTTTTTCCCCCTCACTTCTCTTCTTTTCACCCACTTGTACTTAGTACGAGCTATGGATTTTTGTCACCTAGTGCCATGAGGACATAGCACAGCCTAAGTATAGGGGGGCGTGTATATATTACATATATACTTTACCCATACCTCGTACTTTCATGTATTTATATATATATTATATAATTATTATGGGATGGGTAAAAAAACAAAAAAATCCTCTTTTGCTAAAAAAAACTTTTTCAAAAAAAAAGTCTTTTCTTATTCACCTATCTTTTCAAAAAAAAAACTTCTTTGCCTTTGTTTATCAAAAAAAAAACTTTTTCTAAAACTAAAACTAAAAAAAAACAACAAAAAAAAACTAAAAAAAAAACTAACTAATAAGTTGGTTTAATCCCTGACACAATTCACTTTCACACAAGACTAGTGACGTTCAGGAACACTTGGTTTATGAGGTCTTGAGATTTTGAGTTAACCAACCTTAGTCATTAGGGTCCTTGACTTAATTATTCACATTTCCCTAGTTTGAAAGATGTGTGTGCTATATTGCATGCTTAGTCTCTACCTTAAGAATATGATCTGCACCTCACATACACGACTGCAGTTATGATGAGATGAGTTGAAATTTCACTTGAGGAACTGGGATGAGGGATTTGAGTTTGGACTTGATTTAATGATGCTCGAGGATGGGATAAAATCAATGAAGGCTTCATGAAACCTGAGTGTCAGCACATTTAGCCAGTATGAGAACATGGTTCTTGTACTATCTCTTGATATTTACCTATGTGCCAGGGTGTGATAAAATAAAAAAATGTTGATCAGTGTGCGCCAACTCTTGGTAAAAGCAGTGGAGCTAGCCAAAAATACTACCAAGCAATGAAATGTCAAAGAAAAGCTCTCATTCCACAAAGTCAATTATCAAAAGAGCTTCCACCAAAGGCGAGCGCTCCCAACCATTTCAAAGTGTCCACTTGGACCACCGCTATTAGGACCAGGAGTCGGGCTTGCACCAAAAAAGGGCTCTGCATCGTAAATGCTACAAGTCTGGGTGTAGAAGGTACGATAGGTACTCAAAAAAGGCACACCCCGGTGTACTCCCAGGAAAACAAGTGCAGACGGCTCCAACTTCTCTTGACGGACGCACTGATCAACACCAAAAAAATGTGTTGCGTAATAAGGCACTCGAGAGAATCCTTGTTCCAATGAGAGGGAGAGAAGAAATGACACAATCCTATACCCTCCATCAACTGGCCTTCCATCTACACTTTCAAGTCTGACAACTAAAGAGACGGTGGATTGGATGCAAGAAATGATTTATTCCCTAGTGTTGAGGATCGGGTTCTTAGGAGAGTCCCTTAGACTGGAACCTTGGGTGACGTTGCGACTCTACTCTTATAACTGCAGTCCACACTTAAAGTCATATCCCTTATATATGTATACAAAGAGAGTCTGATGATTAGGGAAATTGGGTACCTTTTGACTAGAGCTTGGTTGAGCTTAGAATTTTAGGATCTCTTAAACCGAGAGTTCTTGAACGGATCAAGTCTTGTATTCACATGCACAGTCAGGGGTTAACCCAACTTATTCATTCTTTATTTGCTCGAGGACTAGCAAAGTTTAAGTGTAGGGGGGTGATGAATCCACGATTCATCATCTTAATATCTTAATCTTAGCAAAATCCATGAGTAAAATCCCATATAAATGTCAATAAAATCAATAAACTAACAAAATAACTCTTGTAAATAAAACACACTAATTATTGTATATTAGATTGTACAAAATAAATTAACAATAAAAAAAGCCGCAAAATCAAAGGAGTTTTATACTTGTAAATAGCCCAAAACTTCATGGTTTTTTAGTAATTTCATTTCAACTCCTTTTTGGCTAATTCTTTCTCTAACTTGTTCATAATAATGTATATAAAAATACAAAAATACAAAACAAATTTTACCTTAAATAAATGCTCCTAGATCCCAATGGGAAAAAGCCGTAAAGACCAACTTCCAAGCTAAATTCCCGCTCCGTATGAACTCCAAATTCACCAAACTCACTTTTAAAGTTCAAGTTAGAAAATTATCTATCCAACGGAAGTGGTTTCATTAAAATCGGAGCTCGTTTGCAAAAGTTGGGTTTTGGGACCTAGATGTACATTGTATACCTTGTATATATTCATTCTTTCTTTAATTTTTATTGTATCTTTCATAATTGCTAAAAATACAAAAATATCATGATTGTGTTGTATTTTAATTATATTATTTTATAGTATTTTTCCGCTGTAAATATCTCTTATTAAAAAAAATACAAATTAGAAAAGCAAACAAAAAAAATGTGTACATGTTGTATGTATTTACTTGTAAATTCACCACTATTTTTTTCCTCTTTATTTTTTGTTGTATTTAAAGTAGCATACTTTATTTATTTATTTTTTCCCATTCTCTACAATAACTTCTCTACCACCAACTTCTATTCAACTCCACCATTTTTAATAACTCCCATTCCACTCCATATTCTTCCACCAACCTCCCATTCAACTCCACCAATAATTCAACTTCCCATTCAACACCACCACCATTCTAACCTCTCTTTCTCTTCTCTTTATATTCATTTGTACATCCTCATTTTTTCGCATCCGCCATTCTTATAGAAAAAGGAGAGAGCTTGGAACGTGGTGTCGGTGACAGCGGCTTATCATCTTCCTCAAGCGACGACCTCCTTCAGGCGAGATCCGCGGAGCTCCACTCCGCGTCACGAGTTCCCCATCGAGCTCGCGTAGCCTCTTCGATTTTATTTCGCCAATCGGATCGAGGCGACGACAGGAGTCCAGCGTAGCTGCTCCGAAAATCCGGCGAACACCAGGTAAGTTATCTCTCTACTTTTCCTTGTTGTTTATTTTATCTCACATTTTATTTACTTAGTTCACCACAATAATTTTTTTTTTAGCACATCATATTACCACCTAAAAATTCTCCCTTTGATAGTTCCTATCATCTTCACACTATAATTTTGTTCCCCTTTTTGTGTACATATTATCTACTGTTTAAAGAAAATTTAAAAAAAAATAAAAAATTAAAACAAAAAAATTGCATTACAGTTCCAGCACTAAAAAAATTAAAAAAAATAAAAATAAAAATAAAAAAATAACCGCAGCAGCGGTGGGGGAGCACCGCCGCCGCCGCCCCTTCCATCAACGGCGGCTCTACCGCCTTCCACCGCCACCGCCGCCGCGCCGCCCGCCACCAGCCGCGCAAGGCGGCGCGCCTCGCCACTCTCCCACTGCCGCCGCATACCTGGGCCGCCCCTCGCCGTCGCCCCCCATCTCCCTCAGCCGCGCAAGGCGGCGCGCCTCCGCGGGTGGCGCCCCCTCCTCCACAACCGCCGACCGCCGCGCACCTCGCCGTCCTCGCGGCCGTGCGCGGGGCCGCCGCCACCGCCATGGGTTCTTCGTTCCATCGGGGCTCCAGGGAGAAGAAAGGTCCATTTTTTTAATTATTTTTTTTTGTAAAAATTGCAATTTTTATTTCTCTAGTTTTTGTAATTACAGTTTAGTCCCTGTACATAAGTTCAAGTTGTATTTTATTTTCTGCATTTGCGCAAAGACCCCTGTGTTCATGCTTTAATTTGGACTTCATTTTGGTGTCATTTTATTCAAAGAAAAATACCATTGTGACGAGCAACTAATTGCCTACATTTTGACCATTTATTTGTATTTTTGTGAGTAATGGGTAATTAATTAAAAATGATTAACTGAAACTTTGCATATTTTACCCATTCAGTACTCTTAAATTCATATCTAACACACGGTTGCTCTAAAAATTCCATAAAAATTAGAGATGATGCCTTGAAATGTGTTTAATTTACTATCCAAATTTCAACCAAAATGGAGATGTCATGTGCCTGAAATAAATCATAGAGTGAATTTAGTAATCGATTTTTAGTTAAATCCACAAATATCTTTTTTGCGAAATTTCACCTCTACTGGATTGCTCATGAAAATATCTTTTTGGGATAATTCGCACTCGGATTAATTTTATAATGTGGATTTATTAGAAATTATTTACTCGCTGTCACTCTGATTTCACTAAACAAATCATAAAAAATTCATAACTTGTCAAAAAATTCCAAAAATATTACTGTAGTCTTCTTGCATCATGTTTTAGCTCCAGTAATTTTTTCATAATTTTTGCTTACTGTATGTGTGAAAAATTACGAAAAAACCCATAAAAAGTGTGCATTTTTCTTTATTGCATATTAACCCCTAAAATTCTAAAAAAATGTGTTTTGCATTCATCACTGGATTAGGATTCTAGGAAAAATACAAATTAGCTAAATTGGACTTCTTTTCCATTAAAATTAATTTGGCCTTATTTGTGTTTTCTAAGAGTCTTGGTTCACTTGCATTTGCATTCTATTTGCATTAAAAAAATATAAAAAATACCGCGTGGAAATCTAGATCTTAAATTTGCGAATTAACCCCCAAGTTGTTCCTTTGCCTCCCTAAGTTCGACCCCGGACTTGCCCAGGATATAAATTAAGCCGAGACACTCTTCCCGGAGATCTTCTCTCGGTTCTGACGGAATCGCTAAATACACGTGCTACAACGAAGTCGAATTAATCAACGTATCCAGCGACACGTCAGCGACGCGTGGGCTTCGTGCCCAGGAGGTGGCGGGCAGAGACCTGGGAGCGACGCACGAGCTTCGTACGGCAGGGGGTGGGGGCGACGCGCGGGCTACGTACCCAGGAGGAGGCGGTCAGGGACCTGGGTGCAACGTCAAACTTTGTACGGTAGGGGGTGGGGGCGACAAGAGGGTCGGGCTTCGGGTGGGGTAGGGGTAGTTGCGGGGGGGTGCCCAAAAGGAGGCGGTCAGGGACTTGGGGGCGACATGCAGGCTTCATGCGGCAGGGTCGGGGGTCGCCGGCCTGGGCTGTCCAGGAGGCGGAGGTGGTGGGGGTTGCGGGGGCTGCCCACGAGGAGGCGGAGGTGGTGGGGGGTTGCGGGTGGGTTTTACAGAGGCGGCGAGGGGGGGGAGGATTGCTTGGAGGTCAGGGGCTGGCGGGGGCAGTTGGAGCTCGCCAACGCGTGGGAGGGAGTGTTGGAGCTCGCGAGCTGCGAGCGGAGGTGTGCGGCTGAGCAGGACAGCTTGTCTGGGCATGATTTTGTTTTATCTAAAAATGGCATCATGTTATAAATATGGTGTGTTTCGAAGGGTAAAATGGTCAACATAAGATTTTTCCCGTCAAAGTTAACGGATAATCAAGATAGGACTTGACACAGGGTTATGTCATGTAAAGGTTAAGCATTATTCAGGGTCCTGAGTGTAATTCGTTATTATAGAGGGTTTCTGGGGTAATTACGATACTACTCATGGTTATGGGTGTAAATATCCCAATTAGAAATGATGTCTTGATATGTGATTGAGTTACTGTCCAAATTTCATCCAAAGTGGAGTTATCTTGTGCTTGAAATAAATTGTAGAGTGAATTTAGTATTTGATTTTTAATTAAATCCACATACACTCTTTTCATGAAATTTCAAGTCTCCTGTATGCCACATGAAAATATCTACTTGAGATAATTTGCACTCTGATTAATTTGATAATATGGATTAATTAGGAATTAATTACTCACTGTCACTCTGTTTTCACTAAAAAATACATAAAAATTCATACTTAGTCAAAAAATTCCAAAATATTACTGTAGGTTTCTTGCATCATGTTTATGTTCCAGTAAATTTTTCATGATTTTTGTCTTACTGTTTGTGTGAAAAATTACGAAAAAACCCATAAAAAGTGTGCATTTTTCATTGTTGCATTTTAATTCATAAAAATACAAAAAAATGTGTTTTGTGTTCCTCGTTGAACTAAGATCCTAGGAAAAATATAATTTGGTTGAATTGGATTAATTTGACATTAAAATTAATTTGGCCAATTGTGTGATTACTTAGTGTCTTAATTCACCCGCATTTTGTATTTGACATTCATTTTGCATTAAAAAATCTAAAAAAATTACCGCTTGAAAATCTAGACCTAAGTTTTAAAATTAAACCCAAGTTGCTCTTTTGCCTCCCTGTGTTCGACCCCGGACTTGCTCGGGATATAAATTAAGCCGAGACACTCTTCACGGAGATCCTTCTCTCGATTCTGATTGAATCGTTGAGTACACATATTACAACGTGTCCGAATTAATTATCGTATTTAGCGACTCATCAGATGGATGAAACCCAATTTCATCGTCTTAATTTTCTATTATTAACCCCCTTGCTTAAAGTTGTGTCAATAAAATCCTGATAAAGTCCTGTAATTATCAGAGTCCTTAATAAATTAAAAATCACAAAAAAATGACAAAACTAAAATCTGTGATATTTTTAGCCTTAAAAATACCCTTAAAAATATTTGGTGTCTTTAGATGACCTCATCTCCAATTGTAGTCAACATGAAACTTGTAGATCTCATCAAGATCTACAACTTTCATGTTTTGAGTTTTCTCAAATTCGGCCATTTAACCCCTCAAGAATAAACATTTATCTCTAAATCATCTGATTGGGCCACGTGGCCCATTCTGGTAGAGCCACGTGGCCCGCCCTCTTTGTCTCTTCCGCCCTCGCCTAGGGCCGTCGGATCTCATCTTGATCCAACGGCTAGATGACCTCCACGTACGCCATTATCCCTCGACCGTCAGATCTCTCCCAGGGCTTCATCACCGCCACTCATTCCCTCCTTATTCTCCTTACGCCACGTGGCGCGTTGTCCACCGTTCAATCACACGCCTGATGATCCATCGCCGTTGTCCATTCCCGCATTCCTGCTGTGTCAGCAACCCCACGATCACGCTTTAGAATCAATCACCACCGCCCGCCAGTGCTGTGTCTGCAGCTCGGCACGTGGCGCATGCATCGCCCTTCGATTGCTTCACCTCAGATCTAATTGGAACCGTTCTTTCGCGCCCAATCGTCAGCCGTTGGATCTCACGATCCAACGGCTAGGGCTTCGTCTTCTTCCTCCTGCAACCTTCGGCCGAGCCCCGCGCCTCGCAGGCCTCCGTCCCCCTTCCATTTTTGGCCATAGCCCTGGTCATCCTCTCCACTCTCTAACCACCCTACAACCGAGCCCATTCATCCTTGATCCTCGCGCATGTCTCCACTAACCACGATCCCCTCTCATTGCTCCATGATCCCCAGTCAAACCTTGCCCATCACCACCTGGACCCGTCACCCTCACCTTTAAAAACCCCGTCACCTCCCTCGTTCCTTCTGGTCCACCTTCACGAAGGGCAAGGCCCAGCCCTCCTCCTCCTCCCTGTGACAGGGGGAGGGGCTAGGATAGAGAGACGACGACCTGCGTCTTCGGTGAGTCCCGCCGCCGATAATGGTGGTGATGCGGAGGCTCAAGCCCCGCTCGAGCTCCGAGGAATAGCCGACCTCAACGTGCGACGACCCCGGGCATCTACACGATGCTCAGCCCAGGCTTCCGACCGACATAGCTCAGGTAAGCTCCCTTCGATTACCTTTTGTATTTTTCCTTGGCCTTCTCGTAATTTAATAGGTCGCTATAGTCGTCTTCGCCACCACCTGATCATCCTACGAGCTCCACCGCACACCCTTCAACTTCGCCAAACTCTTCGATCACCTCCATCCCTCGTCAGAACCATCATCATCCCAGGATTTCTCCTCCGCCGGTGGCGGAGGAGAACCCACCAAGGGCTCCACTTCCTCACCTTCGTTCAGCCCTCCGTTCACCTCAGCTCGCACGCACACACGCTTCGGCTTTCATCTAACCCTCCTTGCAGGTCCAAATCTCCATTGGCCGGACCTCAGGCAGAGCCAAGTTCTAGAGCTCCGCCTCCGGCGAGCACGCGTTGATGTGAAATCCAGGCACCCCCGCATCTTCTCCGGCCTCGGATCTTCATCGCTAGACCTCCAGCGTCCTTCCCCGATCTTCACCGAGCACAGAGAGGCGCGGAGGAGCTCCAGGCCTCACGTCGGAGCTCCAATAGCGCCGCCACCTTCGAGGAAGAAGGAAGAGAAGATACCGTTGGATCCTGCCCCCACGGCAGAGATCTAACGGCCCTGGAGCAGCCACGTCGCCCTCCCAGAGCGCGGAGGCTCGGTGGGACCGAGCCTCACCCGAGGCACCCTCGAGCCGCCACGTGGCCCGAGCCACCTGCTACGGTCGTCCGACCTTGCGCCGAGCCTCGCCCCCACCCAAGCCTGAACTCACGTGCCTCACGCACGTGGGTTCTGGGCTTTTTGCATCGACGCCCTCGCATCTTTCGCATATTGCATCCAGGTCCAGCATCACGTGCAGCTCACACGTACCTTGGGCATTTTGCAAGTGAACCCTCGCGGGTTTTCAAAATTGCAAAAATGCCCCTGTGCGTATGGGTCATTTACAGGGAAGGTCCCGACCTTTGTCATTATTACACTTTAGTCCCTCCCAGGGACCTGTTTGCAATTTTATTTCATGTTTTCTTTCAGTTATGCCCCTGTCTTCTTTATTGTATATCTTGAGCATCGTACGTCAGTTTTAGTTGATTTCAGTCTCATTTCAAAGCTTGCTTGATGTACTTTTTAATGGCATCTTTAATTTCTTATTTTGGACACATGAAGTTTTAGGTATTATTTTGTTAGCCATGTGTCTTGTATACCTTGTTCAACTTTTAAATCAAGTAGGTCTTCTTAATTAAACCTGAAATTGATGCATGTTAAATTTGCTCAACATTCTGACCTAGGGCATATTGTTTGCTTTGCATTTTCATCGCATTTAGTTGCATGATTAAAAAATCAAATTAAAAAATGCATGTTTTTATGCATTGTTCCATTCTTATGCATACTTTGACCTATAATTCTTTAACTCAACGCTTAGTTAAATAGATAAAAAAATCCGGATAATAGGATAAAGGCTCGTGTCCCTGAGTTTGACCTTGGTTTCTTGCCAAGTAAAAAATAAATATGACTATCTTATTTTGATTGCTATATTTAAATGAGATGGTCTTTTGATGACCCATTTCGGCCCGACTGCGATGACAATTTCAAGTGTTAAAACAACACTATTAAAGGGCCGATTTCGCATCCATCAATGCCACCTCCTAATAAGCTCTTCTTATTTTTGTGTGACTGCTACGATCCACAACATGGGGTGGTTATTGACCATATACATGATATTGTCGATGTCATTCTTCGAAAATATTCAAAGATTTGAACTTTTTATCCTTATTTCACAAGTTGTCATATTTGTTATGTGTAGATAGTGGGGAAAACATGAAAAAGGGATGATCATTTTACAGTATTAAAGAATATGTCACACATTTATATCGATTCTAATGACCAATCGAACATAGATGAATCATCGATTCTACTTGTTTCAGACTCTGATCGACCACATATTGTAGTAATGTACCCGTAGTATCATTGATAAAGTGAGTGGATTAAAAATGAAGTTCATTATTTTTTATTTGCAATTTCTTTTTATTTTTATAGGAAATGCCTATGATGCATGGACGAGGTTTTAGAAGGAGGAGCGGGAGCAGATCACATCGTGATTATGATCGTATCTCAAATCGTCTTACTCCAGATATCAATGGTATAGTTCCTTATAGTAATAATTTTTTTAATAAATAGTCATGATTAATCATCTTACATGTGTGTTTCTACTGCAGATGAGCACAATGAAGAAGACGCAAGGCTTGTCTCTTATATGGTTGACACTGGCATAGAGATTCCTCCTTAATATGCACATAACATTCCTTTGGCAAGAACGCCTCGCAATGTTACATGTTCTCGCCAGCCCGCTCCGCAGTCCTCTACCCATCATCATAGACCCCCAACCTCCTCCACTTGGTTCAGGTCCACCCATTACTCAGGGCCCTCTCCAATTCCATGACACTCCACAGAGTCAAGAACCTCGCCCAACACAAGATCCGTGTGGATACTTGTGATTTCTACAAGACGGGTATTTACATTACAAACACTTCTTTTTAATTACTTATATGTATGCTTATTTATTTCTAATATATAATTTTTGAAATTTAGGTACACACTTGATAATCAACATTCCATTATCCAAGCGCTTAGTAAGGCCTTCCAAGGTATCCAGGATTGCTCGGATTATAGATGGAGTTGCATGACTCCAGAAGAACAAGAAAGAATCTTAAATGGTTCTTATGTAAGTTTCATTAACTAAATCTTATTTATTAGTTATTTTCATGACGATGATTAGTAATTAAACTTTGAAATGCATAACATGTTTGCATTGTCACCAGGATGTACTAAAGAAATGTATCGTTTTGCCCTGACAAAGCTAGCAATGGATAGAGAAAAGGAAAATGTTTATAGGGCCAGAAAAGCTGCAATCAAGAAGTTGGATGGTGTGGAAGATTGGGAGAGAGCGAAAGCATGTGCACCATCGTGGTGCACTCTAGTGAGATGGAATCGTTATTGTGACCTCTTCATTCAGGAAAATTTTCAAAGAGGACTGAAGCGGGAAAGCTGAATAGAGGGAAAAAGAGTATTAGATACACTAGAGGATCAAAGAGCCATGGAACAGCGAGGCATGAATTGGTATGTAAAAATAACAAATTTTGACGTTAAAGTATCATTTTTAAATTTGTCTTGATGACTACTGATTGATTCGGAAAACCCTGTTAATTTGTGGGAATTAATGTGCTAAATTAAATGAGTCGTTCGTTGTATGAGGGCAATCGAAATCAATAAAAAATAACCACTTAATTAATTAATAAAATTTAATCAGAGCAGATTTATTTTTATTTAGCATGGATAAGTCCCAGGGTCGAACTCAAGGAGGCAAAGGAATAACCTAAGTAAATGTCTATCAAAGTTCGTGTGCGGTTTTCGAGGCGGAATATTTTTTGTATTTTTATTGCAATTTTAGAATACAAATGTGGCCAATTTTAAGGACTAGAATGCAATTTTCATTAGAACGGAGCCCAAAAATAATGAAACTTGGCGTGAATGTAAATAATTGTGAAATAAATGCACTGTAATTTTTTAAAATTTTCAGATGCAATATGAATATTTAATGAATTAAATGGTGAAATCTAGGTGAATTTCAATAATTAATTATAATAAATATTAAACCTACATATTTTCATAGAATAAAATTATCCTAGGTAGATCAATAAAAGAACTATCTTAAAAAAATCCTAAATCCTAAAAATATGAATTTAATACCTATTAAAAATTATATATTTAAATGCATAAAATGATTTTTATAGAGAACATGATGCATGCAAATGCAATTCTTTTAGGTCCAATGCAAAACACAACTAAATCTGTTATCTATGAATTTTTGAAAATTTTTAGAGCTGTGGTTAATTAATTATAAATTCCTGAAAATAGATTATGTAAAATATGTAAGATTCCACAAAATATTAATTATTAATTAACCATAGAGTACAAAATGTGAAGCACATGCCACAATTAGGGTTGAGCATCGGGCCGGGTAGGGTCGGGCCTAGGTAAGTCCAGCCCAAGCCTATCTAAGATTTCGGGCCCATGGGCCGGGCCTAGGCCCTATTTTTTTATTTTGGTTGTCCAAGCCTAGGCCTTAACCATGATCTTATGGGTCGGGCTAGGGTCGGGCTGGCCCACAAGATAAGCGGACTCTCTTTGATTTATGTGTTTTCTCTTATTGATACTAATTTTTATTTTTCTAATGTTTTAGACTATGAGGTAGTACTATGCTTGTGTTAGGATTTTTTCCAATGTCAATTTCAATGGTCAATAACAAGAAATTATTTAATGTAATGGTCAACTTCACAAGTTTTTGTTATATTTATCTTGAGGCATGGTCGTAGTTGACCATGTATGATTTACATGAGCAACTAAGGAAGTTAATTTTTCTTAAAAAACTAAATAATCAACACGTAACTCAATCACATTATCAAATGAAGGGATGTTTGGGAGATAAAACACACCATCTAAAAATATAAGAAATAAAATAAAAGGCCATCTCCACCACCACAAGACATACAATATGTAAATAAAATTCCAAGCCATAAAAAAAATGCAATGTTTGATGTTAATCAAACTATCATCGTCAAAGGAAAATCCAAAATGAATGATTAGAAAAAAAAAGCAAACTATTCTCGATTCCACATGACAGGACCACAAGCACAAGACATATGCCTTCTAGAAAAATTATGCCACGGTCAACTGAGATATGCATTGTTGGCAAACTATTCTCTCACTCAATGATGGCTGGCAAACCTACAGTTTAAACAACAAATATCAGTACATATGAAGAAAAATATGATGAACAATGAAATGAATATACAAATGTACTAGATTAATTCCTACTATCATCGTCGTTCATCAATAAATCTAAAATATAATGCCCAAGTCAACTAAAATATGCATTGTTTATTATCAGTCCCATGTCTCCAAAATAAAATATGAAATGCACGGACTAATCAACCACCTGAAAGGATATTAAAATAACTTTACACATCTATAGGTTAAAAAATAATATGAAATGGTATTTGCACGTTTAAAGAATTTAATGTACCTTCAAAAATCAGATTGGATTTTAAAGTCCACAGTTCCTAATCCAATCTTTTTCTCTCACTCAGTGATGGCGGGCAAACCTACAATTCAAGCAATAAATATTAATACATAGGCAAGAAAAAAAGTGTAAATAAATTAGTAGGCAAACTTACGAGATAAAGTCCTACTCTCATCATCTTCTTCTTCTTCCTCATCTTCTTCTTCACCAATATTTTCTTCTCTGTTATTATCTTTTTCTTCCTTGTGTATCCAATCTGCCGTGAATCAGTGCCTCAACAGTTGTTGGGTCAAGTTTGCTTCTGTAGGACTCCAAAACTCTACCACCGATACTGAAAGCACTTTCTGAAGCTACAGTGGATACTGGTATTGCAAGAATATCATGTGCAAGTTTCGATAGTATGCGATATTTATTTGAATTCAGTTGCCACCATCTCAAAACGTCAAAGTGTTCATCTTCCTCATTGTCTGCAGAGTTATCTTTTAAATATAATTGGACCTCAGATTTGCTCTCTAATGAACCCATCACCTTCTTTTGTTTCATAAACTGACTCCTATTGCCTTCCTTCTTTTTCATCATGCAAATATTTTCATGTTCAGATATATCTTGCATTGTGGAATCTCTGC
Organism: Ottelia alismoides; assembly: GCA_037367405.1. Lineage (NCBI taxonomy): Eukaryota > Viridiplantae > Streptophyta > Magnoliopsida > Alismatales > Hydrocharitaceae > Ottelia > Ottelia alismoides. Next base: position 121,767 of record JAZKJV010003406.1, read on the forward strand.
ATTGAGACTCCCTAAAAGTGGCTGCATATTCATCATAGAGTGCCCGAAATACATTTTCAACTTGGGTGACATGTTCTGTGACTTCTGCATATAAGTAAAGATTTGAGTATAAAAAACGGAGGAACTCAAATTTATAGCGAGGTTCTAACATTATGGCTATAGATAAAGGCAACATTACATCCATGTCCCTCCAATATTTATCAAACTTAGTGTACATTTTCATTGCCATATTTTTGATGGATACATCGTCAACATTCGTTAAAGATAACAAGTCCCTTTCTATCTCAAAAATTATGTTGAAAAACATGTTTGAAGTAGAATACTTCTATCCAGAAAAGATCTTTGTAGCGGCATAAAAATTTTTAAGAATGCCATGGATAAGCTCCACTTTTTTCCATTCAGCAGGGGAAGGGACATCTAGTAACTGAAAATCACGGGTCTTCATTGGATTGAAGACTTCTGATACAACAATGATGACTCGAGCATCAGATATGTAGAGTTCCAACATGTACTCACATACAATCGCAATCCTTTCGTCACTGTAATACGCTCATGTTGAGCCATCTCAAGAAATTCATGATACCTCATGTTAGAGTATTTTATAGATTTGACTAAGTTGTGGATTTTTGTAATCACATCCTTAATCTCCAAAAAACCATCCTGAACAATAAGGTTCAGAATATGTGCCCAACAACGCACGCGGAGAAACCACCACTAAGCAAGAAAGAATCGGTGGAAGAAAATTCTTCAACCAAAATCCTATATATGACTTCATTAGTAGATGCTTTATCTGTTGTAAGAGTGCATAACTTACACACATTCCACTCATTAAGGTGATTAACAAGCAGATCTGCAATATTTTCTCCAGTATGTCGAGATACAAGTGCAGCAAAACTCAAGATTTTTTTTTGTAACTTCCGCTGATGGTCAATGTAGTGTGTGGTGATCGTCATGTATCCTAAATTGTGGAAAGAGGACCACATATATGTGGTAATACAAATTCTGCCTGCCAATGTTTTAAGACTGTTCAACAACTTTAACTTTTCCGCTTTGTACATCTTCAAACAATCTCTTTTCAATGTAAATCGAAAAAGAACCTTATACTTTGGTTGGAAATTCTCAATAAATTTTTTGAACCATGGATTTTCTACTATTCTAAAGGGCATCTCCCCAGAAATCATCCACTTCACAAAGTCACTCCTACTTCATTCTTTGTCGAACTTCCATGTTAAAATAATGCCTCCATGATCTAAATTTGTTAAATTTAATAGCCCTTGTGATTTTTCGTGTTTTTTGAAATACAAGCATTTCTTTTCCAAGTGACGGATTAGATGACTAGTTCTGCTCGTACTTTGACATGATAAGAGTTTCTTACAATGATTGCATCTGCACATCTCCTTGCCATCAATTACTCCGGTCTTCATTAAATGCTTCCAAACCCATGATTGTGATTGACGTGAACGTTTATTTGAAACTTGCACACCCACATCTACATCCACATCTTCATCTTCCCTAATTGCATTCTCTTCCAATATTGGTGTGGCATCATTATGAGTTGACATCTAGGTTGATTAATAAACATAAAATCAATAACTTAAGATGGTCTAAGCAATCAAATAAACTAATACACACATCAAATTCAACACGTATCAACTGGTTGATTATCAAATTGCATGATACAAATCAACTACATGAGAATAATAAATGAAGTTTATAGATTTTATGTCATATATATTGTCGTGATAATGCATGTATATAAAAAATTCTAAAGTACAAATATATGCAATATCAATATGGATACCAAAGAAAAAAATCTGTACAAGTGATTGTGACAAGGGGTCGAGGGTGTCGATGTGCCGACGTTAGCGGAGGCCATCTCAATGCCGAGGGCCGATCGTTCGGAGCTGTCTGGCTGGGGGAGGGATGGGCGGTGCCGGTTGCCGTTGGAGAACGCGAGAATCGAGATCGTATTCTGGGATTAGGGGAGGGACGTGCGGTGCCGGTTGCCGTTGGAGAACTTGGACTGTGTTTTGCGATTAGGCTTTTTAGGGTTTGGGTGTGGGGCCAACCAATGGGGGAGGGTTTTGATCGTGGTAGTGGGATACATTTTGGGCGATCCAACCAATGGGGGACCAGGGATTTGGGTGGGACTTAAATGGGGGTATGTCGTATGCGATATATGATTTTGGTTGGGATCGGGTGGGATTGGGGGAATTCCGCAAAGATTTTGGGCCTAACCGTGGGCCTTTTAGCGGGCCTAAACACGGGCCTACCAACGGGCCGGCTAACCAGGCTTCGGGTTCTGGTTATGTTAGACATGAACCCGGCCCGAATAACAAATTTGGCCAAAATTGGAGCCCAAGCCCACCCATATCTCCAATGGGCTCGGGCTAGGGTCGGGTTTGGTTGGTTGGGCTTCAGGTGGGGTTGGACCAGCCCTATCCGATGCTCAACCCTAGCCACAATGTAGAGATGTAGTTGAAGAACATAATGCCAATTTTTAAATAGTAAATATAGGTAAAAATATTGTTCAAATAACAGAGAAAAGCTAGGGTTCTGTTTGAAAAATTACAATAATTAAATAAAATAGAAAATCCAAAGAAAGGACCTGAAGGTAATTAACAAAATCCATCGGGGGATTGCGAAATATTTTAGGGCTCACATGCTCCTCACGTGACCCTGGAGTGGCTTGACTTCTATGAGATATGGCGGAATATTGAGATTTTTGATTTCGCGTGAAGTGATATTTATGAGTTTAATAGTGTATGGATCATAAACGACACTATATGCTTTATAACATTTGTAGATGATACTGATATGCTATTATAATAAAAGTCATGGATGAAACCGTAGATAAATTTCTTTTGTTTAAGAAATAGTTGACACACAAAATTATAAAGTACTCAAACTTCTTGTTGTGGCATCTGTCCTCCTAGGACTCGGATACTCGGCAATCCAATCCATGTAATACAATCCCCCATTCGAAGGACTGAAAGAAAACAAGAAAGTATAGCATAAAAAGAATGGTAGAAAATACAATAAACTCTTTCCATTTTTCATTCATTAAGTAACCATGTCCACCATATAAACTGATGAATCAATGACTCACCGCCTTTATTCTTTCATTTTGGATAAAATCCTTGATAAAATGCATGTAAATATTCACTAATATCCATTAATTAATATTCTAACCACAATTGTTAATATTATATATTTAACACTTATTTTATCCAAAATAAAATAATAAAGAGAAAAAGAAAAATAAAGAAAAGAAGGTTGTAGGTATGTAATATATACAAATTGATCCTAACCCCAAGACCGGGTCAATATTGACTTGGTCGACAAAATAAATAAGTAGGGGGAGATAAGGATCCTAATTTATAAAAATACCAGAAAACCGAGACAATAAAAATATCTTTATTCAATATCCACATTGTAAATATTTCACCTATTTTATTTATCACTTAGAACATTTCAAACCAAACACTTCCTTTACAAAATTTGCTCATATGAAAATGTTAAAAAATAATGCAATACAAAAAGAAAATATTACAATGAGAAAAGGCCACAAAAGCTGACTTTCGAGGTTCATAACTATTTATAGAAAACTCTAATTGGACCAAACTCACTTCTAAACTTCGTTTTATACTTAATACTATTTATTAAAAATATGAAAAAAATTAGAATAAAACGGATGAGTTTTGACGTTTGAGCCATGTTGTATATATGTATAATACGTAAAACTTCCATATTTTCTAATTAATTAACCGTAGCTCTCTTTAACTTGATTTCTTCTCTAATTTTTTCTAAAAATCAATAGAAAAAATATAAAAACATAATTTAAGTCAAAATGCCAGTAAATCTCGATGCCACGAAGCCGCTACCTAAATTTTCCAGACCTCATAACTCGGCCATATGAACTCTGAATTGGGCAAACTCAATTTTGAAATACGTTTTATTTAATTATTTATCAAATGACACTGATTTCACTAAAATCAGAGTTAATATGCAAAATATGGGTTTCAGGACCCTATGTATATATTGTACAGTGTAACTTAATTTATCTTAGTTAATATATGTCATATTTATATACTTTAAAAATTGTTATTTATTTAATTATTATTTATTAATTTATTATTTAGATAATTATATATTTAATAACTTTATTATTATTTACTTAATTCCTTATTTAATTACTTATTATTTATTTAGTTATTCCTTAATTAATTTACTTAATCTAATAATTAATTTAATCATTTATTAATCATTTTCATTTATTGATTACTTAATTAATTAATTTTATTTTTTTATTTCATTCCTTTTCTCTCCCTTCATTTTCTCTCTCTTACTTTCCTCTTCTTCTCCAACGCAACTATGCCTCCATCTTCCCATTCCCCGTCGCCACCTCTTCTTCCTCCTCCAACCGCACCAACGGCTTGGCCGTTGGCCGGTATTCTAACCGCCCTCCAGTCATCGTTCTCCGCCGATAGTGACCGGAGCCACATACGTGCTCTCCATGAAAACTCCCTATAAATAGAGCACCAACCCCCTCAGCTGCACGGATTAGCCATTACTTCCCATCTCTACCTAGATCTCCAAGAGATTGAGCTCCGGTGACAGAGGTTCTCCACTCCCCATCGAGCGAGGTCGAGGGAGGAAAGGTGCGATCAGCCGCTGCTGTCGAGTTCCTCCGTCGTACGTGTAGCCTCTGTGTCCCGCCATCACATCGCATGCCAGGATCCCCGGAGGTCTGCCCGAGCTCCACCACAGGCTACCGATCCCAATCACTCCATCTGCACTTTCCAGGTTAGTATCCATCCTCATTCTCATCTCCCTCCCTTTTATTCTCAAATCCTCCAGTCTCTTCTCTCTGTTTCATCCTTCCCGTCTCCTCCTAATCCATATCTTCTCTCCTAAATCGCTCTATTATCATCGATCCCATCTTTTAATATCCAACCAAAACCTTTGATCTGGTTCCTTTTCACCTCTTCTGTTTCAATTTGGACCGAGGCGTCATCCTCAAGTCGTATTTATCTATACAGGTTATTCATCTCCTGGAGATTGATTGGGCACCTGATGCCAACTGAGACATCCAGAACTTGTAACCTGAGATCTGATCAGGAACGACGAATAATAACTATCGTGTAGAATGAAGCTCTGTAGCAGATCGTTGTCGCACCTGCACAGGGAGACTTGATGCGCCATCCGCATATGAGCAGGTCGAGCCACGCCTGAAGCCGTGCATCGGCTGGAGACGACAGAGCACCTCCTCCAAGCACAATAGCTAGAAACGTCGCAACCTTCAGTTAACTCCACCGCATGGGGTCTTGACGCCCTGCCGCCACAAACCCTCTGATCGAGCCACTTGATAACTGTTGCTGGCCTTCTAATGTCGGGAATCGACCATCGTAGCCACAGATATCCGCCATCTGAAGTGCCGAACATAATCGAGACTCGCATCAAGAAGCAAATCCCAGGAGCATCACCATCACACTTTAGATTGAATAGGAGTCGCGGCCTGTGAAGAATGCCACTGCTGCTCGGAGCGATATGAAGATTGGGGGAAAATACGAGTGTCCAGATCTGCTTCCAACCGTCAGATCCAGACTTGATCTGACGCTCCGTGTATACGCCACATGTTTCCCACCAACAGAACCTCGTGAACCCACTGCTCAACTGATGAGCGGTACACGTGAGAAGCGTGTGCATGGGGTATTTTTTGCGGAAATTGCTAATAAACCCCTCAAATTACTTATATTTGTCAACAGGTCCTTGGTTGTCTTAGAACACGTGATCACTACATGCTCACTGGAAAAATTGCGCACGAGCCCCCTACGGGTTTCAACATTTACGCTCTTACCCTCCAAGTTATTGAAAATCACAGAAACACCCCTAAATAGTATACATATACTATAGCATGTTATAATACTTAATAAATAAAAAAACAAAATAATATAATAAAAATACATATTAAATACCAGTATTATACTATATAAAGCATTAAATAAGTTTTGCAAAAGAAAAAAACATTTTCTATTTTTAATAAATCATTAAAAACGCCATAAAGTATAACAAACTTTAAAAATTCATTAAAATATTAAACACCTCTAAAAAATCTAACAGAATTTATCTATAGTATATTTTGCCATTTTTTGCATAATAAAACAAAAATAAAATAAAAATGAATATTGAAATCAATAAAAAATACAAAAAAATCAAAACTTAGAAAATTCATAACTAACTAAATAAAAATCACACAAATACGTACAGCATATCATTTTAAAGATAATTCCAGCCACTTTCTAATAAAAATAAGGGATTTTACCCAACGAATCATATAAACTTTGTCAATTACCTCCACGACCTTTGAAACAACCTAATTCCCCCCTCAACCCCCTAAACTTGCCAACTCTTACCCCATGAACCAGTCAGGTAATCTGTTTGAAGCACGTGGGGGTTCTTGGGGGTGATTACAGTGCCGACAGGGTAATTACGTTGTGCAAAAGGTCGTAGAGGTAATTTAAAAGGTTTATAGGGTCTATCAGGTAAAAACCCCATAAAAATAAAATAAAAATATTTTCTTACTGATTTCAATTTAAAAATAAAAAATACTTCACAATTTTCAATAATAGATTTGTTTCCCACATTAAAAATAATACAAATCCAGAAAAATCACAAAAACCTCTTAAAAATTCTTAAAAACAGTAAACCTAATTAAAAACATAAAATGATAATATAAAAATCAAATAAAAATTATAAAACATTTTCTAAAATAATAAAGATATTACAAAATTCTTTAAAAGAACAAAAATAATATAAAATTCATAAAAATTAAATAAAAATCCAGAAAATCCCTAAAAATAAAAAAAGGAAACATATAAAACATTAATTTTCTACCTTTTCCCCTTATTTCCAACAGTTTGCCTCCCTGAGTTCGGCACTCACGTACTTAATGCTATACACTTGAGTTTAGGAGTATAAAAAAGATAAAATTTTCTGATAAAATTTGGCCAATCATTACAGCGACACTACTCTTCTTTTAGAATAGTTGATTGGATGATTTTTCAAATGGCGTCGTTGCCGGGGAGGCAACGCTAGGACAGATCATAGACTTTAGGTTTAGAGTTTTTCTTTTAGCCATATTTTTTTTAACTTCATGGCTTCTTGTTTCTGATTTGTGCAGCATAGGTTTCGATCCGCACAATAAAAAACCGATGAGCTGGTGCATTTATTTTACTTTTATGTAACCCTTATAAAAATTAAAAAAATTAAGTACACTTGCTCGTTTTTCTATTTTCGTAGAAGGGACCCCGTAAGGACATCCCGACTTGTACCTTCCTCCTTCTCTTTCTCGGGTTCTATTTCACCGAGTGCCATGCATTTGGGGGAACAAAGCACCCACCACGGTTTTTCTCGCATCGTGATTTTTCTCAATGTTTTCTGTGACTTTTCCGAATCTAGGTGCTTGCTTAGGATTTTCGATTTTTCTTTGACTGTGCTCTCGTAGTTAGACGTAGGACGTGCAACCTAAATGCTTGTTTGATCACTTAGAACAAAAATAAAAAGAAAAAAATCGTTAGACATTGGTTGAAAATATCCAAAAAAAAGTGATAACTAAAAATTAAAACTAGGACTGCTAAACATATCTGACTATAAAAGGAAACGTAACAAACTCACTTGTATTGGGAGAGTAATCCCAAGCGAATGAATTGCAGGTACTCTCCAGATTTGTGAATGAGGGATGACACTTAAGGCTAGAACCAAAGCTCGAATTACTTTTGGGATACTACTAACTTCATACAGTATATCACTTGCTCTTCAGTGGGGACTCTCGGGTAGCCAGAAACGGTCCAAGTTTCCTTAGTAGAGTGGGAGGTTTAGAGGATGCCGCAAAAGCACGGTCCTCAAGTAACACGGGTAGCCGAAAATGGTCCGTACCTACTCACATACTGGCTGAGAATAGGTGATTCTCTGTAAGAACTCGGGACAATCTTCCGAAGAAGTTTCGGGCACCTATCAGCTCACACTAATCTATGAAAAGACATGTTTGCCAAATAACCCTAAAACTGAAAAGATAAAAGACCGAACTTTTACTGTCATCACCGGGTTGATTTGATGAATTCAGGGTTTGCTTTGCATTTGATTTTGGTGTGAGTCCCATCTTCAGAGATCTTGATCATCTATAATCTATCTCTCAGGATGATGGATAGATGATCGCTTCGGTAGACTCTGACTGATCTGCTCTCTCACGCACATGCCCATCCATATGGATCAGTTTGGGATGTCTCTCTTCCCAAACTGAAATTTTATCGAGTTTCTTCTTCCAGGTGTGACTCTGACCATGGAAGATCTTCTCTGGTTTCTTCTTCTCCTCCTTCTTTATCATCATCACCTTCTATTGAGAGAACCTTGACCTATTTCAACAGTTGCATGTTGACCTAGTCGAACCTGATCTAGACTCTTTCTCCGTTCTAAAAGACATGGTTGGAAAAGGACCACAGATTACATCGTTTGTGATAGATCAGGCTACGATCAATAGCAGTCTACTTCCATCCCTATGCAGAACCAGATTTGGAAGTAAGGTAAACCGATGAATGATGTCAGAGCCGAACTGACACAGCTGTGAACCCAAACAGATAATCAAAATGCTGAGAATCCAGGAGCTGAGGAATCTGAGCAACCTAATGGAGCAGAGAGACTAGCTCTTGGTCCTAATAGAACGATGCAGCAGCTCTACAACCCTGAAGCTACTACCACTCATTGGTGGATTCGTCTCCCTGTCATTCACGGTAATTTCGAGCACCGACCTAAGACGATCCAGTTGCTGCCCAAGTTTCACAGGAACTCTATTGAGGAGCCACATCTGTACCTCCAGGAATTTGAGTTTATTTGTAGCACGGTATATTATGCACAAGTAAACATGGACATGATCAAATTGATCGCTTTTCCATTCTCCCTCGTAGATCGAGCAGCCTACTGGCTGAAACACCTGGGGAGATACGTTTAGACATGGGAGCAGTTGAGAACTGCTTATCTGAACAAGTACTACCCACTTGGTCGAACAAATGCTGCTAGAGCTATGATCAGTAACTTCACCATGATCGGGAACGAACAGTTCTACGAGGCATGGGACCGTTTCAGAGAGCTCATTGATAGGTGTCCCCACCACAAGATTACGAAGGCGAACCTAGTTCAAAGCTTCTTTTGTGGGTTGACACCAGAACCCTAGGGTCTGGGGAATGCATCTTGCGGAGGCTCATACTTCTTGAAACATGAGGACCAAGTCTGGGCCATCTACAAGAAGATGGCTGAGAATTACATCACGATGTCTCAGACGAGGTTTTACACTCAGACGAAGCCACAAAATTATCACCAGCATTCTTGTGTGGCACAAATTGAAGGGAATCATTCTTTTGTCATCTCTATGCATTATGAATCCTCGTCTGCTGACATGGGGATTATTCGCCAGAAGCTGTATCGAATGGAAATTATTGAAAATAAGTGCTAGAATCTAGATAAGTTCGATAAGATCGACAAGCTTGAAAAATGCATAAGTGATATGAAGACACAAATCATGTGCCTTCAAGAGATTCAGACTAAATCTACCAAGTCTTTGAGATCACAGGCTGATTCAGGAAGCCGAGACTGAGGCGTACTTCCAGGCCACCAGTACAACACATATACCATGTGCATTCTGAGTCGACACATCAGTCTCCAGCTTACCCACAGCATCGCAGACACCATCATCTGACACCTAGAAGGTGGTATATCAGAGTGATCAACTGCTAGAATCATTACCCCCTGCATATTCTGAGATGCATGAGCCATTAACTAAGGTCAATGGGATATGGTACAATCAGCGGAAGCAACCAGGGATCCGTTACGATCACCCTAGTTTCCGTTGGTCTACAGGAGGTACCTCTTCCCAACAACATCCCCAGGCATCGATGGGGCAGACCAAAGAACAGCAACAGCATTCCGGTCCTTGCCAGTTCCAACACCCTCAGTTGAGGCAAAACTCATATTCTTCTCAGTATCCACAGACCTATCCTCCTCAATAGTCAGCACAGCAACAGCCTCAGTACCATCGAGGCGACTTATCGGGGTCTCATGGTCCCTTCCATGACAACCCAGCTTTAGAGTATCTCACCAAACTGATTACCGACCAACAGATCGCTTTTAGGCGAGAGATGGATGAGTCCAAAACTCATGTCACAGATTTATTCAAAGGGAAGTCTGTCCTGCCTGCTCAGATAGAACCGAATCCTAACAATCTGAAGAGAAAGTCAGAGCAGGTAGATTTGACCGAGCCTACCCTCCAGTCACAAGTATTTTCAGATGACTATCTTTACTGTGATGATGTCAATTTCATTTCTCTTAGGAGCGGTAGGATGCCAGTAGGCATAGACTTAACTAGGCTCAATGAGGATACACCTGACGATACAAGCAAGCCTATTGAGGATGTTGATGGCGGTGCAGAAGCTGTCTCTCCCTTTGATGATGTGGATGGTGGTATTGAAGCCACCAAGTCTAAATAGAATCGTCCATAGCAGATTGTTGATGCAGCTATTTTACCTTTATTTTTGTATAGTGATTATAGAAAATCACAAAAAATGTACAAAAGAGAAGAACTAGAAAAGAAAATAAAAAGAAAGTTTATCAATCTCGATATGACTCTATCTCTGATGATACACATAGAGAAAGTCCTATATTTACAAAAACGATTTCTTCTTCTTCATCTAACCCTCCTCTTGTACATACTGACGAGGAGGACGTGCAGATACCTTTTCCCCAAGCACTCCGCTTGGAAAAAGGAGATAGAGATTAAAACACCAAAAAGAATCAGATGAATGATCTCACGAAAGAGATGCTAGGCAAGTTCATGACCAACTCACTCTTTCGGGAGCCTTGGCACACATCCTTCTTCTATAGAAAGGTTTAAAAGAGAAATACAATCCGCAGAAAGAAAAGGCAGTGCAACCATTGTTCAGAGATTCATGTGTTGACCAAGGAAACATGCCACGCTATCCAAAACCATCTCCCAACCAAGAGATCAGACACGGGAGCACCGTATGTCAGATGAAAAATTCTCAATTAGACTTTTGATCGTACTGTATTAGATAGCGGATCTTCGATTAATCCTTTTCCTTCTTCATTACTCGACAAGTTCGAGTTCGGACCTCTTCGACCAAGCAGAACGGTCTTGCAGTTTGCTGACAGATCGATCAAGAGGCCTAAGGGATTAATCGGGGACGTTATCGTTACCATTCAGAGTTTGAAATTCCCCGTAGACTTCATCATGTTGGACATGAAAGTTCCTGAATGCATGACCGATACCTCGATCATATTGGGATGACCTTTTCTGGCGACAGCTAAGGATGTTTCCGACTATGGTACTAGGAAGGTGTACTTTCGCATCCAGGGCAAAAGTATACATATAGAGACGATCCAAGACCTCTAATCCAGATCAGTTGAATTAGAGTGAGCATCTGATGACGAACCCAATAGTCATCAGGATTGTGATTTCATACAGACAGATGATGAGGTCGTCTGGGCCGAACCTAGTACGTAATCTTTCATCACAACTGTAGTAGAGTCTGAGATTCAGATATTAGATGATGGGAGATTGGAAAACACATTCTTGGAGCCGATTAGAGATGAGGCTTATGGAGATGATTCTGGAACCTTTTTAGATTAGTCTGATATTCTCGATCCCTCCGAGTCCAAAGTGAACAATCAGATCTGCCAATCACTCATAGATGAGTCAGATTCATAAGATGTTGATTGGCAGTGTTTTTGCAGAATTCATATCATTTCAGACTTCACCAGAAGAGCCTACATCCAGCTTGGAGACTGCGTCAGTTTAGAATATCCAGCCATCAGATGAGTAGTCTCATGATCTTTCTGAGTCAGAGCAGGCCGAGCTTACGCATACCGATCTAGTAGCCTATACCTAGGCCCTAGTTAGACCAGCTCTCCATGTTCCTTCTCCCCATGAGCTTAAACCTTTATCTCAGAGCATGAAATACCAAATCCTTGTTGGAGAGCCTAAAATGTTTCCGTTCATCATCATTTCGGATCTGATCGAAGATCAAGAATCCCGTCTGATGGAGATTCTTGAAAAGAACCACAAGGCAATCGGGTTGTCAGTAGCTGGTCTCCATGGGATTACCCCGGCTTTGTGATCCCACCACATTGTTCTCGAGGATGATGCCAAACCATCTTGTGAGTTTCAGCGCAGGCTGAACTCGAATCTTCGAGAAGTGGTTATGAAAGAAATATCCAAGTGATGGAGCCGATTTTATATATCCCATCTCCGACTCCAAATGGGTTAGTCCTTTACATGTGGTACCCGATAAGACAGGTATCACTACAGTGATAAATGAGGATGGAGAGGATATCGCTACATGAGTACCAATTTCTTGGCGCATCTACGTGGACTACAGACGTTTGAATCAGGCGACCAAGAAGGATCACTTCCCGCTACCATTCATTAATCAGATTATCAAATGGTTGGCCGGGAAGAGCCATTATTGCTTTCTTGATGGGAACTCGAGATATAATCAGGTGGCCATCGCACTTGAAGACCAAGAAAAGATGACTTTCACCCATCCGTTCAGAACGTATGCTTTCAAACGGATGCCCTTTAGATTGTGTAATGCTCCGGCTACATTCCAGAGGTGCATGCTTTTGATTTTTATGAACATGGTGGGAGACTTCTTGTAGATCTTCATGGATGATTTTTCGGTCTATGGCGATGATTTTGATTCCTATCTTTCTAGCCTAGACTATGGCTTCAGAGGTACATGGAGGTTATCCTTGTTCTTTCTTGGGAGAAGAGTTATTTTATGATGACTCAAGGGATAGTCCTTGGTCACATCATCTCCAACAGGGGCATGAAGGTGGACTCGGCCAAGGTGGATATCATAAAGAAGCTCAATCCACTGTCCAATCTGAAGTAGTTACGGTCTTTCCTCGGGCATGTTGGTTTCTACCGATGTTTTATATGAGACTTTAGTAAAATTGTCCGACTGTTATATGATCTTCTCACGAAAGAAACCGAGTTTATTGTTGATGATAAGTGTCTTTCAGCTTTTGAGACTCTCAAGATCATGGTTGTATAGGCTCATGTCCTTCAGCCACCCGATTGATCTCTCCCATTCTAGATCATGACAGATGCCTCCGATTTTTCCATTGGGGTTGTGATGGGACAGAGGAGGGATGGTCTTCCATACTCTATACACTACACTAGCAAGATGTTGGATTTCGTCCAACGGAATTACACCCTTACATAGAAAGAAATACTAGCCATAGTATTTTCCTTAGACAAATTTAGGTCCCACATCTTAGGATCTAAGGTATCCATCTTTCTGACCATACCACCATCAAATACCTAATGGATAAGAAGGATTACAAGACACGTCTGACCAGATGGATCTTTCTACTCCAGGATTTTAATATTGAGATCAAGGATAAGCCTGGAGTCAAGAATGTGGTGGCGGATCACCTCTCCAGACTAGAAACACTTGAGACTTCTGAGTTCGATGCACCAATTACTAAGACCTTCCTCGACGAGACGATTCTTGTTGTCATCTCGCTTCCATGTTATGTCGACATTGTGAACTTTCTTGTTGCTAAGAAAGTCCCACAAGGTTGGTCCAGATAGAGACTTGAGACTTTCCTCGCGAAAGCCAAGTATTACCATTGGGAGGATCCGACCCTTTATCATGAAGGAGCAGAATCCATCCGACGTCAGTGTATCCCTCGGGAGGAATACCATAGTGTCCTCATGTATTGCCATAGATTAGAAGCTGGAGGACACCATTCAGGGAAGAGGACAGCACAAAAGGTGCTTCAATCTAGTCTTTGGTGGCCTACACTTGTTGCGGATGCCCATGCATTCGTAAAGAGATGTACTAACTGTTAGAGAATGGGCACTTGTGGACATAGATACATGATGCCGATGCAGTCGATTCACTTCTGTAAAGTGTTTGATGCATAGGGTATCGACTTTATGGGCACGTTCCCTAAGAGTCAGGGATTCAAGTATATTCTTCTAGTTGTAGATTATGTGAGTCGTTGGGTAGAGGTTATTCCTGCCCGAGCCGTTGATGCGAACATAGTTTGCAAGTTCCTGAGAAATCATATCATTATGCAGTTCGGAGTCTCTCGAGTTCTGATATCATACGGGGGTAGCCACTTCATCAATGATAAGGTAAGAGTACTTGCTAACGAGTTCAGCATAGATCATCGGTTGCTACTTCGTATCATCCTCAGACGAATGGTCTAGCCAAAGTCTCGAATAGGGAGGTCAAGACGATCTTGCAGAAGGTTATTCGCCCAGACTGAAAGGATTGGTTGCGGCTTTTGGACTTGGTTCTTTGGGCCTATAGAACATCCTTCAAAACTCCATTGGGTACATCTCACTTTCGACTCATTTATGGCAAGCCATGCCACTTACCTGTTGAGATTAAGCACAGATCTTGGTGGGTAGTGAAAGAGGTTATCTTTGGACTAGATGATGAGGGAGATCAGAGGCAAACAGAATTGGCAGCCCTGGAGGATTTAAGAGATGAAGCTTTCACGAGTAGCTTGCATTATAAGGAACAGATCAAAAAGTGGTATGATGCTCAGATCAACCACAACCAGTTTCAGCCTAATCAAAAAGTTTGGCTATTCAATGTGAGACTGAAATTATTTCCAGGGAAACTTCAGAATAAATGGAAAGTCACGTATATTGTGGGAAAGGTGTACGACAACGGTAGCATCTACATATCTGAGTTGTCTTCTGAGTCCACCTTTCGAGTTAATGATCAGTGGTTGAGACCTTTTCTTGATCCTAAGCAGCCGACCATTGAGGTTGCCCCCATCCATTTTGTATGAGATGATCTCTTCACTCTTATACTCTACATCTCATACCTGATTTTCAAGGATTATTTTGTATATACGTGTTTTCGATTTTACTTTTTCTTCCTTCTGTTTGTCTTACACCCTTAGGTTTCATCTAGAAATTTGCTATACTTAGGATGTGCTTTATCCTAAGTATAGGGGTTGTAGATACTGTATTGTTCATATCGTTCTGCTCTATTACTCATATCGTTGCTTATACTTAGGGTTTGATTTACCCTAAGTATAAGGGGGGATAATATCACTCATGTCATATTTTAAGCGTTTTCGATTTTGTATCGTCTACTCTCTCGCTTGTCCCTCATCTGTTGATATTCTTCTCTATACTTAGGTATATTTTACCCTAAGTATAGGGGGGACAAGTCGAGCCATTGATTATGTACATTCTCTTGACCTCGATAATCTTCGATTTTGAGTCGGTTATCCTTAAGATTATCTGATCCTTAGTATAGATGGGATGACCGACTTCTATTCTTTTATTTGTTATTCTTTGAATCGTTGTAATATAGAATTCTTTTCAGTGATCTATACTTAGCCCGAGTTATGTCTTCCTTTGTTGCTTCTTTGGTCACTATGAAGATATAGGTCACGCTAAGTATAGGGGATGTCGTATATATATTCTATATATACTTTAGAAGGCATAGCTCGTACTTTATTGTATTTTTAATAATATGGCTCTCTAAAAGTATGGGTGTATATTTTGGGTTTTTAAAAGCCGTAAGAAAACTGTGAATATGATTTATTAAAAAATCGCTTAAATTTTGTAAAATGCTTTGATAAAATCCTTAAAAAGTTGTAAATAAAATTCTTTTGTAAATCTTGTATAAAAGTCATATAATCTTGTATATAAAATGTGTATAAAATCCTTTGTAAAATGTAGATAATTCTTGTAAAGTTTGTGTAAATTGAAGTAATCCACTAACTTTTTCAAAAAGATCCTAAAAATTAAAAAGTTTTAAAATTCAATAAAAATTGCATGTCTTTAAAAATCACTTAAAAAGTATAATACGAAGAATTCACTTAATAAAAAATTTGTTGCATTCATTTGTATTTTTCAGAATAAGTCTGATTCTTGAACTGAATGGATCTAAGTCTAAGAGATGGAGCTTGGTTTAGGCCTTAATCCACTTAATTCTAAAGAGGCTTTATTAGGAATCAGATTTAAGACTCTTCAAGTCTTTTATACTTAATTCTTTGTGTTCCATGAGACCTTGTTCGGAATTCAACTTGAATGTGCCTAAGTAGGACACCTAGTGTCATTCGTTTAAATCTTCTCTATTTGAACCAATTTTGAACTCATGCACTCTACACTTAGCTCAACTTGCATGGGGCTGCGAAGGGCAATCCATTTTCGGTGGTGTGTTTCCATCCTTGTCTAGTGACGCTGCGTCTAAAGACGGGAGAGATTAGGGATGAAATAAAGCTTCGGATGAGGGAATGATCTGCTGGCACAATTTTTCCAAGAACCCAAAAATGGACGGAAAGAAAAGATGCTATATCCATCGGGGCATAAAAGATCTATGCAGTGCAATAATAATTTCTACTAAAAAGAAGCCACATACACCAAACACAAATTTGACCACAATGGTCCAAGCTTCAGAAAGCTTGCATTATCTTAGAGGAGACTTGGCTAAACTAGTCAGGCTTCACAAGAGATGTGATTACACTGATCACACTCCAGTTCTTTTCTCATTCTTCTATCTTCTTTCTCCATTTGATTGTGGACACAGCACGACATGACCTTAGAAGGAAATACCCCCCTCCTCGAGGATCGAGTAGCTGGATGAGGGCCCAATGGGAGTGTATTACTGAGATGGACGGTTTCTTCGCTTCTTTAAGTAGGAAGAGCTCAAACCTTTCACACACAATATAGATTGCTTTCAAAGCTGAAAAGTTTGCATGATGGATGGGTGGATCTGAGCTGTCTATTGAGGTTAACCTAGATAAGGATTTGTACAACTTGAGGTATGTCGAGGCTTAAATTTTAATTCTAATAGAGCACCGACACACTATTAATCCAAAAGTCTAAATTCGAGTTGTAAAGTTTGGGTGAAGTGAGATTCGGTTTAAAGAAATGAATATATTATAAATTCTTTTATTTTCTTTTTTCTCTTTCTTATGCTTGCACTTATTTATAGAATAAGTGTTTGCTAAGGGACTAGTAAAGTTAAAGTATAGGGGAATGATATATTCACTATTTTCCATTAATTAACATTCTAACCACAATTGTTAATATTATATATTTAACACTTACATTATCCAAAATAAAATAATAAAGAGAAAAAGAAAAATAAAAATAAAAGAAAAGATGGTTGTAGATATAAGATTAATCTTAACCCTGAGACCGGGTCAATATTAACTTGGTCGACAAAAAATAAGTAGGGGAGATAAGGATCCTAATGTATAAAAATACCAGAATAGAGACAATAAAAATATCTTTATTCATTTTCCACATTATAAATATTACACCTATTTTATTTATCACTTAGAAAACTTCAAATGAAAACACTTCCTTGACAAAAGTTGCTCATAAAAATGTATATTATTTTATAAAAATATTAAAAAATAATGCAATACAAAAATAAAATATTACAATGAACCGAAAAAGCCGTAAAAGCTGACTTCCGAGGTTCATAACTATTTATAGAAAACTCAAAACGGACCAAACTCACTTTTAAACTTTATTTTATATTTAATACTATTTGTTAAAAATGTCAAAAAAAATATTAGAATAAAACGGGTGAGTTTTGGCATTCGGGCTCCACTGTATATATATACAATATATAGAACTTCTCGATTTTCTAATCAATTAACCGTAACCCCCTTTAACTTAATTTCTTTTCTATTTTTTTCTAAAAATCAATAAAAAATATAAAAATATAACTTAAGTTAAAATGACAATAAATCTCGAGGCCACAAAGCCGCTACATAAATTTGTCAGACCTCATAACTCGGTCGTATGAACTCTGAATAGGGCAAACTTAGTTTTGAAATCCGTTTTATTTAATTATCTATCAAAGCGAACTTAATATGCAAGATGTGGGTTTCGAGACCCTATTAGTATATATTGTACAGTGCACCTTAATTTATCTTAGTTAATATATGTCATATTTATATACTTTAAAAAATTATTATTTATTTAATTATTATTTATTAATTTATTATTTAAATAAATATATATTTAATAACTTGATTATTAATTACTTAATTACTTATTTAATTACTTATTATTTATTTAATTATTCCTTAATTATTTTACTAAATCTAATAATTAATTTGATCATTTATTAATCATTTTCATTAATTAATTAATTAATTTTATTTCTTTATTTTGTTCCTTTTCTCTCCCTTCCTTTTCTCTCTCTAAGTTTCCTCTTCTTTTCCAATGCACCTACACCTCCATCTTCCCCATTCCCCGCTGCCGCGTCTTCTTCCTCCTCCAATCGCACCAACGACCCGGCTCTTGGTCGATATTCCAACCGCCCTTCGACCATCGTACTCTGCCGGCGGTGACTGGAGCTACATGCGTGCTCTCTACGAAAACTATCTCAATAAATAGGGCACCAACCCCCTCGGTTGCACGGATATGCCATTGCTTCTCATCTCCACCTAGAGCTCCGAGAAGTTGAGGTCCCGTGAGAGAGGTTCTCCATTCCCTATCGAGCGAGGTCGAGGGAGGAAAGGTGTGATCAGCTGCCGGTGTTGAATTCCTCCGCCGCGCATGGAGCCTCTGCATCTCATCGTCGCATCGCAGGCCAAGATCCCTGGAGCTCCGCCCGATCTCCGCCAAAGGTGACCGATCCCAATCACTCCATCTTCACTTTCCAGGTTAGTATCCATCCTCCTTCTCATCTTCCTCCCTTCTATTCTCAAATGCCATGGTCTCTTCTCTTTGTTTCAACCTTCAAGTTTTTGAAGATTATAGAAACACCCCTAAACAGTATACATATACCATAGCATGTTATAATACTTCATAAATAAAAATAAAAAATAAAAAATATAATAAAAATACATATCAAATACCAGTAATATACTATATACAGCATTAAAAGGGTTTTACAAAAGAAAAAAACATTTTCTATTTTTAATAAATCATTCAAAATACCATAAAAATATAAAAAACTTTAAAATTCATTAAAATACTAAAACACCACTAAAAATCTAACAAAATTTACCTGTAGTATATTTTGCAATATTTTGTATAATAAACCAAAAACAAAATAAAAATTGAATATTTAAATCAATAAATATATAAAATACATCAAAACCTCAAAAATTCATAACTAAATAAATAAAAATCATACAAATACTCACAGCATATCACTTTAAAGATGATTTCAGCTACTTTCTAATAAAAATAAAATAAAAATATTTTCTCATTATTTTCAATTTTAAAAATAAAAAATACTTCATAGTTCTCAATAATAACTTTGTTTCTCACACTAAAAATAATACAAAATCCATAAAAATCACAGAAAACTCTTAAAATTCTTAAAAATAGTAAAACTAAAAAGCATAAAAATAATAAAATAAAAACCAAATAAAATTACAAATAGTTTTCTAAAATAATAAAAAATTACAAAATTATTAAAAATCATAAAAATAATATAATATTGATAAAAATTAAATAAAAATCTAGAAAAATCCCTAAAATATATAAAAATTAGGAAACCTATAAACCTTTACTTTTCTACCTTTTCCACTAGTTTCCAATAGTTTGCCTTCCTGAGTTCGACACTCCCATACTTAATGCTATACACTTGAGTTTAGGAGTATAAATAAGATGAAAAAAGTAAATTTTCTAATAAAATTCGGCCGATCATTACAACGATACTATTCTTCTTTTAGAATAGTTGATCGAGAAATTTTTCAGATGGTGTCGTTGTCGGGGAGGCAACGCTAGGGCAGACCTTAGACTTTATGTTTTGAAATTTTCTTTTAGCCATATTATTTTTTTAACTTTATGGCTTCTTGTTTCTGATTTGTGCAGCACAAGTTTCGAGCCGTACAACTGAGAACTGACGAGTCGGTGCCTTTATTTTAGTTTTATGTAGCCCTTGTAAAAAGTTAAAAAATTCAAGGACAGTTGCTCGTTTTTCTATTTTCGTAGAAGGGGCCATGTAAGGGCATCCCGACTTGTACCGTCCTCCTTCTCTTTCTCGGGGTATGTTTCACCGAGTGTTGTGCACTTAGGGGAATAGAGCACATACCGTGGCTTTTCTCACATCGTGATTTTTCTCAACGTTTTCCGCGGCTTTTCTGAGGCTGTGATTGCTTAGGATTTTCGATTTTTCTTTGACTATGAACCTGTTTAGATTTAGGATGCGCAACCTAGATGCTTGTTTGATCACCTAGGATAAAAATAAAAAGAAAAAAATTCGTTAGACGTTGTTTGAAATATCCAAAAAAAGTGATAACTGAAAATTAAAATCGAGGCTGCTACATATATCTGACTATAAAAAGAAATGTAATAGACTCACTTGTATTGGGAGAGCAATCCCTAGCGAATGAATTGTAGGTACTCTCCAGATTTGTGAGTGAGGTACAACACTTAAAGCTAGAACCAGAGCTTGAATTTCTTTTGGGATACTACCGATTTCATACAGTTAATCGCTTGCTCTTTAGTGGGAACTCTCGGGTAGCTGGAAACGGTCCGAGTTTCCTTAGCAGAGTGGGAAGTTTAGAGGACACCGCAAAAGCATGATCCTCAAGTAACATGGTTAGCCAGAAACGGTCCGTACTTACTCCCATAGTAGCTGAGAATAGATGATTTCCAGAACCTATCATCTCACGCTAATCTGTGAAAAGACCTATTTGCCAAATAACCCTAAAACCGAAAAGATAAAAGACCAAACTTTTACGATCATCACTGGGTTGAGTTGGTGAATGCAGGGTTTGCTTTACGTTTGATTTTGGTGTGAGTCCCGTCTTTCAGAGATCTCGATTAGCTATAATCTATCTCTCAGGATGATGGGTAGACAATCGCTTCGGTCAACTCCGACCAATCCACTCTCTTGCGCACATGTCCGTCCATCTAGATTGGTTCGGGATGTTTCTCTTCCCAAATCAAAATCTCATCGAGTTTCTTCTTCCAAACGTGACTCTAACCATGGAATATCTTCTCTGATTTCATCTCCTTTTCCTTCTTTATCATCATCACCTTATGTTCGAGAGAGCCTTGACCTATTTCAGCAGTTGCATGTTGACCTGACTGAACCTGATCTCGACTCTTTCTCTTTTCCAGAAGATATGGTTGGAAAAAGGCCGTAGATTACATCATTTGTGATAGATCAGGCTGCGATCAATAGTAGTCTACTTGCATCCCTCGAGATGATGCAGAACCAGATTTGAGAGCAAGGTAGACTGATGAATGATGTTAGAGCAGAGCTGACACAGCTGCGAGCCCAACGAGATAATCCAGATGCTGAGAATCCAGGAGCTGAGGAACATGAGCAACCTAATGGACCAGAGAGACCGCCTCTAGGTCCTACCAGAACGATGCAGCATCTCTACAATCATGGAACTACCACTCATCAGTGGATCCGTCTCCCTGTCATTCACAGCAATTTCGAGCTACGACCTCAGACGATCCAATTGCTTCCCAAGTTCCACAAGCACTCTACTAAGGAGACACATCTGCACCTCCAGGAATTCGAGCTTATTTGTAGCACAATGCATGATGCACAAGTAAACGAGGACACTATCAAATCGATCGCTTTTCCATTCTCTCTCGTAGACCGAGCAGCATTCTCGTGTGGCACAAATTGAAGGGAATCCTTCTTCTGTCGTCTTTACTCATTCTGAATCATCATCTACTGACATGGGGATCATTTTCCAGAAGTTGGATCAAATCAAAATTATTGAAAAGAAGTGCCATAATCTAGATAAGCTCGATAAGATCGACAAGCTTGAAAAATGCACAAGTGATCTGAAGACACAAATCATGTGCCTTCAAGATATTCGGACTGAATCTACCAAGTCTTAGATATCAAAGGCTGATTCAGGAAGCTGAGACTGAGGCATACTTCCGCGGCCACCAATACAGCACATATATCATGTGCATTCTGAGCTGACACATTAGTCTCCACCTTACCCGCAGCACCAGCAAACACCATCATTTGACACCCAGATGGTGGTATATCAGAGTGATCAACCGCTAGCATCTTTGCCCCCTACATATTCTGAGATGCCAGAGCAATTCACTAAGGTCAATGGGATATAAACATACACCCATCATTGTAATTTCCATACACATATGATATACATCATTCAAAAGGGGATAATGGTAAAGACAATAGAAAAACTACAAAATATGCACATACCCAAAAGTAAATACAACATCAACAAAAGAACTGAACCAGCCAAACTGCTCACCGTTGCGGCTACTCCTGAGGACCTACCAGATTCATGAAAGTAGGTACGTTATAAGCAAAGTTGCCTAGTACAGTGTTAAACAACTAATTAAGAAAGAACTGTTAAAAGCTGGAAAGTGTACAAAAACAGGTAATTGTGTTAACCCACACCACACCGAAACTAAGAAGAAAACTTAGATCCTTGATCCATATGTTTATTCTTATCCTTGTAATAACAGCCTTGATCTAATTCATGAAATATCACACTTAACTGTGTGCTAAACAAATCCCCACACTTTACTATGACAAGTCAAACACCACACTTTACATTGTGCCAACCCTCACCACTGGTTTATAAGTGACCCCTGGAAAGTCTAGTCTTGAAATCAACCAGAACCGTGTTGAGCCTTCTCCTTCAGGTAAACCATAACTCCCAGAACTACTCACTTATAAGACTAACACTTAGATACTAATCAGTGTGGCCTACACCAACTAGTACCTAAGTACTAACCTTAAGTGAAATAAGCAAAGCACATACAACCATCCAAAACTACTTGGTATTGCACGTCTATAAATACAGACTGACATCGGGCAAAAACGACACCCCGGTTCGCCAAGTAGCATGTTCCCCAACTAATGACCTACCATGATCATGGTTAACTAAGCTTCTACGTAGGGCTCTAGAGGTGCATGCCCCTCATTTAACAACGTTATTTTAAGCTACACCAAGCCACTGAAAATCATACATCGTGGCATGAAATCGGAACTATAACAGGAAACTCAATCACTGGACCTAAAAGCTGAAAATCAGACCTGAAGGTGTACGTAATGATGCTCAAGCTCATCCTCGTCGAACCTCACTGAATCCATTAGTATCCTTTATTCTAAATTTAAGGGTAACCCATATCCATTTCACTTGATTATCCTATGTCCATAATCTAGATATTTAACATATATATTAATGTCATATAAGGTTTATATCATTTTCAGGATAAAAATACGTAAGTTTTTAAATCCAAATGGGTCCACAGTCCTAAAATGATTGATCATCCAAGTTTAATGGTCAATCATTACTGATCGATCATAAAGATAACATGATCTATCATTTGGGCCAAATGATCGATCAACCAAATGGCATGATCGATCAGACATGATCCACAACAATAAAGCATTTTTCCACATTAAGTAGGGTCGACTACATGGATGCTTTGTCTCCATCAAGATCTATCTTGGGTCAATTTTAGACTTAGATCTAAAAAACTAAGATCCCTTCGTATAGTCTCATTCCAACACTTTTTCAACCTTTCTCGCTCTCTTCTATCCAACTCAACATCCCAAAACTCGCATCTCCTAATAGATGCATCAGCCGACCTCCTGTACAAATGGCCAAATCACCTTAAGAAGGTTTCTCGCATCTTATCCTTAATCAGAGTTACACTAACTTTCCTTCCGATTGCGTCATTCCGAATCCGACCTTTACATGTGTGTGTCCACACATCTACCTTAGCACTTTCATTTCTGCCACTGTCATTCTCTATACATGTCTATGGTTCACAGGCCAACATTCATATCCATAGAGCATAACATGTATCATAACTTCTTTATATCACTTTCCTTTGCTTTTCAAAGGAATTTTCTTATCATAGAGAACAGGAGAGGCTCCTTTCCACTTTAACCAATTTGTATCTATTCTATTAATAACATCTCCATCAATTTCCCCATCATGTTGCAAAATAGATCCCAAGTATCTAAAAGAATCTCTCTTTTGAATGTTATCATCACCAATCTTCACCTCGATTCCTTTACAATCGCTTCCATCGAAATTACACTCCATATATTCAATCTTACCCTACTTATACAAAATGCTTTGGTCCCCAAAGCATGTCTCAAGACCTAAAGCTTCCCATTTACTCTATCTATAGTCTCATCAATCAACAGAATATCATCAAAGAATAACATATACCAAGGTATCCCATCCATGATGTGACTTTTCCAACTCGACCATAATCGAAGTAAAAAGGAATGGACTCATAGTTGAATCTTGATGCAGACCAATGTTGATGCCAAAATAATCAGTCTTCCCGTACTGGATCCTTACACAAGATGAAGTCTTATCATACATATCCTTTATGAGGTTAATGGATAGGGCATGTACTTGTTTCTTCTCTAACACTCTCCACAATATCTCTCATAGGATGGAATCATAAGCCTTCTCCAAATCAATAAAAATAATATCAAGCTTCTTCCTTTTAGCTCTATAAATCTCTATCATTCTTCTCAGCAAGTGATTGCTTAAATAGCTGAGTGACCTCGCATGATTCTGAATTGATTTTCTTTTACTTTGAAAACTTGCTTCAACCTTCTTTCGATCGAACATTCTCAAATTTTCATAGTGTGACTCATCAGCTTGATACATTTGTAATCTGAACAATTTTGAATGTCTCAATTGTTCTTATAAAGAGTCACCACGATGCATCTTGATGAATCCATGATTCATCTACTCTATATAAGGATATTAGCAAAATCCCCTTGTTAATTCACTAATCAAATCACATAAAATAGATTAATTAGCGTTCATTAACAATACATGAAATTGAGGTTAAAACATGTAATTAAATAACCTTGTTTTTTACCTTGATTAATCTTATTGTTTTGTACAAAAACAAAGTATTTTACTTATTTATTTCTCATTTATATTATTCAATTAATAAAATAATTGGACATAAAGAAATAAAATCCATAAAAATCGCAAAGTCTAGAGAAAGAATGTGAGCATGTATATTTTGTACATATTTCATCTTGTTTATTTTGTAGTTTTCTAACTATAAAAATCTATAAAAATTAATTAATTATGTATATATTGTATATAAATTAATCCTCTATTTAAAATCTAATTAACAATAAAAAATAACAAAACATTAAATATAGGGGTTAAGTAGCAGTGAATACTAATACCAAAAATGTATTTTGTACAGAAAATTTCTTTTGCTCTTTGACCCTTCATGAAAGTTGTAGATCTCATTGAGACCCATAACTTACATGTTGACCACTTTTTAATTTGGCGCTCTTTTCCACATTTCTTTTATTTTTCCTTCTGCTCAACATTTTGGTCAAAGTTTTGCGCCACGTGGTCGCTTCCCATTCGCCACCTTGTGCCCAGTCAACTCCACCTGCTGACTAGGTCAATGAACTTTGTCCGCTAGCCCCCTCCATCCTTGGCCATTGGATCAGAGTTGATCCAACGGCTGTGGTTCTTCCTTGCCTCTACTCAGCATCCGCACGCGCCGCGCACCGGACCCTAACTCTGTTGTTGGATCTTAGTCGTTCCAACTGGCATCTGTCCCTCATCTTCCTCTGCCCGCCGCCTCTTCCGAGCATTAAACATCGTTGCTTTCTCCCTCGAATCCCCAATGCCCTTTTTCCATCATTCACCCAGATCGCATCTTGCATGTAATGCACATTCACCAGCCATCTTCGTTGAGCCATCAAACCTCCCTCCAACGACTAAAACGGTTTCAAATCGACCACCAATATGATTGCCGCCACTACCTACATTCCTCCTATCCATCAACTTCCAGATCATCCCCTCCAACTTGGCCCTCCTCCGGGTGATAGTAGGTGTAGGAAATCCTCGCCAGCAATGACGAGGCGGAGATCTTGGTGAGATCCACAGCTTCCTTCTCGGTTGTGTCGCAGTTCTGTGTAGCTGCAGAGCTCAAGATCCTTCTCACCAAAGCTTTTGAGAAAAGACCCCCAAGACTTCAGCTCCTCTCCCCCAGGCGAATCACTCCAATCCCTAGAGCTTCAGCTCCACTCTGACACCATCGTTCACCGCCACTCCCTCCAGGTAGTCTTCTCCATCTCACCCCTTTTTGATTTCACGGAATTTTATCATACACTCACGCTCATCTGAGACCCTCCTGAGAGTATCAAAAGTTTCATCGCATCTACGTCATTCTCACCCATACACCCATGTTTCCCCCTTCCTTCTGTGCAACCTCTACACCAAGATCTGCCTCTTAATCTTGTAAAGACCTGGAGCTCCAGGTCTCTGCCTCCTACCGCTCGATTAAGACCTCTACCGCACTCTCTTTTACCATGTTTTTGGCTTCTAACCATGCATGTACCATCTTCCTTCAGTGATCAAATGAATTCGAGCTGCTCGGTTCATCTCTTCCACCTTTGACAACCCAACACCATCTCGTCACCTCAGCCATCGCAACATCCTCGCACTGTCATCAACACCTTTGCCTGAAATTCCCCGAGCTTCTAGGATCCTCCACTTGCCAGTAAAAACTCGGTGGCACTCGAGGGAGGTCGCTGGAGCCCCACCTCTGCACAGCTGCCCACGGAGGAGAATGATGCACAGGTACCATTAGACTTTGATACGACGGTGCCTGTACACGTGGAGCACCATCCGCTTGATCAACCACTGCAGGACATCACCATCGCTCTTTCCCCAACCACCTCTAGATTGTTGGATCACTTCAGATCTTACAATCAAGGTTCTAGCCCTAGCCTCCATCTGCACCTCTAAGCGTGGAATGCCTAAATCAATCAACAACCGACACATGGAGAGCCAAACCTCGAGCCGCTGCTCAAGCCAATCATGGGTCACATGAAATCAACATGTGGTATGGGTATTTGACACCAAAGACCCCACAGCTCCAATATTGATATATTAGAACAGACACGTGAATATTTCACATGACCTCAAAATTTTGTAGATGTTCCCTTAGGTCTTCTGATATTTGCAAAAATACCTGTGTCGGGGGTAAATTGTAATGGATACCCAATGGGTTTTGATATTTACATATAATTCCCCTCATGGGCCATTTTGAGACAAAAAATTCTATATTTTTATTGCATTTTATCCCCTAGAACTTTATTTTAACATATCTTTCTCATTTAAACTCCATTTTTAGCGTATTTTATGTTATTTTGAAGCTTGTTCTATGCTCTATCATTTTAGATATGTTATTAACAAATATGAGTTGGATTATTTGAAATATTGTTTGAGGAAACCTTTGATCTAAGCATGCTTAATTTGGCATATTTGTGCATCAATCTTTGAGGAAAGATTGTTCTCTTCTATAGGGGATTCATTAAGGATAATTAAAATCTATCTCCTTGGTAATTTTTGTGATTAGAATTTATTTGAGGATTAAATTTCAATGGAAAATTAGGGTTATATCTTCTTGAGAAATATTTTTCTCTAATTATTTATAGGATTATTTATTCATTGATTGATCTTCTACCCTGCAGCATGGAATTAGTTTATTAAATATTTCTGGAACATATTACTTCTTAGGTTTGTGATTGACTAATTGGAGAGTAATTAATCACTTTATTAAGGATTGAAAAAAAATCACAGCTCATGTGCTCCACTTCTTTCTTTGTTTGTTTTTGCATTGCACTTTATTACTGTTTAGTTATTTTACTTTATTTCCTAACAAAGAAATTGTTATTTTAATTAATTAATTAATTACATTTATTTAGAACCATGTAACTAAAAATGATTATTCCCTAAGTTTGACCCTAGTACAATTACCAAGTAAAGATACTTCACAATATTCAAAATGTATGATTTTTGTTGATCTGATTTCCATCTCTCATACTACAATTTACTATTCTCAACGAGGTGGAATTTCGGTTCATCAAATGATTTCGTTGACGGGGAACGACGTATTTTTAGGATTTTCAATTGATTTTTGTAATTAATATTGTGATTTCTGCATCTATTTCTTTCATTTTACTTTTATTTTGCATTATATTTTACTCACTGCATCTCTCTCTTATTAGATACTAACCACATTTTCTCTTATTACAGATAACTCGGAGTATTTTAAAAGATTTTAAAGTTATGCAAAGAAGCTTCATTTTTTAGTTTTATATGAGAGAGTTAGATTGTATTTATTTTTTGTATTTTTCAAAAGGGGATTCTTTGAACCCTTATTTCTTGTAACTGAAATGATCTATTTTTGTGGGGACATTTGGGCTTATTTTGATCCCTGGTGTGTGGTCAGGGTCCCAAGTGTGTTGTGTTGTAGATTTAGAACCTACACCCGCGTTAGAGTAACATTTAATTGATTGTGCTCGGTTATACTTTTAAGACACACATTCACATAACTATATGCATTGTAGAAAGTTCAAATTATCCAAAGCATAAGTCAATTCTTCCCGCTAACAGAACTATCAGCCTAAGAGCATTTTCATCAGTTGCATTTGTTTAGAATAATTTTAATTCTATTATGGATCCCACATGAAGAGAGTTGGGAAGCACGATAAGTCCTCTAACTAACCATACATCATAGTTTTCATCGTGCATTAGTTTTTCTTGATTCCTCTCTCTATTTTCTCACTTAAGCTAAAAGGGAATTGTGACTGAACATTAGATGATATTTTTGTGCTCATTAAGATCTATAGTGATAACCTAACCTAAAATGGGGGCTACTAACAAAGACAATTAAAAATAACTGGAATAAAATTAACCCTTGTTTGGGAGATCAATACCCATCATCGGACACAAGTACCTTCCAGACTGAGCGAGACATGCCGCACTTAAGGAATAGAGCCCAAATCCATGGGTGTTTGTTTGGAATATCAGGCTGTAAGAAACCTTACTCGAGGGTATGGATTAGAGGGTTACCTATCAGTACTAGCACCGAGTAGGAACTCCCCACAAGTATTGTTGGGTTTTCCGAGGAATTGTTGAAGCTATCTTGCTAGTGATTGTGTCCTCTCCAGCATTTGCTACTCGGAGATGTAATGGTATCATCTCATCGGGACTTTGACGAAGGTCATCATCTCGTGCACGCTTGAGTTTGGCAGGAGATAGTTTTGGTATTACATGTACTCATCCTCAGGTTAAACGATGATTTTCTGTGGTAAATTGTATAGGAAGATTGATTCGTTATTGCCTCAAGTGAGGAATATTTGGGTCTCTCCGAGTAAGGGTGTAATCGAACCAAACCTGAACGAACCAACCCAAGTTTGGTGTGGTTCTATTAGCATGCTTTAGGGTTCGGGTTCGGTTCGATTCGATAAAATAAAATTGTGTTCAGGTTCGGTCCGGGTCGGTTAAGGTTTGTAAAGGTTCGATTCGGTTCGTTAAAGGCTCGTTTTGGTTCAGGTTATAAATGCTTGGTTCGGCTCGTTAAATGTCCTTTTTGGTTCAGGTCGTTAAGGCTTGGTTCGATTCGTTAAAGGTTTATTTTAGGATGAACATTATGATTTTGAATTCTTAAGCTTTCATTGCTACTCGTACACAAGGTATTTTAATAATACCAACTTGAATGGACATTTTAGCACAAATATAATCATGAAAATTTCATTTATATACGATATTTACATATAAATTCCAAGCTAAAATAATCTCCAATTGGACGATACAGATCGATGAAGAAGGACCACTCCAGAATCAAGAGGACGTCATGCTTGTACGATGAAATGTATTGTATACATACTTTCCATATTGTCAACAAGAAACAATCAACCATGGATCCATGTCTAAAGCTTTCAACCAAACAAGAAGAAAAAATATAAGTTGGTACAGAATGTGTCAATAATAGAAATCCCTATGCTTAACCAAAAATAGGATCCTTGCAAATTAAGCTAGTTCATAGAAATCCAAGTGACAAAGTTCCCAGAAATAAAATGTCCAACATAACAAAAAATTACAAAATGGATCATAATGAAGGGACACTTTCTTGCATATCGAATTCCTGAAAAAAATAAATCAAAAGAGTCAGCCACATAAATAAGATCATAATACAAGAGATAATAGTAACTTTGTATTCTTGTTCTGAAGGTATATGGTTATGGCTAAGACGGATTATATGGAGTGCACCTTTGATGGAAGCAATGGTGAAGGAATCGAGGTGAAGATTGGTGACGATACATTTTAGAAGAGAAATTCCTTTAGATATCTGGGATCTATTCTACAACATGATGGGGAAATTGTTGGATATGTTACTAATAGAATAAATGCCGGCTGCCTAAAGTGGAGAGGAGCCTCTGTTGTTCTCTGTGATAAGAAAATTCCTTTAAAAATTAAAGGAAGGTTTTACAAAGTAGTCGTGAGACCTGCTATGCTTTATGGATCCAAATGTTGGCCTATGAACCATAAACATGTGCAAAGAATGAATGTAGCAGAAATGAAAATGTTAAGGTGGATGTGTGGACATACACGTAAAGATCGGATTCGAAATGGTGTAATCAGAAAGAAAGTTGGCGTAGCTCCGATCGAGGATAAGATGCGAGAAAATCGCTTAAGATGGTTTGGTCATTTGCAAAGAAGATCAGTTGATGCACCAGTTAGGAGATGCGAGTGTTGGGAAGTTGAGCCGGCTAAGAGAGGGCGAGGACGGCCCAAGAAGTGTTGGAAAGAGACTATACGAAGGGATCTTAGTTTTGTGGATATAAGCCCGGGATTGACTCAAGATAGATCTGAATGGAGGCGAAGAATCCATGTAGTCGACCCTACTTAATTGTGGGAAAAGGCTTTGTTGTTGTTGTATTAATTAGTTAAAAGTATAAAAAATATAGAAAGATACCGTTGGATTTGGTGCGCCTTTCGTGCCTTCTCTAATCCAATTGTTCTGCTCATACTAGTGCCTCAACTATTTTTGGAGATAAGGAGCTTCTATAAGGGTCGAGAACACGACCTCCAGCACTGAATGCAGACTCAAAAGATATAGTTGTTATGGGAATGCTTAAAATATCTCGAGCTAGCTTTGATAAGAAACGATACTAGATGGAGTTCAACATCCACCACTCCAAAACATCAAACTCCTGCTCCCAGACATCATTTTCACCCACATAAAGACCTTCCTCTAAGTATATAGCAAGATCTGATTTCAAAGGTTGCTTTGCATCATTTCTGACAAGCATATCAAACATTTCCCGTCCTTCGAAACATGGCTTCTTAAAAAATCATTGGATTTTGGAGGTAGAGCACACAAATCTTAGGTGGGTTGTTTCACATAAGATTGATAAATTTCATGATGCGCTTCTTTAACCATTTGCAAATTGTAATCAACCTCATGCTCCGGATAAAATAAAGGTAATGTGAATTCAACAAATCACATTTTATTCATGGATCTAAGATAGAGGCTATTGCCAACAACAAATTGCAATCACCCCAATACTTTCTCAATTTTCCCACATTGCAGATGCCATATCTTTCATGAAAGTATCTTCCGACTGAAGTTGAGAATGCAATAAACATTTCACTCTACATATTTCAGGAAAGAATAAGTTAGTTGTTGGGTATGTTGTTCCAGAAAAAATTGTAGTGACATCATTAAATATCTCCAAGAACTTACATATTTTTTCAACCTTGACCCATTCAGAAGAAGTTGGGAGCCACTTGTAATTAGCATCTCGAAGAGCATATTGGCTAAATGCCAACTTAAAGGTCAATGCATGGTCAAACATTAAATATGTGGAATTCCATCTCGTTGGACAATCAATGCGCAAACCCTTACTTGTAGGAATATCAAGTTGTCTTGCAATCTCTTCAAATTTAAACAAATGAGAAGTTGATTTCTTCAAATATTTGACACTTTCTCTGATAGAGATAATCGTATTTTCAATATGCTTAAGATCATCCTTACCATAAGATTTAATATGTGTGCGGTGCATCTGACATGGAAGATCTTTCCCTTCAAATGTAACTTATTCCGTGACTCAAAATTGGCCTTTAAAAACTCAGCCACAATGGTATTGTTGGATGCATTATCCAAAGTGATTGTCTGGATTTTATCTTGAATTCCCCACTCATGGAAGCACCTAAAGCACCTAGCAATTGCATCACCAATCACAACCCCTGTATGAGGTGGTTCTAAATCACAGAAGCTAATAATACACCTCCGTAATTTCCACTTAGGATCAATGAAGTGAGCAGTCAAACACATATAACCAATCGTTTCATTGGATGTCCAATAATCAGATGTAAGTGAAATGCGATCCACAACCTTGAAACTTATCTTTAATTTTTCTTTCTCGGAATCATACACCTTGAGGCATTCATTTTTTATCGTGTTCCTAGACATCTTCTCATATATGGGATTCAATATTTTTGCAAACACATTAAATCCAGGATGCTCAACCACCTTAAATGGGTACTCATGCATGAGTATCATTTTTGCAAGTGCATCTCTCACCTTCTTGGATCATATGGTGTTGCCACGGAAAATCCAATTATTTCACCCTTCTCCTCAGTGGATGAATTAAAAGAAAGAGTGGATTGCTTGATTTTCTTATCACATCTTTTATAATATGGGTACACATTTTCCAAATGCCTCTTCATGTGACTAGTCGTCCCACTTTTAGGTTTAGACAAAACCTCTCCACAACATCTACATTTGGTTTTAATCGTTACTTGTTTCTCTTCACCTTCTTTTCTGTTATTCTTATCAGATTTGATAGTAATATCTTCAAAAAAGGACCACACAAAGGATGTTTTTCTTCTCGCTCTTTTTCCAGTTTCTTCTACAATTTCTTCGGTTTGACTTACTTCCATCGCATCATCTCTTACTTCAACGATTTCATTGTTATTCTGACCATCATCTATCTCATTCCTCTCTAACACTATTTGCTCAATTGACTGTTGGGAGGATGGTGTAGAATCCATTCCTAAAAAATATTAGATAATAGAAATAAGATATTATTATAGTGTTAAATTAAATCACAAATGACAGTGCTCCCCTTAAGATGGTAAATCAAAGATAGTTCTCCCCTTAGGATAGTAAAATGACTGGGATCAACGAATTCAGAATTAAGTATTCACAAATGAAGTAAACAAACATGTAGGACCACAGTTACATCTTGATGTAACAATCAATCTATGAACCAAAACTATGACCAAACTATGTACCAAACAAGCGTGAAGCATATAGGAGCAATAAGCAAAAAAATAAAAAAAACATAAAAATAGATTAGCAGAAAACTATGTACCAAGCAGAAAAATATGATGAAAGTTGCACATATAAAGCCTTTCAATATAAGAAACTGCAATATAAAAATCAGTTCTATATAGAAAGAAAAATCCATATAAAGACCAAAGAAATATCAATATAAAGACCAGTTCTTGAATACCCTGATACAGAAAAAAGGTAGCCGAACTCCAAGACAATCATATGCAAGGCATGGCAGACATACCTCTTTGAGGAAGAGAGGCGAGTCCCCGCTGCTAGGGAGGATGCGTGATGCGTTGTTGTTGATATGGAGGAGGGGGTCAGTCGTTCACCACAACCGCCATTGATGTGACAGTCGGCCATCCGACGTTCCTAGGGAGGAGGGGAGGTTGGTTGGTTCGCGGTCGCTGTTGTGGAGGAGGAGAGGCGTGCAGGTTGGCCTCCGCTGCTACAGAGGAGATGAGGTCGGTTGCCGTACGCTGCTGCGATGGAGGGGGAAGGAGATGGAGAGTGGGTGAGGTCTGTGAGGGTGAGGAAACAAGAGAGGGGAGGGGCGGCAATGTCTGTCTCGTGGTATGGGTAATGGGTGGAGATTAGGGTTTCACATGTTAGGGAATATATTTGGAATTGGGAAAATTTCATATTCTATCATGTATCTATCCATAAATTTGAAAAAAAATAAATAACCCTGTTGGTTTTTGAAGAATCAGACATAAGATATGATATAAATACCGTGGGATTTGTTACTTTGGTATAAGCTCCAAATTCTTAGATAATATTATATATATATATATGTGTGTGTGTGTGTGTGTACATTTATACATATATATATATATATATCAAACTTTTAGCGGACCAAACCTGAGAGAACCTATGATTTTAAGGTTCGGTTCGTTTATTTAATCGAGCATAAACTTGTTTTCAGGTTCGGTTCATTTAATTTCGAACCGAAGCTGAATCGATCTTTTAGCGAGCCGAATCTGAGCGAACATCGAACCTGAGAATTTTTTGATAGCCCTATCTCCGAGTATACCTCAACCACCAATAACTATAGGCCAAATGAGTATTATATTTGAAAACATGTTTGAAAATAATCCTTAAAATAGAAAATATAAGCATCCGAACTCTAATGTGCCTTCACAAGTGTCTAGTTGGTGAAAATACGGGTTTGATTTGTGTATGCTTCGCGTGTGTACAAAGACTTTACATTTTTACCCTCTGTGAATTTAATCTCTTTGACTCTGTTATAGTGCTCTTCTCTAGTTCTTCTTATCATTGGAGATGGATTTCTCTGGAAATTTCGTTCAGACTCTACAAACATCTCAAAAAACCCCGAAGATCCCATGTCTCTCTTGATTCAAGATAACCCTCTTCTCAAAATCACTTGGTCATGGGATGACTCTCTTCTCAAGACCAAGACTAAAAAATCACTATAAGGGTTCAGTCGATCCCAAACTAACCCTCTCTTTCATTCTTCTACCAAGGAAACCCTTTTCTTTGATAGATACTTCCATCATTTTGAACCTACTTCTGATCCCTTTGTGTCTGAAAGTAAAGAAGAAGAAGACAAGATGCCTCCAAAGAAGAATCCCGGCGAGGATGAGAAAAACAATGATCCAATGATTGCAAATCCTATCCCAGATAACCACACTTGAGCAATAAAACGAACTGCTCAGAGCTCAGATGTGGAATCTACATGCAGTTGGAAATCAGGAAAAGGAAGCCATGGAAGCACAAACCACATTTCCTCATGAGGATGCGTTCAGGCGCAAACCACATTTCCTCATGAAGTTACAATGACTACAACTGGCTGAGACCGGTACGTCATGAGGATGCATTCAAGCACAAACCACATTTCCTCGCACTGCTTCCAAAGTTGGAGGAAACAACCATAAAGAACCATATTCTTTTATTTGAGACTTCGAATTAGTTTGTGACAACCTGCCTCGTCATATGGTTAGTCAAGACTACATTAGGTTGAGATATGTCCCCTTTGCCTTAATAGATAAGGCTACATACTGGATGAAAAACTTAGGGGAGGTAGTCTCACCCCGGGTTGCATTCAAAACTCTATTTTTTAAAGAAATTCTACCCAATGAGTAGAATTAACCAAATGATGATCAAACTCATAAACTTCACCTAGTACCCAAATGAACTGTTTCATGAAACTAAGGAAAGGTTTACGAACATAATACAGAAATGCTCAAGGCACGACATTACTAAGATGATGTTGGTCCAAAGTCTCATAAGTGGTCTGAACCCTGAAATGCAAGGGTTAGTGAGTGATTCTTGTGGAGGAAGCTACATGGGCCAACACAAAGATGTTGTCTATAAGGTGTTCAAAAAGTTAGTTGACACAAGCCGCGCACATACCACTAGCCAAGCATACACGCTCCACCCCCTTACACTCTCATCAAATGAAGGGGAAAGAAGATTGTAAACAATCTGTCCTCCAACCAGAGCACATACATGGGGCTTATAGTCAATAAGCTCATAGTGGTAGAACAGATAAATAAGAAGGTGGACGAGCTCTATAAATTCACCAATCTGGAGAGTCTGCCCAAACTTTCCAAGCAGATGGAGGAGCTGGTTGACAAGGTATCTAAAATCCAGATACCTACCTTGACTACACCATCTGCTCCCATACATCAGATTCACTACATTCAAGGACAAGGGATAGGGCAACAGAGCAATTGAGGTGGGGATTTATCCTACTCCCATTAAAATTATACCGAAGAATACTCTGCTCATACAGTTTATGAGGAACCTCCACAAGTGATGGAGATCAATGGAGTTTGGTACAATCTTGACAACATCAACCAACTCGACTCTGAACACTCGTCCTTCGCAGTCTTGTCCAGGATATCAGCAACACCAATAACAACAGCGACCTAACCAGTAGCCTCGTCTGAACTACCGGCAGCTGTAACAACAACAGTACCAACGCATGAGCCAGCAGGGCCAGTACCATCCTCCCAACCACCGCCAGCATCCCCAGGCCAAGCAGGGCCAAGGGTCTTCCTCTTCCATCTCTCTTGAACTTCAGAGAACTATGGACAAATTGCATGATATGAGAGTCAATATCAATCGACTTTCAAGATGGAGAGACGAGTTCGCTGCACCCCAAACCGCCATTGTCACTCAAGTCCAGGCTAATCTAAATAGCCTAGAACACAAAAATCTGGTATTATACTCAGAATGTTCTTTATATAAATACAATATCTTTTCACAGATGTCACAAATCATATATCTCATAGGAGCGAAAAGACTATAACCATGTCTGATCGAGCAAGGGAACGTGACAACCTAACTTAATGTCCACACATGAACATACATATGGGGATGAAGAGGAAGAAAGCCATCGAACACCAACACGAAAGCACCAAAATACCATGAAGTCAAGTGAGCCCGAATCCGAGGGGGACACACCACAACAACAACCCTCGCATCATTAGTAGGAATTTTTATTTCAGAATCTTGTCATCAGCCCGAGTTAGAGTCCTATACAGAATGTTGTTTTTAATAATAGTGATATTTCAATTCCTGAACTTGATCACTCAATCCCTTTCCCCGTTGCTCTAACGATGG
Organism: Ottelia alismoides; assembly: GCA_037367405.1. Taxonomy (NCBI): domain Eukaryota; kingdom Viridiplantae; phylum Streptophyta; class Magnoliopsida; order Alismatales; family Hydrocharitaceae; genus Ottelia; species Ottelia alismoides. The sequence continues at coordinate 158,533 of JAZKJV010003406.1, forward strand.
GAAAGAATAAAAACATAAAAAATTCAACAAAAATGATGAAGAGATGGCATGAATCTACAGAGAAAATATCAAGGTCACTTTATCCTTAGACGAGATGATAGAGAGAGACCTTGCATTCAGGAAATATTTTAAGGTGAGATGCACACCAGCAAGGGTCAACAGGAAGAACTCAAGCCAAACAAAGAAACATATTCTCTCTATCGCAACATTCCATCTTATCCGCAATGAGATACCTAGAAAGAGAGGGACATGGGCACATATTTCATGACGAGTTAGATCAATGACATCAAGTTTGCAATAACCTTATTAGACAACATGTCCTCCATTAATCTCATGCTCGCTATACTATTTGAGCAGCTGAATCTGGGTCCTCTTAGTAAGTCAAGAGCCATACTATAATCTGCGGACACATCAATTAAGAGACCCAAGGGCAAGATTACGAACGTTGTAATCAACATCAAGGGATATGAATATCCGATGAACTTCACCATCCTAGATATGGAAGTCCCTAGAAGTTGGAAGGATTCCCAGATGATCTTAGGGTGGTCTTTCCTAAGGACCGCATGAGCCCTATTTGACTACACTTCTGGGAAGATCCAATTAGGAGATGTTGAGCTAGAAATGAAGCAAACAATATTCCAAAGGCCTGATTCAGAATTCAGCATCGAGTCTGCTTCTTCCAGGTCTGAGGCAGAATGCAGCATAGTTACTAAACTTGGGCCCTAGAGATAGAAGTCGACCGTAGTTGAAGAATCACTCTCACTGGAGAGGATATTGTCGATATTGTAGTTTTCCATCTCATGAAGAACAACTCTTCACATGCATCACCCTACACTTTTGGAGACTTAGAGGTCTACTTCGACCTGTTGGTACCATTTTTTTGAGGACAATCAAGAGGTGAGGAAGATAGGTCGGATACAGCTTTTGCCAAAATAAGATACATCTTTGGCGATCCGAGTCCTGAAGTTGTTCAGTTGGTAGAAGAAGAAACCACACAAAATCTAGCCACAAATACAGCGCAACCAGACTCAGTAATGATAGAGCCGAATTTCTTAGATGACATAGACATACCGGAGTTCAAACCATTTCCCCATACACTCAAATACACCTTCCTTGCAAGACCTAAGGGAAATTTTTCGGTCATCATCAGTTCACATTTGACCGCAGAGTAGGAGATCCTCCTTCTAGAAATATTAGAGAAAGTTGCAATGCCATAGGTTGGAGATTATCAGATCTCCAAGGGGTTAAGCCTGCTCTATGTTCACACCATATATACCTTGAGGAAAATGCCAACCCTCCCATGAATTCCAGTGTAGGATGAATCCAAATTTATGCTAAGCGGTGAAGACTGAGATAGAGAAATTGTGTGGAGCAGGATTCATCTATCCCATCTCGAACTCCAAGTGGGTGGCCCCTCTACACGCAGTCCCAAAAAAATCAAGACTCCAGATAAACACCAACGAGGAAGGAGAAGAGATCACGACATGAGTACGCATGTCGTGGCGTTTCTATGTGGATTACAAATGCTTGAATGCCGCAACAAAGAAGGACCACTTCCTATTGCCAGTTATTGATCAGATATTGGAGAGATGGGCTGGGAGGGAATACTTGTTCTTTTTGGACGGGTACTCAGGCTACAATCAAGTAGCCATAGCCCTTGAAGATCAGGAAAAGACAACATTTACTTGTCTATTCAGTACTTACACATTCAAACGCGTGCCTTTTTGGGATCTACAACGCCCATGACACTTTTCAGCGGTGTATGAATGTTGTATTTGCCAAAATGGTGGGAGATTTTCTGAAAGTCTTTATGGATAACTTCTCAGTTCATGGAGATTTATTCGATGATTGTCTTGCGCGCCTAGAACGAGTCCTCAAGAAATGCAGGGAAGTGAATTTGGTACTCTCCTGGGAGAAAAATCACTTATGGTGACAGAGGGCATCGTGTTGGGGCATGCCATCTAAAAAGGGAAAGGAGGTTGACCCAACTAAGGTGGATGTGATCAAGAAACTCGAGCCACCAACACACGTGAAACAAGTACGGTCTTTTCCAGGGCATGTCGGATTTTATCGGAGATTCATCAAGGATTTTTCTAAAATTGTCGATCACTAACTGAGCTCTTAGGGAAAGACGTTGAGTTCGTTGTATATCATAAGTATCTTGAGGCCTTCGAGCTATTAAAAAGAACGATCATAGAGATTCTCATCCTGCAAGCCCATGGTTGTCTCTTCCCTTCGAGATCATGACCGATGCCTCTGACTTTACAATAGGGGTTGTGTTAAGATAGGGGAGAGATGGAATCCCATATGTTATTCATTATGCAAGCAAAGTTTTGGATCAAGTGATGAATCTCAGCTACATCATGTTAAACTCTATTTACTATTTTTCTAACTTAAACATTTCATAAAAACCACAATTAAATCACTAATATTAACTTGTATTATACTGTGAATAATCTGTGTATAATTGACCTATGTTCTAGCCCTAATTTATTGTGTTTAATTACTAACCCTTTTTCTTTTTTATTATTAAAAACTCCTAAAAATTAGATTAATTATTATTTATATTTATCTTGGCTTTTTTAAAAGAAATTAAAATACAAAAAATCACAAATCCTTTAAAATGCAGTGTTTTTACCCATTAAAAATGTGATTAGCTTCTCAAGAGATTGATCATATCATATTTGGTGACCAATTAATCAAAGATTCATTGTGAATTAAATATCAAACCTCAAAAAATGATTAATTATTCATAAAAAAATGTGATTAACTAGCTTCTCAAGCGATTGATCATATCATATTTGGTGACCAATTAATAAAAGAATCATTGTGAATTAAATATTAAACTTTAAACGTTGATTGTCACATAATCAAGTTAAGTCAAGGTTTGCGAATAGTAAACCAAGGTAATCGATTATGTGCAATTAGTGATAGATTATTATTGGGACAATAGCTTGAAGTGATCGATCGGAATAGTTGGGATGAATGATCACTTTTTAAATTTCAACAAAAAACCATCAATCAAATAAAAAAGATGATCAATGAGTTTTGAAATATAGTGGGTGAAGGTGATCGATTAAATTAACTCTGGTGATTTATAAGGGTCAAAATAGTATCCATGGTTGATCAGTTAGATCAAATCTATTGATTGATCGAAGCATGAGCAAACATGAAAAGATTCAGGTTGAGTGGGTATTTTGCACTTCAATGATATCGTGTCTAGACTTATACAACGGTGAGATTTTACATAGGATATCAACACAACTTAAGTTCATTAGCAAAGATGAACTAATGTGTGTGCTTTCCAATAACTATATATTATTATTATTATTATTAAAATAATGATTTAAATGTATTTTGTTAATAGATAGGATTTAAAAATTTGATATACGCATGCAAGCCTGACAACCTAGAAAATAATTCAAGTTTATTTATAGGAATATTGAGATTATAGATCTCGCGTTAATAGATAGGATTTATAAATATGAGATATGTGTGCAAGCCTGAGAACCTAGAAAATAATCCAGGGTTATTTATAGGAACATTGAGAATTTAGATTCGGAAGTGATACATATACCCAAAAGAAAATATTTACATGCTCAAAAGTAAATACAACAGTAATAAAAGAACTGAACCAGCCAAACTATTCACCATTGCGGCTGCTCCTGAGGACCTACCATATTCATGAAAGTAGGTATGTTATGAGCAAAGTTGCCTAGTACAATGTTAAACAACTAATTAAGAAAGAACCGCTAAAATCTGGAGAGTGTATAAAAACAGGTAATTGTGTAAACACGCACCACACCGAAACTAAGCAGGATACTTATATCCTTGATCCATATCCTTATTCTTATCCTTGTGATACCAGCCTTGATCCAACTCATGTAATCTCAAACTTAACTGGGTGCTAAACAAATCCCCGCACTTTACCATGACAAGTCAAACACCACACTTTACAGTGTGCCAACCCTCACCACTAGTTTATAAGTGACCCCTGGAAAGTCTATTCTTGAAATCAACTAGAACTGTGTTGAGCCTTCTCCTCCAGGTAAACCACAACTCCCAGAACTTCTCGCTTAAGACTAACACATAGATACTAATCAGTGTATCCTACACCAACTAGTACCTACGTACTAACCTAAAGTGAAATAAGCGAAGCACATACAACCATCCAAAACTACTTTGCACTGCACATCTATAAATCCAGACTGACACCGGGCAAAAAGGACACCCTGGTTCGCCTACTAGCATGTTCCCCAGCTAATGACCAACCATGATTGCAGTCAACTAAATATCTACGTGGGGATCCAAAGGTGCATGCCCCTCATTTAACAGTGTTATTCCAAGCTACACCATGCCACTCAAAATCAGACATCCTAGCATGAAATCGGGACTATAATGGGAAACTCTCCTAACAGATGCATCAGCCAGCCTCTTTTACAAATGGCCAAATCACCTTAATCATGTTTCTCGCATCTTATCCTTAATCAGAGTAACATCAACTTTCCTTCTGATTGCGTCATTCCAAATCTGACCTTTACGTGTGTGTGTCCACAGATCTACCTTAGCATTTTCATTTCTGCCACTGTCATTCTCTGCACATGTCTATGGTTTACATGCAAACATTCAGATACATAGAGCATAACATGTCTCACAACTTCTTTGTAAAACTTTCCTTTGATTTTCAAAGGAATTTTCTTATCATAGAGAACAGGAGAGGCTCCTCTCCACTTTAACCAATTTACATTTATTTTATTAATAACATCTCCATCAATTTCCCCATCATGTTGCAAAATAGATCTCAAGTATCTAAAAGTATCTCTCTTCTGAATGTTATCATCACCTATCTTCACCTTGATTCCTTCACAATCGCATCCATCAAAATTACGCTCCATATATTCAGTCTTAGCCCTACTCATATAAAATGCTTTAGTCTCCAAAGCATGTCTCAAAACCTAAAGCTTTCCATTTACTTTATCTATAGTCTCATCAATCAACACAATATTATCAACAATAACATATACCAAGGTATCTCATCCTTCATGTGACTTGCCAACTTGTCCGTAATCAAAGTAAAAAGGATTGGACTCAAAATTGAACCTTGATGCAGACCAATGTTGATGCCAAAATAATCAGTGTTCCTATACTAGATCCTTACACAGGATGAAACCTTATCATACATATCCTTTATGAGGTTAATGATAGGATATGTACTCGTCTCTTCTCTAAAACTCTCCACAATATCTCCCGTAGGATGGAATCATAAGCCTTCTCCAAATAAATAAAAATCATATCGAGCTTCTTTCTTTTAGCTCTATAAATCTCCATCGTTCTTCTCAACAAGTGATTGCTTAAATAGCTGAGTGACCTCGCATGATTCTGAATTGATTTTCTTTTACTTTGGAAACTTGCTTCAACCTTCTTTCGATCGAACATTCTCAAATTTTCATAGTGAGACTCATCAGCTTTATACCTCTGTAATCTGAACAATTTTGAATGTCTCATTTGTTCTTATAAAGAGTCACCACACTGCATCTTGATGAATCCATAATTCATCTACTCTATATAAGGATACTAGCAAAATTCCCTTTTTAATTCACTAATCAAATCCCATAAAATAGATTAATTAACGTTCATTAACAATACATGAAATTGGGGTTAAAACATTTAATTAAATAACCTTGTTTTTTACCTTGATTAATCTTATTATTTTATGTACAAAAATAAAGTATTTTGCTTATTTATTTCTCATTTATATTCTTCAGTTAACAAACTAATTGGACATTAAGAAATAAAATCCATAAAAATCACAAAAGTCTAGAGAAAACAAAATCGTGAGCTTGTATACTTTTTACATATTTTATCTTTATTTATTTTGTAGTTTTTCAACATATAAAAAATCTATAAAAATTAGATTAATTATGAGTATATTATATATAAATTAATGCTCTACATAAAATATAATTAAAAATAAAAATAACAAAATATTAAATATAGAGATTAAGTGGTAGTTAATACTAAAACCAAAAATGTATTTTGTACGAATAACTTCTTTTGCTCTTTGACCCTTCATGAAAGTTGTAGATCTACGCCAACAACTTTCTTGTTGACCACTTTTTAATTTGGCACTCGCTTCCATTTCTTTCCACATTTTCTTTTATTTTTCCATCTGCTAGATATTTGGTCAAAGTTTTGCGCCACATGGTTGATTCACATTCATCACCTCGCACCCAGTCAACCCCACCTGTTTAGTAGATCAATGGAATTTGTTCGCTAGCGCCCTCCAACCTTGGCCATTGGATCAGAGTTGATACAACAGTCGTGGTTCTTCCCCGCCTACACTCAGCATCCGCACACGCCGTGCACCTGACCCTCCCTCTGTCGTTGGATCTTAGCCGTTCCAAATGGCATTTGTCCATCGTCTTCCTCTGCCCACCGCCTCTTCCGAGCGTTGCACATCTTTGCTTTCTCCCTCAAACCCCCAACGCCCCCTACCATCATTCACCCAGATCACACCTTGCATGCAATGCACGTTCATCAGCCATCTTCGTTGAGCCATCAAACCTCCCTCCATCGATTGAAACAGCTTCAAATCGATCACCCATATAATTGCTGCCACCACCTACATAGCTCCTATCCACCAACTTCCAGGTCGTCCCCTCCTGCCTGACCCTCCTCATAGTGACATCAGGCGTAGGAAATCCTCGCTGGCAATGACGAGGCAGAGATCTTGGTGAGATCCACAGCTTCCTTCTCGGTTGTGTCGTAACTCCATGCGGCTGCAGAGCTCAAGCTCCTTCTCACCAGAGCTTTCGAGAAAGACCTCCAAGACTTCATCTCCTCTCCCCCAAGCGAATCACTCCAATCCCTGGAGCTTCAGCTCCGCTCTGTCATCGTCATTCACCACTGCTCCCTCTAGGTAGTCTTCTCCAACTCAAACCTTTTCGATTTCATGGATTTTTATCATACAATCACGGTCATCTGAGACCCTCCTGAGAGTCTCAAAATCTCCATTGCATCTACCTCATTCTCACCTACACACCCACGTCTCCCCCTTCCTTCTCTGCAACCTCTAGGATCTCCACTGCACTCTCTTTCACCATGTTTTTGCCTTCTGACCTGCATGTGCCATCTTCCTTCAGTGATCAGATGAAGTCGAGTTGCTATGTTCATCTCCTCCACATCCGATGACCCAACAGCATCTCCCTACCTCTGCCATCCCTCTGCCATCCCTGCAACCTTGCACTGTCATCAGCACCTTTTCTAGAACTTTACCGAGCTTCCAGGATCCTTCACTTGCTAGTAAAAACTCGGTGGCACTTGGGAGAGGTCACCGGAGCCCCACCTCTGCATAGCCGCCCACATGGGAGAATGATGCACATGTACCATTGGATTTTTATACGATGGTGCATGTACACGTGGAGCACCATCTGCTCGATCAACCATTGTAGGATATCACCATCGCTCTTTCCCCCACCACCTCTAGACCGTTGGATCACTTCAGATCTTAATATCGAGATTCCAGTCCTACCCTTCGTCCGTACCTCTAAGCATGGAACGCTCGAAGCAATCAACAACCGACACATGGAGAGTCGAACCTCGAGTTGTTGCTCAAGCCAAGCATGGGTCGCGTGCAACCAGTACGTGGTCTGGGTATTTTATGCCAAAGACCCCACACCTCCCAATATTGATGGATTAGTCCAGTCATGTGAATATCACGTGACCTTGAAATTTTACAGGAGTGCCCCCATGTCTTCTGATATTTACAAAAATACCTGTGTCAGGGGTAAATTGTAGTGAATACCCAGTGGGTTTTGATATTTACATATAAGTCCCATCATGGGCCATTTTGAGACAAAAAACTATATATTTTTATTGCATTTTAGCTTTAGAACTTCATTTTAACATATCTTTCTCATTTGAACTCCATTTTTAGCGTATTATATAGCATTTTGAAGCTTGTTATATGCTTTATCATTTTAGATATCTTCTTAACAAATCTGAGTTGGTTTATTTGAAATATTATTTGAGGATACCTTTGATCTAAGCATGTTTAATTCGGTATATTTGTGCATCAATCTTTGAGGAAAGATTGTTCTTTTCTGTAGGGGATTCATTAAGGACGATTAAAATCTATCTCCTTGATAATTTTTGTGATTAGAATTTATTTGAGACTAAAGTACATGGAAAATTAGGGTCATATCTTCTTGAGAAATATTTTTCTCTAATTATTTACATGATTATTTATTCATTGATTGATCTTCTAGCCTGCAACTTGGAATTAGTTTGATAAATATTTCTTGAACATATTACTTCTTTAGGTTTGTGATTGATTAATTGAAAATTAATTTATCAGTTTATTAAGGATTGAAAAAAATCACAGCTCATGTGCTTCAATGCTTTCTTTGTTTGTTTTTGCATTGTGATGAATGCAAAAATCACCTCTTTAATAATAAGGAATTACAGTATAGGAGATGAAATTCGATCGATCAAAAACCACAATCTTTGAATGTTGTGGAGAATTTTTACTTGGTAAGTATAACAAGGTCGAACATAGGGACATGATCCTCTTTGTCTATTTATAAAAAATTATTGATTAATTAATGAGCGATTATTTTCTAAACCTAAGTCTTCATATACATATGCAGATGCGATGCACAGAATGGTATGCTAATATATAATGCAAACACAATGATGCAAATATGAAATAAAATGATGCATGTCTTTTTGTTTGGTTTTAAATGCAACTAAAACGAGATGCATGCTGAGGATATGCAAGAGAATATGTACAAATATGCTCTAAAATTATGTAATCATTGAGCAATAAATCAAGGGTCAATTTTAGAGTCAAAATTAGCAACAAGGATATTCAACGGCATTTAAAATAAGAAGCAAGATACACCGAGCACATAAAAATATAGCCTTTTTAATTCAATGTCGAAACATGAAATTAACTATGCCATTCAAAAAAGAATAAATCAAGCTTCAAAATGGGACTGAAATCATTCAATTTGGATTTAAAATGCTCAAGATATGCTAAAAACAATTCAAGGGACATAAATGTAATAAAAATGCATGGAAAATATCACAAATAGGCCCCTAGAGGGAGCTATTTCTAATTAGTAATAGTCGGAGGGGCCCTTGTTAATTTATCCTTGTGCATGGGGGCATTTTTTGTAATTCTTGGAAATCAGTTGGGCCTCCATTATAATTTACCCCAAGTGCGCATGTGAGGCACGTGCCTGGAGGACGTTATTGTGATTCTTGAAAACTCTATGGTATGCACTGTAATTTACCTACCCCCTCACGTGTGGGGCACGCGTAGGGGCTAGGTTTGGGAGGTGGGATAGGCTCAGGTGGACGCGTGGAAGTTGTTGATGGCTTCGATGAACGGCTTGGTTCTCCATGCCTACAGGGCCGGATGGTGCGATGTGGCTTGATCTTGGTCGTTGGATGGCCACCGAGAAGCACCATCCAATGACGCATGTGTTTCTTCCTCCGTCGGAGAAGCGATGGCGTAAATGGAGCTCCGACGAGGCCACCAGAGCTCCTCCGAGCTCCCCTATCTTCGTAGAAGGTCTGTGGACCTCCGTGGCCACCTAGAGAGTATGGTTGGCGGTCGGAGAAGCTCCCAGGGTGGCTGAATATGGCGTCCAATGTCACACTACCAGACGAGAAACTCGATATGGGAGATGGGGTGAGCATTCCAAACATTGAGTACCTGCAGGGGTTAGAGAGGTAGCTGAGGCGTACGTGAGGTGTGTACGAGTGAAGTGAGTGAGGTGGGGTCTTGTGTAGATGCTAGAAGGGGGGACCGGGGGTCTTCTTCTCCGATAAAGCAGAGATGAAGGTGGGTGTGGTATATGGGGACGTGGAGAAGGAAAGGGGGCAAACGGAGGGGTCGGCGAAGGTAATGGTGGAGTCGCGGAGCTTGAGGGATGTTTGGGCGAAGGCAGTGTGATAGGTGTGCGTCTGAAGATTGTGGAGAAAAGTCAAAGAAAACAAGGGAGGAAGTACGTGGAGGTCGGAGATGGTGACCGGTGGAGGAATTGGCTTGTACTAGGCTTCGGGTGAAGCCCTGGTCTTCCCGGTGCACGGAGCTCAGCGAAGCCAGAGGCACCGCGACACGACGGAGCACCGTGGGTCGATACCGGAGCAGGGAGGCACCACTCCGACCTCCATCTGTCATAGTAAGGCAGAGTAAGGCTAGGGTTGTTCTCTTTATTGGTGGATGACGCCGAAATGAGGTGGAGGCAGGATTTTTATGGGTGGAGAGCCGATGGTTTCAAGTGGAGGGAGAGGCATTTGTAATGGTCGGTTGAGGGTGCTAGAAGTGATGAAGGGGCTCATTGAAGTTTGTGTGAGGATCATGGAGATTAGGGCTACGTGGGATGGGCTTTAGGATAAGGAGAGATGGTCGATAGCGATGGCTAGAATATGAACGGGGAAGGCCTTGGTGAGGGTAATGGTTGTAAGGGAGGTATACGACGAGGCTCCGTCATTGGATCAGGTGATCCAACGTCTAGGATCGAGGCGTGGGTAGATAGGTTAGATCAGATCGACTGATCTGATCAACGGTGGTGAGTTGAGCGTAGGAGAACGACTGAGATGGAGGGGATATGGCAGTTGTGGAGGGGCGTGTGGCGTGCATGGAGCCATAGGATGAAGGGTGATCGTGGAGTTGAGAAGAGGATGGTAAGGTGTTGTGGAGATCTCATTTAATGAATGATCAAATGGTGGAGGAAAGAGTGGGGGTGAGTGGTGAGGATCTGATCTGGGAATAAATCAGACGGCTGATAATCAAGCGAGGATCAACGGGCAAGATGGACGCGGGTGGAAGGAATCCAACAGCGGAAATCGAGGCGGATGACGAGTGAAGGGCTGGTCATATGGTGGCTCCAGAGAGCGCCATGTGGCCCAATCAATTATTCAGAAAATAGTTTAAATAAAGAAAATTAAGAAAGAAATAAAAGGAGGTCGAATCAACAAAAAGTCGTAACATGAAAGTCCATGAGATCTACTAGTTTCATGTTGACCAAAAAGTCAAGGGAGGTCATTTATACAAAGGAGGATTTTTACAAGTATTTTCAAGACTTAAAAACACTTATTTTAAGGGTTTTGATATATTCTTTATATTGTTGTTTCTTTTTAAAGTGAAAATAAATATATACAATAATTAACCTATTTTTTACGGATGTTAATAATACAGAAAATAAGAAAAGGGTTAGTAATTAAATACAATAATTAGGGTTAGATAATATACATAATATATGTTAATTACAAACAATATAAGAATAGTTAATAATAGCGAATTAAATAATGATTTTTGAATTGTTTAAGTTGGAGAATAATAAATGGATTTTAGCATGATAATCTGAGATTCATCACATTACAGGTTATTATTGTTTAGTTCTTTTTACTTTATTTTCTGACATAGAAAGTTTTATTTTAACTAATTAATTATTTATATTGATTTAGAACTATGCAACTAAAAACTGATATTCCCTATGATTGACCCCGGTACAGTTACCAAGTAAAAATACTCCACAATATTAAAAATTTTTGTTTTTGTTGATCTTCTACAATTTACTATTCTCAAAGAGGTGCAATTTCAGTTCATCAAATGGCGTCGTTGCCAGGGAACAATGTATTTTTAGGGATTTTAGTTGATTTTTGTAATTAATTATTGTGATTTCTGTATCTATTTCTTTCATTTTACTTTTATTTTGCATTAAATTTTCTTTTATTCATTGCATCTCTCTCTTATCATATACTAACCACATTTTCTCTTTTACCGATAACTCATAGTATTTTGGAAGATTTTAAAGTTATGCAAAGAAGCTTTATTTTTTAAGTTTTTGTGGGAGAGTTAGATTAGATTTATTTTCTGAATTTTTCAAAAGGGCATTCTTGAACCATTATTTCTTGTAACTGAATTGAACTAATTTTGTAGGGCACTTGGATTTATTTTGATCCGTAGTGTGTGGTCAGGGTCCCAAGTGTGTTGTGTCGTAGATTTAGAACCTGCGCCGGTGTTAGAGTAACATTTAATTGCTTGTGCTCGGTTATACTTTTAAGACACACATTCGCATAACTATACGCATTGTAGAAAGTTCAAATCAGCCAAAGCATAAGTCAATTCTCCTGCTAATAGAACTATCTACTTCGAAGAATTTTCATCGGTTGTGTTCATTTAGAATAATTTTAATTCTGTTATGGGCCCCACATGAAGAGCGTTGTGAAGCATGATAAGCCCTCTAACTAGGCATACATCATAGTTTTCATGCATTGGTTTTTCTTGATTTCTCTCTCTATTTTCTCACTTAAGTTAAAAGGGAATTGTGACTGATCGGTAGACGATATTTCTGTGCTCATTAAGACCTACAGTGATAACCTAACTTAAAATTGGGAATGCTAACAAGGCTGATAAAAAGAACTGGAATAAAATCAACCCTTGTTTGGGAGATCAACACCCATCATCAGACACATGTACCTTCCAGACTGAGCAAGACGTGCCACACTTAAGGATTAGAGCCCAAATCCTTGGTATTTGCTTGGAATATCAGGCTGTAAGAACCCTTACTCGAGGGTGTGGATTAGAGAGCTGTCTATCAGCACTAGCACATAGTAGGAACTCGCCACAAGTGTTGTTGGGTTTCCCGAAGTATTCCTAAATCTATCTTGCTAGTGATTGTGTCCCCTCCAGCGTTTGTTACTTGGAGATGTAATGGTACCGTCTCATCGGGACTAGGGGTGTAAACGGACCGAACCTGAGCGAACCTATATTTTTTGGTTCGGTTCGTTTATTTAATCGAGCCTAAACTTGTGTTCAGGTTCGGTTCGTTTATTTTCGAATCGAATCCGAATCGAACCTATTTTTAAACGAATCGAACTAAGTGAATATCGAACTTAATAATTCAGAAGGAGTGAAAAGAAGAGAAATGGAAATATATATGTGTTTACAATTAGAATAAATATTCATTTAGTTTTTTTCTTTATCTAACTCATCTTCATCTTTTGAAAAAAAATATATTAATATAGATTCATCTCTTTGAAAAAAGTATAATTATAATATATTTTTACATATGTTCCGATGGGGATATGGAATAAGAATAATATGGAGATATTCGATAAGTAAGGTTTATACTTGTTCTGTTGATTTGAAGATAAAAGAATGGAAAAGTACTAAACACATAGATGATGGATGTTGTAAACACAATGTGACTATTTATTTTTGGATAGTTTATACCGGGATAAAAACCTACTTATCCCGTAAATATCCAGTTATCTCTAGACAAAAATCACTTATCCTTGGACAAAATTGACTTATCTCAAAATAAGGTCCACTTCTACGGATACAGATTTGTAAATATATATATGTGCATGTTTATCGAGCTTTTAACGAATCGAACCTGAGCGAACCTATGATTTTTAGGTTCGGTTCGTTTATTTAATTGAGCCTAAACTTGTGTTCAGGTTTGGTTCGTTTATTTCTGAACCGAATCCGAATCGAACTTTTAGCAAGCCGAACCTGAGCGAATATCGAACTCGAGAATTTTCTTACAGCCCTAATCGGGACTTCAATGAAGGTCATCATCTCATGCACACTTGAGTCTGGCAGGCGACAGTTCTGGTATCACATGTACTCATCCTTAGGTTAAATGGAAATTTTGTGTGGTAAATCGTATAAGATGAGTGATTCGTTATTGCCTCAAGTGAGGAATCTTCGGGTTTCTCCAAGTATACCTCAACCACCAATAACTATAGGACAAATGAGTGTTATATTTGAAAACATATTTGAAAATAATCCTTAAAATAGAAAAGATAAGCATCCGAACTCTAATGTGCCTTCACAAGTGTATAGTTGGTGAAAATACGGGTTTGATTTGGGTATGCTTCGCGTGTGTGCAAAGACTGTACATTTTTACCCTCTGTGAATTCATTCTCTTTGACTCTATTATAGTGCTTTTCTCTAGTTCTTCTTATCATCGGAGATGGATTTTTCTGGGGAATTTCGTTCGGGCTCTACGAACATCTCACAAAACCCCGAAGATCTCATGTCTCTCTAGATTCAAGATAAACCTCTTCTCAAAATCACTTTGTCATGGGATGAGACTCTTCTCAATACCGAGACTAAAAAATCACTATCAGGGTTCAGTCCATCCCGGATTAACACTCTCTTTCATTGTTCTACCAAGGAAACCCTTTTATTTGGTAGAACCTTCCATTTTTCTGAACCTAATTCTAATCTCTTTGCATCCGAAACTAAAGAAGAAGAAGACAAGATGCCTCAAAAGAAGAATCCCGGTGAGGATGAGAACAACAATGATCCAATGATTGCAATCATAGCCCGGATAACTATAGTAGAGCAATAAAACGAACTGCTCAGAGCTCAGCTGTTGAATCTACAAGCAATTGGAGATCATGAAAAGGAAGCCATGGAAGACACATACCTCGCAGAGATTAACAATGACTACAACTGGCTGAGACCAGTACCACATGAGGATGCGTTCATGCACAAACCACGTTTCCTCGCATTGCTTCCAAAGTTTCGAGGAAACAACCATAAAGAGACATACTCTTTTATTTGAGACTTCAAACTAGACAGTGATAAATTGTCTCATCATATGGTTAGTCAAGACTACTTTAGGTTGAGATCTACCCCCTTTGCCTCAATAAATAAGGCTACATATTGACTGAAAAACTTAGTGGAGGTATGATGAGCTCGAATTTCACCTCTTTAATAATAAGGAATTGTAGTATAGGAGGCGGAAAAATGATTCATCAAAAATCACAATCTTTGAATATTGTGGAGAATTTATACTTGGAAACTCTACCAAGGTCGAACACAGGGAACAATGATTTTAGTTGTATGGTTTTAAATTAGTTTAGATAATTAATTAAATGCTATGTTGATCTCTATATCAGGAATAAAAAAGAAGGAATGAAATGCAATGATGCAAATGCGAGCAGAGAAGATGAAGTTCATGATCCATGATTTTGTTTAATTTTAGTCCTCAATTAAAATAGTAAGTTAATCCCCTATTGAAATCAAAGATCAAAAGAGAAAAAAATATTTATCGAAGCAAATCCAAGCTACAGGCTAAATGGCCAATATATCAAAGATTAATCATGTGATAAAGAGATCGCTTATTGATTTGATTCCAAATGTTCTTGTGATTAATCCTTGAAGATTGATCATCAATAATACGGAATTAAATCTCACAATATGTCATTGAATGAGTCTCAAAAAATAATCAATAAGATTCATCAAATTAGATCTCCTCAAATAAATTTCATCTCATAAATTGTGAATTAATTCCTCATAATTCATACCCCTGCAAATTTCTCAAAGAGTATGATCAATTATCAAAGAGAAGTAATCAAATTCAAATCCCTGCAATCGACTCCCTACAAATATCAATCAATAGATCTCTCAATAAATATTGCACAAATAAGTCAGAATGCAACCTACATAGATCAGAAAGGTTCATCAAATAATTGTAATCAATAATGAGCTTTTGATCATTCCATAAAGTGTATAATATGATAGAATGAAGATAGCTTCAAAATGACATATTATATGCTAAAATTAGAGTGCGTATGAGAAAGATATGCTAAAATGAAATAATATGGACTAAAATGCAATAAAATAAATATATTCTTATCAAAATAGCCCATAGAGGACTTATATGAAATATAGAAAACTTAATGGGCTTTTATTACAATTTTTCAGTGAGTCATGTGCAAGGCACGTGACGATGGCGTCAGTGTGTAGCCCTTCCTTTGATTTCTGGAACCAGGGGCGGCTGGATGTAAATTGCCCAAATAGCACGTGTAGTACACGTGTTCTCAGCTGGCGAGGGGCTCCTGTGTGATTTTATGGAAATGAAGGGGGCTCGATGCAATTTCCCCTTGCTGCTCACGTTCCTCACAAGTGAGGGAGAAGGGTTGGGGATCTGGCTTGAAATACTGGAAGTATAAGGGGGCTTGATGCAATTTTACCCCCACCTCACATGCTCCTCACGTGAGGTTGAGGTTGGGAGGCTGGTGCGGGCCCCACGTCGACTGGAGGGCAGGCTGGCATATGGATCAAGGCTGGCGGAGGAAGCGTCGTCGACGGGACTCTGCATGTGATCGATGAAGTGGGTGACTGCATCGTGAACGGCCTCACACAAGAGCTGCGGAGGCCAGTCGCGACAAAGCAGGCATCTATGGCTGAAGCACGGGCTCTGAGGGGTGTGGAGGCACAGCTCCAAGTGAGGGGAAGGGTGGCGGGTCATCTGTTTCTAGAGCAGTCGTGGAGGCGACAACGGAGAGGGGTGTGGGCTTCGAGGTAGTCCTGAGGTGGAGGAGTGCAAGTTGTGCGGCTCCTGGAGGGTCAGCGTAGCAGCGGTCGCAGGTTGTGCGTGCAGTGGCCGAGGCTGCGGAGCTCCATGGTAGAGATGAAGGCGGTGGAAGGCCACAAGGGTATAGGAAGAAGGAGGTGACAGCAATCGGTGTGGAAGGCAATCGTGGAAGGTTAGGTAAGGTAAAGTGTGAACAGTACATGGAAGGAGGTGATGTGGTTGTGCGGTGGTCGGGGAATAAGGGAAGGAGAAGGTCTCCAGGAAGCGGTGGAAGAGAGGCTAAGGCCTCGTTGGTCTTTGCCTCAGTCGTGGGCTATCACGATGAGTCTTGGCTGCGAGGAGCAGCGACAGATGTTGACAACCTCTAGATCACGCCGCAGAATGGGAGTCAAACTTTCGTTGTCACTGAAGTCGAGTAGAAAGAGCGAATAGATTGGGAGGAGGCCAGAGGCGAGGTCTTTATAGGAGGGGGAAGGGCATCGGTTACGGAAGAAGAGGGAGCTGTGGTGGCTGTAACGGTCGGAGGAGGTGGCGATGGCCGTTTCGTGCAAGGTGGGGGGGAGGCGTTGCAGGCTAACAGAGGGGAGGAGATGGTCACATGCAGAGCACGTGATCGAAGTGGGAGTGTTGGGTCACGTGCTCTATACGTGACCAGAGAGGGCTGATGAGTGAGTGGGGAGCCACGTGGCATTCCCAGGGGTTGCCACGTGTCACCCCAAAAAAATCAAAAAATAATGAGAAAGAAAAAAAGAAAAGAAATAGAAGGAGGCCTTGGATTGAAAATTTCCTTCACAAAAGTTGTTCTTCTCGACGAGATCTACAACTTTTATGAAGGAACCGGGAGCAAAGAAGGTCAACTGTACAAAGTGGTATTTTTGGTGGTTCTCCATGTGTATAGAAAACTGGCTTTTGGGAATTTGTAATTTTTTGTGGTTCTAAAGAGGATAAAAAAATCTAGAAAAAAATGATAAAATAAAAGACACTTAATTACATATTAATCTATTTTTTTTGGATTTTTAGCAAATAAGAAAATAGGAAAATAAAATAAAAGTATGAAATATGAGAATTTTGTACAGACCCACAAAGGTTACTCGGACACATTCGGTTTCTTTGATTTCAGTCTTGATTTAGATATGGATTTTTATGTCAATTGATAAAACTTTCATCAAAGAACACACATAAAATAGAAATAAAATAAAATGAGTTAATTATGTACATAAAAACTCGGGTCAAAAATCGCAAAAAGATAAAATGCGCAAAGAAGGCTCAAAACCCAACTTTCACATATGAGCTCTGAATTTATGAAATTCATCTTGTTTTGAAGGTATTTGAAAATGGAGTGCTTTAAAAGCGAGTAGAATAAAATCAGAAATTGTATAAGGAAGATATGTACGTTTTAGTCCGTCTGATGTGAAATTAGGCTTTAGGTTTATTTGTCACTTATTTGAGTTAGCATTTTTTGCATTTTTTATTTATTTTTGTTAGTAACATCTACACAATGGAGGTGGTTTTAGGTCAATCGGAGTTAGTATGAATTAAGTAAAAATAGGGAAAGTTGGTTGCTTTTTAGGTCAATTTGCACTTGGATTTTGTTCCTTATTGTATGCAATTATCAATGATGAAATGACATTGCGATATTATTTTCATATGTATGAATGTTAATGATGCAATATTGATGATTAAATGCATATAGATTTTGGGGAATATGGCATAATTGACCAATTTTAACATGATGAACTGAGATTCATCATACCCCTATACTTAAACCATGCTCATCCCCTAGCATCAATGAATGAATAACTTAGTTGGATAAATCTATGACTGTGCAAGTGAATTTTCAAGGCTCAATTCGTCTAAGACCCTTAATTTGAGTGATCCTAAAATTATGGGCTCAACCATGCTTAATCAAAAGGAATGCAACTTCTCTATTTATCAGACTCTCTATTTGTACATAAAATATAAGGACATGACTTTTAGTATACTGCAATCATGAAAGTCGAGTCAAGATGTCACCCTAAGATCCCAGTCTAGGAGACTCTCCTCTAGACCTAATCCTCAACACTAGGGAATAAGTCGATTCTTGCATTTAATCCATCGTCTCATTAGTTTGTCAGACTTGAAAGTGTAGACGAACGACCAGATGATGGAGGCCATAGGATTATGTATATTTTTCTCTACCTCACATTAGAATAAGGGGCCTCTCAAATGCCTTATTACTCAACACATGTAGATTTCTGTTTGTTGATCATTGTGTCCGTCAATAGAATTCTGAGTCGTCTGCACTTGTTTTCCTGGGAGTACATCGGGGTGTGTCTCTTTTGAGTATCTATGATACCTTCGACACCAGACTTGTATCAGTGTACGATGCAGAGCCCTTTTTTGGTGCTAGCCTGACTCCTTGGTCCTGATAGCATTTGGTCCAATCGACACTTTGAAATGGTTGGGAGCTCTCGCCTTTGGTGAAATCTCGTAGAATTTGTATTTGTAATGATTGAGATTTTCTTTATATACTTCTTCCTTTTTTTTCTTTTTGCCTAGCTCCACTGCTTTTACCAAGAGTTGACACACATTGATCAACAATTAAATTAGGTTTCATCACACCCTAGCACATAGGTAAATATCAAAGATAGCATGCGAACTTTTTTACATACTTGTTAGGGTTTTGCTGACACTCAGGTTTATTGAAGACTTCATTAACTTTAACCCATCCTTGAGTATCATTGAATCGAGTCTAAACTCCAATCTCCAGTCCCAGTTCCTCAAGTGATAACTCAACTCATTTCATTAATCATGCATTTGTGAAAGTGATATGCTGATCATATTCTTTTGAAGGTAGAGATGAAGAGTGCAATATAGCGCTCAAATATTTAAAACTATGGAAGTGTGAATTATTAAGTTTCAAAAATCCTAATGACTAAGGCTTGTTAACTCAGACTCTCAAGATCTCAGAAATCAAGTGTCCTCAAATCTTTAGCCTTGAGTGATAGTGGATGTGTCAGGAATACACCAACTAGAGAATGCATGACATGCATGAGATGCTGAATGAAATGCAAGACCATGAGTGTTTTTATGCAATAATGAATAAGAAACATTTTTTTGTTTTTTTTGTTTTTTTTAAAATAGGTAGTATTTACAGAAAGAATTTAATATAATATACATAATGAACACAACTTGTACCCATACCTGATTTTAGATGAAAATAATTAAAGTACGAGATATGGATAGAGTATATAGAAAATATACAGACACCCCCCCCCATACTTAGCTTGTGCTAAGTCATCATGGCACAAAGTGAAATGTAGACATAGCTCGTACTAAGTACAGTTGAGCGAAACTGAAAAGAAACTGATATGCCCCCCTATACTTAGACTTTTGAGGGATTAAGCATAACAGAAAAGCATGAAATGAGGCATTCGAGGGTGAGGAGAAATAATAGAAGTGAAGTATACACAACTGTATTGGTCCCCCTATACTTAGGCTCAGGTCAGCCTAAATATGATCGGATAATTACAAATGGGCAACCGAGTAGATTTACGGATGTACAAGGTCAATGAGGTTTGTGACGGACCTTCTTTGTGGGAGTGGGTGGAAGATAGTTTGAAGATGTGAAGGGTGGTGAAGAGGGGGATGATGAAGAGGACCAGTCATCATCAGAGTCGTCCTCAGAAGAATAGTAGCTGTACGCATAGGTCTCCAACTATTGTCAATCAGAGGTAAGTGCCCTTTGGTCATGGTTATACTTATCGCACTTACATGATGAACTACTTCAGGACCGGACGAGGACTCTTCAGAAATCACCCGGTATCTAAGGTCGAAGGTGACTTTCTTGGTCGGTTTGTTTCCCTGATAAGTATTGGGAGGAAGATGGATAGTCTTTATCTCCCTATCTTGAGTAACCGATGTGGCATTTATGAGTTCCTCGTCAGATAAAACCCCGTCAAAGTCGACCAATTCTTGTAGGGTCATATGCGGCTTCGAACGAGGGAGCATATTCTAGGTGGCTTTGTGATTCCTAGCTTGTGTTGTTGATGTCACCTCCTGATAATCGTGAATTTTGGTGACATCGGAGGTTTCTTGAGTCAGTTCCTTGTATGGTTCAAGTATCTCATGAATTACTGTTGACTCAAAGATTAGACCACTTAAATAATCATGTCGCTCCTCAGAGATATGGTCAAGTTCTACATAAGCTCATAAATAATGTTTCCTCCTAGGAGCAGTTGTAAGGCGGGAGGTGCAGTGAGAATCAGAGGTCTGTCCAATAGTCGGTCTCATGGGTGTCTTTCCTAGGGCATGTGTCGGTATTTTGTGAGGAGAGGTTTGATCATGTGAAGCATTTGTCTCATGAGCACAACTGTCGGTTTCAAGTCGGGTTTCCTCAGAGCAGGTCATGTCATTGAGGCTTTGTACATTGTGGTCTGAGTTCGGAAACTTGATGTTCTGAGTCTCACAAATCGACAATTACTTTATCAGAGGCTAAGGACAGCTTTCCTAAAATGATAGGAGACTTGGACACCTTTCCGGGGTGCTCAATGTCAAGGACAATAAAGTCCACTTTATTTATGTCACATCGTAAACTTACGATGACCGAAACGATCCCCCACGATCTTTTGGTAGATCGATCAGGCAATTGAATAACCACCCTTGTCTTTTTGAGTTATCCGAATTTGAGTTGGTTAAAAATAGACTTGGGGAGGATGTTGAGTGTAGAGTCATCGTCTAACCGAACATGAGTGAATAAGGTATCCTCAATTTCACATGCGATCCGAGTCAACCGCTTGACTTTACGGCTTTTAATTTGTGATTCACCACCAAAGAGCTAGCCACAGATATGACATGATATTTAGTCCTTGATTGTTTCTTGCTCGTCTTTTTAGGGTTTAGTCGACCCTTCACAAATCATTTAAGATCGGGCACATATTTTATGGCCTTGATTAATGGAAAGCTCTAAGATCAGACTTTCGCAAAATGCTTCCATTTCAGAATTATCTTTTTTTTTTAATTTTCTATCTTTTCAATTTTTTTGGTATTTTCTGTGAGATGGTCAGTACGAGGGTCAGAGGTCAGTGGTGGTTGTGCCTGATTGTGAGTTACTTGATGATTTTGTGAATTCTGCATCGACTGGATGAGATCATATATTTTCTCAGTCAAAGCATCTGCTCTATGATTAATCCGAGCAATCTCATATTCAAACATCGCATGACTTGTGATGGAATAATCATTCTCCACATGTTGTGATTTCGGCATGTAACATTGAGTAGAGTATTGATTATTCATAGTCGCTATGGTCTGGTCATGGGTCACATTTCCTTCACTCTGGTTTTCTCGTGAATTGTCAAAGGAAAATTGTTTGTACTCAGGAAGATAGTCAGCCTGAGTAAGGGATGGTTCAAGAGGTTGGAAGTCCATAGTAACCAGAAATTGTGTTTCTCTGTCAATATTGGTTACTCTATTTTCCATCCTCAATTCTATTGGCTCTCTCATGTCCATAAGATTGTCAGAATGTGAGAGAGGTCTATTCCATGAAGAAGTATGGGCATAGGGTGGGATGTATGGGAGGGAAGAGAATGATGACTGAGGGGGACCGGGTTTAAAGAGGAGGTTCCCCTGGAAAGTGTGAGAAGAAGGATATCGGGACATGGTCGTGGAGACCAGGTAGGAAGACCAGTGTGCCAACATCTTCTCAAGAGAGGAATGGAGTGATTCTCGAACCACGATTTTCTTGCAATTGCAAGGTCTTTGGCGTACACAAGTCGAACACAAAACAAACACGTAGATTCACCCACTCGACACTTGTGAAGGCACGTCAGGGTTTGACCACTTAACTTTTCAATATTAATTTAATGATAAAACAATCTTGAAGATTAAGCGGAGCTGTTAGGTGCCGAATTTTTCACAGACTGTCTCGAGCTCATACACTAGTTGCATCTACTTTTATAGAGTATAGGTGTAAGTATGGACCATAAAAATACGGCTACCCGTTACTTGAGGACGGAGCCTTACACGGTGTCCTCTAAACCACCCACTCTACCAAGGGAAGTCGGACCGTAAAACGGCTATCCGAATCCCTCACTAAAAAGTAGCTAGTTGTTTCTAAAAACAGTAGTCTAAATGAAAATTCTCGGTTTTTGGCTTGTCCTCGAGGTGCAATCTTGTCCTTACAAACAATGACTGAGTTATTCTCCACCAGACACAAGGGTTAATTTTATGTTAATTTTATATACAGTCACCTTGATTGGCAGTCCCGATTTTAAATTAATGTTATCATTGAGGTCTTTAGATGTGACAAAAATTCACACCTAATGAGCAGTCCCAATTCCTTTAATTCCTAAGTTGTAAAAATTGAGGGAGAATCGAAAAAGCCAATGCAAGTGTAAATCAATGATGCATGCTTAAGAAGGAGACTTACAGTGATTTCTCACATTCTTCATGCGGTATGCAATACAAGGAATTTTTAAAATATACACTAAATGATATGCACAAATGAAATTTCCCTAAGGAGATAGTTTTATTAGCGGGAAAGAATTTATCAAAATTTTGGCTAAATTGAATCTATCCATGTGTATAGTTAGTGAGAAATGTGTGTCCTAAAATTTACGAGCATAAGGAAAAATAATTCTACTCTCCTACACCATAGAGAGTCCAGTCTGAATTATTATAAATAATCAGGGTTCGGAGAGAGGGACCATGTGAATAATGCAGAAAATTAAACTATCTGAGCTCTCTCTCACAAAATTAAAATCCAATCTTCTTTGCTTACCTTGAATTATATATAAAAATCGCTTCGAGCTATCTGCAAAGAGAGAAGATGCGGTTAGTATATGTAGAGAGACAGGTATGCTATATAAAATGCAGAAATAAAATGCACAAAAAATGACACATAAATTAATTTCACAAAAAATAATTATGGAAAATAATTTAAAACCCTAATAATACGTTATTCCTCGACAACGATGCCATTTGATGAGCTCGAAGTTCGCCTCTTTAATAATAAGGAATTGTACTCTAGGAGGTGAAAAATGATTCGTCAAAAACCATAATCTTTGAATATTGTGGAGAACCTATACTTGGTAACTCTACCAAGGTCGAATAGGGAACAATGATTTTTATGTGTGGTTTTAAATTAGTTTAGATAATTAATTAAATGCTATGTTAATCTCTGTGTCAGGAATAAAAAAAGAAGGAATGAAATGCAATGATGCAAATGCGAGCAGAGAAAATGATGTTCAAGGTCCATGATTTTGTTCAATTCTAATCCTCAGTTAAAATAGTCAATTAATACTTAATTGAAATCACTGATCGAAAGAGCAGAAATATTTATCGAAGCAAATCCAAGCTGTAGACTAAATGACCAATATATCCAAGATTAATCATGTGATAAAGAGCTCGCTTGTTGATTTGACTCCAAATGTTCCTGTGAATAATCCTTAAAGAATGATCATTAATAATACGGAATTAAATCTCACAATCTGTCATTGAATGAGTCTCGAAAAATAATCAATAAGATTCATCAAATTAGATCTCCTCAAATAAATTTCATCTCATAAATTGTGAATTAATTCCTCATAATTCATGCCCCTGCAAATTTCTCAAGGAGTATGATAAATTATCGAAGAGAAGTAATCAAATTCGAATCCCCGTAATTGAGTCCCTTCAAATATCAATCAATATATCTCTCAATAAAATATTGCACAAATAAGTCAAAATGCAACCTACATGGATCAAAAAGGTTCATCAAATAATTATCATCAATAATAAGCTTCTGATATGTCCATAAAGTGTATAATATGATAGATTGAAATAGCTTCAAGAAGACATATTATATGCTAAAATCAGAGTCTGTATGAGAAAAATATGTTAAAAATGAAATAATAGGGACTAAAATGCAATAAAAATAAATACATTCTTCTCAAAATAGCCCATGGAGGACTTATCTACAATATAGAAAACTCACTGGGCTTTTATTTCAATTTTTTCAGTGAGTCACATACAAGGCACGTGATGCTAACGTCACTGTGTAGTGCTTCTTTCAATTTTTGGAACTAGGGGTGGTTGGATGTAAATTTCCCAAATGGCACGTGTAGTGCACGTGCTCTCAGCTGGCGAGGGGCTCCTATACAATTTTATGGAAATGAAGGGGGCACAACGCAATTTCCCCTTGCTGCTCACAAATCTCGCACGTGAGGGGGAAGGGTTGGGGATCTGGATTGAAATGCTAGAAGTATAAGGGGGCTTGATGCAATTTTACCCCCACCTTGCGTGCTCCTCACGTGAGCGGGAGGTTGGGAGGTTGGTGCGGGCCATGCACTAACTGGAGGGTTGGCTTATGGATCTAGGTGGGCGGAGGAAGCATCGTTGGTGGGGCTCTGCAGGCGATCGAAGAAGTGGACGACTGTGCCTTTAACGGCTTCATGCAGGAGCTACAAAGGCCAGTCGCAACCAAGTAGGCGTATGTGGTTGAAGCACGGGCTCCGAGGGGTGTGGAGGTGTTGCTCCATGTGAGGGAAGGGTGGAAGGTCACCTGTTGTTGGAGCAAATGAGTGAGGCGACAGCGGAGAGGAGTGCGGGCTCCGAGGTAGACCCAAGGTAGAGGAGTGCGGGTTGCGCAACTCCTGGAGGATCGGTGTAGCATCGGTCGTGGACTGTGCACGCAGTGGTCGAGGTTGTGGAGCTTAGTGGTAAAGATGAAGGTAGTGGAAGGCCACAACGGCACAGGAAGAAGGAGGTGACGGCGATCGGCGTAGAAGGCAATCGTGGAAGGTTGGGTAAGGTGAAGTGTAAATAGTGTGCGGAAGGAGGTGATGCGGTGGTGCGATGGTCGGGGAACAGGGGAAGAAGAAGGTCACCATGAAGGTGGAAGAGAGGCTAAGGCCTTGTCGATCTTCACCTCAGCTGTGGGCTATCATGATGAGGCTTGGCTGCAAGGAACAGAGACAGAGGTCGATGACCTCTGGATCACGCCGTAGAATGAGAGTCGATCTGCCATTGTCATAGACGTCGAGTAACGACGGATGGATTGGGAGGAGGCCGTAGACGAGGCCTTTATAGGAGGGGGATGAGCGTCGATTACGTAGGAAGAGGAAGCTACAGTGGCCATAACGGCTGAAGGAGGTGGCGATGGCCATTTCGCGTGGGGGGGAGGCGTTGCAAGCTAACGGAGGGGAGGAGATGGTCATGTGTGGAGCACGTGATCGAAGTGGGAGTGCCAGCTCACGTACTTTGCACATGACCAAAGAGGGTCGATGACTGAGTTTGGGTGCCACATGGCACGCTCAAGGCCTGCCACGTGTTACCTCAAAAAAATAAAAAATAATGAGAAAGAAAAAAGGAAAAGAAAGAGAAGGAAACATAGGATCAAAAATTTTCCTTCACAAAAGTACTTCGTCTCGACGAGATCTACAACTTTCATGAAGGACTAAAAGCAAAAAAACGTCAACTATGCAAAGTGGTATTTTTGGTGGTTCTCCATGTGTATAGAAAACCAGCTTTTTGGGACTTTGTAATTTTTGGTGGTTTTAAAGAGGATAAAAATCTAGAAAAAATGATAAAATAAAAGACACTTAATTACACATTAATCTAATTTTTTGGTTTTTTTAATAAATAAGAAAATATGGAAATAAAATAGAAGTACGAAATATGAGAATTTTGTACAAACTCACAAAGGTTACTTGGACACATTCAGTTTCTTTGATTTCAGTCTTGATTTAGATTTGGTATTTATGCCGATTGATAAAACCTTCATCAAAGAACATAAAAAAGAAATAAAATAAATAGGTTAATTATGTACATAAAAACTCAGGTCAAAATCGCAAAAAGATAAAATACGCAAAAAGAGGCCCAAAACTCAACATTCACAATGAGCTCTAAATTTTACGAAATTGGTCTTATTTTGAAGGTATTTAAAAAATGTACTTTAAAAGTGAGTAGAACAAAATCGGACACTGTATAATGAAGATATGTGTGTTTGGTTTGTCATATGTGAAATTAGGCTTTGGGTTTATTTGCCACTTATTTGGGTTAGTAATTTTTTTGAATTTTTTATTTATTCTTGTTAATAATATCTACACAATTGAGGTGGTTTTATATCAATCGTAGTTAGATGAATTAAATAAAAATAGGGAAAGTTGGCTGCTTTTTAGGTCAAATTAAACATGGATTTTGGTTCCTTATTTTATGCAATTATGCATGATGAAATGACATTGCGAGTATTATTTACACATGTATGAATGCTAATGGTGCAATATTTATGATTAAATGCATACAAATTTTGGGGAACATAGCATAATTGATCAATTTTAGCATGATGAACTGAGATTCTTCATACCCATATACTTAAAACATGATCATCCCCGAGCATCAATGAATGGACGACTTAGTTGGATAAATCCATGATTATGCAAGTGAATTTTTCAAGGCTCAATTTGTCGAAGACCCTTAACTTGAGTGATCCTAAAACTATAGGCTCAACCATGCTTTAATCAAAAGGAATGCAACTTCTCTATTTATCAGACTCTCTGTTGTACATAAAATATAAGGATATGACTTTTAGTATATTGCAATCATGAGAGTCGAGTCAAGATGTCACCCAAGGTCCTAGTCCAGGAGACTCTCCTCTACCATCGTCTCATTAGTTTGTCAGACTTGAAAGTGAAGATGAATGACCAGAAGATGGAGGGAACATGATTGTGTTAATTTTTCTCTCCCACACATTGGAACAAGGGGACTCTTGAATGCCTTATTACTCAACACATGTAGATTTTTGTTTATTGATCAATGTATCCGTCAAGAGAATTATGAGTCGTCTGCACTTATTTTCCTCGGAGTACACCGGGGTGTGTCTCTTTTGATTATCTAAGATACCTTCGACACCCATACTTGTATCACTCTATGATGCAGAGCCCTTTTTGTGCTAACCTGACTCCTTGGTCCTAATAGTGTTTGGTCCAAGTGGACATTTTGAAATGGTTGGGAGCGCTCGCCTTTGGTGGAAGCTCAAAGAATTTGTAGTTGTAATGATTGAGCTTTTCTTTGTATACTTCTTTCTTTCTTTTCCTTTTTGGCTAGCTCCACTACTTTTACCAAGAGTTGGCATACAATGATCAACAATTAAATTAGGTTTCATCACACCCTATCACATTGGTAAATATCAAAGAAGCATGCGAACTTTTTCACATAATGGCTATGGTTTTGCTGACACTCAGGTTTCTTGAAGCCTTCATTAAATTTATCCCATCCTCGAGTATCATTGAATCAGGTCTAAACTCAAATCTCCAGTCCCGGTTCCTCAATTGATAACTCGACTCATCTCATCAGTCATGCAGTTGTGAAAGTGATGTGCTGATCATATTCTTTTGAAGGCAGAGATGAAGAGTCCATTATAGCGCTCAAATCTTTTAAACTGGAGAAGTGTGGATTATCAAGTTTCAAAAACCCTAATGAATAAGGTTGGTTAACTCTGACTCTCAAGATCTCAAAAATCAAGTTTCCTTAAATCTTTTAAACCTTGAGTAATAGTGAATGTGTCAGGAATACACCAACTAGAGAATGTATGAGATGCACGAGATGCTGAAAGAAATGCAAGACCATGAGTGATTTTTTATGCAATAATGAATAAGAAACCATTTTTTGCTTTTTTCGTGTTTTTTATTTTTTTCTAATAGGTATTATTTACAGAAAGAATTTAGTATAATATACATAATGAACACAACTTGCACCCATACCCGATTTTAGATGAAAACAATTAAGCACGAGCTATGGATAGAGTATATAGAAAATATACAAACACCCTCCCCCATACTTAGCTTGTGTTATATTCTCATGGCACAAAGAGAAATGTAGACATAGCTCGTACTAAGTATAGTTGAGAAAAAAGAAAAGAAGTCTATATACCCCCCATACTTAGACTTTTGAGGGAATAAGCATAGCAGAAAAGCATGAAATGAGGTAGTCGAGGGTGAGGAGAAATAATAGAAGTGAAGCATACACAACGGTACCGGACCCCTTATACCTAGGCTCATGTCAACCTAAATATGACCGGATAATTACAAATGGGGATCCAAGTAGATTTACATATGTAAAAGGTCAATGAGGTTTGCGACATACCTTCTTGTGAGATTGGGGTGGAAGATAGTATGAAGATGTTGAGGGTGATGAAGAGGGGGAGGATGAAGAGGACCAGGCAGAGTCATCCTCAGAAGAATAGTAATCGTATGCAGAGGATCTCCAACTATTGTCAAGTAGAGGAAAGTACCCTTCGATCATGGTTGTACTTATCGCACTTATATAATGAACCACTTCAGGACTGGACGAGGACTCTTCAGAAATCGTGTGGTGTCTAAGGTCAAAGTTGACTTTCTTGGTCAGTTTGTTTCCTTGAGAAGCATTGGCAGGAAGATGGATAGTCTTTATCTCCCTATCTTGAGTAACTGATGTGGCATTTATGAGTTCCTCATCAGATGAATACCCGTAAAAGTCGACCAATTCTTGTAGGGTTATACGCGGCTTTGGACGAGGGAGCATATTTCTGTTGGTTTTGTGATTGTTGGCAGGTGTTGTTGATGTCGCCTCCTGATAATCATGAATTTTGGTGACATCTGAGGTTTCCTGAGTTAGTTCTTGTATGGTTCAATTATATCATGAATTAATGTATTAGACCACTTAAAAAATCGTGGCATTCCTTAGAGATATGGTCCAATTCTTCGTAAGCTCATAAATAATGTTTCCTCCTAGGAGCAGTTGTTGGGTGGGAGGTGAGGTGAGAATCAGATGTTTGTCCAACAGTTGGTTTCATGGGTGCCTCTCCTAGGGCATGTGTCACCATTTCATGAGGAGAGGTATGATCATGTGAAGCATTTGTCTCCTGGTCAAAACTGTTGGTTTCAAGTCGGGTTTCCTCAGAGCAGGTCGTGTCATTGAAGCTTTGAGCATTGTGGTCTGAGTTCGAAAAATTGATGTCCTAGGTCTCACAATCGAAATTGCTTTAACAGAGGTGAAGAACGGCTTTCCTAAAATGATAGGAGATCAGACAACTTTCCGGGGTGCTCAATGTCAAGGACAATAAAGTCCACCACTATATGTTTGTCACATCAAAAATTTACGATGATCGAAATGATCCCCCACAGTCTTTGGTAGATCGATCAGGAAATTGAATGATCACCCTTGTCTTTTTGAGTTGTCCGAGTTTGAGTTGGTCAAAAATAGACTTGGGGATGATGTTGAGTGTAGAGTCATTGTCTAACCGAACATGAGTGAATAAGGTATCCTCAATTTCACATGTGATCCGATCAACTGCTCGACTTTGTGGCTTTTGATTTTGTGATTCATCACCAAAGAGTTGTCCATAGATATGACATAATATTTAGTCCTTGATCATTTCTTGCCCGTCTTTTTAGGGTTTAGCCGACTTTTCTCAAATCGCTTAAAATCGGGCACATATTCTATGGCCTTGGTCAATGGAAGCTCTAAGATCAGACTTTCGCAAAATGCTTCCATTTCAAAATTGTCTATTTTTTTGAATTTTCTACTTTTTCAATTTTTTGGTATTTTTATGAGATGGTCAGTAAGGAGGTCAGAGGTCTGTGGTGGTTGTGCCTGATTGTGAGTTACATGATGATTTTATGGTCTGCAAGGTGGTGGCTTTACTTCTTCTGAATTCTGCATCGACTGAATTCTTGTCTGCTCTATGATTAATTTAAGTAATCTCATCCTCAAACATCTCATGACTTGTGATTGAATAATCATTCTCCATATGTCGTGATTCTGACATGTAACATTGAGTAGAGTATTGATTATTCATATTCGTTATGGTCTGGTCATGAGTCACATTTCCTTCACTCTAGTTTTCTCATGAATTGTCGAAGGAAAATTGTTTGTACTCAGGAAGATAGTCAGCTTGAGTAAGGGGTGGTTCAAGAGGTTGGAAGTCCATAGTAACCACAAATCTTGTTTCTCTGTCAATATTGGTTACTCTATTTTCCATTCTCAATTCTATTCGCTCTCGTGTGTCCATAAGATTGTCAGAATGTGAGAGAGGTATGTTCCATGAAGAAGTGTGGGCATAAGGTGGGATGTATGGGAGGGAAGAGAATGATGGCTGAGGGGACCAGGTTTAAAGAGTAGGTTCCCCTGGAAAGTGTGAGAAGAAGGATATCGGGACATGGTCGTGGAGACCATGTAGGAAGGCCATTATGTCAACATCTTCTCAGGAGAGGAATGGAATGATTCGTGGACCACAATTTGCTTGCCATTGTAAGGTCTTTGGTGCACACAAGTCAAACACAAAACAAACACGTAGATTCACCCACTCGACACTTGTGAAGGCACGTCAGGGTTCGGTCGCTTATCTTTTTAATTTTAATTTAATGACAAAACAATCTTGAAGATTAAGTGGAGCTATTAGGTGTCGAAATTTTTCACAAAGACTGTCCCGAGTTTATACAACTAGTAGCATCTACTTACAGCCAATATAGGTGTAAGTGCGGGCTGTAAAAATATAGCTAACCATTACTTGAGGATGGAGCCTTACACGATGTCCTCTAAACCACCCACTCTGCTAAGGGAAGTCAGACTATAGAACGACTACCCAAAACCCTCACTGAAAAGTAGCTATTTGTTTCTAAAAATAGTAGTCTGAATGAAAATTTCCGGTTTTTAGCTCTATCCTAGAGGTGTGATCTTGTCCTTACAAATAATGAGTGAGTTATTCTCCACCAGACACAAGGGTTAATTTTATGTCAAATTTATTTACAGTCACCTTGATTAGCAGACCTGATTTTAAATTAAGGTTATCATTAATTTCTTTAAATGAGACAAAAATTCACGCCTAACGAACAACCTCAATTCCTTTAATTCCCAAGTTGTAAAAACTAAGGGAAAATCGAAAAAACCAATTCAATTGTAAATCAATTATGCATGCTTAAGAAGGAGACTTACAGTTATTCCTTGTGTTCTTCATGCGGTATGCAATACAAGGAATTTTTAAAATTTACACTGAATGATATGCACAGATGAAATCACCCGAAGCAGATAGTTTTATTAGCGGGAAAGAATTGA
Source organism: Ottelia alismoides (assembly GCA_037367405.1). Taxonomy (NCBI): domain Eukaryota; kingdom Viridiplantae; phylum Streptophyta; class Magnoliopsida; order Alismatales; family Hydrocharitaceae; genus Ottelia; species Ottelia alismoides. The sequence continues at coordinate 189,930 of JAZKJV010003406.1, forward strand.
TTAAAAATTTGGCTATGTTGAACGATCTACTAGTGCATATAGTTAGTGAGAAGTATGTGTCCTAAAATTTACAAGCACAAGCAAAAATAATTCTACTCTAGTGTATGTGCTCCTAAATTCTACGCCATACCACAGAGAGTCCAGACTGAATTACTACAAATTATCATGGTTCATAGAGAGGGACCATATGAATAATGCAGAAAATTAAACTATCTAAGCTCTCTCTCACAAAATTAAAATTCAATCTTCTTTACAGATCCTTGAATTATATCCAAAAATCGCTCCGAGTTGTCTGTAAAGAAAGAAGATGCGGTTAGTATTTATAGAAAGAGATATGCAAAATAAAATGCAAAAAAAATGCACAAAAAATGACACATAAATTAATTTCACAAAAATTAATTATAGAAAATAATTTAAAACCCTAAAAATACATCATTCCTTGCTAATGATGCCATTTGATGAGATCGAATTTCGCCTCTTTAATAATAAGGACTTGTAGTATAGGAGGCGAAAAATGATTCATCAAAAAACATAATCTTTGAATATTGTGGAAAGTTTATAATTGGCAAGTCTACCAAGGTCGAACACAGGGAACAATGATTTTTAGTTGTGTGGTTTTAAATTATTTTAGATAATTAATTAAATGCTATGTTAATCTATGTGTCAGGAATAAAAAAAGGAGGACTGAAATGCAATGATGCAAATGCGAGCAAAGAAGATGAGGGTTCAAGATCCATGATTTTATTTAATTTTAATCCTCAATTAAAATAGTCAGTTAATCCTCAATTAATCACAGATTGAAAGAGCAGAAATATTTATCGAAGCGAATCCAAGCTGCAGGCTAAATGACCAATATACCGAAGATTAATCATGTGACAAAGAGATTGCTTGTTAATTTGACACCAAATGTTCATGTGATTAATCCTCAAAGAATAATCATTAATAATACATAATTAAATCTCACAATCTGTCATTGAATGGGTCTAGAAAAATAAACAATAAGATTCGCCAAATTAGATCTCCTCAAATAAATTTCATCTCATAAATTGTGAATAAATTCCTCATAATTCATGCCCCTGCTAATTTGAGTATGATAAATTATCGAAGAGAAGTAATCAAATTCAAATCCCTGCAATCGAGTCCTTGCAAATATCAATCAATAGATCTCTCGATAAACTATTGCACAGATAAGTCAGAATGCAGCCTACATAGATTAAATAAGTTCGTCAAATAATTATCATTAATAATGAGCTTCTGATCTGTCCATAAAGTGTACAATATGATATGATGAAAATAGCTTCAAAATGATATATTATATGCTAAAATCGGAGTTCGTATGAGAAAGATATGCTAAAATGAAATAATAGGGACTAAATGCAATAAAATAAATATATTCTTCTCAAAATAGCCCCTGGAGGACTTATGCAATATAGAAAACTCGTTGGGCTTTTATTGCAATTTTTTCAGTGAGTCGTGTGCAAGGCACGTAATATTGAGGTGAGTGTGTAGCCCTTCTTTCAATTTCTAAAACCAAGGGGTGACTGGATGTAAATTGTCCAAATGGCACGTGCAATGCATGTGCTCTCAGCTGGCGAGGGGTCTTGTGCAATTTTATGGAAATGAAGGGGGCTCGATGCAATTTCCCCTTGTTGCTCACGTGCCCCACACGTGAGGGGGAAGAGATGGGCATCTGGCTTGAAATCCTGGAAGTATGAAGGGGCTTGATGCAATTTTACCCCCACCTCACATGCTCCTTACGTGAGGGGGAGGTTGGGAGGCTGGTGCGGGCCACATGTCGACTGGAGGGTTGGCGTACGGATCGAGGCAGGCGGAGGAAGCGTCATCAGTTGGGCTCTACAGGCGATCGGCGAAGTGGGTGATTGTGCCGTAAACAGCCTCACATAGGAGTTGTGGAGGACAATCGCGACCAAGCAGGCGTCTGTTGCTGAAGCACGGGCTCCGAGGGGTTCAAAGGCGCTGCTCCAAGCGAGGGGAAGGGTGGTGGGTCACCTGTTGCTGGAGCAGCCATGCGAGGTGATGACAGAGAGGGGTGCTGGCTCCGAGGTAGACACAAGGCAGAGGAGTGCGGGCCGCGCAGCTCTGAAGGGTCGGCGAAGCAGCGGTCGTGGGTTATGCGCGCAGTGGCCGAGGTTGCGAAGCTCCATGGTAGAGATGAAGGTGGTGGAAGGCCACAACAACGCAGGAAGAAGGAGGTGACAACGATCGGCGTGGAAGGCAATCATGGAAGATTGGGTAAGGTGAAGTGTGAACAGTGCGTGGAAGGAGGTGATGCGGTGGTGCGATGGTCGGGGAACAGGGGAAGGAGAAGGTCGCCAGGAAGGTGGACGAGAGGCTAAGGCCCCGCCGGTCTTCCCCTCAACAGTGGGCTATCACGATGATGCTTGGCTGCGAGAAGCAGAGACAGAGGTTGATGACCTCTGGATCTCGTCGCAGAATGGGAGTCAAACTGCCGTTGTCACCGACGTCAAGTAGAAAGGGCATATGGATTGAGAGGAGGCCGGAGACGAGGCCTTTATAGGAGGGGCAAGGGCGTCGGTTACGGAGGAAGAGAGAGCTGTGGTACCCATAACAGTCGGAGGAGGTGGCGATGGTCGTTTCGCGCGGGGGGGGGGGGGGGGGGGGTTGCATGCTGACGGAGGGGAGGAGATGGTCACATGCGGAGCACGTGACCGAAGTGGGAGTGTCGGGTCACGTGCTCTGCACGTGACCAAAGAGGGCTGATGAGCGAGTTTGGGTGCCATGTGGCACGCCCAGGAGCCGCCACAAGTCAGCCCAAAAAAATTTAAAAAATAATGAGAAAGAAAAAGGAAAAGAAAGAGAAGGAGATCTCGAATAGAAAATTTTCCTTCACAAAAGTTGTTCGTGGAGGAATAGGAAGCAAAAAAGGTCAACTATGTAAAGTGATATTTTTGGTGGTTCTCAATGTGTATAGAAAACCGGCCTTTGGGACTTTATAATTGTTTTATGTTTTTAAAGAGGATAAAAAATCTAGAAAAATACGATAAAATAAAATACACTTAATCACACATTAATCTATTTTTTAGATTTTTAATAAATAAGAAAATAGAGAAATACAATAGTAGTACAAAATAAGAGAATTTTGTACAGACTCACAAATGTTACTCGGACACAGTCAGTTTTTTTATTTTAGTCCTGATTTAGATTTGGATTTTTATGATGATTGATAAAACTTTCATCAAAGAATATAAATAATAATAATTAAAATAAAATGGGTTAATTATGTACATAAAAACTCAGGTCAAAAATCGCAAAAAATAAAATGTGCAAAAGAGGCCCAAACCCAACTTTCACATACGAGCTCATAATTTTATGAAATTGGTCTTGTTTTGAAGACATTTGAAAATGGAGTACTTTAAAAGTGAGTAGACCAAAATCGAACATTGTATGAGGAAGATACGTGTGTTTTAGTCTGTCTGATGTGAAATTAGGCTTTGGATTTATTTATCACTTGTTTGAGTTAGCATTTTTTGTATTTTTATTGTTCTTATTAGTAATATCTACACAATGGATGTAGTTTTATGTCAATCAGAGTTAGGATGAATTAATTAAAAATAGGGAAAGTTGGTTGCTTTTTAGGTCAGTTTACACTTGGATTTTGGTTCCTTATTTTTGCAATCATGCATGATGAAATGCGAATATTATTTACATATGTATGATTGCTAATGATGCAATATTGATGATTAAATGCATATGGATTTTGGGAAACATAGCCTAATTGACCAATTTTAGCATGATGAATATGAGATTCATCAAGTTAGTCTCAGCTTGGCTTGCATTCAAGGCTCTGTTTTTAAGGAAATTATACCCAATGAGTAGAATTAACCAAATGAGGATCAAACTCACAAACTTCACCTAGTACCCAAATGAATCATTTCATGAAACCTAGGAAAGGTTTACGGACTTAATATAGAAATGATCAAGGCACAACAGTAGTAAGACGATATTGGTCCAGGTCTGATCCTTGAAATGCAAGGGTTAGTGAGTGCTTCTTATGGAGGAAGCTACATGGGCCAACATGAAGATGTTGTCTATAAGGTGTTCTAAAAGTTAGCTGACACAAGCCGTGCACATACCACTAGCCAGGCATACACGCCCAACCCCCTTACACTCTCATCAAACGAATGGGAAAGATGACTATGAATAATCTGTCCTCCGACCATAGCTCAGACATGGGACTTATAGTCAATAAGCTCATAGTGGTAGAACAGATAAATAAGAAGGTGGACGAGCTCTATAAATTCACCATTTTGGAGAGTCTTCCCAAACTTTCCAAGCAGGTGGAGGAACTGGTTGACAAGGTATCTAAAATCCAGATACCTACCTTGACTACATCATTTGCCCTTGTACATCAGATTCACTACATTCAAGGGCAAGGGATAGGGCAACAGAGCAATTGAGGTGGGGACTTATCCTACGCCCATTAAATTATACCGAAGAATACTCTGCTCAGACAGTTTACGAGGAACCTCCACAAGTGATGGAGATAAATAGACAATCTTGACCCCATCAACCGACAGGAATCCAAATCGGCTCTGAACCCTCATCCTTCACGGTCTCATCATGGCTATCAGCAACACCAATAACAACAACGACCTTACCAGCAGTCCTAGGCCAAGCAGGGCCAACGGTCTTCCTCTTCCGCCTCTCCTGACCAGAGATTTATGGGCGAATTGCATGATATGAGAGTCAATATTAATCGACTTTCAATATGGAGAGACGAGTTCACTGCACCCCAAACCTCCATTCTCGCTCAAGTCCAGTCTAATACAAATAGCCTAGAACACAAAATTTTAGTATTATACTCAGAATGTTCTTTATCTGAATACGAGATCTTATCACATGATTCCAGAAATCATATATCTCTTAGGAGTGGAAAGACAGTAACCATGCTTGATCAAGCAAGGGAACGCGATGACATAACCTCAATGTCCACACATGAACATACATATGGGGATGAAGAGGAAGAGAGCCATCCAACACCAACATGAGAGCACCAAAATACCATGGAATCAAGTGAGTCTGAATCCGAGGAGGATACACCACAACAACAACAACCCTCACATCATCAATAGCAATTTTCATTTCAGAGTCTTGTCGTAAGTCCGAGTCAGTGTCATGTACAGAATGTTGTTTTTAATAATAGTGATAATTCAATTCCTAAACTTGATCACTCAATCCCTTTCCCCGGTGCTCTAATGATGGGAAAGAAGAAAAACATAAAAATCAAAAAAGGATAAAGAGATGGCATGAATCTACAAAGAAAATATCAAGATCACTTTATCCTTAGACGAGATGATAGAGAGAGACCCTACATTCAGGAAAATATCCAAAGGTGAGATGCACACCAACATGGGTTAACAGAAAGAACTCGAGCCAAACAAAGAAACATATTCTCTCTGTCGCAACATCCCATCTAATCTGCAATGAGCTCCCTAGAAAGAAGAGGGACATGAGCGCACATTTTGCGACGAGTCAGATCAATGACATCAAGTTTGCAATAACCTTATTAGACAACGTGTCCTCCATTAATCTCATGCTCGTTACACTATTTGAGCAATTGTATTTGGGTCCTCTTAGTAAGTCAAGATCCATACTACAATTTGCAGACACGTCAACTGAGAGACCCAAGGTTGAGATTACGAACGTTGTGATCAACATCAAGGGGCACGATTATCCAATGTACTTCACCATCCTAGATATGGAAGTCTCTAGAAATTGGAAGGATTCCCAGATGATCTTAGGGCGGTCTTTCCTAAGGATCACAGGAGCCCTATTTGACTACACTTCTGGGAGGATCCAATTTGGAGATGCTGAGATAGAAATGAAGCAGATAATATTTCAAAGGCCTCATTCAGAATCTAGCACCGAGTCTACTTCTTTCGGGTCTGAGGCAGAATGCAGCATAGTCACTACACTTGGGCCCTAGAGACAGAACTCAACCGCAGTTGAAGAAACACTCTCATCTGGAGAGGATATTGTCAATATTGTATTTGCCAGCCATCACCCTACACTTTTGGAGACTTAGAGGTCTACCTTGACATGTTGGTCCCATTTTTCTCAGGACAAGCCAGGAGTGAGGAAGACATGTCGGATGCAGCTTTTGCCAAAATAAGACACATCTTTGGCGACCCGACTCCCGAAGTTGTTCAGTTGGTGGAAGCAGAAACAACACAGATTCTAGCCACAACTACAACACAACCAGACTCAGCAATGATAAAACTAGATTATGCTGGAGATTATCAGATCTCCAAGGGGATTAAGCCTGCTCTATGTTCACACCATATATACCTTGATAAATATGCCAAGCCATCCCATGAATTCCAGCGTAAGCTGAATCCAAACTTATGGGAAGTGGTGAAGACTGAGATAGAGAAATTGTGTGGAGCGGGATTCATCTATCCCATTTCGGACTCCAAGTGGGTGGTCCCTTTACACGTAGTCCCAAAAAATAGGACTCCAGATCATCACCAATGAGGAAGGAGAAGAGATCACGACATGAGTACCCACATCATGGCGTGTCTATGTGGATTACAGATGCTTGAATGCCGCAATAAAGGACCACTTCCCATTGCCAGTTATTGATCAGATATTAGAGAGACCGGATGGCCGATGGGAGGGAATACTTCTTCTTTTTGGATGGGTACTCAGGCTACAATCAAGTAGCCATCGCCCCTGAGGATCACGAAAAGACAACATTTACTTGTCCATTCAGTACTTACGCATTCAAACACACGCCTTTTTGGTCTCTACAACGCCCATGACACTTTTCAGCGGTGTATGATTGTTGTATTTGCTGAAATAGTGGGAGATTTCCTGAAATTATTTATGGATGGCTTCTCGGTTCATGGAGATTCATTCGATGATTGTCTTGCATACATAGACCGAGTCCTCAAGAAATACAGGGAAGTGAATTTAGTACTATCCTGGGAGAAAAGTCACTTCATGGTGACGGAGGGCATCGTGTTGGGTCATGACATATCTAAGAAGGGACACTAGGTTGACCCAACCAAGGTGTATGTGATCAAGAAACTTGAGCCACCAACCAACGTGAAACAAGTACGGTCTTTTCTAGGGCATGTCGGATTTTATCGGAGATTTGTCAAGGATTTTTCTAAATTTGCTGATCACCAATTGAGCTCTTAGAGAAAGACATTGAGTTCGTTGTATATCATAAGTATCTTAAGGCTTTCGAGCTATTAAAAAGAACGATCATAGAGACTCTCATACTACGAGCCCCTGATTGTCTCTTCCCTTCGATATCATGACTAATGCCACTGATTTTACAGTAAGGGTTGTGTTAGGAAAGGGGAAAGATGGAATCCCATTTGTTATTCACTACGCAAGCAAAGTTTTGGATCTAGCTCAAAAGAACTATACTATGACAAAAAAGGAAATGCTTGTCGTAGTCTTCGCCTTGGAAAATTTCATATCTCTAATTCTCGGGTCTAAGGTGACAGTATTTACATATCACTTAGCCATCCGATATTTAATGGTAAAGAAAGACATAAAGTTGTGTCTTCTTAGATGGATTCTCCTCCTCTAAGAATTTTGATTTGGAAATTAAAGACAAGCTTGGCGTAAAGAACATGGTGTTTGATCATCTATCCCATATTAAGCAAGACAAAGCTCCTGAATCAGAAACAATATGAGAATCCTTTCTAGACGAGTCAATTTCTATTATTTACTCTCTCATGTGGTATGTCGACATGGTTAACTATCGTGTCTCCAAGAAAGTTCCCCAGGATTGGCCCAAGAACAGAATTGATCGACTTAAGTTGGAATCCAGACATTACCATTGGGAGGATCTGTTCCTTTTCTTTGAAGGACCGGACTGTATATGGAGAAGATGTATTCCTCACGAGGAACACCGAAGTGTCCTCACTCGGTGCCACACCTTGGAGGCAGGAGGACACCACTTCGAGAAGATGGCCACTAAGAAGATATTACAATGTGGGTTTTTATTGGCCAACCTTGTTTAAGGTTGCTTACAATTTTATCAGGTCGTGCCCGGTGTGTCAGCAAATGGGAGGGATCATTGGTCCCAAAGATGCCATTTCCATGTAGCTAGTAATCATTTGTGATGTATTTGATGCATGGGGAATTGACTTTATAGGCTCATTCCCTAACAACTATAGATTTGAATATATTCTTCTCGCGGCAGACTATTTACCAATGTAGGTCGAGGCTATCCCTACTTGAGCCGCAGACAACAATACCATCTGTAAGTTTCCAAAATATCATATTATTTCGAGGTCTGGGATTCCAAAAGTTCTAATATTTGATGGGGGTAATCACTTTGTCAATAGGGAGGTGAAGAAGTTGACCAAGGACTACGACATAGAGCACTGTGTCAATAGCCCTTGCCATCCACAATCTAATGGAATGGTAGCGATGTCGAATAGGGAGGTCAAATGAATTTTATAGAAGCTAATCCGCCCTGGCAGGAAGAACTAGTCCCAACTCCTGGACCAAGTTATATAGGCTTACATGACGGCTTACAAGACACTATTGGGCACCTCCCCATTTAGAATGGTCTTTGGCAAGCCATGTCATTTGCCCGCAAAATTAGTGGACAAATCAAAATGGGAAATCAGAAAGATCAACTATAATTATCTTCAAGGAAAGAATAATAGATATATGGATCTGAATGAGCTCACGAATGTCAGAAACCATGCCTATGAAAACAACACAATCTATAAGGACAAAGTGAAGAAACAACATGATAAACACATCAGAACTAAGAACTTTGTCCCATGACAAGAAGTGTGGTTGTTTAATGTAAGATTGAAGATCTTCCAAGGGAAGTTAAAGTCAAAAAGGACATGACCACTCATCATCAGGGAAGTAAACAATAATGGAAGTGTGGCAATTTTTGAGACAATAGACATTGTAAACACTTTCCTAGTTAGTGGACAACTGCTTAAGCACTTCGTTGAATCATTTGAGCAGTTGGTCTACATTAAGCAGATATTATTCACATGGAGCATGGATTCAGACGAAAGACTCCCATGGACTGTGTGAACCTTGATACATGAAGTCGTCCTCTTCGGTGTAGCTAGAAGATTCAACCAATCACTTGTATAATCCATCTCAAATCTACTCGGTCCTCCACATGTGAGTACTCTTCCATGCTTAGGCTGACCAAATCCTAAGTATGGTAGGGCTAATATCATTGTATACATCACTTATATCCCTTCTTCGCACCATCGACCGCCTCATTTATCGCTCTTCTATTGTACTTAAGCACTCAAAAGCCTAAGTATGGGGGACGTCGACCTCCTATTTTTGTCACTCAACTATATTTGGTACGAGCTATGTCTTCATTCCACCTAATGCCATGAGGACACAACACATGCTAAGTATAGGGGGTATATATTCTATTTACTGTACGCATAACTCGTACTTTAATTGTTTTCAAACAAAAAATTGAGATTTGGTAAGTTTTGTGTATGATATGTATACTATACAAAATTTCTGTGTATTTGTAAAAATTAGGGGGTATAACAAACTTATAGAAAAAAAATCCTTTTAGTGACAATTCTGACTACTTAATTTAGAAATGACTAGGTACTTTTCAGTGAGGGAACTACGATCTCCCTTAGCAAATTGAGTGGTTAAAGGACAATGCATAAGGCATCGTCTTGAAGTAAAACGGGTAGTCGTTCTATGGTCCGTACATACACCCATACTGGTTGAAAGTAGAGGCAAGTTGTATGAGTTCGGTTCAGTCATTATGTCATTCTAATCTTCAAACATGTTAAAAAAATAACAAAAAATAAAAAAATTAACTAATTTAAGGTTTTAATTCACTGACTCATTCACTTCACGTAAGACTTGTGTATTCCAAACTACTTTGTTTAGAGTGACACTTGAGTCCAGGTCATATCACTCTTTTCGTTAGGGCCCTACAACATAATTATTCAACATCCCTAATTAGAAGATATATGTGCTATGTTGCATATAATCTCATAAGCTTGAAGAAAAATGACCAGCACAACACTTGCACGATGACATAATCTTTGTGACAAGTCAATGTTTCTCCCGAGGAACTAGAATGAGACGCTTTGAGTTTAGATCTGATTCTTGAGAATGGGACTTGAATGAGGGTCATGTCATGAAACCTGAGTGTCAGCACATAAGCCAGTAAGGGGACAAGGTCCCTATGCTAATATTGACTTAACACAGGTGCCAATTTGTGTAAAACCCCTTAAATATATGGATAATCATGCGCCAACTTGTTAAAAGCAACAGAGCTAGCTAAAAATAAAATAAAAGAAGTGAAAGAAAAGTTATCACTACAAAGATACATTCAAATGAGCTTCCACCAAAGGCGAGCGCTCCCAACCTTTTCAAAATGTCCACTTGGACTAAAGCTATTAGTTCGAAGGAGTCGGATGGGTATCCAAAAAGGGCTCTGCATCGTATAGTAATAAAAGTTTGTGTGTTAAAGGTATAACAGATATTCAAAAGAGACACACCCCCATGAATTCCCAGGAAAACAAGTGACGACGACTCCAAAAATCTCTTGACAAACATGATGATTCACAACCAAAAATATATGTGTGTATAATAAGGCACCCGAGAGATCCTTGATCCGATGAGAGGAGAAACGGAACGACACAAGCATACTTCATCCATACTTGACCTGATCATCATTACACTTTCAAGTCTGACAACTAAAGAGACAATGAATTAATGAGAAACTTTATCATTGAACCGGAGTCGAGAATTAGGACCTTAAGAGAGCCTATTAGACTAGGGCTTAGGAGAAGCAAAGACTCTACGCAAGAAAATGAAGTCAACACCTTAAAATCATACCTTCTATACATATGTATCAAGGGAGATTCTGATAATTAGAAATATTGAGGTCCTTTTGGATAAGATTTGGATAGACTTAGATTTAAGGAGTCACCTGAAATTTGTGGGATGGTATTCAAGTTTTATATTCACATTTACACAGTCAGGGATTCAACCTTCTAACCCATTAAAATTTGCTTGGGGACAAGCAAATATCTAAGTATATGGATGTGATGAATCAATGATTCATCTACTTTATATAAGGATCTTAGCAAAATTTCCTTGTTAATTCACTAATCAAATCCCATAAAATTATTCACTAACAATGCATGAAATTGGGGTTAAAACATGTAATTAAATAACCTTATTTTTTACCTTGATTAATCTTGTTATTTTATGTGCAAAAATAAAATATTTTGACTTATTTCTTTCTCATTTGTATTTTAATTAACAAAATAATTGGGCATTAAGAAACAAAATCCATAAAAATCACAAAGTCTAGAGAAAACAAAAAAAAGCGAGCTTGTATAGTTTGTATGTATTTTATCTTTGTTTATTTTCTACTTTTCTAACCTATGAAAAATAAAAATTAGATTAATTACGTATATATTGTATATAAATTAATCTTATACTTAAAATCTAATTAAAAAAATCACAAAACATCAAATATAGGGGTTAAGTGGCAATTAATACTTATACCAAAAATGTATTTTGTACAGATAACTTCTTTTGCTCTTTGGCCCTTCATGAAAGTTTTAGATTTCATTGAGACCAATAACTTTCATGTTGACCACTTTTTAATTATTACTTCATTATATTTTTTTCCTTGTTTTGTGTTATTTCCCTATAGTCAATGTTTTGGTCAAACTTTTGTGTCACGTTGCCGCTTCCCAATCATCAACACGCACCCATCCAACCCCGCCAGCTGACTGGGTCAGCGTACTTTGTCCGCTAGCACCCTCTATCCCTGGTCGTAGGATCAGATCTGATCCAACAACCATGGTTCTTCCCCACCTACACTTATCACCCCATGCGCCGCACACCTGACCCTTCCTCTACCGTTGGATCTCAGCCGATCTAATCGCATTAGTCCATCTTCTTCCTCCGCCCACCACCTCCTCCGAGTGTTACACGCCATTGCTTTCTCCCTCGAATCCCCAACACCCCTCGCCATCATTCACCGAGATCACACCTTGCATGTAAAGTACGTTCACCTGCCATCTTCGTCGAGCCATCAAACCTCCCTCCATCGGCCAAAACGGTTTCACATCGATCACTTATATAATCGTCGCCACCACCTCCATTCCTCATATCCACCAACTTCTATATTATCCCTTCCATTCCGACCCTCCTCCCGGTGACAACAGGTGTAGGAAATCTTCGTCGGTGACGCCGAGGCAGAGATCTTGGTGAGACTGCAACTTCCTTCTCGATTGTGGCGCAGCTTCGTGTAGCTGTAGAGCTCAAGCTCCTTCTCGCAGGAGCTTTTGAGCGAAGACCCCCAAGAGCTTCATCTCCTCTCCCAACCATGCGAATCACTCCAATCCATGGAGTTTCAGCTGCGCTCCGGCATCGCCATTCAATGCCTCTCCCTCCAAGTAGTCTTCTGCATCTTGTCCCTTGTTATTTCACCAAATTTTATCATACACTCACGCTCATCTGAGACCATCATGAGATTCTCAAAAGCTTCGCGGCATCTCCCTCATCCTCGCCTACACAACCGCATTTCCCCCTTCCTTCTCTGTAACCCTTTCACCAAGCTCTGCCTCCAGTTCTCCACCTCCTACCGCTCGACTAGGACCTCCATCACACTCCCTTTCATCATGCTTTCACCTTCTAACCTTGCAGGGCCCTCTTTTCCTTTACTGATCGGACGAAGTCGAGCTGCTCCGTTCATCTCCTCTGCCTATGATGACCCAACACCATCTTGCCACCTCAGCCATCACAACATCCTTGCACCGCCATCAACACCTTCGCAAAAACTTCCTGAGCTTCCAGGATCCTTTACCTGCCAGCAAAACCTCGGTGGCAATTGGGGGAGGTTACCGCAACCCCACCTCTATACCGCCACCAATGGAGGATGACGACACACAAGTATGCTTGGATTTTGATCTGACGACGCATGTATATGAGGAGCCCCAACTGCTCGATCGACCATTGCAGGACATCACCACCACTCTTTCCCCTGCCACCTCTAGACTATTGGATCACTTCAGATCTGACGGTCAAGATTCCAGTCCTAGCCTCCATCCACACCTTGAAGGGTGGAGTGCCTAAAGCAATCAACAACCGATACATGGAGAGCCGAACCTCGAGTCGCCGCACAAGCCAAGCTCGGGTCACATGCAACCAACACATGGTCTACATATTTTACTCTAAAGACCCCGCACCTCCAGATATTGATAGATCAATCCAGTTACGTGAATATTTCACATGACCTGGAAATTTTGCATGCGTACCCCCCATGACTTCTAATATTTGCAAAAAAAATACCCACAACGTAGGTAAATTGTAGTGGATACCCTGATGGGTTTTGATATTTATAGATAATTCCCCTCAGGAGCCATTTTGAGATAAAAAAACTCTATATTTTTATTGAATTTTAGTCCACGGAACTTCGTTTTAACATATCTTTCTCATTTCAACTCCATTTTTAGCATATTTTATGTTATATTGTAGCTTGTTCTATGCTCTAGCAATTTAGATATTTTGTGAACAAATCTGAGTTGGATTATTTAAAATATTATTTTAGGATACCTTTGATCTATGCATGCTAATTTGACATATTTGTGCATCAATCTTCAAGGAAAGATTGTTCTCTTATGCATGGGCTTCATTAAGGAGGATTAAAATCTATCTCCCTGATAATTTTTGTGATTAGAATTTATTTGAGGGCTAAATTATAGTGAAATTAGGGATTAGGTCTTCTTGAGAAATATCTTTGCTCTAATTATTTGCAGGATTTGTTTTTTCATTATTTGATATTCTAGCACGCAACTTGGGTTTTATTTGATAAATATTTCTTGAACATGTTATTTTCTTTAGGTCTGTGATTATTTATTTGAGAATTAATTGATCATTTTTATTGATGATTGAAAATAATCACAACTCATGTGCTTCAATGCTTTCTCTATTTTATTTTTGCATTGCACTTTATTATTGTTTAGTTCTTTTTACTTTCTTTTTTGACATATAAATTCTTTTTGCAATTAATTAGTTATTTAGATTGATATAGAACTACACAATTAAAAATCGTTGTTCCTTGTGTTCGACCATAGTACACTTACCAAGTAAAAATACTCCACAATATTCAAATTTTGCGGTTTTTGCTGATATGATTTCCACCTTCTATGCTACAATTTACTATTGTTAAAAGAGGTAGAATTTCAATTCATCACATCTTCTCCACTATTCAGGTATTTCTTGCTTCGCCAAATAACATTGAATAAATTTGTAAGTTGAGTCAAAGCATGCTCACCTAAAAACTCTTCATACTTTTATAGGAATGTAATCCGGTCCTAAACATTTCCCATTTCTCATAACCTTCAAAGCCTTCTCTATTTCCTTCCTTTGTATTCGTCTATAGTTAGCACGATTTAAGTAACTTTCACAATTAGCTAGATCTCTCAAAGTGACCTCTCTATTTCCTTCCCCGATGTAAAGCTTATGGAAATACTGCTTCTATTTAGTCCATATATCCTTCTGATTAACAAGTGTGTGACCTTCCTCATCCTTAATACATCTCACTCAAGAAATGTCTTTAGTCTTTTTTTCTCTTGCTTTGGCCAACCTAAATGTGTCCTTCTAGCCCTCCTTAGAATCGATATTTTTATACAAAACTTCATAAGTTTTTGACTTAGCTTCGCTCACAGCCCTCTTTGCTTCCTTCTTTGCTACTTTACAATTGTGATAATTTCCTCTCTTATATCTGTAGACTTATCTTTAAAGCATGCTCTTTTAATTTTGAGTTTCTATTTCACCTCTCCACTCTACACCAAGCCTCCTTTTGACATGGATCTCCTCCCTTTGACTCGCCTAGAATCTCTCTAGCTATCCTTCGGATATAAGATGCCACCGCCTCCCACATCTCATTTGTATTTTCATTACAATCCCGAGATAAGTCTTCTAAAACATTCTCCCTAAAGCTTGGTTGCTTCAATTGAAGAATCATTTGGTTCTAGTGATTAGAAACCCTCCTTTTCCTTTATCGACCCTTTTATGTGTACATCCATGACAAACAAGATATATTGGGTTGCTAGACTCTCTTCCGGGATTACTTTGCAGTCTTTACAACACAACCGATCTCTTCTCCTCAACGTAAAGTAAACTACCAGTGTTCCAGTCGGGCCACTCTAATAAAAATTATGATCGATCATACCTGGATAGTGGTAAGAAATGCTCAGACGATGTCCCGAAATGCTCTGATCGACGATATGACTTTTCAATTGTGTTCATTCTAACACCCACATCATGAATATCTATTCAGATCACATGCAAGCCATGGATTGGCCAGAAAATCCAAAAATGTGATGCAATAAGTTACCCGTCACACCCCAAACTGCGATGAAATGCAATAAAAACCTGGACAATAGGTAGATTGTATTCTCCTTAACCCAACGGTATAAAAACATCGTGAATCCGACAACAAACAGAAGGAGGAAATCGTACATAGGGACTGTCCTCGCGATGTTCCCTCGTTTGGAACGGTGGCTTTTTAGCGTGAATTCACACCATCCACGCGACTCCCCGCACAGAGATCTTCGATTAGACACCCTATGGTTTTGGACCAGCCATCGAAAATCTCTCCAGTGGCAGAGCTTCGGTGAAGGGTGGTGGAGCTCCTACGAGGGCAGGTGGACTGGTTAGCCTTGAGCGCACCTCCTTATATATGATCGAGAATAATCTGATCTAGATCCGAAACTAGGTCCGAAAGTGGTAAACCATTTGTATTTCCATCGTAGCTTCCTCATACAAACTTCAATTTTGATGTTCATAGGCTCATTAGAAAGGTCTCGACGAGTACTACAAGATATAGTGGATATTGGATCGGATCTAAAACTTGAAATTGATTATTTATATACTTAGAGGTCTTACACTTGTGGCATATAAGGTGGTGAATATATGTACTTCAAATTTATTTAATTAATAACGTGAAATTTGTGGCATCGTTCATAAAGTTACAACACCATATTCACTACAATTTAGTGGTATAACATAATGGAAAAATAAGACTTAACACAGGTAATCAATGCATTCTTCCAAAGCTCTAGATTTACAACCTATATGTGGGGAGATGCTCTAAATGTGGTTTGCCGTGTTCTGTGTAGGATCCACGAAAGACGTAATGAGCACTGCCCATTCGAATATGGAGAAGTAGGAAATCAAGTATGAAATATCTAAAAAGTATTGGGCTATCTTGCTAAAATATAGTCCATATACACAAAAGAAACAAGCTTGGCATTAAAACTATTGATGCCATCTTTTTCAGCTTTTTGAAGAATATATATGCATAGAGGTTCTTGATAATTGTGTTTAATGTTGAAGTCCATTATGCTGCCTTTTTAAAATGTTTTTCATATGAACATTAATATTCCTTCAAACATGACAAGTGATGAGACCTCCACTTCAAACTCTCTTCCACTAAAGTGGAAAAGATGTCAAATGCGGATTTTGAAACTCCGTACTAGATCTTAAATTTTTAGAAGATGTTTATCTTGGAAGAGAAACCGATCAAGGATTTACAGGGATGTTGATATTGTTGTCCATAAAATCGAATGTGATCTTACATGTCATAAGGAACCCATGGACACATCCAAAAAAATAAGTAATAGAACAAAGCTGTCAAATCTAAATGGATTCTGTTGTTATTGGTGGAGCTTGAGAGTCGGTTGATTTACCTAATATGGTGCTCTATTCTAGGTTGCTAATGGGTATTTAAGTGGAAGCTTAAGCTAGGTATGTTAGCTGAAAAGTATCAAGCCACATTAGTTGCTAAGAACTTTAGACAAATAGAAGATATTGATTACTCGATGCATCTTATCGTATATCGGGGATGATCACAATTTGGATGCTTATCAAATTAACATTCATATATGATCTTTATGTCCGTTAGATGGAAGCTAAGACTGCCATTCTGCATGACAATCTTGAGAACGAGATATGCATGGATTAACCTAATGGGCTTGTGAGTTTTAATAGCGAAATAGTTCGCAAGCTTGTTAAATCTCTTTTTGACTTAAAGCAATAAAAGAAGTGACATGAAAAAATAGACATGACAATCTAGACATGTAGCATAAAAGATCATCAATCTAACAAGCGTGTGCATTTTACAGTGAATGGTAATTAGAGTTGCACTATCATTGCATATTGATGATGCATTATTATATGGATAATACATGAGGATTATATTTTTTTTTCTTAAGTGGCAAGATTTTGATGATGGATGGTTGTTGACGATGTCATCTTAGGACTCAAATTGACGTGGTTAGTCTATATGACTACAATTGCTCAAGCTCACTGTGATGAATAGGTGCTCAAGAAATTTGGATATCAAGTTAACAAAGTTGTAAGCATTCCGCATGTCTTACAACACCATCCTATTCACAAAAAATGTAAACAAGAATAGAATTATATTTCTTATAATCCAATTCACTACTTACAAATTTATATGAAGCTTAAATATCCAAAAAATACACAATACTGATGTTTCATTTTTGAGAGGTAGATAGACAATCTATCTTGGATTGTTCTGGATAAGAGATTCTTTATTAATATTCATGTACTTGGAAGAAACCATTTTACTACGTTTACAATGTGGTCGACATTCGTATATGCTAGAATGATACGATGATGCAAGATGTAATAGAAAAATAAACTATTATAATAACAACGATGTTAGTAATGTGTATCTACCACTTGAGGTAGTACAAACTCCTCGAAGCTTGTAAAGTATACTATTCTAGATCGGTCTACCTTTTAAGGCTTAGTTGTGTAATTCTAACACGATTATAATTAAGCATGTATTATTGAAGGAACTTATTTATAAACTCCTATGACATGTAAGTCGATTTGTAGTCTCTGATATATACATTTGTATCTATATGATAACAACTGTCAAGATTAAAAGTTAAAAGTTCAATCTGAAAACAAGGAATGATATTCAATTCCAACTTAAGATGTTAATGCATTTACCACGGAGACAGTGGCTGTTGATTTCATTGCATCCAAAGTGATATAAGTGATACATGAACTAAGAGACTCGACAGGTTTTCAACCCTAGAGTTAAGGTTTGGGATGAGATCGAGACTTGTTGGGAGTTCATCTACAATAATGAATCAAATCTATATGAGTGAATCCCTCGAAGTAGGCTCAATATAGTGCTAATTAGTTGTCTGGGGAACTAATTAGTACCAAAGGTTCATACTTACACACGGGTGTCTAATTCCTGAAAGTTTCAGCAAACTCTGAATGGATTAAAGCCTTATGGCATAACATTACAACATCATCAGAGAAGTCCACCTATGCAAGTATTTACCTTAGGACGTCGTCAAAAAAAGAAGACCATTCGCGAATACACTTATGAAACATGACAGGGTGCACGACCTTCAACAACACAAACCTTGAAGATTGTTAACAAGGACACCAATTTGTCATTACTATCATATACTCCTAAGTTGAGATTCGAAGTCCAACAAACAATTCACTTTATGCACATAGGGGTGAAAAATATCAACTCTGGTAAATATTCAAATCGAAAAGTAGATTTACTAAAAGCAAATGTGGTAGTCCAAAAATGCCCATCTTTTCATGTTTAGTTTTAGATAATGAATTCTCAAGGGTTTATTATATCAAAAGGACTAGAATTCCAATTGAACGTGTTTAATTTATGATTGAAGTTCTTAATTTGAAGCAATGATGGGCATGTGCCAATATACTTAATGCTACATTTCTTGACTCCAAAATTTTGCTAGGCTCGTATAGGAGTTCTTCTCAAAGTTCTTGCAACAAAAAAGCAACATAAGGATGACAGTAGCTCAAGCTCGGTTTCATGAGAGTCAATCCATTTCTCAATTTTTGAATACTTTATACAGACTCCTCTGTGTATTTTGGATAAATTAATCTTGGTAGATTATCTGGGCAATATATAAACCTTTCAAGTATCTTTTGAATTCAGATGGACTATTTGGAATCTGAAGTATTTCGGGAGTTCGCATGTGTTTCTTTTTTGTCGATAGTTACCATATTCCTCATCATCGAGGTTATTTATCTTTCTCGGATTTTATCTTTAGATTATCATCCATTCACACATTTTTGTTCTTCATAATGAATGATATATTCTTTCTTTCGGCTACTGCTCCTTAAGGCGCTTTTAAGGACGATGATTATTGGAGTGTAAATTCTTCTCCAAGGAAAGTTCTTACGGGGCCGTTCGGCCAGTAGGTTACCTGCGGGTTAGGGGGTTACCCCCCTTAACCCTCCTTAACCTACATCCCCCTCTCTCCCCGTGGGCCCCACTTTATTCTTTTTTAAAAAATTAAATAAATCAATTTTACATCATCAATTCTATCAAAATATAATATATTATACCATCATATCATATAAAAATTATAAACTACTCCACTTCTACTCACTTTTTCAAATTTCAATACAATCATATCACCGTAACTACTCACTTTTTCAAACTTCAATACAATCATATCATCCCAAACCCATTTCTAACCCACCCCCAGTTTAACCCTCTATCCAAACACCAAAACACAAAAACGGGTTACCCTCTACCAGTTTAACCCGCCTTAACCCGCCAACCAAACGCACCCTAAGGGACATGGCAATTTCTGTTCCGATTTTTTTTCATTTGTTGGATGAGCTGTCACACATGGTATTTTCTTATATAATTGTTTAATAATAATAATAATAGTAAACTCTATTGAATGTAATTGGAATGTTCTAAACAAATATTGATTTAAACCATATTCCCAATGTAAGTCTTCTTCTATCTTTCCCCTATTTTTTATTTCTTTGGATTGGAATAAGAAAATCACAGCCAAAAACTAATAGTTGTATCTCACAAGTCTAAATCTGTCCAAAATACCTACGCATTTTTTAAACAACAATAAGAAGTTTTACTTCACAATTTCTAATTTGACCTTGTAGTTGTTTAAACATTCCATGATTGTATAAAAAATTTCGTTAATCAACTTATTTCAAAGGTCATCTTGGAAATAACATGAGTGGATACAACTTCAAACTCACTTTAAGTGGAACTCGAAGGTACGTTTATTGGGATTTGTTTGTTCTGATACAATTGAATATTTTACTTCGGATCCTCATCAATATTTATATGGTAAATTACATATTGGATTCTCATTTATGAACTCAATCTCAATATAGGTCCCGATCTTTTAAATATAACAAAATGGGTTCTAACTCCGTTTCTATAAATGACACCGTTAGGAAAAAGAGAGAGATGAATTAAATTGTTCATTTCTAAGAATGAGCACTTCCGAGAATACCACTTCCGAGAATGGGCACTTTAGTCTATCTCTCTCTTTTTTCTAACGGTGGTATTTATAAAAACAGAGTCAGGATCTATTTTGTTACATTTGAAAGATTGGAACTCATATTGGGATTGAGTCTATAGACAAGGGCCCAATATGTAATTTATCCTATTTTTTTATTTGATTTCAGGGCAACACATGAGTCGGCAATAGTGATGAAAACGGATATGAATATATTCGTATCCGATCCGCTATCGTATTCATTTTGTATATATTTTGACATTCGTATTCGTATTCGTTTTAAAATGGATGCGGACATAGATATTACTTTGACATTCGTTAATATTCGCATTCATATTCATATATTCGTTTTCATATATAAATACAATAATATATTTATTTATAACTGAGTGCAACAATATTATATGATTGCATTCACCATTGTTGATATATATAATTATTATGAAGTGGAGGGATTAACTATAATTCTCTCATGTATTTACCACAATAATACTGCCTAAAAGCCGTTTCTTTTCCGTTTTCTTTTTGTGAATAGGATTATAAATACGGGACCTTCCTATTTGCTATTATTTTGTAGCATCAGGACAACGAATACGAGTTATATCTGCCTCAACCTTCCCTGCTCTCTCTCTCTCTCTCTGGAACCCTAACCCATCCCCTCCGGTTGCCAGCGCCAACGTCACCAACGCCTCGTCACCTCCGGTCGCCACCGCCGCCTTGGGCGTCGCCTCCTCTGATCTCTGCTCCACACCCATCCCCACCGCTGTCGCCAATTAAAAGAACCGTTTTTGGCAAGTCCGTACCTCCAGTGGACTCATCTGCACAGGTATCCGATGGTTTAGTCGTAATTGACCTTTTTTCGGGGGTATCATTTTCGTCCTTGTCGTATCTCAGTTTCCATTATATGTGGATTTTGATCTTCTGCGCAGGGACCTGTTGTGGGCGCCGTTATTGCAAGATTCTACTTCTAGTTTTATTTCAGTTGAAGCATCTCGAGAAAGAGGAGGGAAGACAACAAAATGGCAGATTGGGGTATTTACGCTTTATTTTTAGTTGCTGACTTCTTTTTCCTTCGATATATGAATCTTTTTCTGGGGTTCATCCGTCGGCTGTCCCGCTAGTTTTAGGTTTTTCTCTCGGCACTGTCGTCCATGATTTTGACCTTGCTGTTAAGAGGAACTGATGTGTTTCTCTTTGGCTGGAATCGGGTTTGCTTTGTTTTCTTTTTAAATTTTGAGTACTATACTTTCCCTCGCAATAAAATTCAAGAACCGTTCCATTTTCCTAGTATGCCTTGAAGAAAACAGATGCACCTTTTCAAAAAAGAAAGAAAGTAGATGCACATTCGACTCTATGTTTGAAGTCTCTTGTAAGGAAGGTATACACGCGGTAATAGACCCTTAATGAGAAGTGGGCTCTTGGCGGGCAGTAGTCAGTAGGCTCTTGGTGGACCTTGGTGAGCAATAGTATGCTATATGATGCAGAGTTGTTGCTGTGGAGTGTTCTTACGTTTTTCATTCTGAAGGAATGCACACTCTTTATTCTGAACAGTTTGTGTTATTTTTATTATTACTCGGGTGTATTTTGTAATTTCATTATGATATTAAGTCCTGCATTCCAGTTTCAGAAGAAAAAAGATGCATGTAAATATAAATCCTTCTTCACTTCTTGTCAACCATATTTCCATCTAGGAAAGAACAGAAAATACTTGGACTTTTTTGTTCAGTTTTCAAAGCTGAGAATCTTGGCCTCTTTTGAACTTGCAAAAAAAACAGTTCTTTGGAATTGATTATTCATATATAGAGTTTTTGACGGAGGGAACACAACAACCCTTAAGCGCCTTTCTCGCAACATCATACAGATTTAGAGAACACCGAAGAATGGAACAAGCAAGCAATCCCAAATTCGAGCACCCGACTATTTAACAAGGTTTCTCAGCCAGAGCAAGACTAATCCTTGATCAAGATCCCTATATCCCCCTTTTCATTTATCTCTCTCTCTCTCTTATGGTGGAGAATTCGGAGGTAAAAATAAATGGGAAATACAAGAGTTTCAACAGAAGTCTTGGAACTTGTAATGAGAGGATGAATGGATAAACCGATTGAATACTTGGAAATTCTGGGAGGGAAGACGGTTTCCATTCCCTACATTCCCTCAAGTTGATGTAGGAGACATGGTACCTGGCAAGGGGTACTTTCTTTATCAGATGAGAGTAATGATAAAACTTATTTTTGGAGGGTAATTTCAGTTAGGTTCATTGTTTTCCTTGGTAGGGGGTGATTGAGAATTGGTTTCTAATCTTTGCCTTCAGAACCTGATTGCTTCTCAGATGCTTTGCTTTTATCTCATCAGGAGATCTTGGTTGTCCTATTCAAAGCTTTCAATTGAACCATTTTTTTGCGGACTCGATTAGGATTTGAAGATCCAGATTTGAGTTTTTTCCCTCTTGAATGGGTCCAATGGGATAATGCATATGTTGCTTCCTTTGAAGATTATGATCATTGATGATAATTAATCGAGTCTGAGAGAAAAGATCCATGAGTCGTTTTCTCATATCTGGTGGCTTTGTTTGAGTTGCTCCTGATCTGGGGACTGGTGGAGTCAACTTTGCTGGAGTTGCGGTGGAGCAGCATCTGATCTGTGATGGTTTAGTTTACTTAAGGATGGGGTTTTGCTGGAGATCCTTCTCGTGGAGGCTCATACTGTGATTGTTGGGGAACGTCCGTGTGTTATGCACATCCTCCCTTCCCTTGATTGTTTGCAGGGTATGTTTGGTTGGTTGTTGAAGCTTGTGGGTGGGGTTAGTGCACACAAGGTGCTCAAAGTATTGTCTCAGAGGTCTGGTCTCTGTTAGACTGGCATTCTGTAGTTGTTTCTTATCAGGTGATTGATAACATGGTTGAGAGGGTTTGAAATAAGGCTTATTGGACTTGGAAGGGAATTTCGACCTTAATGAAGGTAAGTTTCCTGTGCTATCCCCGCGATTTTTGGGAAGAAAGCTGATATGAGAAAAAGGTTGTAGAATCTGGGAAGGCACCTTCAGTGGAATCTGAAAATGTTCTGCAATATGGGACATTTCATTTATTTGAGTCTCTTTAGGTCTGAAATCCTCTTTTTATCAATGAAGAACTTGTTATAGAGATCACATATGAGAACGTAAATGTTCAATAAAAGTCCTTTCTCAGCTCTTTGATTAGATACCTTTTTGCTCAATTTATGAATTCAAATGCCATTTGATAGGGATTTTTGAAGTTTCTTTAAAGGGGGATTGGCTAATCATGGTGAAATCTTTATAGGGTCTCTGGACCCAAGACATGATGATTAGATATGATAAAGAGAAGGATTCCATCGGTTCTTACGTGACAGGTGGCTTTAAAACCATCAATTTACTGGTCACTATGATGATGCAGCGTGACCCCAAATTATGGGGCCACATTTATTCAATTAAATAATTATCATTTTTTACGTTTTTAGCGGTCGTAGTGGTCTAATTTAATAATTGAGATCGCCTGTGATCTCAACGTTGATTTCGTAGATTTTAATTATAATTGTTGGTCAATTAAATAATTAGAGTCCAATTAAGTTAGTTAGAGGTCAATTAGGACTAAATTAGTTGTAATTTGAGATTATTTACTATTTTTGTAAACCCTCTCTCCTATATAAAGAGAGGGTAGTCCATTGTTTTAGGCAGTCAATAAGGAAGTAAAATTTGAGTTTATCTCATTTTATCCCCTCTCATTCTCTCTCTCCCTCCACGCGATCTCCGCGGTCTTCCCCTCAACCCCGCGCATTCCGGCGCGCTCTTCCTCTCATCCCCTCAATTTCTCTTCTCAACCCATCTCTTTCTTCTACCAAAAAAAATCCACCATAAAAAAATACTATTTTTCGTCTACGCCGATTTCGTTTGCATCAATTGGTATCAGAGCATGGATTTCGAATCGTTCCTACGATTCGACGATCCGATCGACTATTGGAGTGCGAAGTTCGGTCTCCGCCGCCCATCTCGTGATCCGCATCGCTCAAAGAAGTTCCATCAGCGCCTTATATCATGCATCAAGGTGCACGCATGGTTGGACGCTCAAATCGACGAAGACTCGCCGGTCGACAACCGAAATCAGAACGTTGTGCCTGCAGTTCAAGATGTGATAAAATAGAGATTTAACTCTCTCTCCTCTCCCCTCTCTCTCCTTCTCCCCGCGTGATCTACACGTGTTCTTCTCCCAAACCCCTCGTATTCCCGACGAGTCTCTTCTCTCTTCCCCTCGCGGTCTACGCGTTTCTTCTTCTCTAACCCTGCGCATCCGGCGTGTCTTCTCTTATCAACCCTTCCAGTTTCTTTTCTCAACCCCTCTATTTTCTTCTACCATCAAAAAATCCACTGTCAAATCTATTACCCTTGGTGGCGAAATTTTTTAAAGAGAATGGCTGAAAACCAGGATTATGGGGACTTTCCTTATTCAAATAGGACTAGGACCTTGGGTTTTTCCTATATAAGGATCCCATGGCTCTACTTTTTGGACACATCTCCCCTTCTCCTCTCTTTGTGCCATTGCTTCATCATGGATTATTCAAGGGTCATATTCTCCATGCCGCATCAATTCTTTGAGCACCATGGGAAGAAGACGACGATCGAGACGACGCCACCGTACGCCCCGCATATGTTTTTCAACCACGGTGGCCACGCCTCTCCCGCCCGCACATGGACTCCACCGTTCGCGCCCCACATGTTCTTCCAGAAGACAATTGACACCGCCGAATCATCCTCCAAGCTTGCAGTTCACGCAATTCGTCAGGAGCCGAATTTTTAAAGCGGTGGAGAGTTGATGCAGCGTGACCCCAAATTATGGGGCCACATTTATTCAATTAAATAATTATCATTTTTTACGTTTTTAGCGGTCGTAGTGGTCTAATTTAATAATTGAGATCGCCTGTGATCTCAACGTTGATTTCGTAGATTTTAATTATAATTGTTGGTTAATTAAATAATTAGAGTCCAATTAAGTTAGTTAGAGGTCAATTAGGACTAAATTAGTTGTAATTTGAGATTATTTACTATTTTTGTAAACCCTCTCTCCTATATAAAGAGAGGGTAGTCCATTGTTTAAGGCAGTCAATAAGGAAGTAAAATTTGAGTTTATCTCATTTTATCCCCTCTCATTCTCTCTCTCCCTCCACGCGATCTCCGCGGTCTTCCCCTCAACCCCGCGCATTCCGGCGCGCTCTTCCTCTCATCCCCTCAATTTCTCTTCTCAACCCATCTCTTTCTTCTACCAAAAAAAATCCACCATAAAAAAATACTATTTTTCGTCTACGCCGATTTCGTTTGCATCACTGATTCACTATGATTAGGGGATCACCTTATTTTGGCCTATTATGCTAAGTACTCACATTCCTGTTTGGACTGGCTTACCAATTCTATATGTTCATCTTCATAATCTTGATGTTATAAAGTCCATTGCACAAGTGTTTATAAAGTACATTTGTGTGTACAAAGATGTGGAGTTTACAAGGTTGATTTTTTAGGATTTATGAGGATGTCGATCACCTCAAGCCTAGAATTGATCATGTGACTATCATGATTGGATATCATGTTTTTAAGCAGATAATTGTGCATGAAAAGGTTCCAAAATTTTGTTGCTGCACACTGACTTTTTGATTTTTTTGTTCACAACGTTATGTGATTGGACATACTTTGGGGGAATGTAACGGTGGCAATGTTGGTAAGAAAGAAGTCACTCATGGGGTAATCAATCAGATCTAGGTCCCTATTGCTGGGCTGCGTGATCAGAAGTTTAATCAAATTGAAGAACAATGTGAGATTTGTGAGATTGATGAGGAGAAGACCAACTCTGTTGATAAAATTAAGTGTGGTAGTGCTCAAGGAAGGTATTCTGGTAGCAATTAGTTGCTGCAACCATAGATACATGTGGATGCATTTGTCAGTAATCTGAAGCAGCAGAAGCGGTGTTCAGCTACTGTCGTTGCATGTTGGTAGCAATAGGGGGAATTTGCAGCAGCATTTTCTGCATCATTTAGGGGTTTCGACCTCTTCTTCTGCCTCTGTTGAGGACCCTGGGCCTGTTTCTGCAGCAACATCAGTTGCACGCTGTTGCTGGTACAGCCTCGCAACAGCAGCAATGGCTTGGGGAAGTTCATCGCCTGCTGCACTCCGTTGCTATTTCTAGTCGTACTCCAGGACAGGATCCCAGTGCAAGCATTAGAATCAATCATAATTGGGAGCAACTTCAGGGGCATCCACCTTCAAAATTGAAAGAGCTAATGTTGTTGCTTAATACGTTGCATATTCTTGTAGTCAGTTCATTCAGCACCAATTCCCGCAACTAAGGACTGGCAATCTACTTTCCATGCAGCATCCATTTCCATCCTTTCCAGCAATCAGCAAGTTGTGGCTGTTCTTGAGGGTCATTCATCTGCACTGCTACAACAAGTACATCCCCTACTTGAAGGAGGAAAATGATTAAAGAAAAAGGATATATATATATATATATATTTTGGAGGAAATGATTGATTAGAAGGGGCATGACTATCTGGAGATGCAAGCTGGGAATCTAAGGAGGGATGATATCCTCATGCGCATGAATGGAATTAATATCCTTGTACTAGATTCTTCTAGTAGCTCAAAGGAGAAATTTGAGAACCACGGAGCAGGTACACTACCTTCACAGCAGCAACAACAATTTCAAGTCATTGATACAAACAATATTTTCAAATGGAAGATGCTGAAGCAAATGACCAAGGAATGTATATAATCTTTTTCCATGGAAATTGATCCTGGATTCCATTTGGCTTAAACCAGAGGCCAAATAGGAGTAGGATCTGAGCACTCCATGGATTCTTGGCAGATCTTTAGGAGTGCGTTTCTCAGTGTTTGTATAACTTTTATGTGGATTGGGGTTGCACATGGAAGTGGCATATCGTGCAGCTCGGCCTATAATATTTTACTCGATTAATTAATATGGATGGATGACTACTGATCTGCCACAGTCATCTTTTGACTTCTCAAAAAGGGAAAATCCATAGGTATAGTTTTCATCGGGGGCACATCACCCTTCTTTTGCCCGTGAAATTATCTTGCCCATGTGCTCATTTTGTCCTCTATATATTCTGAAATTAGTATTATAGTATTGTAAATTTGTTTTCAAAATGTGCATTTAGCATGGCTCATCATCTATCCTGATCTCAGGTTTCTTTGTGCAGAATGTCTGTGGAACATATGTACAGCTTTCTTAGTTATGTTTGCATTGGATTAAAAATTATTTATTACAAAAATATATCATTTTGGAGGAGTATCCAGTGTATGCTGTAAGTTGGGTCGGTTGATTTCTGACTGGGGGGTCGGATTCTGATCAGAGACTGATAGGACACATGCCACTGAGTTGAGAATAGCGCTGTTTCTAAACTTTCTATCATTTACGTTGTTATGCTGATGATGCCATCTTTTACTTTTCTATTTTTGGATCTCCTGCGAGCATTCCTCTTTATCGGTGATTATTTGATTATTTTAATGAATAAAAAGGTTTTGTCGAGCTATTAATATCTACGGGGTTCTGAAATTGTTTTAAAGTGTGCATGTTGCACAGTTGAAGCATTTAGAGTGATGTAGATAGAGTCAGTTGGTTTCCGACTGAAGAGTTGAATTGAATTCTGATCAAAGGCCGATAGGACATATGCTATTGCTGCCATATTTTAGATTTGTCGTCGGAAAATTGTGGCCTTTCTCCTATTTATGTCATTATGCTGATGATGTCATCTTTCCACTATTCTATAGTTGGAGTTTTCTTCGGAGAATATATTATTGAATTTTTGTGAGCGTGTTTATGTGTTGGTGATCACTTGATAATTTTAATTATTAAAAATGTTATGTCTGACTATTAATATATACTTGTCAACCTTTTCCCAAACAAGATGGAAAGCTTTTTGGGCGAAGATTTGTCATGGGAAAATTGTGGCCTTTTTCCTATTTATGTCATTATGCTGATGATGTCATCTTTCCACTATTCTATAGTTGGAGTTTTCTTTGGAGAATATATTGTTGAATTTTTGTGAGCATGTTTGTGTTGTTGATCGCTTGATTATTTTAATTATTGAAAATATTTTGTCTGACTATTTATATATACTTGTCAACCTTTTCCCAAACAAGATGGTATGCTTTTTGGGCGAAAATCATTGTAATATGCAAATGTTAATTAAAAGGGTTTGCTCATTTTTACTATTTAATATTCCTGATTTTTGTTTGTTCAATAAAATGGATGAGGTGGATAAATCATTTTGATTGCATAGAGGAAAACATATTGGAGGTGCACAAATCTTGAATTTGGTGCACATTGTATCTATCCATCGATCTATCTGCATCGTAAATGCTCCTAGGCTTGTAGATATGTTGCACAATCTTTTAATCTTTTAAAGCTATTTAGGGTAAAATAAATGTGATCGAAATTTGCAAGAGCGTACCCTCTTTTCCTTTTTTTTTCATGATAGCGACTTCTAATGCTTTTGGAAGATAGTTATTGACTTATTTACTTCATTTTCCATGTATTTTGTAACATTTTTTGTCTAGAGTCCGAAGATTTCGAACCTGTTGTGCCTGTCGTTAAAAAGGAAACAAAAGGTCAATGGGACGATGAAGATGCCGATGAAGACAATGTAAAAGACTCGTGGGAGGATGAAGATGCACCTGAGGTGTGCCTTCATCTCTATTCATTGAATGTCTTTTTCATGTTCTTTTGTATACTTTTTTAATCATTATTTATTTAGTAACATAACCACTTCATGAATTGATATCAGAAGTCATACATTTTGGTCTGTTTATCTGCCTCTCTTTCGGGCTAACTGATACACTTCAAACCTGTTCGGATATGAAACGTGACAAATGGAAGTGGTTGGGTTTGCCTAGTTAAAAATCTAGAGGAGAATATTATTTAAAAAAGGCCCCACAAGAGTACTGTTTATTTCCGAATAATAGTAGTTTTCTGAGTTATATTTAGACACTTGTTCAATGGGCTTTTAGGCTTCCCACATTATATATTTTTTTTTTTTGAGAGAGGAGGGATTATCACCCAAAGGTCAGTTGATTATCCAAGGACTTGCTCTTTCAAGCAAAAAAGGCTTAAACACAAGGTACAATCCAAACCATAGCCAAACATGGAGTTTTAAATATTGAAGCACGTCACCTTGAACTTGCTTCAATATATAATGCCTCGAGGCTTATAGCCTCATTCAACCTTAGTGAGGCGTGCCTTGAGGCGATGCCTCATACATGGGTTTTTTTTTTATTTTTTTTCTGCAATATTTTTTCCTTTTCTTTTTGATTGTGAGCTTTTCATCTTTCGTAGACAAGTATTTTCAAGTCTTTAAGCTCATGATTCACTGAAATACATTTTTTTAAATTTGTTAACATATTAAGCTTATTTTTACTTTGTTATGCATGTTTTTATAAATCAACATGAATAAAAAAGTGAGTCTTGAGTCCTTAAATGTAATGCCTCTACTCTTTAATATGAATCAAGCATAAATGCTTTCTTTATGAAAAATGTTTGGATGCAAGTCCCCCTACTTTGACCTAAATATTGTAAAGTATATTTTGTAAACATGTCTCATCTTTTCTTCTATTCAGTCGGGACTAAATTAATTTACATCAAAGCATGCATGAACAAAGATGATCATAACATGCAATATTCAAGTATTTTATCCCCCAATCATTATGGTAAAGTAAAAAGTGATCACAGATTCACTGCTTACTCTCTTATCCTTCTCAATTGAATACGTATCTCATCTAATTTTGAAAATGGTATGTTACATCTAGTCCCTTTAGTTAAATTTTATTCAAAACTTTAGTGCTTACATATCCATATTTATTTGACTCCTTGCAGATTTAGAGTTTTAAAAAAGAGAGTTATATAACAACTTGGATGTGTAAACCATGATGTTAGCCTTGAAATATCATGGAGTTATGTATTTAATCATACCTATTTAATTTCTAGAACTTGAAAATTGTAATTACGCTTAATTATTATATTTTATGAAAAATTTTATTTCACGAGTGAGGCTTACGCATCGATACGCCTCGAGGAAATACTACGAAAACGCATCGATACGCCTGCACATATAATATTCTTTTTCCTTTAGAGACTTCTCTATTTGTACTTCAACATGGTAGTTCCATCCTGGTCCGCTTTGAACTCCGTCTGCATCTTTTGTGCCTATTTTTGCTTTCAACAGCTTTGAAATTCATTAGACAAGCACATTGCAAATACAACATACTAGACCATCTAATGAACCTACAACAACAACAACAAAGCCTTTTCCCGCAATTAAGTAGGGTCGGCTACATGGATTCTTCACCTCCATTCAGATCTATCTTGGGTCAATCTCGGACTTATATCCAAAAAACTAAGATCCCTTCGTATAGTCTCTTTCCAACACTTCTTGGGCCGTCCTCGCCCTCTCTTAGCCGGCTCAACATCCCAACACTCGCATCTCCTAACCGGTGCAACAGTTGACCTTGTTTGCAAATGAGACCATCTAATGAACCTAAAAAATATAATAAATCGACGATTCAATTAACAAGTAAATAATGACTTTGAACTAACAATTGACCTAACAGTTAAAGGAACAATTGCCCACTTCAACTAACAACTATCTTAACTAATCAAGTATGGAACTAACAATTAACAAATAATAATTGGATAGACCTAAAAACTAAAACTGAAACCAAATTGGAGGTGGCAATATTGGATGTTGTGTGAAGGAGGCGTCGGTAACTGGAGGTGGTTTCGATACCTAAAGTAGGGGGCGTTGATGCTTTAAGGAGGCGTTGCCGTAAGGAGATGAGGTGCCTGGAAGAGGGTAGGGATTTTTGAGACAATAGGGTTGGGGGTCGAGGGGTGCGGGTCCTTGTCAGCATGGATCATGTGCAAAAGACACTCGACTTAAACAGGGACTACCTCAACCTTGCGCCCATAACACCTCGCCTTACTACTACCTCACGAAGCCTCAACTTTTCAAGGTGCTCACCTTTTAAAATATAGCTGATGCACATCAGTGCATGCCTCGAGGCTAAATCAACTTGCCTTGTCGCGGAGCGTATGCCGCGAAGCGTGTTTTTCATAACATCGATGATACCAATGGTTCTAAGCATAAGAGTAGGTTACTTGTTTGGGTCCAAGCACAAAAAGGCTAGAGAGGTTATGAGGGATGTTGAGAGGAATGATGCTGCATCAATATTCATCGAAGTTGAATCCCTCCGTGACCTTCTTGGAGTGCATCCATCACATCCCCATGTCATATTCCACCTTTAGCCCTCATTACACCCTCGGTTACTTCATCATGAGGGAGGTCACACCAACATCTTTGAGCTTCATGGAGGACTTCATGGTGGCGGCGATGAGGATGCGGAGAGAGGTATCAAGAATGAAATGGGGAAAAAGAAGAAGATGGAGGGTGTAGGAAGAAGCAGGATGAGTGGCTAAAAACAAATTTATTAAACTTCAAAATAAATTTATTATTATGTTTCAGTCTTCATTTCAAAAAAAACACGTTTCAGTCTTTGTGGCCAAGTTCGATGATTTGACCCACATACTTTATAGGGGGTTTGGTACAAATATGAACTATTCAATGATCAAGTTGTAATTATGGAGCTACATGGGGGCATGTATGCAAGTATTCATCAACTTTAGAGCTTTTGGTCACCTTGTCCGGAGTTTCACTGGCACCGGCATTCCTTCAATTTGTCCCATTTTAGCGCTGAATTATCCCTGCCTGCAATAAAGGTAGCCTACACAGCTTAAAGAAATGTTTATGCACTCTCTCAATATGGAAGATAAACATTGTGATAGGCAGTTTTGTTTTGAAGATGTGCATTTGCATTTCTCCAAACCGAAGCGTGCATATTGTGATCGATGTTATTTCTTGCTTTATATCCTTTGGATTACTTTCAGAAGTATTCAGCGACAGATGGACTTCCGACAATATCCCATTCTTCTCTATTTTTTACCATGAAAGGACATCCAAGTAAATGGTAGTGGCAGCCCTCTATGCCCGCACTGCACTGGCAGCATGTTGTGTCCGACTGTGGTGCAAATTTTAGCACGTGTTCTTTTGCAGCATGAATGCAAAAATATTCATTTTAACGGGGTCTTGGTCGCCTAGATCAGCCCTAGACTCCTTGTGGAAGTTATGATCAGATGCTTCTGTCATGTTACAATGAACCGTTATCCTTCCCAGTATCGTCACTTTGCCCAGGTTACTTGGGATATGTGTAACATATCCTTTTTAACTTGGAGGGACTCTCGAAGCCTCTGATATGAAAGATTGTCATCCTGCCAAGGGATATTTCCTATTTTTTATGTGGATGCGATTTGACATTATTTCCTTGTTATAGAAGTCTCTGGTCTTGTTGGATTTTCTTTGTCCATAACTGAAGACCTTCACTACCTGTTTTCGGGAATAATTATAAATAGCAATGCTATTTAGATCATTTTAAAAGCCAACAGAATTGCAAGATCTATTAGCCATTTTTTTTAAAATTTTGATGCTTAATAAAGATCCTTTATCTTGATGGTCCGTCCACTAGGGACTCTAAACTACCTCTTTTGATGCTGTCTGATCAAGTTAATCCGTTTGTTACGCTAAGCTACCTCCTTTTGTGCATTTTGATCAAATCCTAGTTTCCACCCTTCAAATCACCACAACTATTTCTCATGTGATGCCTCCTGACTAATACTTGATACCGAGACATGTAATTCACTTCTTATTTATATTTATCTTGATGTGGTCTACTATCGTAGCATGCCCTTCATATGTGGCATTTTGGGTCCAACATGTGGGTAAATTAATTGGTACCTGGAGGTTAATCCTATAGGTATAGGTAAGATGGTGAGCTAGCTCTCATTTCATATTCAAGTGTTGACTCAAAACTAATTGGCTCTGGAAGAGATGACCAGTCATTTATTGTGACCTTTACTTTTAGTTTTCACATCCTTTTCATTTGAAAAGTCAAAAGATTTTTTTTGAATCAATTGAAAAGCCAAAAGATGACTACCCAAGGTTGGTAATTATCTAAAGATAATCATGGTAAGCGTACAATATGGGTGCAAACTCAACTCATAGTAGCACTATATCAGAAACCACACATCTTGGCCATTGGGTAGGTAAATTATCTAAAGATATTCATGGTAAGCATACAATATGGGTGCAAACTCAACTCATAGTAGCACTATATCAGAAACCGTGCATCTTGGCCACACTATAAACCACATTCACCATGTATCATTGACTAGTTTGAAGACCACCACATTTATTTCATTCCAACTTACTGATAAGACATCGAAAACCTCTTGCACTTGTTAATGCGACTTTATGAACCCCATTATTATTACACAACCATGCATCTTGGCCACACCATAAACCACATTCACCATGTATTATCGACTAGTTTGAAGATCACCACGTTTCTTTCATCCCAACTTACTGGTAATACTTCGAAAACCTCTCGCACTTGTTAATGCAACTTTATGAACCACATTATTATTACAGAACATGTTCAGCATGCTAGTCCTCTAGAATGCATCAAAGGATGATGCATCATGCCGAGAATTATAAAAAAACACAAGCTTTGTGCTGACTTTCACCTTAAGAACAAATGATCAATTTCCTCAGGTTCTTCTTTCTTTCTTTTTTTAAATCCTCATATCCTCCCAAGTAAAAACTGCCTCCATCGCTGCCTTGGTCAGGAAATGTAGGTTACCATCCTCCTTCTCAATGCCACCCAAAATCCTAATCTTTAACGAACCCTTTATCTTCAAATGGTCCTATAGTCCATGGTTGATAATTGATTAACAATGGAGATTGTTAGATTCTTTTCCTTATAATACTTTGCCACAAAAAACTGGCCTCCACTCCCCGACCAAGGATCCTCTTGTAAAGGGTTCTGGGAGAAACCTCTGAGCTCCTCCTTCAAAATTCATCGTGACAGTAGCTGTCAACCATGGAAGGAAATATCGATATCGATATCGTGTCGATATCGATATATCACCGATATATCGCTATATCTAGGAATCTTTCTGAAGAAAATGCCTGAAAATCGGATATATCGATATATCGATTTCGATATCGGTCCCATGTCGATATCGATATATCGCCGACATGGCCTTCCATGCTGTCAACCACGAGAAGCATGCCTTAAAGTTATGAAAACAAGTCTATTTATTCTGTTGGAATCTGAACTCTTTATTGTTCTCAATAATTATGTTTGGTCTCTGGTGAAAAATCGTGCTGATAATGATCTTTTTCAAGATACTAGAGGTTGTATACTCATTTTAAGGGTGTGCCTCCACAATGGAACTGCACAAGTCAACATTACCAACAAATCCAAACACCTGGCAAGCAGTGCATTGCTTATTTTGTGCAGATTATGAGCTCCTAGACACACATCTTTCACGTCATGGCGTACCTCTTAGGTAATGGATGTAATTCCAGGGTTCTCTTCACCCGAACATATCTACAGATTGCATCTTCTCAACACATCGATTCGCTTCACCACTCCTTTGGTTTATGGAATTGAGATGAACACAAACAATTAGGATTGCGTTTAGCGAAGCCTACTTCCCTCTCTCGACAACAATTTAATGGGCCAACTTTCCAATCTCTTACAATCTAATGACGGCATGATGATTGGACAGAGGAGTGGGCACTACATGTGTGATTTCCTTGTCTTTTTGCTGTGGCTTTTGATCAAAATGTCAATAAGGCTCATCCTTGGGATGGCGAGACTTATTTACCATTTTTAGAGTAGATCTTTTGGACCAAAGGTTGGAGGAGATGATAACCTGGTTGTGTCTCATTATGATTCCCATGCCTCTGGGAGGGAATGGACTTGGTATGGTGACGGTTTTTATGTAAACGAGGCATAAAAGATCCTTCAGACCAAAGGTTGGAGGAGCTGATAACTTGGTTGTGGCTCATTAGGATTCACATGCCTCTGGGAGGGACTCTTGGACTTGGTATGATGACAGTTTTTCTGTAAACAATACGTATAAGATCCTTCGGGTTAGTGTTCTTTTTGATAGTGGAGGTTGTGCTTTTGACTGCAAAATGGTTTGTGAATGGGAGATCTTGGCTTGGATAAAAATTTTCATGTGGCTTATGAGAAGGGGAGAGTTATAACCTATGTCCGGATAGCCAACCTCTTTTATGGTGCTGATTCAATGTGTATTCGATGTGCGGATGGAGAGGAAAATGTTGATCGCCTATTTTTTGGTTGTGCAAATGAACATATATTATGCTTCAACCCCAAGTCAAACATCATATAGATCAAATCATTGAGTTTTGTTTGTAGGGTTGATTCCTTCTCTTTTTGTGGACCTAGCTAATAACAATGGTTAATCTTATCCTATATCTAATTAGAAAGAATTATGTACTGTGATGGAAATATTTCTTGACTTAATTGACTCCAAATATGTTCACGTCCTGACGCTTTGATGTTAAACTCAAAATTTATCATGGCTACGTTTGCCAACTTGGAAGTTTCCTTTCTCGATAGCCTACAACCAATTAGTTGAAGATGCTCATATTTTACATTAGGAATACATAACAAAGAAGAAAAATAAACATAGAACAAAAGAAATGCATACTGAGGCTTTTCTGCATGCCTGTGCCAATCTTTAGATAAACTTTCGCCCACTCCAACGGATCACCTATTATTGTTAATCTCTCCATGTAAGAATACATCTCAATTTTTATCTCAACATGTGGAAAATTGCTCCTCGAAGTGATACCGGGGATTGAAACTTCCAACAACATATATGTGTTTAGAACTTAAATATTGAAGAAATGAAGACTATTGGGAATCTGATAAATAAGACAAAAGCTTCTTGGGCGAAGCTGGATTTGGAACATCATATAGATGGTTGGACAGATTCAAGGGGTCTTCCACTAATCAATTTTTGGTGAATAATAGCGTCAAAAATTTTTTTTTTGGTGAATAATCCAAAAGAGACAAGGTTCTTGAAGTTCGTAGATTCATTTGCCGAAGTAAAGAATGTACAATTTCTTTTTGACCCTCCCAGATGAGGGTGTATAAGAGGTTGGTAAAGCCAATGTTGTACAAGTTATCACTGGAAAAGCCTCAAATTACAAAGCATAGAGAACATATAATAAACTTTGTAGCTAAAGCAACACTATTATTGATTATCATTCCTCGGCTCAACTACCTCTCGATGGGAAGAATGGTATAAAAAATATGTTATTATTTTTTACTCATAAGCCCGATATTATATGGCTTGGGTAACCAGTTCTTAGTAAATAAAATAACAAAGTATTTCATTTGATACACGTGCTGTTGTGCACTGATTTGTACTGAATATTATTCAGTGTTATTAGCATTATATCACTTGATTCACTATTATACTCAAGGTTGCAAAAATCAGTAGTCGGTACTCGGTCGGTTGGGTCACTGACTAAGGATTAATCGACAGTCAGGCAACTAATCGGATTTAGTCGGGCTTTAGTCGGTTTTGAATTTTTTAATTACTTTAAATATATAAATCATTTTATACATATATTCTTATATATTTACAAAGATTTGTGAAATTTAATATTATCATAATGAAAGAAAAACAATTGAATTTAAATAAAACATTAAACCTATTAGAATAAGTTTGCATTAAGAAAAGTAAAAAATATGGTATCTCCAAGCAAAAGATCGATCGACTAGTCGGCTTAGTCGGAATTAGTCAATACTCGGTCGGCCACCCCACCGACTAGACTAGTCAGACTTCCTAGTCGGGCCAGTTAAGGGACTTTTACAATAGTGATTATACTAAAAACTATTCAGCAGTATTATTAACATAATCTAATAATAATTAGTGCATTATTGAATTAGTATAATGAGTTACAAACAAAACCTAATTATTTTTTTACTGAATATACAAATTGTAACACAAATTACAATGAATGCTAACAAAACCTAACAAAAAATACCTGATCGGACAACAACTATACTGAGTATTGAAAAGCCTAAAAAATTGAACTATATTGAGTACTTAATTCATGGCCTAGCAAAAAAACCTGTAGACTCGAAGCTGGAAGCGAGGCCGGTGGAGTTTTGGTGGCTGAAGCTGGAGCCTGGAGGCGACTTTGGCGACGCTAATGGTTGAAGCTGGAGGCTTTGAAAGATGGTGATGGATCTGGTGGAGGCAATGGGACTATGTTGGGAGTGGCGGGAGGCCGTACATCGAGATTGAGTGAAAGAAGGATGATTGGTGGGGAGATGGGTTTTCCTGTTAGTCTTTTAGGGCAAATATGGGTTAACAATAGATATGAAATATCGTGATGTTCACCTTGATCTCACTTGGCGCCACATTGTCTTGGCACCGCCTTGCACAAGCAAGCTACACCTTGAGGAAGGAGCATGAGGTGTATGACTCAAGGCTATATTTGGGCATTTTGCCTCTAGACATACGCCTAAGGTTCGAAATATCTATTTTGATTTCGTTTCAGTAACCTTGGAAATCGAAAATTTGCCAAAATTTGGGAATTTTCGACGATTTCGGTGGAAATCTTGAAAATGGCTCAAAAAGTCATTTTTCATTTTTTTTTTGTAAATTAAGATGACCCAAGCTATTAGAGCAATAAATAACTTATAAATGCACAACTATATCACACATATCGCATATCGTTCATAGCGGTCATATTGCACAGTCTGCTAGGTATTAGAAATGGAGTTCATCTGAGTTCTTCAAACAATGAAACAATAGATATACACTTATAGGCTTATATTTATAGCACACATATAATTCCTTTATGACTTGACTGTATGTCACACCAATGTTCGAAATCTTGATTTTGATTTCATTTCGATGAGTCGATGACCTGTATATCGAAATTTCACCGAAGTTTCGGGAAATTTCGACAGTTTCGGTGGAAATGTTGGAAATTGCTAAAAAAGTCATAGTTTTCATCTTTTTTTGTATATTAAGATTATCCATGTTATCGGAACAATAAATAACTTATAAATACACAATTATGTCACACATGTCGCTCATCTATACCCCTTATACCATATATATTGGTCATATCGGTCATATCAATCATATTGTACAATAGGTTTGATACTTAGATATTGCATATGGAATTAATATGAGTTCTTCAAGTAATGAGACAATAGATATACACTTGTAGACTTATAGCACATATATAGATCACTATGACTATGACAGTATGTCACATATCTATCATATCGAAATCGAACATATTGTTGTTAATGCTTAATGACAGACTAACAATCTTACAAGTTACAACAAGTGAAAAGACATATTCTCGTAGACTAAATAAGAACACGCACATTAATGATTAATCCAATAAAAGATTGAAAGATATTACTTGGTGATGATTCAGTTCAGAACCAAGAGTTCTGTAGCGGATTTGAATCGCCCTCTTCCTTGTTGCCTCTCATAACGCATCACATATTCAATGTACTCGCAGCAGTTCTCCCATGTCATGTACGAGTACATGTCCTTGTAATCCATCACATATTACATGTATTGATGGTCATCGATGCCCATGATTATCTCGAGATGAGGATAAGCATCACTAGATCCGGTATCACGATTGGCACGACGAGGTTGCAAAGTACTGAATTGAGATCATCGGGCGACGACAACGGAGTAGGAGAATTTCTCTGCGGAGGAGACACTGGTGTGTACTCGGGGAATAAAGCATAACTATCACCGCCAAAGAAGCTGCTATGTCCTTCATACCCACTATAACTATATGATAGAGGTGTATACACCTGAGGAGGAGGAAGTCCGAGAGGAGGATCATGAAAGAATTATGGGAAAACGCCAAATGATCTCCCATCGTTTGATGAACCATATCCGTCTAGGGAACTTGGTATTCCTCCATGATATGGATTGTCAATGTCCATGCAGCTCAAGAAACCTATAGATGATATCAAATCGTCCATGTAGCTGTCGGTAGGATGATGGCCACGGTCATATGCGTCGTAATCCATAGGTCTCGGATTTAGACTTGGAACAAACTGTCCATGTGTGTTCCTTTGTCTATATATTCACGCCATGCGTAGAAGCCTTCCTGGAATCTTGTATCTTGTGGTCTGTAGCCATCTTCTGCTGACCCCCCCACCCCCCACCCCCCGAATATGTTTCCCCCTCACGAGATCCACCACGATCGTCAACATCATCATCATCTCCACTGTCATTCTTTGACTTGGATTTGGATTTGGGACTAGTGGAAAGAATTTCATCAACAACTGCATCAACCTCGGCCTTCAACCCTCGAAGAGGGTTCGTAATCCGCCCGAATCTAGCCAGATAGTCATCTGCATATGCTCCCATTTGCTGGCTTATATTCTCATTTGGTCTTCCACCCTATTGATCGAGTACGGGAGCACCATTGGAATCCATCCACCTCTGGAGCACATCTTCATCAGTATCGTTATCGTACATCTTGAAAATGTATGTAAGATCAATAGGGTATGTGTAGTCCTCTTTGTCCTGGCCCTCCCTTGCATGTTTCATCTTCAGCCTCAAGTTGTAGTGCATGCAAACAAGATCATGGAGCTTTTGTTCTCCCAACCTGTTTCGTCTCTTTGAATGGATCAAGTTGAATGTACTCTAGTTCCTCTCACAGCCACCAATAGGCTTTCCGTAGGTTGGGAGCTTCCATCCCGTACAACAACCACCATTCGACTGTAGAAAATCCAAAAGGAGATAAATTAATACCAATAACACATCACTACGCAATCAATGGACTTATTTATCTTCACCTTTACCAAGAAGAGTACTGCCCCGTCCATTTACAGTAGTAATTCTACCGAAGGAACCCAAGATATCCCTGAAGTACCTCACCTGCACATACTTTGAAACTTTGAAGTCATAAATTGTTACATAATACTCTTAACGAATATTTTGTGAGTCCAATTCTAGCTCCAAAATCAAAATTACCTCATTCATGCACAAGGTCTGTGTTTTCTCGTCCTTAACGAGCTTCTCCACTATAATTTGTACAACTGCTAGAAGATCGGCATTTGTACCAAGACTATTGTTATACTGGTACTCGGGATTGAAGTAATAAGCTGGACACAAACACACATAATTCTCAGATTCTTAAGTGCTATCAAAAATGGAAAAAATAGATTTATTACATAATACATATTACATACCGGCCTTGTGAAGAGGATGTGAGAGCATCTTGGATCAACGCTCGTCTATGATGTCCATCCTTGCTTTGAATCCTTTTCCAATTGCTTCTCTGACATTCTCTCTCATGCAACGCATTGTTTCATAGATCACTCCCATGGTAGGCTTCTTGTCACCGTTTACGATCCACAATGCATAAACAACTGGATCCATTATCTTCGTAACTCGAGTCACGTCATCCCCAAAGTGGAGATCACAGATCAATGTCTCCACTTTCCGTCCTCCTTCAGTCTGAGCTTCAGGTATCTCGAACCATTTATCTTGGCAACAAATGGCCTTCAATTCTGTCTTGTGTTGTTTAAGCCTTTGCAATGTTATAAAATTGGTTGCAAATTACGTGATACCATGCCTCACTAACTCACCATTGCACATTCGTTTCATCATAGCCAGCACTTTGGAATAGTGGTAAATGAATCTGGTGATCGTCTATGCTTGCTCCACCACCTTTCAGATGAGTTTCCTCTTTTTGAAGTCCTTTAGAATTAAATCACTATAATGTGCAGCACACAGTGTCCAAAAAAATACCGTAGCTGCTAGACTTCGTTATTGTTTCACCTGCTTTCTTGAACTTGCTGCCATTATCCGTGACAATCTAGATAATGTTCTCTTTCCCAACAATTTTGTTGATGTCCTTCATCAACTTCAGCATGTACTTGTGGTCCTTCACATGTTCAAATGTATCAACAAATTTGAAAAATGGTCTTTCTATCGTAGTAAACGAGGAAATTGATGATCTGCTTCCTCGTGTAGCTTATTCACCCATTGCACATTGTAACCCCGTACTCTGGCCATTTCCCTCTCAACTTGACCATGTACTCATTCATCTCTTCCTTCTCCATCCTAAGATATTTGTTCATTATCTCATAGGATGTGGGAGCCTTCACTCCCGTTCCTGATGCAATGATCTCATCAATGACTTGCTGCAGAAATGTCCCGCTAGCAACGTTGGCAGGAATGCTCTTCCCAAAGAAGAGCTTGCTGATGGCCTTTCCCACTCTCTCTTGTGCATTGCTGAACATGTCCTTCACCGTCTTTTGCCTTGGATCCTCGCTTGGCTTGTACTGCATGGACCCGCTCCTCGTCAAGAATGGTTTCGGTCCCTTCCCCTTGTGTTTTTTGGTGGGTGGTGGTGCTTTTGCACCTCCAGAACCAC
The DNA here is from genome assembly GCA_037367405.1 of Ottelia alismoides. Taxonomy (NCBI): domain Eukaryota; kingdom Viridiplantae; phylum Streptophyta; class Magnoliopsida; order Alismatales; family Hydrocharitaceae; genus Ottelia; species Ottelia alismoides. The sequence goes on from JAZKJV010003406.1 coordinate 231,677, forward strand.
TCCTACCGCCATCTGCACCATATAAGTCGCCTCGTGCATCACCGAACTTTCTCCTCTCGAACTCGCTCCTCATTGATTCTTTTGTTGTCGTCCTGTATGCCCTCCTCCACAGTAGTCTGAATGTCAGCGGGGTAGACAAAGTCATCGTCGTCTGAATCTAAGAGGATGTTCATCCCTCCTTACCCTCCCTATCCTTCTTCCCATCCAAGCTGGCCTTCACCTTATCCCTCACATCTTTGGGATGACGCGCGCATTTGGTAACATTCTTGTTATTGCCAACAAGATGTTGCTTCATCCTCGTGATCCCCGCATCCCAACTTCTTCTCATAGAAATTGCATTGTGGTTTGGCTTTGTTGTCATTAGGAGCGGAGGCATACCTCCAACCAATGTCATGATTGAAATCCAACATTTGATCCCCAGAACTGTCAGATACTGATATAGAATGTGCCATGATGATGGTGATCGAAACCTGCGAGGAAATTGCAAAACAAACATTCATGAGTCCTATAATGCGAACAATTAAGCTTTTGCTAATTATTTTATGTTTCAATTTTCAGAATTAATATACTTTTAATTTTTCCAACACTTAATACACACAAACTCGTAAATACATGGTGTTAAAATTGTGTATATATTCTTAATATTCTGATTGTAAGAAAAAACACCTTAGATCTATACATCAATCCTAGATCCAGCAATTAGGGGATCATTTTCGAGAAAATCACCTAATAGATACAAAACATGTGAAATAACCTATCTATATATCTAAGATTTAATTTTCGGAATTACTCAATTTTTAAATTTCATTTGCCAAAAAAAAACGAATCATGTTTTCTACATTCAAAACTTAAGATCCGAGTTTATCCTTGAAGAACTCTTTATGACTCCACATTAAACCACGAAAGCCCTAATTTTCTCTTCCATATATCTCGCAAATTGTTTCCAAGTATGCTTTAATACGTGTTATACACGAGTTCCGAGTTAATACATTCATAACTCATCATTATTGCGCATTAAAACTCAAAACCCCTAATTTTGATCTCCAAGAATCAAGCCAGATATTCAAAATCTCTCAAAAAAATAACATCCCACGTGAGATCAACATCTTAGGAATCCCTAAAAAAATTGAAGAAATTGATGAAGATTTGATTAATTTTGGCTTACCTCAAAGAAATGGGCGAATATAGAGTTGGAAAACCGTGGAGGAAGTCCCAACACCAAGCATCCAAAAGTGCGTCAAAATAGGGGAATTTCGATCGATATTTCCGTCTATCTCGCCCAACTTGAGATTTTTATTCAAGATTCGCTTTTGTAGGTAATATCTAGAGATGCCCCAAAATCTTGCCGATATCTCGCAAAATTTCAGGTGAAATCTTGGAATCGACATAGAGCCCCCATCGAAGTCGAAATTTTCGCAAAATTTCGTGAAATTTGGAACCATGTCACACATATGACATAGTTATCATATCAAACATATCGTTGTTAATACTTAATAACTGTCTTACACCAAGTGAAAAACATCTATTCGCAAAAATAAATGACAACATGCACATTAATGATTAATGCAATAAAAGATATTACGTGGTCACGAGTTCAGTTCAGAATCAAGAGTTTCGTGGTGGATCTGAATCGCTTCCCTTGTTGTCTCTCATAAAGCATCGCATACTCAATGATCTCGCAGCAGTTATCGCATGTCATGTACGAGTACATGACCTTGTAATCCATCACATACTGCTTGCGTTGATCTTAATCGATGCCTATGAGTATCCCGTGATGAAGATAAGCAGCACTAGATTCGGTATCACGAGGGGCACGATGAGGTTGTGAAGTACTGGCTTGAGATCCTCACTCAAGATGATGACAACGGAGCAGGAGAAGATATCCGCGGAGGAGGCATGAGCGTGTAATTGAGGAAGAAACCATAATCGTCACTACCAAAGTAGCTGCCTTGGCTCTGCTCGAGTTGGCTACCTTGCTAGTTCTCACCGTTGTAGCTGCTATATCCTCCGTAACCCACTTTAACCATATGATGGAAGTGTATACGCTTGAGGAGGAGGAGCATGAAAGTATTATGGGAAGACGTCAAATGATCTCTCGTCGTGTAATGATTCATATCCACCCATGGGACTTGGTGTTCCTGGGATCTCTTTGCACTTTTTGTTAAGAAAATCAGTTCTACTCACTTTACCTCTCTCCATCAAATTTTTTGTTTTAAAAAATTAATTTCATCCTTTCTTTGTTAGAACATTTTTACTCACTTTTAATATATTAACATTATAAGTATAATTTGATATAAAATGAGATTGAGGCTTATTTATCTCTCTCATTATTTCTAATTCTCTTTGTAAATGAAATGAATTTTATTGTTTCCTTTCAAATATGAATTTTTCAACTAAAACTATTAAAAATCGCCATTGAAAAAATACTCTATACTGAAAAATTCAAATAACATTGAAATGGTAAGTTTATCAAATTTTAAAATCACATTTGAAATTGTTAACTCTACTTAAAAAAATATCTTTTGAAAATACATTTTTTGTTTTTTTGCTTATGCATAATTGATGTATACTTTTCTTAAAAAATGATAGATGCATACTTGGGACAAATTGTCTGTATGCGTTCTTCTGTCGTTCCATATATTCACGTCCTGCATGGAGTCCTTCCTGGAATCTTGTATCATGTGGTCTGCGACCATCCCCTGCTGACCCCTCGGATTATGTCTCCCCATCACCAGATCCACCATGACTGCCAACATCATCGTCATCATTATCTCCACTCTCATCCTTTGACTTGGATTTGGAACTAGTGGAGAGAATTTCATTAACATTCGCATCAACCTCAGCCCCCAACCCTCCAAGACGGTTTGTAATGTGCCCGAATCTAGCCAGATAGTCACCTACATCTGCTCCCATTTGCTAGTTTGTATTTTCATTTGGTCTTCACCTTGATTTATCTAGTACGAGAGCAACATTGGAATCCATCCATCTCTGGAGAGCATCTTCATCAGCATCATCATCATGTATCTTGAAAATGTATGCAAGATCGATAGGGTTTGCATAGTCCTTTTTGTCTTGGCCCTCCCTTGCATGTTTCATCTTTAGCCTCAAGTTGTAGTGGACGTAGACAAGATCATGGAGCTTCTCTCCCAACTGTTCCGTCTCTTCGAATGGATCATGTTGAATGTACTCCAGTTCCTCTTACAACCATCAACACATGTGGTTTGAGACAATACTTTCACTTCTACTTTCCGTGGGTTGTGAGCTTCCATTCTCTACAATAACCACTATTCGACTGCGGAAAATCCAAAAGGAGATAAATCAATAATAACAATACATGACAAAACAATCAATGGACTTATTTTGTCTTCGTTCTTACCAGGAAGAATACTACTCCGTCCATTAAACGCAGTAATTCTACCGAAGGAACCTAAAGCATCCCGAAAGTACTTGACCTGCACATTATTTGAAGCATGGCCTCAGATTTCAACGAAATTCGGTCGAATTTCTGTCGAATATCGATATCCGGTCGAAATCGAAATTCGACCGAAATGACCGAAATGACCGAAATATGGGGGTCCTAATACAAAAAATGATCGAAATGACCGAAATTTCGGTCGAAATTCCACCGAAATTCCATCGAAATTCTATTTTGGTCGATACCGAAATGATGACCGAAACCGACATTTAAGGCCTTGATTTGAAGTTATAAATTGTCACATAATACTCTTAATCAAGGCCTTAAATGTCGGTTTCGGTCACCATTTCGGTATCGACCAAAAAAGAATTTCGATGGAATTTCGGTGGAATTTCGACCGAAATTTCGGTCATTTCGGTCATTTTTTGTACTAGCACCCCCATATTTCGGTCATTTCGGTTGAATTTCGATTTCGACTGGATATCGATATTCGACAGAAATTCGACCGAATTTCGCTGAAATTTGAGACCATGCTCTTAATGAATATTTTCTTAGTCCCACTCTAGGAGTCTAGATTTCAAATTATATCATTCATTCACAAGGTCTGTGTCTTCTCGTCTTTTACGAGCTTTTCCACCATAATTTGTACAACTGCTAGAAGATCATCATTTGTACCAAGACTGTTCTTGTACTGGTAGTTGGGATTAAAGTAATAAGGTGGGCACAGCACAAGCATGCATAATCCTTAGATTTTAATCCATCAAAAGTATTATCAAAAATGTAAAAAATAGAATTAGTACATAATGCATAACAATCTTGTGAAGACGATGCGAGAGCAACTTGGACCAACGCTCGTCTATGATATCCAACCATGCTTTGTATCCTTTTCCAATTGCTTCTCTGGCCTTCTCTCTCATGCTGCGCATTGCCTCGTAGATCACTCTCATGGTCTGCTTCTTGTCACTCTCTGCGATTAGCAATGCAGAAACAAGCAGATCCATTATCTTCGTGATCCGAGCCATGTCATCCCAGAAGTGAAGATCATTAATCAACGTCTTCACTTTCCGACCTCCTTCAGTCTGTGCTTCAGGTATCTCGAATAATTCACCTTGGCAACACATGGTCTTCAACCTTGTCTTGTGTTGTTTAAGACTTTGCAACGCTATAAAATTGGTTGTAAAGTGTGTGATGTCAGGCCTCACCAGTTCGCCATTGCACATCCGCCTCAGCAAAGCGATCACTTTAGAACGGTTGTAAATGAATGGTGATTGTTCGTGCTTGCTCCACTATCTTTGAGACCAACTTCCTCTTGCTGAAGTCCTTTAGAATTAAATCAATATAATGTGCAACACACAACGTCTAAAAAATATTGTAGCTTCTGGACTTTATTATTGTTTCACCCGCTTTCTTGAAGTTGCTGCCATTTTCTGTGATAATTTGGACAATGTTCTCTTTCTCAACATCCTTAATGATGCCCCTCATCAATTTTAGGCGGTACTTGTAGTCCTTCACATGTTCAGATGCATTAAATAAATTTCAAAAAAAATCTTCCCATTGCAATATACAAGGAAGTTGATGATATGCTTTCTCGTATAGCTAGTCCACCCATTGCACATCAGTGTCACCTCATACTATGGCCATCTCCTCCATAGCTCGGTGATATACTAATTCATGTCCTCCTCCATCATGAGATATTTGTTCATTATCTCGTAAGATGTGGGAGCTTTCACTCCTAATCCTGCTGCAACGATCTCATCAATGGCATGCTGCAAAAACGGCCCGCTGGCAGCGTTCGCATGAATGCTCTCCCCAAAGAAGAGCTTGCTAATGACCTTGCCCACTCTTTTGTGCATTGGTGAACATGCCCGTCAACGTCTTCTGCCTCAGATCCTTGCTTGTCTTGTACTGCATGGACATACCCACTTCTCGTCAAGAAGGGTTCCAGTCCATTCCCCTTGTATTTTTTGGTGGGTGGTGGAACCAGTGCACCTCTAGAACCGCTCCCACTACCACCAACACCATAGAAGCCGTCTTGTGTACCACCGCGTTCTCTGTTCTAGAACTCGCTCCTCATATATTCTTTTGTTGCTCTCCTTTATGCCCTTCACTGTAGTATGAATATCATCGAGGTAGAGAAAGTCGTCGTCGTCTGAATCATAGTGGACCTTGAATTCTTTCTCGGACATGAACTCTTTGAATTGTTCATCCCTCCTTGCCCTCTCTGTACCCCTATCCTTCTCGTCCAAGCTGGCCTTCATCATGTCCCTCACATCTTTGGGACAACGCATGCACTTGAAGACATTCTTGTTATTGCCAACAAGATGTTGCTTCATCTTCGTGACCCCCCCTCCTCCCAACCTCTTCTCACTGAATTTGCATTGTGGTTTGGCTTTATTGCCACCAAGAGCGGTGGCATATCTCCAACCAATGTCCCCACCGAAATCTACCTCTGATCCTCAGAACTATCGGATCCCAATCTAGAATGTGGGGCATGCTTGGAATGAATTATCATTCATTGATAACAATTAAGTATTTGCTAATTATTTTATGTTTTAATTTTCAGATTTAATATATTTATAATTATCTAACACTTAATATGCACAAACTCGTAAGTAAAAATATCTTAGATCTAGAAATTAGGGTCTTAGATCTAGCAATCTGGGGACCAATTTTGAGAAAAATCACATAAGAGACAGAAAACTTGTACTTTAATGCATAGGTCCAAGGTTTGATTTTTGGAATAAATCGATTTTTAAATTTCATTTACAAAAAAATATGTGTCACGTTTTCTATGTTTAAAATTTAAGATTAGAGTTTATCCTTGGAAAACTCATCATGATTCCTTGGTTCCTCGGATGTGGGTGATGAATCTGTGATTCATCACATCAAAAGTCAAAAATAGAGCCTTGTTCCCGAGAAAATAGAGGCATATTTCCTTTTATCTTGCATAAATAACACTCATGCATGCATCCATAATTCATGCATTTTAGCAGCTCATCTGCATTTAAATAAGAAGCCAAAAATCCCCTGTAAAATACCACTCCACCAAAATAACTTCTTCTCTATAATACATATGTATTCCTTAATAATATAGGGAAGAATGCCAAAAATCACCCTTGTAAAATAGCCAAAATATCCTGAAAACCCTTGTACATTAAAACACACATAAAGCCCTCATACAATCTCCTAATTAGGTCTACTCACTTTTAGATTACTACATATTAAAAGACCTTCAAAATGAGACTAATTTCATTGAAATTGGAGCTTGTATGAGAAACTTGGGTTTTTGGGTCATTTTGTATACTACACATGTATATTTATGTATCCTTGTATTTATATATCATAGTTGACCTTATCTCCGTCTTTGGTCAACATGAAACTTGTAGATCTCATCAAGATCTACAACTTTCATGTTTTGAGTTTTTCCAAATTCGGCTTCCTCTTCTCTCTACACGTGTTTCTTCCTCCAACCATTCACAGCAGGCCACGTGGCGCCCTCTGGTTGCGCCACGCGGCCCGCTGCCCCTCGCCTCATCCGCCCGCGCCTTCCACCGTTGGATCTCCCTTCAGATCCAACGGCCCAGGGCTTTCCACGTACCTGTCCATCTCCCAGCCATCAGATCCGCCCCACACTTCATCTCCACCGTCCCTTAGCGCCGCGCTCTCAGCCTTCCACGTGGACGCATCTGCGCCGCCTGATCAGGTCCCCGATCCTCTCATCGCAGCCGCCCTCTTCCAGCGAGTCTCGACCCTCAGATCAACTCCACCCTCTCATCTGAACCATCCGCTCGCGCCTCGCCACAACGCGCCACGTGGCTCCCTCATAACCCCTCATCTTGGCACCCCAGATCTAATCATACCCGTTCACCACGCTCTGATCTCCACCGTTGGATCACAAGATCCAACGGTGGAGACCTCGTCTCCTACCTCCAGGCGCCCCTCTCCCCCACGTCCCTTGCCTTGCGGGAGGGGCGCCCCCTTTCCTTTTCTGGGCACACGTCAGCCATCTCCTCCGATCGCTGACCTCCCCACGACGTCCCCCACTCGTCCCTCTCCCTCGCCAGCTCCCTCGAGCACCACCATCTCCACCATACTCGCCCCACGACGACCACCAACCTCGCCACTCACCCAGCCAGACCACCTCCTTCTCCTTATAAATATCCAGCCACCGGCACCGTTCACCCCCATCCGCCACTCTAGAGAGGTTCCTCGAGCTCCAAGCTACCTATTGGTGACAGCAATTGGTGGAGTTGTCGAGCGAAGACAGAGATCCAACTCCGGCGAGATCCACGGCCGCCACCGCCGTGCTGCAGCCTCCCTCGAGCAGCTGCCCGAGCTCGGGACCCTACCGATCCCTTGAGCGACGACCTGGAGCTCAAAGTTGAGCCCCATTCCCCAGGTAACCCCCTCCATTCGTACTCCGATCTTCTTCTTCTTTTTCTTGCTTTTTCTCCGTTTTTATTCGCCGTCACCAGCCATCTTCGCGCATCTAAATCACCTCGACGAGCTTCGCGTCGAAGCTCCGATCCTCGCGGTATCTTCCGCACACTCCGACGACACGTTTCACTTTCCTCTGACCAACAGCTCCGCCGTTTGGCCGGAGCTTACTCGCCAGACCATCACACTCCATTTCAGGCCTCGCCGATCACTCCACTCCCCTCCACGGACACCTGCACGCCTCGGCTATACATCTAACCCCTTGCAGATCCTAAATTCTTCATTGGTCGGAGCCTCGTCGGAGCTCCCTTCGAGCTTCATCGACGCAGAGCTCCAGCACATCTCCAAGGATCTTGAGGCCACCGGAGGCTTCGCCGTGCACTCCCGCTTCTTCCGAGCTACGTGGGAGCTGACGAAGCTCTTCATCGACGCCTGGCGACCGAGGCGGAGCAAGCCCAGCCCCACCGGAGCTCCGCCTTCTCCTCCGCAGGTGGCGGAGGACCGTTCGAGACGACGCAGCAGCAACCGTTCGATCATCCGATCGAACGGTCCTCGCCCTGCCACGAGTCCACTCACCGCCCCCGTCCGCGACCGTTGATCACGCCTCGGATCAGACGGCTCTCCAGCCGCCACGCGACTTCATCGACATCCCTTGGATCCATCTTGATCCAAGGGCCTTCAGGCTGCCACGTAGACGAGTCCGAGCCTCGGCCTCCAAGCCTAGGCTCGGGTGACCCGAAGCTGCACCAAGGCTAGTCCGAACCTCCAGAGGATCCGACCCTCGCTCCGAGCCTCCGACGCCCTCCGAACCTAGGTCGCCCACGTGAGGAGCACGTGCGGCCTGGGTTATTTGCACAGACGCCCCTGAAGCTTATGGAAATTACAAAAAGGTCCCTGTGAAGCAGACCCCACGTGAGGCGCACATGTTCCGTGGAGAAATTGCATACAAGTCCTGCATGTTATCGGTAATTGCATTTTAGTCCCTGTCAGCATATTTATTTATTGAAGTTTCAATTTCTAGTATTGCATTTACACCCTTGTGTTTGCACGTGTCCCTAGAGTGTATTTTTCATCATTTTGAGATTCTAAAAATTGCATGTTGGAAATTTTGTCCTCCATCTGTTAGTACACGTGTCTGATTTTTGTGGGCTTATTTGAATTATTAATGAATTAATTGGTTCATTGTTGACATATTTTGCCCAGTGATGCCTTTTGACTTTTAATTAATTATCTGTGCCTTCAAAAATTATGAAAAAATCACAGTAGCCTAAGGACATCATTTCTAACACACCATAAAAATTTCATAGCATTTGCACGCATATCGAGGCCTAAATAAATAGTTTAGTGATTTTCTTGAATTAATTTTAATTAATTCATTTCACAGTAAATTTAAGTCCTGTTAATTTTCCTAGGTCCCTTATCATTAGACCCACCTAGGATAATTTTAGTTCTTGAAAAAATTGTGATTTGATATTTATTAAAAATTAAATACTGAAAATCACTCTGTCTGTTCATTTAATTCACAGAAAATTTATTTTGAGTTGAAAAATTCCAAAAAAATTAGTGTAGGTCATTTTCATCATAAATAATCATCTGGCCAATTTTTATTATTTTTGGACTTCATTTGATACATCAATCAAATTAAACGCTAAATTGGCTCACCTTGTCCGCATATGTCTGCATAAAAATTAAAAAGACCAAAAAAAAATTGATTCTCGAACATCAACACTTGAAAAATTGCTGTAATTTACCTAAGGAGACAGTTGCCTCCCTGAGATCGACCTTGGACTCCACCAAGTAAAAAAATATCATCACTTAACATTAATCACTAAGTGATTTTTGATTAACCTCTCGTATCCGACTGCAACGAACACTTAACATTAGTTTGGACATTAATTTGACCGAATTAACTCAGGGTGCGGGAGCGTTATCAGTGGGGTGGGTTTCTAAAGCAACATTCAGGGGTGACGTCATCCAGGTTACTCCCTGGAAAGTGCTGGCTAGGGGATTGTCGCGGACGGAGGCGGCGAGTATGCTGCGGGGCTCCAGGGCGGGCTCTACACTTTTGCGGTGGCGCAGAGCTAGGGATCGGGATGGGTGTCTCACGCCATCGCGGGCGTCGAAGGTGCGAGTGTGTGGAGTCCCCTTCAATGCTAGGGACTTGTCGGCGTGTAGGAAGCATTTACAGGGGATCGACGAGGTAGTACTGGTGGAGTGCGACGGAACGACGCCTGGGGAGTCGTTGGATGTCGTCCTTCAGGTCAGAGCTCTGAGCTCGGGTGTGTTGGGTTGGTGGGAGGTGCCGGCGGCAGGGAACGCGATTTTCCTGGAAATAGTTGATGCGGGGCCGGAGGAAAGCAGGGGCTGTGAAGGTTTGATAAGTGGAGGAAGGCCGGGGAAGATGCGGAGGGAGTCGGAGAAGAATGGCGGAGGGGCTGGTTCCGCACCTCTCGAAGTGACGCGTCAGACGGAGTCGGAGACAAACGACGGAGGGGTTGGTTCCGCGCCTCTCGAGGTGGCGCGTCTTTCGAAGTCAACTCCTCGTATCCTGCAAGAGATCTCCTTCAACACGGTCCCTGTTGCTCGGTTTCTAAAGATTGGTCACGCCTTTCTCTACAGTGGCGACTTGGGTCCTGGGAATTTGGTGCGTGAGGACTTCGCGGGTCACGTCACACATACCCGATCAAGGGTACCCTTGGCGGTTCCGGATCCTGTAATTGGGGCCCCGATGGTGCTGGCGGGCCAGAACTCGGGTGTTGGGGATCCGAGGGCGAGGCTTGTCCGGTTATCAATCCAACGACAGCTTCTCAATCTTCGGATCTGATGGTGCGCTTCATTCTTTCGCCTGGCCGGTCGAGACACCTTTTGTTGCCTCGATGGGGGACGCGTTACCGTCTCTGGAGAGGTGCGGCGAAGAAAGTTCGGAGAACTCTCTGGCGGCGCCGGTCGAGCTCAGAAAGAGCGGGGCGGGGGAGGGAGAAATCGGTGCCGGGTTGCTCGATTGGTCACGCAATGTTTGGGGTTCAGAGGGGAACTGCGTGGGCAGTGAACGTGGAGAGAATGGAGGGCGAGGCGGATGTATCGGCGACGGCGATGAATGCCCCATCTGGTCGTGGGAAGGACGATGGTGGCATAAAGAGGGGGGGAACAACGTCCAACACTTTCAACTCACCAGATGTGCAGCTGCTGGGGGTTGGGGGGGAACCTAGGACAGAATCCCGCAGATTCGGGACATCGTATCATCGGAGACGTCTTGGGAAGGAGGAGAGAAGAAGGTGAAGAGCCGCTCTCGTGGGCTCTCCTTTGAAGCATCCACGAAGATTGCAACCATCTAACCAAGTGACTCTAGGCTTGCGCAACCAGTTCGGATTGCTAGACAGAAGTATCGCCGAAGGCTCGGGGTGATTCCCCCTAGGAGGAGTGTACACGTTACCCATCAATAAAGGTCTTGTCATGGAACGTCATGGGGTTAGGTCGCCCCGACATACGGCTGGCAATCAAGAACTTATTGCTAGAGGCGAGAATTGATATTTTCATGCTGCAGGAGACTAAGATGTCGGGATGTGAGGGCATGATAAGTAGGGAGATCGACGGTGGGAATTGTTTTGGGGTGGCGGAGATTGAAGCTCATGGGGTTGCAGGAGGGAATCTAACGGGCTGGCTGAAGGATGCGTTCGACTTGGTGGAGGTGTTGAAGACATCGTATTGCCTCTCGGTGACACTGACGAGAAAGGAGGATGGTTTGAATCTGGTAGTTACAAACATCTATGGCCCATCTGGGGCGGATGGAAGGTCCCTGGCGGATGACCTGGAAGGGGTGGGTGAGAATCTCTCCGGTGGTGTTTGGCTTCTGGGTGGTGATCTCAACGTCACCATGCTACTTGCCTACCGACCAAGCTCGAGGGGGGGGGACCCGACGTCGGAGGCTTTTAGAAGGGTGATAAATTACTTGGGCCTCCATCTTCGACGCGACCGACTGTTCGTATACGTGGAGGAATACCAGAGCGAGGTCCAGACTGGACTGTTTCCTGCTTTCTGCCGAGGCGGTGGTTGCTTTCCCTTTGGCTCGGGCGTGGGCTTTGCCGAGGGCTTATTCTGATCACACACCTATCCTCTGGTCGTCTGGCGAGGAACGGACGAAGGGATCGCGTTTTCACTTCGAGCGTAGCTGGCTCTTGGAGGAGGGATTAAGAGACTTGGTTGCTGGTCAGTGGAGAAGTGTGTCTCCTGTGGGATCTGCTGTGTCTTCTTTTGCGATCAAGCTAGGGCTTCTCAGGTCCTCGTTGGTCGCTTTTGGAAGGGAGGTCAGGAGGCGGCGTAGGGCTATAAGAGAGGGGAGGCCCAAGAGGGAGTGGTGAGGCTGGATCGCCTGGATGACGAGAGGGGGTTGGGACAGGAGGAGATGGCTGAGAGGTTGGGGTTGCTAGAGGAGTTGATGCTAGAGGACAAAAAGGAAGAGGTTGAATGGAGACAACGGTCCAGGCAGAAATGGTTGAAGTAGGGGGACGCCAACACGAGATTCTTTCACTCCGTGGCTTCTGGGCGTAGGAGGAGGAATTTCTTGCACGAGGTGGAGTTCGGGGGAGTAAGGGTGTCTGGGGATGGGTGGATCGGGGGTGCGCTGCGAGATCATTTTGCCAGGGTCTTGTGGAGGAGGCAGAGGGACGGTTGGGGGTGGAGGGATGTGGGGGCGGAGGTTTTGAGTGAGGGGCAAAAGGAGGTTCTGGTGGCTGACTTCACGGAGGAGGAGGTGCGGAGAGCTGTCAGGGGACTGAATGTAAAGGGGGCTCCTGGACCGGATGGGTTTCCGGTTCTATTCTATCGTGAGTTATGGGATGTGCTAAAAGAAGATGTTCTGGACATTATCAGGGAGTTCAGCGCCGGCAGCAGAGGCTTCGACAAGATTAACATGGCTCTGATCTTCCTATTACCGAAAAAGGAGAATCCTGTCAGTGTGGATGATTTTAGGCCGATTGCAATCTCGAATGCCATTTACCTAATTGTGGCAAAGGTCCATGCGAACAGAATGAGGCTTGTTATGGATTCAGTTGTACTCCAGGGTCAATCCGTCTTCATCCTTGGAAGGCAGATGGCTTTGTGGCAGCATCGGAGATTTGCCTCGAATGGAAGAGATCGAAGAGAAAGGCAACTCTTTGGAATATTGATTTTGCTAAAGCATATGACTGCGTTGACTGGAACTTCTTGTGGATCTCGCTGCGTCGAAGGGGCTTCCCTAACATTTGGATACAATGGATGAAGAGATGCGTCACGACTTCTTCATACTCCTTGGTGAACGGAAAGCCGGAGGGTGGCCTCGTCCAACTGCAGCGGGGGGTTCGCCAGGGCTGTCCCTTAGCACCCATGCTCTTCATTCTTGTGGCAGACGCACTGGCAATATTGTGCTAGTGGGCGGTGGAAACTGGCTGGCGTGAGGTTTTTAGAATGGGCTCTCTGTCCATCCCAGTGTTTAGGGCTGTCAGGAAAGCTCGAGCTCGATGAGCTCAACTCGGGCTCGGCTCGTTAAGGGCTCACGAGCCGAACTCGAAACCTTAACGAGCCCGAGCCCGAGTTGAGTTTTATGGCTCGTTAGCTTATCGAGTCGAGTCCGAGTTGGGTGTTGTTCAACTCGGAAACTCGACTCAATAACTTGTTTCCCCTCTTAATAAAAGGTTGAAATATATATACCAAAACATCCACATTAAGTTTGGTATAAAATAAAGATAAGCATTTCCTTGCCCAAAAAGCTACAGAAAAGAGTATAAAAAATCAAAATTACAAATGGCATTTGCATAATTTAATGTATAAAATGGACTTGTTAAAAAGTTCATGAGCCTGCTCATTTTTAGGCTTTTGAGCCAACTCAGAGACTTATGACTCGATAAGAGGCTCGTGAGCCAGCTCATTTTGAGGTTCATGAGCCAGCTCAGAAACTCGTGGCTCGATAAGAGGCTCGTGAGTCAGCTCGAACTCGACGAGTTCGAGTTCGAGTTGGTGATCCAGGGCTCGACCCTTATCGAGCCCGAGTTCGAGCCTTAGTTTCTTATCGAGTTCGAGTCCGAGTTGAGGCTAACTCGGCTCGTTGAACTCGATAGACGCCCCTACCAGTGTTGCAATATGCGGATGATACGATCTTGTTTATGGGTGGCTCGGAGGACCAGACTAGAAATGCGGCACACCTCGTCGATATTTTTGGCAAGCTATCTGGGCTTGAAATTAATTGGCAGAAATCGGTGATCGTGACCTTTGGTTTGGATGTGGGGGAGCACGACAGGATTACAGATGTGGTGGGTTGCCCTCTGGGGGATTTCCCTATCTCGTACCTTGGCCTGCCGTTGGTGGATGGCAAGCTCAAAAGGTCTGACCAGGACAATATAGTGATCAGAATGGAGGAAAGACTGGCTGGCTGGAAAGCAATTACTTTGTCTAGAGGGGGAAAGCTGACGCTCCTTAAGCATGTTCTCGCAGCCATTCTTGTCTTCTTTTTCTCCACGCGGTTGACGTCGGTTGGTGTGAGGAAGAAGGTAGAGTCCTTGATGAGACGTTTCTTTTGGTCGGATGGCAGACAGGAGAGAGCATGTTTGCATTTGGTGAGCTGGGAAGATGTCACCAAAGGAAAAGGTGATGGTGGCCTTGGCGTCCGTGATTTGGAATTGGAACTCATGAACAAGGCCTTGATTGCAAAATGGAAATATCAGATTTGGGGTTCGTCGACGTCTTTGAATGTTAGGATGGTGAGAACCATTTATGACGTCAACGAGGAGTTGGTTGCCAGAAGAAGAAGGTTCGAGTCGCCGCTATGGTCCGGTATTCGTGTGGTTTTGCCAACCGTAGTGCACATGCTGAGACCACACGTGGGGAACGACCAGACGTTCAGATTTTGGAGGGATGACTGGACATGTGAGGGTACTTTGGGAGAAAGATTTCCTAGACTGGATGCTCTGACGACAGAGAAAGATGCAACTATTGCACAGGTGTCGGAACATGGGGCGTGGGGACCACGCTTCGCTGCCACCCTCTCGGACCAACGGATTGAGGAGTTCACGAGGATGCTGGCGGAGATTCCTCCACTTGAGGAGCGGTCTCGCGCGGTGGACCATTTCGAATGGCACAAGGGGAGATTCTCGGTCAAGAAGGTCTACTTGTCTCTTAGAGGACCGACGACGACAGAGGGGCGGGACGAGGAACTGTGCAAGGACTTGAAGATCATCTGGGTGGCACGGATTCCTTTAAGGGTGAAAGTTTTTCTATGGTGACTCAGGAGAAACAGGATTTGTGATAAAGCTAGGAGGGGAAGAATTTTTGGCATTGATGACACGAGATGCGACAGATGTGAGGACTCTACGAAAGATGCAAATCACCTCTTCTTCGGGTGCTCTGCTTCGACGCAGGTTTGGAGGGGCACGGAGCTCACGTGGGTGGAGCCCACTGTGACTGATGCCTTCTGGAGATCGATCCGTGCTATAGGTGGGGGTTCGTCGGATGATTGCTCTAAGCCGTTTGCGGTTCTATGGGCCATTTGGTTGGGGCGGAATGATGTGATATTCAAAAGTCAGAGGTTTTACTGGGAGAATGTTGTTTCTCACTACAAGGCTTTATATAGCTTTTGGACATCCCTGTAATGTAATCTTTTCTTTCAGTTATTAATACAATCTGCGGTGACTCCCGACTCGGGAGCTCACCCTCTTGCATGTCAAAAAAATTACAAATTTCTCTTCCATACATCTCACATTTTTCTCAAATGTTGTTTACCTCATGTTTTTTTTGACGCTCTTGTTTACCTCATGTTATACATGGGATCCAAGTTTATACATTCATAACTCATCATTATTACACATAGAATACAAAAGCCTTAAATTTATATTCCAAAATCTAACTAGATATTCAAAATCTCTAAAAAACACCACAGCAAGCAAGA
Source organism: Ottelia alismoides (assembly GCA_037367405.1). Taxonomy (NCBI): domain Eukaryota; kingdom Viridiplantae; phylum Streptophyta; class Magnoliopsida; order Alismatales; family Hydrocharitaceae; genus Ottelia; species Ottelia alismoides. Next base: position 247,444 of record JAZKJV010003406.1, read on the forward strand.
TCGGCATGTTAGGAACAAAAACCTTAAAAAATTGAAGAAATCGGTGAAGATTTGACTAATTTTGGTTTACCTCAAAGAAATGGGAGAAAGATGGAGTTGGAGAAGCGTGGAGAAAGTTCAAGGAGCAAGCAACGTCAAATGGGTCGAAATGAGGCAGTTTTGACCGAAATTTCGGTCTTAACTCGCCTACTTGGGATTTTTCTATTCGAGATTCATTTTTGGGGTGAGATATTGAGATGGCCCGATATCTCACCGATATCTCGCGAGATTTTGAGCGAAATTGGGAAATCGAAATTCATAGGGCATTTGATACGGCTCCCATCGAAATTGAAATTTCCGCAAAATTTTTCCAAAATTTCGAGAAATTAAGAACCATGCATACACCTCGACTGCCATGAGGAACGGTTTTTAATACCATTGTTCCAAGTATCTTCCTTAAAAAAATCTCATAGGCAGTGAATAGCAGGAAACGAAATTACCAAGATCTCCTCACACTGAGCCACCACCATACTGTCCATACTGAAAGGCACAAAAGATGACTTGTTCACCTTTATCCCCCAACATGTCGCCAAAATGTACAGCCGAGCTGCAACATGCACCCTGCCCTGAAGGTATGATTTCTTTGAACAATTTTAAAGATAGTTTTCTCAAGTTGAAGGGAGAGCTCCCATTGTAAAGGGGTCACCGAGACTATTCAATGCCTCCTGAGCATTATTCAAGGATGTGTCTTTCTAGTGAAGAATGGCCACAATTCCGTGAGTGTTCCCCTTGTGGTGAGTAGTAATGACGGACTTCCCTAGAGGAGGCCTGCAGCATAGACATCCCGTGCGGAGTAGCGATGTTAGACTTCTCTATGAAAGATGCCAGTGGTGCAAGTTTGGGTTGGTTGTGGAACATGCTTAAATGATTCTTGTTCGCTTTCAAATATAATTTATTTTTATCCATAAACCCAATCTTCTTTTTTTTTTGGTTTATGCTAGAGCATCTATTTCCAGCTTGAGGACAGTGGGTAACAATGCCGGTATATGTCAGGGCAGAGGTTTTCATGATTTTTTTAATATTTAAGCCTTTAATATAAGCGGAAAATTAGTTCTCTTTACTTGGAAAATAGTTTATATTGGACATGATATTTATCACACTTTCTATTACTTTCTGATAAGAATACCCGTAATTTGTTTTGTTGCCTTTTTTTACATTTAAGTGTGTACTACTAGTATTGACCGGTAAAGGGATTCCTCTGATGTTTGATTTTTGCGAGCATGTTGAACATGGCCTTTTTCTGGCAGTTCGGTCCTTGATGAGACTCAAATCAAGTTTACCCAAAGCAGTTCTTGACATCTTGCCATCTTTGGATCTTTGTTGGTGGCTATCTTTTTACATCATCCTTGAATTCTATATCGGAAAATTTGTCCCATTTTGTACTGCTTTCCAGAGCAAAGAATGGGAAAGGAATTTATTAGTAGTTTTTGGATCATATATCCGTAGGTCAACTTGTAACTAGGTACTAAGCCAGATTTAGCGAAAATATATTTACATAACTTGTTTCTGACAACATGTTTATTTATGAGACTGTTGCTCAGGAAGCTTGCATTAAGAAGCAATTTATCTGATACTTTGGCATTGAGTGCTTCTGCCATGCATGTGAAAAATCGAACAACAAATGTGGTGTGGATGAAAAATGAGTTGTTTTGGTGAGGATGACCAGGACGAACTTTATGAGTTGTTTTGATGCAGATGAATGAGACAATGGCACACTTTCCCAACCTTTTGGCAGCCTTGTCGGCGTGGAGAAGGAAGAGGAAGGGCAGTCCAGCCTCGCCGGACTCGCTTCAGGCAGAGCTCATCTGCTCCAGCTTCTGGAGGTGTGGTTAGTCAAGTGCAGCTGGTCTGCTACCAGGGTGCCTTTTTTCTGGGCAGGGTCATTAAGAAAAGATGGTTGATTAGTGAATCATGAAAATGATGATCAACAACGAAGAACTTCACCGATAGATGCTTGTAATTTCTTACAAGCAATTTAGTCTAGGAACAAACTTATGACCACTTGCTTGCATGGTTATTGATTACCATTGTTAGAAAATAGGAAGCGGAAGCGAAACATGGATAACAAGATAAAGAAAATAAGAACACAGGATTTTACGTGGAATCCTACTCCATGAGGAGCGGGATGAAACCACGGGAGAAGGCCTCAAAGGGTCGTGTTTGTCTATTGACTTTCTCACTGGATACAGGAGGTCTGAGGCTCCTTATATAGCCTCTCCAGAGCCTCCAAGTCCCACCACTGGACGATGTGGGACAAAACTGTTGGATGGGGTAAATGTATCTTGGAGGGATCCATTTACCCATCTCCTCTTCATATGACGCATACAAACAATACTCCAACACTCCCCCTCAAGCTGGAGCATGCAATGCTCAGCTTGGACAAACAGAAAGAAACTCAACTCAACGCTACAGGACACTACGGACAATATCAACCCAATGCGCACATTGCTGCAGTCGAGGATGTTGCTTTTTATGCCGTGCAGGTGAGGAGGACGAACGGGATGGATTGTGAGTCTGCTGAATCTCCTCTTCGGAGAGCATGTGCTCTGTACTGTGCCTGTCAGAGTCACTGCAACTGAAATGAGTCTCCTCGTCGGAGTACTCTGGCCCGCCACAATAATATGGACAACCGCTCTATCTCTGAAAAGGGCCGAACTGAAAAGGCCGTGGCTGTGCAATCCTCGTCGGAGTCCACGGTCGCTGGAGAATGGAGTCTGAATAAGTCTCCTCGTCGGAGAACTGGGTCTCTCCCATCTGGCACAGAGAATGGTACACTAATCTAGTGTCCCTATGATACCACATGAAATCCTTGCCAGCATGGCATAGGGAATGGTCCTCTAATCTGGAGTCCCTATGGCTCACATGAAAACTCTGGCCGAAAATAAGAAAAGGATGGGGACCTCTGAAATGATGGCATACATGTGCTCATCTGAAAATAACCGCAAATATCGTGCGTGTCTGAAAATAAGTCTCTCTCTGGAGAACTCGAAAATGAGCATCATCATGGAGTGCCTCGAACTTGGACTCTGACCAATCTGAATGTCGAGTCTGAATCTGCGCATCAAACTGGGACTCGGAATCTGAACGTCGAGTCTGGAATTGCGCATGGAAAATCTTCGTCTAAAAACTGTAGAGTCTGAAAATCTGGCCGGTCTGGATAATCTGCATCTGGAATCTGAATTTGGCTGGAAGAAGACCTGTGACTCTACATATAGCCTGTGACTCTTACATCTACTCCCCCTTTCTCCCATACTGGTCGGAAAACATGACATCGACCAAGTTGGGAGAAGACAAAATAATGGGGATTAAGAAAACATGAATACTCTCGAAAAGATTCATTGCAGCTTTTCATGATTATTTTAAGCCGGCACATTTTTTTAAGCCGTTTCAATCCTTTTTTTCGGCTTTTCTTGCAATTTTTCCGGCTATTTTCATTTTTTTTAAATAGCCATCACCATTTTTTTTCCGGCTATCTCACCATTTTTTTATAGCCATGACATCCCTTTTTTTCGCACTGTGGCCTGTGGGCCTTTTTCTTTCTTTCTTTCTTTTTTGTAGCCCGCTATCCCTTTTTAGGGTTCCTGTATTGGGAACCCCTTCGTAATGCCGCCGCCCTGTGGGGAGAGGGATCGCCTCTGTTGCCGAAGGAGCATGCTACCTGGAGGAGCCCGCATGTTGCGTGCCACTTCAACTCCTCCTGTTCTCCAAGACGCGCATCCCCGGCGCGCATCCTTGAGGCATTCTTCGCGCGCATCCCATCAGACAGGCGGGAGGGGAGGGGGCACCGCAGCACCGCCTGATGGAGCAGGAGATTCGGAGGGCGCCGCAGCACCGCCTGATGGAGGAGATTCGGAGAGCGGTAGCCAGAAGGCGCCGCCTACAGCCGTGTCGCCTGGAGAGGGCGATCTAGGCGGGGTTGCGCGAGGAGCGGATCGCCGCTGGAGAGTTCCTCGGAGGGCCGCACTTGAAGGGGCCGTCTGTGGGTGGAGGTGCTCCTTCCCTGGAAGCACGAGTGTTGCCGCTCGAGGCTGGGAGTTTGATCAAAGGAGGCGCGCCGCATGGGGGTGTCCAATGGGATATCGCCTCCTTCCCCCTGCGCAAAGGGTGACTGGGGCTCTGCTGGATGAGATGCTCGTGCTCACCGCTGCCTACGCAGGAGGTTATAGTCGACGCCAGGAGGTTATAATCGCTGGGGAGGTGCGAAATCGCCTGGTGTTGCGGCTGGGATGCCGCTAGGGGCTATTTCGCGAGGTCTGATGTCGCCTGGATCGCTGGCCTGCACTCGCCGCTGCCTCTTCGAACACAAAAAAAACCTAGATCACGTAATATCACGGAAAGAACTCCAGCCGGTAATATCTTTCCCGATCTCTTAAAACGAGAGCACATCACAGCAAGAAGCGCTGCTGATCTCTGGAGACTTGGAGAACAATATGCACCGACACGAATTTTAGGGTTTCAAACAGGAAATCCTAGAATCTTGAACCATAAAAAACTCCAAGAATAAAATCGAATCTCGAATAACAACAAAGAACTTAAACACCTCGAGAATCGACCCGCTCTGATACCATGTTAGAAAATAGGAAGCGGAAGCGAAACATGGATAAAAATATAAAGAAAATAAGAACGCGAGATTTTACGTGGAACCCTACTCCGTGAGGAGTGGGATGAAACCGCGAGAAGGCCTCAAAAGGCCGTGTTTGTCTATTGACTTTCTCACTGGATACAGGAGGACTGAGGCTCCTTATATAGCCTCTCAAGAGCCTCCAAGTCCCACCACTGGACGATGTGGGACAAAAATGTTGGATGGGATAAATGGATCCTGGAGGGATCCATTTACCCATCTCCTCTTCATATGACGCATACAAACAATACTCCAACAACCATGATGGAGCTTATATAGTAACTCTAGTTGATGTGTTAGGATTATCAGCTTCTTAAGTTGTAATTCTAACCAATAATTATCTAGTTGCACACAGTTTTTCATGGTATAAGATTCAAAATATCGTAACGTAAGTGTTCCGTTGTTTGGAAAAGACATTGCGAAATTTCTTTAAGCCTTTAAAATCAACTGGAGATTAATTGCCTAACATGACCCAGTATGCACCATGTTTTTTTATATACTTAAAATATAATTGCCTACAAATGCGTTATTCGCTACTCTTCAGCGTTCTTCCATTTCAATAACTGTTAACCTAGTTGAACGATGGCTTACATGTTGGAATGCCTTGGAAGGATAATGGATTCTTAGTTTCGTGTTTCTTCATAACCTTTGGATCTTTTTGATGGCGCAGCCACCTAAACCACAGCCTCCTGTAGACAATTCCACCTCTAAAGCTGGTGGGAAAGCAGCTGTGAAGAAAGCAAAAGCATCTACAGTGAAGCAAACAGAAGAAACGGCCACAATTGTTGGAGATGAGGTTCTAGCTGATCCCGTCGCTGAGAAACTTCGCCAACAAAGGTTTGATTTTTTTACTTTTTCCAAGGAATAATTTCCCTCAAACAATTCCATCTTTTCTCTTTACAGTTTATATGATATATTGTGCAAAACTTATTTTTGGAAAAAGTTCATCACCTTTTGTAATGACAATAGATCTATGAATTGTTTATATATGTGAAATTGGCATAAGTGGGGTGAATTGTGCAATATATATGTATGTCTATAAATAAATGTACTAAGCCTTCTCCCACTATAAGTGGGGTCGGCTACATGGATTCTTGCTCAAATCCATGTTGAAAGATTCAACTATTTTTTACGCAGGCCGTCGACTACCTAATGCCCCTGCAAGAGTGGGATTTGAACCCTGGTCTTTTGTGTGGTAGACACACTATACTACCACTAGACCAATATATATGTATGTATATATCCAAATTAAAAAGTACGCTAGTAACTTAATCATCTTGAAAAGGAGAAAGAATGCGCAAACCACACAGTGCATGACGATTTTAACGTGGAAATCTGAGCGGTTGAAAATTACGACTCAGAATTCCTGTAATAGGCTTTTTCGTTTGCTCTTGCGTCAGAGCTTTCCTTCACCATACACTAATTGAAATTGAGAGGGACACAACCTCTTATAATGTCCATTCTCTGGACAAACCCCAAACAAAATCTCTTCTTTTGTAGGTAAAGAAACCCACACATTGGGTACCCAAGTAAAACAATTTGAAAGAAATGACTTGTTAGCAATAACCTTTAAAGTACAAACTTACCTAGCCTTTGAGAAAGTGGAACGATGCTTGGAAGGGTGACAACTACTAAAGAGCGAATGAGAGCATTTGAAATCATTGAGAGCTTGAATATTGCACACATTAGAGCATTCCTATTCAATTAGATGAATAGGATTGTAACTGTTTCTTTTGTATATTACGATGAAACTAGATTGTCCTATTTATAAGAGTGTCAAATAGCCGTTAGAAATCCTTAGTTAGGATCAGGAGATGATTAAGCAATGGTGAGATGTCACATAATTTGCAGAAAAACAGTTGATTGGTTTGTTGAAAATCAAATTAGTTAACTATTTTGAAATAGTAATTGATTGAAATTATTATTTGGTTTAATATGGAAATGACAACATTCGAAAAAGCGAACTTTCAAGTGAAAGTAACTGAATGATATCTTTTTAATCAGATGGTATGAGAAGTAGGCAGCTGGTCTAAAGCATGAATTGATTGGAACATGACATCTAGTAAGCATAAATCAAAAGAGGATTTTAGTCAACTCAAAAACTTGGTTAGTCGACTGATATGTGAATTTGGTTCCTTGTAAAAAGTCGATGGGTGAACTTATTAGTTTACTTAATGATTTTTAAGTTGGCTGGAAATTGTTCAATCGAGTGAATTATTTTGGGTCAGTTGAAAATACACTAATGTTAAGGAATTTTTATACAAAATCAAAGTTTTAATCTTTAAAATCTCTCTATTTGCTAATGTTGAAATTTATATTTAGTTTTGAATTCTTTTAATATTTAGACATGTTCTCTTCCTTGATCAAGTATTGATTACTTTACGTATCCATGTTCTCTCTCTCTCTTCCTTGTTTTCTAAAAGATAAATACTTCTAGTTTTCCCTCTTTTAACCATTGTTTTTGGTAATGTTTCTTAACCCACCCATTTGTTGTAATTTAATTTTTTTTATCTAATTTTAGAGGTCTCCCTATTTGTCGCATTCCTTGTACTAAAATTAAGTTTTAAGGAATGTCAATAAGTTGGTATAAACCTAACTTTCTTAGATAAGATCAAAAGTGAATCGTTCAAGACCTAAAGATTTAGTGAATATGTTAGCAAGTTAACCACGTATTAACAAAGTCTATTGATATTCCATCTTTTAAGACACATTCTCTTTGGAAATGCTGTTTAATGAATATGTTAGCAAGTTAACCATGTATTAACCATTATGGAGTTCTTGTACTAAATTTTGATAGGTTAATACCACTTGTGTTATCACATTTTTTGATAGTATTGAATCTTAAGCCAAAATCCACGCCTCTGTTTTATCCATAAAACTTGTGAACAAGTAAGAGATGCAGATATATATTTAGCTTTAGTGGTTGATAAACGAGTCAATTTCAATCTTTAGAAAATCAAGAGATCACTGCATTTTTAAAATTTCAAGGAATGGACATGTCTCTTTTTTATCTGTTCTACTTCCTACATAATCCACATAACTATATGTTTTCAATTCAAAAGTTAGATTTTTAGGACAATACAAGCTCTAGTTATAGATATCTTTTAATTATTTTAGTATTCCTTTTATGGCTTTTAAACGATTTTCTTTAGAAGTTGATTGATATGAAGAGGTATATGGTCTATTAGCAGTAAAATAAATTAATGAACCAATCATCTCTTGATATTGAATTGTATCATCATCCTTCCTCATTAGCATCAGGCCATGCTTAAGCGCCAATATGTGATCTTTGCCCTTTCCCATTTTCATCTCGAATTTTTGAGAAGATTTTGTCTGTACTTCTGACTTGTAAAGATGCTATGAAACAATTGTTCAATCTGTAAGCCCAGGAAGAAAATCTGTATTATGAGAAGTTCTTCCATGAGACTTGTATCAGATTTCTCTTGCACCAACATAACAAAATATCTACGCGGATCTTCTTTAGTAGCTCCAAATATGATATCTTCGTTTTGAATAATCAAAAGTTCATTTGAATCTTTTGTAAATAAAGTTTAATCACTTTTCCGATTTCAAGGTTATAAGATAACAGAAAAGTTCCATATGTTTGCTCGAAGTTGTAGGTGTCTGTTTCAGTTCATACAAAGTGTTATTTAATATATAGACACGTTCATGAATTTTTAATCAATAAATCCACATGTTTGCTCGAAATAGACTTCTTTTATGTAATCATTAAGAAAAACGCTTTTTACATCTATTAGATATAGTTTAATGTCTATATCCGAGGCATAAGAGAACAACATCCTAATTAATTCAAGTTTGGCTACAAGCTCATAAGTCTTCTCGAAGTCTATTCTTTCATAGTGATTGTACCTTTATGCAGCTAATTTGATCTTATTCCTGATCATTTGACCATCATTTTGGTTTTATTTTCTAATAGTCATTTACTTCCAATTATTGAGATATTGTCTGATTTAGATGCTAATTCATGTATTTGATTTCTATTAAATTTGTTAAGATCATTTTACATCGTGATTACCCAAGATTCTTCTTTAAGCACATCATTTAGTGTGAACACAACATTAAGTACGAAATTAATGTTTACTCGGGAGTGTGTTTTTAAATTTTCTAATATTCTTTCAGTTATTTGTGCTTAGGATGTTCTTTGTTAAATATCCATTCCTTTGGTAGATTATGTGTCATTGTCTATTATCTTGGTTATGCCTATCAACATTTCTTCCTCATCATCTTCTTTAATTTTATCTTCATGAATACTTTATTCTTGTAGATTTTTTGTTGTTTTTTTAGGCCAAAAACAGGGGGATACACTCATTGGTGTTCACCCCAAAAATTAATTGATTTTCGTTGAATTTTATATGCATTGTTCTTTTGCAGTTAGAGAATTTTTTGTTAAAAGTTAAAACTATGTAGGTCTATCTACGTTTGAGTATCTAATGAACATGTATTCATTATTTTAGCATCAAATATATCCAAGTTATCTTTTGTATTAAGAGACACATTTACAACAATAAAGCTTTTTCTTACATTAAGTAGGATCGGTTACATGGATTCTTTGCCTCCATTCAGATCTATCTTGGGTCATTGTCGGGCTTAGATCCAAAAAATTAAGATCCCTTTCGTATAGTCTCATTCTAACAATTTTTGGGCCTTCCTCACCCTCTCTTAGCCAGCTCAACATTCCAAAACTCGCATCTCCTCGTTGGTGCATCAGCTGACCTCCTTTACAAATGGCCAAACCACCTTAAACGATTTTCTCGCATCTTATCCTCGATCGATACTACACCAACTTTCATTCTAATTAGATCATTCCGAATCTGATCTTTAAGTATGCCGACACATCTACCTTAGCGTTTTCATTTCTGCTACTGTCATTCCTAGAACATGTCTATGGTTTACAGGCCACCATTCAGATCCATAAAGCATAGCAGATCTCACGGTTGCTTTATAAAATTTTCGTTTGATTTTCAAAGGCATTTTCTTATCACAGAGAACAATAGAGGCCCCTCTCCACTTTAGCCGACCTGCATTTATTGTATTAGTATCTAAAAGATCTGAATGTTATCATCATAATCTTCACCTCGATTCTTTCACCATTGCTTTCGTCAAAAGTGCACTCCATATATTCAATCTTAGCCCAACTTATACGAAATCCTTTAGTCTCCAATGCATGCTTCCAAACTTCAAGCTTCTCATTTGCTTCATCTCTAATCTCATCAGTCAACACAATATCACTGGCGAATAACATACACAAGGTATCTCATCCTGAATGTGACTTGTCAACTCGTCCATAATCAAAGTAAAAAGGAATGGACTCAACACTGAACCTTGATGCAGACCACTGTTGATGTCAAAATAGTCTGTCTTTCCAGACTGTATTCTTACACAAGATGAAGCTCTATCATACATATCTTTGATGAGGTTAATGCATATGACAAGTACTTGTTTCTTCTCCAAAACTCTCCACAATATCTCCCGTGGGACAAAATCATAAGCTTTCTCCAAATCAATAAAAATCATATGGAGGTTCATCCTTTTAGCCCTATAAATCTTCATTGTTCTCCTCAACAAGTGGATGCCTTTAAAGTTGAGCGACCTATCATGAATTCGAAATGGTTTTCTTTTATTTTGGAAACTTGCCTCAACCTTCTTTCTATCACATGTTCCCAATTTTTCATGCCGGATTTCGGTTTCGTTTCGGAGACTGACCGAAAAGAAATTTCGATCGAAATTCGATCGAAATTTCGGTCATTTCGGTCTGTATTTGAACAAGGCTCCCCAAATTTCGGTCGACATCGGCCATTTCGGTCGGATTTCGGTCACCCACCGAAATCGAAATTCGACCGAAATTCGCCGAAATTTGGGGCCATGCTCCAAACTTGTATAGGATTGTCATCAGGTCCTACACCTTTCCCAAGTCTCGTAACTTTCAAAGCCTCCTCTACTTCCTTCCTCTATATTCGTCTATAGCTTGCACTATTCAAGTAACTTCCACTACTAACTTGATTTCTCAAAGTGATCTCTCCATTTCCTTCCCAATGAAAAGTTTATGGAAGCATTACTTCCATCTAGTTTCTATATCCTTCTGCGTAACAAACATGTGACCTTCCTCATCCTTAAAGCATCCCACTTGAGAAAGTTCTTTGGTCTTTCTTTCTCTTGCTTCAGCCAACCTGAATATATCATTCTGGCCCTCCTTAGAGTCAAGATTTTTGTAAAAAACTTTATAAGCTTTTGACTTAGCTCCGCTTACCATATTCTTTGCTTCCTTATTCGCTATTTTGTAGTTTGTGACAGTTTCATTTGTTCAATCCTTAGACATAGCTTTAAATCATGCTCTTTTAATTTTGAGCTTCTCTTGCACTCCTCCACTCCACCGCAAAGCCTCCTTTTAGCCTGGGAGCTCCTCCCGTTGACTCACCTAGCATCTCTTTGGCTACCCTTCCGATACAAGATGCTATCGCGTCCCACATCTCGTTTGCACTTTCGTTACAATCCCAAGACAAGTCTTCTAAAACTTTGTTCCTGAAGCTTGATTTCTTCAATTGAAGATTCTCTTAATGTCTCTCCTATTAAGAGACACATTTATTTCAAAAAAAATTTGAAGTAGCCTGTGACTTTTCTAATATACGAGGTCATACCTCTTTGCTGTTTTAGCGTAATAAGCAGTCTTGTTTGGGCATTGGCCTAGTTTGATTGTAATGTGCTTTCCTGGTGAAACATTCTTTGTTATGATCATGCTTAGAAGAAGGCATCTAGTATATACAACCCAATATCTAGTAGGGGACTTTGGGGTGCATGGGTGGGGGTGGGTGGATGGGTCGGGGGAGGAAGGAAAGCGCTCTAGGCTAGAATTCCCTTTCTGGTGGAGTTAGGGTAGGGTGAATACATACATTAACTCTGATTTTCTTTCAACGCTAACCCCTTTCGTCCTTCTGCTAGCTAATGGGTCTTTCTTTCTAATGATGTATCCCACTATAGTTCAAAACTTTTCTTTTCAATTAAAAGTATATTAATTACATAACATGCTGTATAGTTTTTTAGGAAACATAGGGTATGACATCGAGAATACGCCTACCTTGAAACTTTTATAGTTATTTCAAACATAGGGTAATACGAGGACCAAAATGTCCTTAATAATCTCTTTGCACACTTAATCCCATTTTCCATATACATTCGCTCAAAAGATAGAACCATTCTGAGCAAGTTATACAGATCATAGGATAGCAGACACCCATACTTTAGTTGGACTATTACCACTTCAAAGAGCATCCACAGACTCTCAAAAATCACACCAATCCACTTCTACAACCCTCTCCATGGTCGTCGCGTCCTACACCTCCCTAGCAGCATGACATCTAACAAATAAATGCTCAACACCTCTCCTCTATTGTCGTGCAATGCAAACAAATACCGTCGCACCTTGAAAAGAATCGAGTCTATCCCCCATCATAAGACCATTCTTTCGCTGCAACTAAATGAAAATCCGGATGCATAATGGTACCTTCCAACTCTATAAGTCAGCGAACCGATTGGAGATGAATGCTTGATTTTGAATCTCCAGAACCAATTATCAACATATCCATCCATCACCCCAACAGTTGGGAGTGCCTATAGCATTAACAAGAAATCCACGAACCGTTGATTCAACAACTCAGTTTGGAAGGGAGGTATCCAACTACTACTCTCCCAATAGAGTTGGACGGAAACTTTCATGTTTGCTGCCAAAGTGTAAAGACGTGGAAAACGACCCCTCAATAAACCCAACCAGTCCAGTCATCTCTCTAAAAACTGAACCCACACCCATCTCCTAAAACATGCTTCATAAGCGACACCACATGTGGATGCACAGAGCAAATCCCCTTCCAGAAGTTGGAAGACAACAAAACACCAACATCTAGTACCGAGGGATCTAGCGAGACCCCATAGATAGAGCGTGATATTTCTGCAAAGTTGATAAAACCTCTCCAAATTTAGGTTACCCATTTTGCCAGCAGAGCATGATTCATTTTCTCCAGATTGCATATTTTCATGTCACCGTCCTCCTTTGCTAACACAACATTTTTCCAACCAACTAGAGGCATCCTTCAAACTCTTCTGTCGAAACCTAGAAAAATCATCTCGTAATTGTTTCCAGTTTCCCCTTCACCCTGGCATGTAGGAGGTGCAAGGGCAGGAAAAACACTGGGATATCCAAGAGGACCGCCTTCAACAATACTAGGCGACCACATTTAGACATCCACACATCATGACAGCTTGTCAACTTCTTCTCTAGTTTCTCATTCACATTCTGTCAGACTGCCCCAGCCTAGCACCCATCAATGGTAAGCCGATTTACATGATAGGGATATCCTTTCTCTGGGTATGCAAGACATTCTCTCAGCATACCACCTCCTCTTCATTGATACCAAAAGGCACATAGCCAAACTTAGTATTATTAGCCTTCAAACAAGAAACCAACCCAAAAAGCTCAAGAATGATGGCCATCCCCTTCGCCGCTACTGAACACCCCTCCACAAAAAAGATAGTATCGTCTGCATAAAATGTGGGAATCGGAATCTCACCCGTATGGAAATTCATAAGGAAACTACCTTCGGCAATACTCACCACTATCCTTTAAAGAGCATTTGCCACCACCACAAAAGTAAGGGTGCCAAGGGACACCCTTACCTAAACGTCTCGAAGTGGCTGAAAGAAGCCACCCTTCTGCTTGTCATTAACCAACACCGCGTAGGAAATAGTCATCATGCATCTTTTCATCCAAGTGATCAACTCGCTTGGAAAACCCTTCTGCCTGTTATTAACCAACATTGCGTAGGAAATAGTCATCATGCATCTTTTCTGTGTTGCAATAGTCGGTCGACTATCCCGAATAGTCGGTCTGACTATGCGGTGCGTGGGATTCCTCGACTGAACAGACCTCCAGTCGGTTAATAGTCGGTCCGACCGAATAGTCGACTGGCCCGACTATTAGGTCGGGCCGACTATTAGGTCGACTAGAGTTTGAGTTTTGATATTTTTATTTTTTTTATTTTCAATTTTCAGTTTTTATAGGTTACATTTTACCACGGTATCGCAACAAATGTCAAATTCTATATATCTATTATATTGATTGGTACTTTTATCTTAGATTCATGTTAACTAATGACCATATATGTATAAAAATATAAGAATATATGTATTATAAGTAATTTTTATATTAAAAAATACAAAACCGAATAATTCCGAATAAACGCCCGAATAACGATTATTCTCTATTCAGTGACCCCTCCGACTGAATACCGAATACCGTCTTCTGCAACACAGCATCTTTTCATCCAAGTGATCAACTCGTTTGGAAAACCAATCTCAGATGCCAACAATACCCCATCCATCATGCAATGATCCGAGATGAATGTCGTCTGAGCAAGATCGATAATCGAGATAGGCACCTTTCGTTGTTGGTTGGCAAGCACCTTTGTTACAATGAAATAAACAGCTTTACACAATGCAAAAAATGCAACATGTTGTATAGTTGCTTCAGCTCAGAAAGTATTTTTGTATTCTGGATGCAATTAATAAAGTTTTTCAACAGTCTTGTAATGTTTTATTCTCTCTTTTTACTACTACGTTTTGTTGAACAAGAATATTCATGTTCTGTTTTATATTTTTCACAAAATTTACTAAAGCTTTCATTCACATTCTACTATATTATTTGTACAAATTTGAAGGATTTCAATGTACTTTTTGTGCATTGTTTTAGAAAAGTACAAAGTATTCTGTAGTTTGATTTTCATTTTTAAGGTCTTAGTAAACCTAGAGTAATCGTCTACGGTTACAAGACAATATCTATATTCAATATCTCATACATATTGATGTAGTTGGACATGCGAGCACACGACAAGCCATTATGCAATAAATCACAACAACAACAAAGCCTTTTCCCACAATTAAGTAGGGTCGGCCACATGGATTCTTCGCCTCCATTCAGATCTATCTTGAGTCAATCCCGAGCTTATATCCACAAAACTAAGATCCCTTCGTATGGTCTTTTTCCAACACTTCTTGGGCCGTCCTCGCCCTCTCTTAGCCGGCTCAACATCCCAACCCTCACATCTCCTAACAGGTGCATCAGTTGATCTTCTTTGCAAATGTCCAAACCATCTTAAGCAATTTTCTCGCATCTTATCCTCGATCGAAGCTACACCAACTTTCTTTCTGATTACATCATTCCGAATCCGATCGTTACGTGTGTATCCACACATCCACCTTAACATTTTCATTTCTGCTACATTCATTCTTTGCACATGTTTATGGTTCACAGGCCAACATTCGGATCCATAAAGCATAGTAGGTCTCACGTCTGCTTTGTAAAACTTTCCTTTAATTTTTAAAGGAATTTTCTTATCACAAAGAACAACAGAGGCTCCTCTCCACTTTAGCCAGCTGGCATTTATTCTATTAGTAACATCTCCATCAATTTCCCCATCATGTTGCAGAATAGATCCCATATATCTAAAGGAATCTCTCTTCTGAATGTTATCGTCACCAATCTTCACCTCGATTCCTTCACCATTGCTTCCATCAAAGGTGCACTCCATATATTCCGTCTTGGCCCTACTTATACGAAATTCTTTAGTCGCCAACTCATGTCTCCAGACCTCAAGCTTCTCATTTACTCCATCTCTAGTCTCGTCAATTAACACAATATTATCAGCAAATAACATACACCAAGGTAACTCATCCTGAATGTGACTTGTCAACTCGTCCATAATCAAAATAAAAAGAAATGGACTCAAAGCAGAACCTTGATGTAAACCAATGTTGATGTCAAAATATCCAGTCTTCCCAGACGGGGTCCTTACACAAGATAAAGCCCCATCATACATGTCCTTTATGAGGTTAATGTATAGGACATGTACTTGTCTCTTCTCCAACACTCTCCACAATATCTCTCGTGGGACAGAATCATAAGCCTTCTCCAAATCAATAAAGATCATGTGGAGGTTCTTCCTTTTAGCTCTATAAATCTCCACTGTTCTCCTCAGCAAATGGATGGCTTCAATCGTTGAGCGACCTGGCATGAATCCGAATTGATTTTCTTTTACGTTGGAAACTTGCCTCAATCTTCTTTTGATCACACGTTCCCAAATTTTCATAGTGTGACTCATCATCTTGATACCTCTATAATTTGAACAATTTTGAATGTCTCCTTTATTCTTATAAAGAGGCACCACGATACTCCTCTAATCTTCAGGCATTTTCTTGCTTCGCCAAATAACATTGAATAGATTCGTAAGCCAAGTCAAACCACGCTCACCTAAAACTCTCCATACTTCTACAGGGATGTCATCCGGTCCTACACCTTTCCCGGGTCTCATAACCTTCAAAGCCTCTTCTACTCCCTTTCTTTGTATCCGTCTATAGCTTGCACGATTCAAGTAACTTTCACTACAAGTTAGATCTCCCAAAGTGATCTCTCTATTTCCTTCCCCAATGAAAACTTTATGGAAGTACTGCTCCCACCTAGTCTTTATATCCTTCTGAGTAACAAGCACATGACCTTCCTCGTCCTTAATGCATCTTACTTGAGAAAGGTCTTTGATCTTTCTTTCTCTTGCTTTGGCCAACCTGAATATAAATTTCTGTCCCTCCTTAGAGTCAAGATTTTTATACAAAACTTCATAAGCTTTTGACTTAGCTTCGCTTATGGCCTTCTTTGCTTTCTTCTTCGCTATTTTGTAGTTTGTGACAGTTTCCTCTGTTTTATCCTTAGACATAGCTTTAAAGCAAGCTCTTTTTATTCTTAGCTTCTCTTGCACCCCTTCACTCCACCACCAAGCCTCCTTTTGACCTGGAGCTCCTCCCTTTGACTCGCCTAGCATCTCTTTGGCTACCTTTCGGATACAAGATGCTACTGCCTCCCACATCTCGTTTGCACTATCGCTACAATCCCAAGATAAATCTTCTAAAACCTTCTCCCTGAAGCTCGCTTGCTTCAGTGGAAGATTCCACCATCGAGTTCTAGTTATCTTAGAGACCCTCCTTTTCTTTACCAGCCCTTTCATTTGTACATCCAAGAGTAACAAACGATGTTAGGTTGTCAAACTCTCTCCTGGGATTACTTTGCAGTCTTTACAACACAACCGATCTCTTCTCCTCAACGCAAAGTAATCTATCTGTGTTCTAGTTGGCACACTCTTATAAGTAATCAAATATTCCTCCCTCTTCTTGAAGAGAGTGTTTGCTATGAAAAGATCATATGTCGTTGCAAAATCCAGGATGGCTTTTCCCTCTTCATTTCTATCCCCAAAACCATATACTCCATGAACACTAGCATACCCTGAAGCATCTTTTCCCACATGTCCATTAAAATCTCCACCGATGCAAATCATCTCTCTTTGTGGGATTCCTTGTAGACTCTTATCCAAATCCTCCCAAAAAGCTTGTTTAGTCCTTTCATCTAAACCAATTTGCGGTGCATAAACTGAGATTATATTCATAATTTCTTCTTCAAGCACCAATTTTAGCAAAATAATTCGATCCCCGAATCTTTTCACCTCAACCACACAATCCTTCAAATCCTTATGAACAACCACTCCAACACCGTTTCTACCCTTATCTTTACCTGAATACCAAAGTTTAAAGCCTGTCTTCTCAATCTCCCTTGCTTTCTCTCCAATCCATTTAGTCTCTTAAAGACACAGTATATGAATCTTCCTTCTTTCCATCGTATCGACTATCTCCATCAACTTTCCAGTTAAAGTGCAAATATTCCAACTACCAATCCGCAACTTCCGTTGCAATCTCTTTTGGACTAACTTCTTTACTCACATGCGTCCATTATGCGAGAACCCTTGTAAATTTTGGACTGCATCCGGGCGGTGATGCAGCGGAACTAGCTTAATTACCCGCATGCGTTCGTCATGCGGGAACCCTTGCAAATTTTGAACTACATCCAGGCTGCGATGTAGCGGCCCTTGCTCATTTTTCATTGCATTCGGGCGATGCAACGCGTCGCAAGTAGGGAACGCCCCAACAAAATCTGTATGTTTGCCCATTATGCAATAAATGTTATTGCAAATATCATTTCCTGATTTCAAATGAAGAGTAACTAATTTACAGGTCCCTTAGTTCAATTAGGGTATGTACCATAGCCATCTTGATGATCATGCAATTGTTGATTCAATTATTGAATTATAGAGGCTGGTGCTTGGAAGAATATTTAAAGAGTTAGATTGAGAACTCATCAAGCACAATAAGCTTTATATTCTTGTTGGTCTAAAAAGATTTAAGTTTAGTGCACGTGACTTCCCGAGATGAATGTTGTTTTAGCAGAATTTTTGAGCAGAATTGATAATGGAGCCAAGCACCTCTCACAATCTGTTAGCAAGTACCATTGCCACAATAAAATAAACAACATTTGATAGCGCAAAAGACTACATGTTGTATTTTGGTATTCTGGATGCACTTAGTAAAGTTTTCCCACATTCATGTAATGTTCTTTTCTCCCTTTTTAGTACTACATTTTGTTGGACAAGAATCTTCATGTTTTGTTTCACGTTTTTCACAAAATTTACTAAAGCTTTCATTCACTTTCTACTATATTTTTTGTACAAATTTTAAGGATTTCAATGTACTTTTTGTGCATTGATTTAGAAAAGTATACAAAGTATTCTCTAGTTTGATTTCCATTTTTAAGGTTTTAATGAACCTAGAGTAATCGTCTACGGTTCAAGGCAATACCTATAACCACTTAAGCTTTATATTCTTGTTGTTCTAAAGAGATTTAAGTTTAGTACATGTGATGCCCCGAGATGAATGTCATCTGAACAGGATCGATAATCAAGCCAGTCACCTCTCACATTCTGTTGGCAATCACTTTTGCCACACTGAATACAGCATTAGTGCAAAAGGCAACCTGTTGTATAATAGCTTTAACTCATAAAGTATTTTGGTATTTTGGGTGCTATTAGTAAAGTTTTTCCACATTCTTGTAATGTTCTATTCTCTCTTTTTATTACATCTTGTTGGACAAGAATATTCATGTTTTATTTCATGTTTTTTTAATAAAATTTACTAAAGCTTTCATTCACATTCTACTATATTATTTGTACAAAATTTAAGGATTTCATTGTAATTTTTATGTGTCGATTTAGAAAAGTGTACAGATTATTCTATAGTTTGCTTTTCATTTTTATGGTCTTAGTGAACCTAGAGTAATTGTCTACGGTTACAAGGCAATATTTATAACCACTTAAGCTCTCTATTCTTGTTGGTCTAAAATGATTTATATTTAGTAGTTGTTGGGGTCCTTTGGATTTTAGCTTTTTAAAGAATTTTTGTAGTTTTCCTAAAGAATATGCATCATAAGTTATCTTAGAATTTATTTTACTAATGGGCATTCCTTTTACTAAGTTGTTCTTAATCAACTTATTCAGGTACTTGGCGTGAAAATGACCTATCGTCTATGCCAAAGCTTCAGTTTGTTATTACTTGTAATTAAATAACCATAAGCGAACTATCTCCGTCAATATCTAAATCTAAGTCACGAACAGTATCTTTGTAATGCGAAGTGTACCAATATTGGTTCCAGACATTTAGTTCTAATTGCAGCAGTCAACAGTACGTTAAACTTGATTGCTAGTATATTCGCCCACCATATAGTTTCTATACATGCATCCATGATTTGGAGTTAAAGCTTTTGGATGATCATTATCATCTAAGTCAATCATTTTTCTTTTTTTTCCTCTAAGATTGGAGTTAAATTACGGGATTATTTATTTCTTTGCATACATTTTATCCCTACCCCACAGACCATGTGGTTAACTCATCCATTACCCGCTAAATTTAACCGGATTCCGTTAAAAAATGTACGTATTGCCATCTTTATTTTACAAATTTACAAAAGATGACATCCCTCTTCCTCCCTCACCCTCCTTTCTACATCCCCTTCCTCTCCACCTCCATCAACTATCTCCAGCACCACCCTTCCCTCGTGCCGTTCGATCTCCGCCCCCTCCCCGCACGGTGCTCGAAGCTCTCCTCCTGGACCTCCACCCTCCTCAACCTCTGCCCCATCCTGGACCTCCACCCTCCTCAACCTCTACCCCCTCCTGGACCTCTATCCCTCCCCGACCTCCAGCCCTCCCAGAGCTTCGCCCCTCCGTAGTCTCCAAGACCTCTGCCTTCCCCAATCTAGAAAATCCAAATGATACATCGACGCGAAGGCACCTCCTCCCCAACACCATTCTCATCATCACGTTCGTCACGAACCAGAAGAGCCTCAAACACATCTCCACGTGTTGGAGATCGTCCCTCAAAAGGTCACATGCGAGGTGGGCGAGCTCCTTGGAACGTGCACAGGAAAGGGAGTTGAGGCAGCGGGAGTATAGGAGGTGGAGATTGTGGCAATGAGGGCCGTAGGGGGCACTTGTCATGGTGGAGTGGTTGCAACCGAGGTGGAGATCGACAGAGAGGTGGCACGAGGCGAAGGTGAGGTCGAGCGAGGTAAGGCATTGGATGGCGGAGTTGAGGGAGGAGAGGTGGAGGTCGAGGAGATAGCTTAAGCGGAGGAGGATAGGATTGTGGAGGAGGGAGAGGCATGAGGGGGTTTGGTGGTGGGGCTTCCGAAGGAGGTGGAGGTACCCGAGGATGGGGAGGGAGTTGGGAGGGGACGATGGGAGTGGGATGAACTGCTTCTTCCTCTTGTTGTTCGGTCGAGACCTCAGTAGGAGGAGGCAGAAGAAGCAAATAAGGAGGAAGGAGCGGACGAGAAGGGAGGAGAGGAGTCATCTTCCCTCCCTCAGATCTCGTACTCTGGCCTTCGGATCTGGTCAAGACCATGGCTGCGGGATTGCAGGAGTTAGTCAAGCAACTCGGATATCTCATCGATCAAAACACATCCTCGCATTTCCCTCGATTTGTAGTTGCAATCAGAATGATGAGAGAAGGAATGAGAGAGAGTGTGGAAGAAAACCTATCATTGGATTTGTTATGGTTTGATTAACTCGACTTAAACCCAAGCTAGTTAACCCAAGAAGTCTCAAATTAGCGACATGGTTTGTGGGGTAAGACATAGTAAGTTCAACGGGTCGAGGGGGTAATTACGATGTTTAGAAGGCCGAGGAGGTAAATTACAATGATTCTAGGGTTCGTGGGGATCAAAATCCCTATAATATATACATATATAGTGTATTTTTATTTCAGTTAGATATCATATGTGCCATCTTCAACGTGGAAGAAGAATGTGGATACATCGGCATCTGATCCGCTTCCATATTTGTTTTATAGTTATTTCAAATTCCACATTCATTTCAAAATGGATACATATCACTTTGATATTCATAAATGAATGGATTGGTAGAGATTTATTTTCGAACATGTTTGATATAACTTATATGAAATAAATATATTTACTATATTTATCTCATCTAGATATCCCTTATACCAACTTCAATTTACAAATGGATATGGTACTATATCCAATATATATAATTTTTGGCATATGCATATGTATATACATGTCCATTTTAAATGGATACAAATACATATAAACATTGATGTACATAAATATCAATATTATACATGTAACCATATTTAATATAATTGACATGAAATAAATAAATTCACTATATATTTTCATATATATATATATATGTATGTATGTATCCCTTGTACCAACTTTAATTTCCAAACACGTATGGATGCATCTACGTCTGATCTGATATATTTATATATCAGTGTCCATATTCATTTTAAAATAGATTCAGATACATATATTACTCTGGTATCAGTAAATATCTATATTGGAATTCATATACCTATCTTGACAATAATTATAGATTTATTTGTAACTCTATTCTCTATAATTGTTATGAGATTAATATATTTAGTATATATGTTGTCTAAAAGTTTTTTATACCAATTTTTATATGCAAATAGATGTGCATACATCCATATCCGATCAACTATCATATCCATTTATACATGTTTTGGTATGTGTATTCGTAGACATTTTAAAATGAATACATGTGAAATATTACCTTTTTATCCATATGTATTTATATGTTAAAATGGATAAGGATATAATTATCATATCATTTGCATCCCTATGTAGATATGTATATAACAATTGTCTATGAATAAAAAATATTGAAAAAGAGTATATCTCATCACATTTGCAAGGAGTGGAACCTGTTCGTATGGGGTACCTGGGAATGATAATTGCCATGTACGTGGAGAATTGGGTTTCAATCGTAATTGTTATTCTTTCGAGAAAAAAATTGCAATCGTTATTCCCACCTTTTTAGAATCTAACAAACAATTATGGAATCAAGGAATGATAATTCCGTTCTCCTATCTATTCCAGCATAACAAGTGTGGCCTAAATTCCTAATGACATATTAATTAGCTAATTCTCTTGATCTTTGTTGATTTGGAGAAGGCTTTTGATTCTGTCCCACGAGAGATATTGTGGAGAGTTTTGGAGAAGAGACAAGTGCATGTCCTATACATTAACCTCATAAAGGACATGTATGATAGAGCTTTATCTTGTGTAAGGACCCGTCTGGGAAGACTGGCTATTTTGACATCAACATTGGTTTACAACAAGGTTCAGCTTTGAGTCCATTTCTTTTTACTTTGATTTGGACGAGTTGACAAGTCACATTCAAGATGAGTTATCTTGGTGTATATTATTTGCTGATGATATTGTGTTGATTGACGAGACTAAGATGAAGTAAATGAGAAGCTTGAGGTCTGGAGACATGAGTCGGAGAGTAAAGGATTTCGTATAAGTAGGCTAAGACAGAATATATGGAGTGTACCTTTGATGGAAGCAATGGTGAAGGAATTGAGGTGAAGATTGGTGATGATAACATTCAGAAGAGAGATCCTTTTAGATATCTGGGATCTATTTTGCAACATGATGGGGAAATTGATGGAGATGTTACTAATAGAATAAATGCAGGCTGGCTAAAGTGGAGAGGAGCCTCTGGTGTTCTCTGTGATAAGAAAATTCCTTTAAAAATTAAAGTTTTACAAAGCAGCCGTGAGACCTGCTATGCTCTATGGATCTGAATGTTGGCTTGTGAACCATAGACATGTGCAGAGAATGACTGTAGCAGAAATGAAAATGCTAAGGTGGATGTGTGGACACACACGTAAAGATCGGATTCGGAATGATGTAATCAGAAAGAAAGTTGGTGTTGCTCCGATCGAGGATAAGATGCGAGAAAACCGCTTAAGATGGTTTGGTCATTTGCAAAGAAGATCAGCTGATGCACCAGTTAGGAGATGCGAGTGTTGGGATGTTGAGCCGGTTAAGACAGGGCGGGGACGGCCCAAGAAGTGTTGGAAAGAGACCATACAAAGGGATCTTTGTTTTGTGGATATAAGCACGGGATTGACCCAAGATAGATCTGAATGGAGGCGAAGAATCCATGTAGCCGACCCTACTTAATTGTGGGAAAAGACTTTGTTGTTGTTATTGTTGTTGTACTTCATCGCCTGATATAAATAAGTTTAAAACATTACAGTTCACAACTTAGTTCATTCCTTTTATATACATAACGTGGTATATAATATACATTAATATGCATGTATGCAGTACATAACATGATTTATAATGTATTACCATATATATGCATTCATGTAAATGTAGTGGTAGTTGTAAGATACAATTTATAAACATATTGGTTGAACTGAATGTACTAAACATATGTATCATATATTTTTTTAGTCAATGACATATTTGAACTGAATGTACTAAACATGATTTATAATGTATTACCATATATATGCATGCATGTACATGTAGTGGTCACTTTAAAATGTAATTTGATTGTAAATTAAGTTTATATTTACTTGAACACAAATTGACATGGATATGACACATACACATATGAATACACATTATCTGGTACTATATGAATTTAGCGAAACATATTTATTTTCTTAAAAAATCTTATAATGTATATTTTAAGAAGTCTATAATGTACTCTTTTAAGATTTATGGTACGAAATGTCTTATGAAATACTCTTCACAAGAGGATTTTTCAGACCTTTGGACTGCTTGGATGAAACTGTGTGCCACAACGTCTTACGTGATTATAGTGAATGGTAGTCTCGAGGGTTGGATTTTCAGCATCCTTGCAGGTGAGATGTGTGTCCACTTGATTGTTACTTTTGTTTTGGTCACGGGCACTCTACTGGTGACAATTGAGCAAGCAGTGGAGTGGGAAGTTTGTTGTTTATGCAATCAATGCATGGTTTGTTTATTATGGTTTTGCAACATGCGGATATTACCTTTTTTTTTCATTGAGAGGGGAGCTTGGGATGCTATGAACATTTCTGCTTTCATTGAGATTTTTGGAGAATTTTTCGGATCACAGATAGTCGAGAGAGGTCTGCTTTTGTTCCTTTTGGCTCGTTGGAGGAAGAGGCAAGGACACGCTTAGCAAGAGTTTGCCGCTTAAGTGGGACTTAAATTGTCTGGGGAAAGAGTTGAAATTTTTTTAGCAGAAGTTCGCCAGGTGGAAAGCTCGATGCTCATCACGTAGAGGTCAGTTGGTTCTTTTGATTCTGGTTTTCTCGCTAATTCCAATATATTTTGTATACCAACTTATAGGATGTAGGCTGTGGTGCATGCTTGATCGGCGGGGGCTGATGAGAAGAATTTTTGGATCGAGTTTTGGTCAGGAGAGCAGGGGTGTGGTACCGCTGCCGGTTGATTGAGGATCAGTGATAAAGCATGCAAATGAGGGTGGTTGGGTTGGGTGTGTGTGAAAGTTAATGAGATGAATATGAAGTGGATCACGGGAGTTTGAGGTGATGACAGTGACATGGTTTGCAGACTTATAAGAGGTATTTATGATTATTAGTCTTCATTCCGCATTTCGATAAGAATTTGGGAATCGTCAACCACTTTTTTATTAGAGGTGTCTAATTGGCTATCCCGGATGGCGCACCACCCTTCCGTTTGATTCTGTACTTTTCATTTTGGAGGGATAATTGGTGGGAGAGGGAGGGTGGGCACTGTTACTGTTTACTGAGGCTAGATGTGTCAGCTGTGAAGCAGGATTTGAGGGTCTAAATATTCAGAGTAGCTATTTTAGGTGGAGCATCTGTGAAGTAGGTAATATATATGTATCCTCAAATTGTCAGACTGATCCAGAAGATGTGGAGCATCTGTTCTCTTGCGTTTTCAGCTAAAGAAGTGTGGAAGAATACATCGCTCTGTTGGTTGGTCACTTATTGCAAGAAGAACTTCGAGTGAAGCAATTCATAATCATGCTGAGGTCGTATTGGGCCTCTTGCAGTCATTTAGGCAATGTGGATTGTAAAGGAATGGTCTGGTTTTTCGTGAGGAAAATCTATATGCTGAAAAACTTTTGGCCCATGTCAGGGCTCTATATGATGCTGGATCAGCTAACTTAAATGTATAAGTGAATAAAAGTGCAGGTGTTCATTTGTTATCTGTGTGAAATCCTTTTTTCTCTTGAAAATATTATACTATATTTATTTTAAAAAGTTGTATATAATTATCGTGTTTCACTCATTGTCATCATTTTGAAGCATGGCGACTTGCCCACTAAATAATACTAATTCCCTTGCATGTTGGCTCAATGATTTTCCAGTACGGAACAACAAATGTGTATGGTAGAGGTATGCCTGTAATACGCCTTTCAGGGCTTAGTTTGGTTGGGATGACAGATTTAGTGGGCAAGTTGGGTGTTGGAGCACAAGAACCTTTTTAATGTTGGGAAGATTGATGAGATGGGTGGCCACGAAGATCTAGATTCTCTGTTGTTTTCCCATCTTGGATGCAACAAGGGATGATTGAAGGATAATTTGCAAAATAAAAAATTTACCCTTCTAGATGAGAAGAGTCTTGTTTTATAATTAAGCTTCTTCATCTTAATGTAACAAATAAATCTTGTCAAATAGTATTATTTAATACAACATAAGATATAAATCTAGCCATTAAAATAAAAAAAATCATACTATACTAGGTGTACCGAGTTAATACAGTTACAAATGAATTAACTATTAAGTCAATATATCTTACAGATAGGTTTGAAGGCATGTAATCAGTGGGATATTTGGAAGAAGAGTTGGTGCAGGGGATGGGAAACAGTTGGAGTGCAATCTGCGTCAAACATGTTTATCCTGTGAAAATGTGGGATGGCCCATTTTCCTAATTTGCTTTTGCATTATTTTTACAGACTCAGGATGCAAGGCCTATGGTTGGATGCAAGGCCTATGATAGGATAGAGTAGTCTATCTCGGGAGAAAATGGAGTGTGATGCAGGTGGCGAGTTGAAAGAAACACAACAGACTGTGGATGTGCTAGTAGGAAGGAACCAACTCACCTTAATCTGATGTGACGACTATGAGTCCGTACTTTTGAGGAACACTTGGGTTAGACGCCAGATAAGTTATGGTATATATTATACCCTCATCAAACCGCTACTATTTCTTGCTTAATCACTCCTCGCTGGCTTTAGATAGCTTTGTAATTCGTGAGAAGGCTTGGCGTTCTCCTCCATGTTAGACTCACCCATTGCCAGATTAGTTATGGTATATATTATACCCACATCAAGCCACTTCACTATTTCTTGCTTAATCACTTCTCCCTGGGTTTAGACAGCTTTGTAATTCGCGAGAAGGCTTGGCATCCTCCTCCATGTGGATATAATGCTACTATAAATGAAACAATGAGGAATGATGCCCTTTAGGTCCGCCATGGTCCAGTCAATAACACCTTGACGTTCTTCCAGAAAAACGAGCAATTGGCAATTCCCACATGAAGGTCAAATGTGAGACTAGAGGATCCAAATTCTCCTTCCATACTATTGATTTATTGGCCTGTTCCACAACTTTCACTTTTTTGTGTAAACCCACGCACCAAATATATGTTTAATTAAGCTTTCTCTCTACTTCACTCTTATCTCCTCTCGAATGGTCCGACTGAGGACTCAGTCTTCTGCTAATCTGATCATGTCAGCTTTAACTAGACTATAGTCAATGCTTTATATATCTTGATAGTTTGATGAAAACCACTGTACTATATAAGAAAACTTCACGAAAAAGCCAAGTCCGCACGGAAGTGTTGTAGGCTTGCTGCTTGAGTACACTTGGGTTGTATATAAATACATATTAGTTGTGAGCAACTAATATGTATTGGACAGTTACGCAACTTTCGCTTTTTGTGTAAACCCGCAGACCAAATATATGTTTAATTAAGCTTTCTCTCTACTTCACTCTTATCTCCTCTCGAATGGTCCGACCGAGGACTCAGTCTTCTGTAATCTGATCATGTCAGCTTTAACTAGACTATAGTCGGTGACTTATATATCACAACAGTTTGATGAAAACCACTGTGAATATATAAGAAACTTTATGAAAAAGCCAAGTCCGCACGGAAGTGTTGCAGGCTTGCTGCTTGAGTACACTTGGGTTGTATATAAATACATATTAGTTGTGAGCATCTTTTTTCTTTTCCTGCACCGTTCTAACTCCACTCATTTTGATTATCTTTGATTGAAGCGCATTCTCTTTCTTCTGTTTTATAGAATTGTGGAAGAAGCCGACTTTAAGGCAACTACAGAATTGTTTGCAAAGAAGGGAGATGAGAAAACCCTTGATAGTTTCATCCCGAAATCTGAAAATGATTTCTTGGAATACGCAGGACTCATTTCTCATAAGCTTCGCCCTTACGAGGTTACTATATCAATATTTGATATTTTACCTTCAAATCACGTAGAACATTACTTATGAAGTAACTATAGCTATCTTGGAACACACTCCATTTTTACATGTTATTGTCTGTTTGCAGAAAAGCTTTCATTATATCAACCTTCTGAAAGCAGCAATGCGTCTTTCTGTGACTGCGCTAAAAGGTGCGGAGGTTAAAGAAGTGGCCTCTTCCCTCATGGCAATAGCAAATGAAAAGATCAAGTTGGAGAAAGAGGCAACTTCAAAAAAGAAACCAGGTAAACATATTTGCTGGATTTGCTTTTGTGCAAAACTTGTAGAGTTGATCATGGTTAGGAAGTTGATCCTCCCTTAGCCATGCGGTTGAAATACCTATAACTATAATCAAGGAAGGCCATATCGATATCGATATCATTTCGGTCCACTCGGAAATGGATATATCGGGATATATCACCGATATATTGACGATATCGATAGAATGTCGGAAATGGCTCAAAAAAGCTATTTTTATCGTTTTTTCAAAAAGTAAGATCATCCAAGATATCAAAACAACAAATAACCTACAAATACACACTTATGTCACACATCGGTCATTTATAGCCCATATATCGCACATATCGAACATATGGTTATTAGTGTTTATTCATGACCTATAGATATTGGAAATGGATTCCATTCAAGTTCTTATAACATTAAATAACTTACAAATATACACTTAGATGACACATATAGATCATTTATGAAGACTATGATCCTTATATTGCACATATCGATCATATCGAACATATAGCCGGTACTGTTAGTTGTTGATCTATATATGTTGAAAATGGAGTTCATCCAAGTTCTTAGATCACTAATTAACTTACAAATATACTATTAGATCAATCATATCGATCATCTATGAAGCTTATATGGCATATATCGATCATTTCGAACATATCGATATTAATGTTAATTCTTGACTTAGATATTTTTTTGAAGAATTGACTTATAGATATTGGAAATGGATTTCATTCAAGATTTTACAACATGAAATAACTTGCAAATATACATTTAGATATTCATAACACATAATTATAGATCATCTATGATCCTTATATTACTCGATAATATCGGTCATATTAGTTACATGACATAGTGAATGGCATTGACATGAGTCATTTGATTCAAAAAATGTACATAATGTTTAAGGAGACAATGTTTCTTTGGTACAAAGATTTATCTATTTACAAAAATAAATGAAAATATATTTAAATCAATGTAATGTTTTAAAAGAGACTACCTAAAATCAAGAATTCCGTGGAGCATCTAAATCGCTCCCCCTGTCCCGTTGTCTCTCATAACGGATATAGCATTTTT
Organism: Ottelia alismoides; assembly: GCA_037367405.1. NCBI lineage: Eukaryota > Viridiplantae > Streptophyta > Magnoliopsida > Alismatales > Hydrocharitaceae > Ottelia > Ottelia alismoides. The sequence goes on from JAZKJV010003406.1 coordinate 276,176, forward strand.
TTTAAGAGACATAATTCATAATAATATTCTCGAGGAGGGTGGGGAAGATGAATTAAAATTGATTGGACATCCACAAGTTGAAGAACCATTGTATGCACCCTCCTGTCTCACCATACCCTACCAGTACGGGGGTCTCGTTGTCCGGTCAGTGAGTTTGGTGGGGGGGGCTGGGGGGCCAGGTTGGCCCCCCTTACGGGGGTGCGGGGGCTGCGCCCCCGTCCCGAAACAAAATATGTATAAATCATTGTGTGTTTTAATACTAGGTGTAGCTAGATATGTATTTTAATACTGGGTGTAGCTAGATAAGTAGTGGAATCAATCTAGCATGAACAATAGCATTTATATATAGAGATATCAGCGAAACATCGGCGATAACAATCGATATTCAGGATTTTTTTCTACTGAATACAGTCATTTTTTACCGATATGAGCCGATATGGCGATATATCGTTGATATGCCACCGATATCCCTGTAAAAGGATATACTGGGTGATATCAAAATGTCGAAACCGATATAGCGCCGATATATCACCGATACGGCCTTCTATGCCTATAGTTAGTAAATCAAAATTTAAACTATCTGGTGGATGCATTTTTTGCATGTAAAACCTATGCAAAATTTGAAATAAGGATATCCACTTTTTATTTTACTTTTTCCTGACGGATAACGCTTATATGGACTTGTGTTTGGGTAGCGGGATAGATTAAAGTGGAGAATATGGTATGGCACATGTGGGAGTTGTAATTATGATGGGATAGGTTGAGTGTTACAGTTCTCGGAAGGTTTGAGATGTTACAGTTGGAGTGTTTGAGATGTATTTGATGACAGATTTGATTGGGATATTGGATAACTTCTGGTGCGAGTTTTGTGGTTTGGAATATGATTGGATGCGTTGAGAGATATGATATATTTAGGAGTTTTTTTATAATAATTATTCCATGATTTAGTTGTGAATGACTTATGGGGAGGATTCCGGGACAAGAAATGTAAATGAGATATCCTTGTGTAAAGTGGAATATCCCGATAATCAGTAAAAAGAGGTGTAACTTTCTTGTTAATACATTTTCCTTTTGCATGTAAAACATGTGCAAAGTTGGAAATCAGGATGTCTGCTATTTGTTTTAGTTTGTCCATGCTAATTGTGTGATGGATAGTGGGATAGGTTAAAGTAGAGAATAACTTATGAGTTATGATATGACATTGGTGGGAGTTAGTAGACTTATAACTATGCCCGGATGGGTTGGATACTTAGATGTAACATTTGTTGGAGTTTTTTTTGGATGTATTTAGATAATATATTGGTTGGAGTAGTTGATAATTTGTGATGTGGCATTTGTGATAGTTTGAAATATGATTGGTGGATTGAGAGATGAGATATTTTTTTTGCATTTTTTAGTATGATTTATATGATTTAACTGTGAATGACTTGTGGAGAAGATTGTGGGATAATGCTCTGTCCTTGTTCCCAAATGTGGTATGTAAGTGGGATATCTTGTGAACTAGTGGGATAGCCCTGTTTTAAGTCAGGGTAGTTATTTTTGTTGTGAGCAAACAAAAAAAAAAGAATATTGGTTTTGAACGCTCAAACTATGGCTTTCGTGCAAACTGATGCATATTATAAAGCTATTGCTCGATCTATCTTGCTTTCCTTGTTTGAGATGTTTGTTGATTTAGCTGTTTTTTTCTATTGAATTATGTATCGAATCCACAATTGGAATTTACAGGAGGCAAAAAGAAACAGCTTAATGTGGACAAAGCAGACGATGAGGCTGTTGTCGGCACGTATGACGCTCTTGATGATTATGATTTCATGTGAGACCGACCTTGAACGCCATCTTTTTCGCCTATACCCGGGAGTGGTGTTTCCTTTTTGTCTTTATAGCGAGTGAAGTTGCAGAGTTCTTGTAGCCTACAATTTGATTTTGACAAGGTTTCATAATTTGAGCTTCTATTGTCCATCGGCATACTGCTCTCCTGTGCATTATACATGAAGACTTGTGTGACAAAGTTGAAATACTATACAATCTGAGATGTGTTTGCTTGTCCTCTATTATCTCACTAAGTTTGTGTAATTTTTCGAGCGTTTCCTTAGTGCGGCAACTGATGGCGAACCGTGTAGATAAATCCGTCTACGAAATTCTGCATTCAATGGCAGGATCCTGATCAACGGCAGAAACACTGCTGGATCTCTAGAGAGGTCAGTTGGTGTATCATTTTTGAATGAATCATAAAAGAGTAGAACATGCTTATATGCTGGAAAGTTATCATAATTGAATATCCAGGGATATAATTTGTTCAAGGAGTGGAAATGTGATCATTCTTTTCGATGTTTCAAGGAAGGGATTCCTCAAATAAGGATTTGAAATTTCTTCTGTATGTTTGGTACCAATGGATGGGGAATGAGGCTCCCAATCACACCTCTCCTTCCTGCCCCTCTATAATAGTTCAAAGCAAGTTGAGCTTCTTACTTTTGGACAACCGACTCTAGTTTTATCGTTCTTCTTTGAGTACTCCTCGATATCTCCTTTGGATGGATTTGCCGTTGTCCTTCGACTTGTTATTCTTTTTTTCTTGGCAATCTCCTTTAAAGAGCTCAGTTGGACCTTGTAGTCATTTAACAAGTCAATTGCTATGGCGGATTAGTTTTCAATATTTCCAAGAATTACTTCCTACCATCAAATATTTTTGTTCGCGTGCCAATGCAATCAACCAAAATCTACAGCAGAGCCTGAGACTGAAAATTCATTTGCTTTATGATTGGCTCTTATGAGAAAAAGAGTCGGGGCTGACTCACTTTTCCCATGCAGGAATCACAAGAATGATTTCAACTCGACCTTTTCCATTTTCACTTTAATTGGCCCAAGGAAAGAGATTTTGCCAGTTAAGGTCAAACTTTTCATATTGCCTACTCCCTCTTCGACCACTACTCACTAGGGTTTAAAAAATTAGACTGGACCGGCTAGTCGAACCAGTTGGATCGGGAATCAGTCCTGATCCGGTCGGTTCGGTCGGTTTTATGTAATTAATTTAAAAAAAAGAAAATAAAAAATCAGGTCCAATCGATGGTCGGATCGGGTTGACCCAGATTGATCCAATTTTGATGGTTTAGTATATTTTCAAAAAATAAGGTTTAAATAATAAAATAATATGATTTTTATCACTTGTACTCTTCTTAACTTCTACAATTTCAGTTATATCCCTCTCTTTTTTGGAATATGACGTGTGCCATTACTTAGATAATTTTCTAGAAACAACTATACATAAATTATTACAATATATATTCATATAAAATGCTAGAAATTGCGACTACCTTTTGTAGAGTTTTACTCGAAATAGACAATCATGTTATTCTATTAAAAGATTTGACATTTTAAATGATTATTTCTTTGATATATAAATACATATTTACATATATGTATTCGATTTTATCGGTTCAAAAAATTGGTTCAACCGATCGGACCAGTAAATTAAGCCATGTATGATTATTCCTTAGTCGATAGGATGATGATGTCATGCTGACATCATCACCGGTCTGACTGGTTCGAATCAACGGCCCGATCCAATTGGATCAAACCGAAGACTGACTGGTTGAATGCCCGGCCTGGTTTTTAAAACCTTGCTACTCACGGATTAGCTGTGAATCCTTTTGTCAGTCTCCATGGTTGTTATTGATTCCATTCTTTCGTATGGCTAGTCTCATGGTGACAAGTTTGTTTAGTAGACTCTAACAGTCTTTAAGTGTGTCGAATTAGCTTAGATTGCAATCATCAAAGATCATTCATAATCGTCCACAAACAATAAAATTGCAAGAATGCCCATGATGGGTTGGAATTAATTATGGGTGCACAGCTCAACAAATCTCCCCCTCCAGCCCATAAAAAGATCACTAAACAATACTCTCCATGTAAAGATGATGGGCTCATAAGGTCCAACATGATGGTTAGTAATATTGTAGATGCCCCTGCTAGTACCAGAAGTAATAATAAAAGTAGGAATGATGTCACTAGGATGGACCACAGTCTAGTCATAACCGAACAAGAATATTTCAGAGGAAAATGCACATAAGATCAAATATTTCAAGCCAGTTTTCGTGGAAAATTATGACTTTCGCAGAAGATGAAGTCTAAGACCCTCGGAAAACCGCCTTTAGACTTTCGGGTAGAAGTAGGAGATAGAGCTAGGGCATTCAAGTAGGTGGTTACTGCCTTAGGAATAGCAGAAAGAACTAGAATATTTTTTAGCGCATATAATAAGCTCGACAACTAGATTTCTAAATTTTCCCCATAATATATAATCTATATATTCGGAGCTTACGTCCATGGGCGGAGGGAGAGGGGGCGGGTAGGGGCCATGGCCCCCCTCCAAAATTGGTAAAATATTAAAGAGTTCTTGCTATTTTCCATTTATAAAAGCATTTCTCTCATTTTTTGAAATTTCTATAAAGGACAACAATTCCTTTCTCTCATTTTTTAAAATTTCCATAAAGTAGCATCACCATTCCTTTCCTCCTTTTCCAAATTTCCATAAAAGCCCACCATTTCTATTAAAAATGCAAAGAAACAAATACGGATATAGGTTTGTCTATTTTTAAATACGAATACAGATGTTGATACAGATATCAACAGATACGAAAACTATATTACTATATCCTTAAAAGATAGATATGGATGTAAAACAGATATTTATCGCATTTGAATAATGTTTGAAATAGTGTATATATTATCTTAAATATACATATATTGGATAGATACACATCATTTGAATGTATTAAATCTGTTTATATCATAGTAATTATACCTAATAGGTGAAAGAATGTATAAAATTATATTATATTTATTTAAAAATAAGTCCACAAGTATATTTATGTTTGAAAATGGACAAACAGATACAGATAGGGAGGTTTACGGATATCAAAGCGATATCCATATCCGTATACATTTTAAAACAGATATGGATGTCAAAATACGTATAAAATAGATGCGGTAGCGGTAGGATGCATATATATTTATATCTATTTGCATTCCTAATCCCTGTCCATCATTTTTCTAAATTTCCAGGAAATAGTTCTACTTCCAGCCTTCCACTCCCCCTTGTCCTATTATTTCATATTGAAACCAATCCAATTTCATCCTTACCGTTCATGAAAACTTGTTCTCCATCATCTCACATGTAAAACCACTAGTCTAGCAATGTTAGCACGATAGCAAGTACATGTTCTCCAGGCAACGCTTGCCCCCACTAACTCTGCCTCCTTCATGGTAGTCCGTCACATTTGACTTGGTGTGATTTCATTGTCTAAGCAGTCCGGCATGTTAGCGACTCAACACAGCTTCATCGTTGGCACATTGATGACTCGACGTCACTATTAGTCCAAAGTCCACTTTGCCATTCATGTGACAACATTTACATCGGTCATCCATTCGTCGGTACAATTATTTGTCATATATTCATATTTTTTATGTTATGCAAATGTTCTAATATATGACGAGCTCTACATTTTACGTGTTTACCTTATATAAATCAGGATCAAACACTATGTGTCGTTAGATATTAGTATTAATGTATAAATATTTTAGTTGATATCATTTGTGTTTTTCTTAATAATATCTTTTTTTAATATCATTTGTGTTATATATATATATATTAGTTGATATTATTATTATATATATAACATTTGTGTTTTTTTCGTATAAATATCTTTTTTTAATGATTGTATTGCTAACTGCACTTTTCCATCTCTCCATAGATGGCATAGCGGTATACCATATTTATCATTTTTTGTTATATTTTTAATTAACTTTTTCAATCATATAATTGGCCTCATAATGTACCTTATGATTCGGATACAAATCCGACAATTCCATTTTATGATTTGGAAATGAATCGTGCATATATCTTTTGGCCCCACCTATAAAAAATTCCTGGCTCCGCCCCTGTTTACGTCCCTCTACTTTGGATCGATCGCTCTTCATGATATATGTGCCTTTACATGGTACACTTAGATATTTGCAGACTAAAGTGAAGTCCCCGAAAACTTGATGTTGCGGCCTTTACGCCACATGAGCATGTACGAAGCCTCGTGCATACCCTTAAATTCTAGCTTCAAGATTTAGAGGTATTACATGCTCTCCCCATTAAGTGCTTCTTTTGAATATTTGTTTGGATGCTCCATGCTTCTAATATGCATGCATTTTCCATCAAGTATCCACGTGCATTTTCGATCATGGATTTTGGGATTGTCACTACAAGTTTACAATGTACACGAGTTGGTGGTTGAATACTCGATATGACCGATTAAGCCGTAAAATGGGATATCCATCTCTTGTACTTCCGCTCGACTATCTATTTTCTAATTATTTATCTGATTATGATTCATAAAACTTTGATCACCACTTGATGGGTGTTGCTCTAATGACTTCTACTCATCACTTGATGGGTGTTGCTCTAGCTCATCAATGGGAAGACGTCCTACTTGTACGATATCATTGCCAGCAACTTCACCGTTATCGATGCATGGAAGATCAACCATACCAATGTCTTCGCCTTCTTAGACCTATGTAAATTTCCATATAAATCTTTTCTCAAGCAATTCCTCTCTTTTAAGCTATAAACTCATACAAAACATTATTTAGTTAACAAAATTGAACAAAAACAGTAGATAAAGACTACCTCTAACCTGCTTAAGACTATCTCTAACATGCTTGAATCATGATGCCCAACTGTAATCGCAATGGATCGATACAATCACCATATGTTACGTAGTACAAGAAAGAATCGAATATAAATGTTTAAAATGATCAATATAATATTTACAATTAAAGTTCCATATTTCTATAAAATGGTACATAAAATTTGCAATAAGAGCATAAGCTTAAAAAACTAAAGCTAGAAGTGCATCTTACTTCAAAAGCATACATGACTTTGAATGTATCTCATCTCACTTTCACCTACAAACTTGCTACTTGATTGGGAACTTAAATTATCACAATAAAACTTGCTACTTGATTGGGAAGATTAAACTTTTTTATGACGCCACTAGGTGGTGCCACCACAACCATCATCTTCAACATCGGCTTCCCTCTTTAGGCAATTCACAGGTGTTCAACAGCCCACCTTTCCCATATCGCCCCCAACCACTCTGGTCAACCATATCAACCAAGTTGACATCACCCACTTGTAACCCACCCATCCCTCCCCCACTTGCAAACCTTAATACCCATTAAATCTAATTATATATATGTATGTATGTATGTATGTATGTAGGAGAAACTTCAAATGAGGTGAGGTCTCACCATATATATGGTGAGCCACCCTCAATTTAGGCATCTTTCCAATATATTTTACAATTTATTATTTCATACATATAACAATAAATATTAACACAACATGTATAGTGAAAAAAATATGAAAATATTATTATATTGGATGGAAATGTTAATTTAAATTTGGATGCTATATTTTACAAAATTCATTTTTTTACAATGTGCAGTTCGTACTTTACAAAACTGCTATAGAGTTTTTACTAAATTCACAGTGGCCTTTACAATTTCAGAAAAGCCCCCACCTCATTCGTAGTCCCCTATATATATATTATTTTGACATATATGGGTATGAAAATATTTTTTGCGGACATGGATATGGTTGCAGATACCATTTTCAATTCTTTTTGAGAATACGGATATATATATATGGTTATAATTTTTTGATGGACACGGATACGAATATCCATATTACTAAAAAACGACGTATGTGTATATCATAGACATATTTATTAAGGAGAAACTTCCAATAAGGTGGACATTTCCTGAATGCGTGGAAAGCCACATCAATTTATGTATTTACCCTATTTATTTTATAATTTCTAACTCCATAATTTAATAATAAATGTTAATATAATATGTATATTAAGAAAGATTTACGAAAATATTATTGTATTTGAAAAAAAATGTTAGTTACAATATGGATGCTATATTTTACAAAATAATATGATCATTATTATTTTACAATGTGCAATTTATATTTTACAAAGTTATTACACAATTTTACAAATTTGATAATGGCTTTTTTAAATTTCATGAACCCTATTTATCAATGTATTATAAATAAATATTTAGATATATTATAGGATTACACGTAATATAATGTTTAGAGTCATTTCAAATGCATGAACAGAAATAAATAGAGTAAATTAGAAGGAAAAAACCCCAACTATACCTCGATTCCCAAGTAGGACCTTATTTTGGAAACATAACAATAAGAAGTTCGATATTTTTTGTCTTAAATACATGTTTTCATAAGCTTACACAACCATTTTTGTCAATGTTAAAGCATAAAGTTGAAATTTTAGTACTTTATTTATATCATCTCAAAAATGAGACCTTTAATTTGGAATTGAGGCATAGTTAAGGTGCTTTTTTCTTAGTAATTTACCCAAGTATTTGTCTTATGGTGTTTATTTATTTGCTATAAAAGTTTAGTTTAACATATTACCTTATTTGCATTTAAGTCTTAGGAAAATTTTATTTGTCGATAGGGTAATCCGTGCCTGAATTATAATTATCTGTATCCATATTTAAGGATGTTTGTGATTGTTAATATCCGGAAGATATCTGCACTACAAGCAGAGTAACCTTAAGAGGTTGCCTATAACCATCCCTTAAACTTAGAAAACCACCTCCTTTGATTAAAGGGGTCGGTCGTGAAAACGTCCCCTATAACGTCGTCGCATCTGACCATGGGAGATGCAAAAAATGAACGTCCCCTATTCGGAGTCAGATGGCACAATCGAGACCGTCCCTTTTTTCCTAATAGAGGAGATGATCTAAACTGTCCTGGAAAAGATTTGTATGGGGATTGTCGCAACCATCCCATCCGATAAATATAGACGACGGTCATGAACGTCCCCTCCGATTGTCGGACCCCAAAAAACACATCAGTTAGCGCATGGTGGTCTTAAGGGGCGGTCGTAATCATCCCGTCCGATAAATATAGGGGACGATCACAACCTTCCCCTTCAGTTCACCCGCGGGCACAGAAGCTCAGATGGAACTGTCTAAACCGTCTCCTCTGATCGTTGTGCCCCAAAAAACGCACCAATAAGCCCCCAGTGGTCTTAGAGGACAGTCGCAACCATCCTGTCCAATAAATATAGGGGATGGTCACGACCGCACCCTCCAGTTCACCTCCAACGCAGTTTGTTTGAGACGGGCTCAGAAGCTCAGATGGGACGGTTTAAACGGTCCCCTCCAATTGATGAAATCCAAAAAAAACGCACCAGTGAGCCATTAGTAGCCATCAGTATATGTATGGTACAATTAGAGATCTCCCCATCGATATATATAAATGTCTAACAAACATGCATAAGAATTCACTACAAAACAAAGTACTTCATGCATAAGAGGTAGAGATGTTTTATAGACTTTTTAATACTACAAACTTTAGATGTTCAGGTTAACTCTAAATTCTAACAAACGTTATAAATCCTAATCAACTCAGTTTCTTCACTCACGATTCTCTCATTAGTGTCCTCCTCATCGATGTCGAGTTGTGCAGGTTCCATTAGTCGATCGATCCCGCTCTAAAGACGGGTAATATATGTGAATACGTTTGTCATGTCAGAACACATCTTGGCCATCTCCTCATCCTGTGCGCACATCTTCACCTTGACCCCACGCAACTCTCTCTCCATCTCTCTCCCTCTGGCTCCCTTGTGACGATAATCGAGACCCACTATCACCACATGTTCTGTACCACATACAGATCGTTGCTCCACGTACCCCACATCGTATAGCACTTATTATATTTATCTATCAATATTTTTCTATAAAATAAAAGCATCAAAACTTACAAATTCATCGTTCAACTGGTTTGTATTCTTTTTTCCCATCTTACGGGTAGACCTAAATCTTTTTGCATGATTCATGGTATTTTTTATTGATACCGCCTATTATTATTCGAAGTTAATACAATAAAAAAAAGAAAAAAGGGAAATAATTTACATACCACAGACTCCTCACTAAACCAGAGTTAATTAACTCCCTCCACTAATATATGGTAAGACCCGGTGGGACATTCTGCACTAGTTGCTCATAGGGGATCTACGGGTTATAATATTACAAAAAGGAAAAAAATTACATAAGTGGTCGTTGTATCTTATAAGTGGTCATTCTGTAATAGTTGTTATCTTGATCTTTATGCATCCCTTATATTGGCGTAACATCTCATCACATATCGATCCCAAGTAAATACAAACTATAAGCTGAAAAAGTAAATATGAATATATTAATTTGACGTAAACAATATTTGAATAATAATATACCTCCAAATTATATAAGATGACAACCTTTACAACGTGAGCAAGTTGTCAAAAGTCATGCATGGTGATGGATACACGTGCACGAGCAAAAGGTATTTGTTGAATGGTATTCTTCAAAAAAAATTCAACCTCATCTAAGTGCATCAAAATAATGTAATGAATGAGATCTCTTTTATCATCTGAAATAGATCAACAGATATTTTTAAGAATAGTTCTTCCATTTTGTTGAAATATCTAGAGTTTGTTTGGATCTTCAGTGGACAACTCGCTATCATTATTTCATTCAAATCTATTGAATCTAACACTATTATCATCATACATATACATGTCATAAAATGTAATACGTTCTTCACATAAATATCCCTCGGCAATAGAACCTTTGGATGCATCTTTATTAAACACCATATTATTCAATTTCCTTAATATTGTTCAATTGGATACATCCAGCGATACTGAACATGACTACATATTCATGCATCACCAGTAAGATATACAATTAAATGTATCATTATATCGTAAAACGTAGGTGGAAAGACTTGTTCCATCTTATATAAAGTAATAACAATATCTGTTTCTAATCGGTACAATATTTCTGGATATAAGGTCTTCGAACAAAAGACCTTAAAAAATGGACTAAGATAAATAAATGATTGCATAATATCGACTTGTAAGACTCCCCTGATAGCTAATGGAAAATGAACTTGTATTAATATGTGATAGTCATGAATTTTTAATAATGATATCTTTCTTTCCGCTTTATTTATACATCTGCTTATCTGCGACGAAAATCCATCTAAAACTTTGATTGTTTTGAAACATTTAAATATCCTATCTTTCTCATCATTGAATAATGTATAAATCACTCTAGAAGTTTTGCTCTAGATTACTTTCTCATTCGAATGTAACTCAGACCGCATACCAATCGTATCAAATCACGTCTAGCTCGCAAGCAAACCTTCGCAGTAGTTAAAATGTTTAGTACTCCAAGAATATTTTCCATAACAAACTTCTTTATATGCATTACATCTATGTTATGACGGATCTATAAGATATTCTAGTAGGTGACGAAGGGTTTTTTGCACTGGTATGTGATGAATCTCTATTTCATCACCTTTATTCTATCATCTTGGCCTTAAAAATCCTAGCAAATGCATGTCAATTGCCTCAATTTGTGCATAATAGCATTCATTGTTAATTGTATCATTTGCATATAAAATACGATTTTTAAGCCAAAATTATAGAATAAAGAGAAGAAAAGAAAACGGAATAAAATATTGAAGATATTTTATGACCCAAAACCCCGAGACCAAGTCAAGAATTGAGTTGGTCGACAAGAATAAAGTAGGGGGAGATAAGGGCCAAAATAGAATAAAAATCCCATTTATTCATTATTTAATTATGCATTTTTTATACCTATTTTATTCTTTATTATTTATTCATCAAATAAAGAAATATTGTACATAAAAGTTGTAGATAATAATGCAAATAAAAATACAAATTTGAGTTTGTGCAAAAATAATATACAATGTCCATTTTATACCCAAAATAAAAAAAACCATAAACCAAAATTCACAGACCCGTATCTTTCCAATAAAAATTCAAAACATAGCAAAATCACCTCTAATTGTATATAACTTTTCACGAGCTATTTTATGATGGTGGCTCTATATTTTTGGAGTTACTGTGTGAAAGTCAGGTTTTTGACCTCTATTGTACATCCTACCGATTAAAATATTCAATTTATTCATTACTCATTATTTTTATAAATTTGTATTAATATAATTTTTTTAATATTATTCATAACATATGTCCATATTAATATTAAAATAAAACCAAAAAGCAAATGAAAAATAAAATAAATCTATGTGAAAGCATAGACAAAACACCTATGTTTTTATATGTATATAAATAATAGGGAAATATATTCTTTCATTCTTTTATTCTTTATATTTTTCTAATATTATAAATATTATATATATTCTATTAAAAATATAGAATCAAAATAAAAATCATTAAAATCCATTAAAATAAAAAGATGTATATAAAACATAGGTAAAATACATGTAAATATACATATATAATATACATACCTATTTATTTAAGTATACAAATTACATCATAAAAATAAAGTAAAAATATATTTATATTCATAAAAATAAGTTATAAATATATAAAATAAAAGAATAAAATAATAAAACAAAATATACAATAAAATAAAAATGTACAAAATATAGGTAATTATACATATAAATAAGCCTTTAAAAATAAACTTGTAATAAATAAAGCCAAAAAATAAAAAATCATAATAAAATACTAAATAAAATAATAAACATTTTCTATTTAATAATCAAAAAATAATAAAGTCATTTATTATTTTTAAATAATTATTTTCAAAAACCTAGCTGTTTTGTCTTATAGCGGCGGATTTGGCCCAATCAGGGCGTGCCGCGAGTTGACCCCTTGTCAACTCATCCTCCAGCCTCTGCAGCACGTCAAATCTGTCAAACCCCATGTTTTCTCCCTATTTTCCCGGGCGTTCCATCCAGCTATCGCGTCCGCTTTCTTCACACGAAATATTTCTCAATAGTCCATGATACACACCCATGCCTTGGATCCATTGTAGATATGCTCGATTCTTTTAAATCGCTCGATCAATAAGGGCACTCACCATGTTTTTAAATAAATGGGTTCTTCCTCCTCCGATTTCTTGGCTTGGATTTTTCCCCGTTTAGACCCCTCGGAGGACATCTAGGTCTCGCCCTCGTGACAGAAGGCGCGTCGCCGTCCTTTGTAGCGCGGAAAAAGCAAGGAAGGACCCCTGCCCATCATCTCCGGCGGACCTACGCTGTGAGATTTTTCACTCATGGTTTCCGGCCATTCGAGTTAGTTTTCAGTGTTTTCCTATCATTTTTGTTTCCCTTTAGTTAGCTGTAGATTGTATTTTCAATTTCGCGCTTTAACTTTGGCTTTTCATTACATAATTAGTGAAGATTTAGTTTTCAAACACCTTGCCGGAGCTCTTGAGCTGCGGCCACCACTGCCACTCCGTGCTATGCCGATCCTTTGCCAATAAATGCCAGGTTTTGCCTCCCCTTTGCTACTGCATTTTGTTTTTATCTGCAGAACTTGAAGGAGGCTTCTGGGCCTCGAAGATCGTCAAAGATAGCCTCCAGGTTCGCCGGAGCTCACGAAACCTCTTGGGAGCTTCCAAGGGTCCCCTGAGCCATTTGGAGCCACCTGGGAGCTTCACCATCGACGCAGGAGCATAAAGGGGCCATCGAAGGAGTTCCAGGTGCACAGAGACTCGAGCTTTGGCAGATTCAAACTCGCCAAGCTCGAGTTCTTCGAGCATTCATCCAGATACACCTGCCACCGTTAGATCTTCCCTGATCTTCCAGAGAAGCAGCTGCCGCCGGATTCGCCTATGGTTCAACCGCCCGATCCAAATGCATATTCTAATCTAGGCCGCAGAAGCCAAACCGGTATCGGTCGTCCTTATGCTAACTTGTGGATAAGTGACCAAGGACCCGTCATTCGATTGAGCTATTGTGTGGGTATTTTGCACCCCTGCCCTCGCAATTTTGGTATTTAAGTATTAGGATAGAAACATTCCTTTGCAGGTTAAATAACTTGTAATATTTGCACAATAGATCCCCGTACTTTTGATGTTCACATACTGGTTCTGGCCATGTCACCTCACGTGACGGTTCACGTGAGGGTGCTTTTTGCAGCCGGGCCCTTTGATTTTTGGGTATTAATGTTCAGTGCTGAAACTTTTTTATATCGTTTCTTTTTGGTATTATTGCAATTAAGCCCCTAGGTTTTTGCAAAAATTGCATTTCAGTCCTCGCTAGGGGCGTACGTGCTTGTCACGTGAGCTGTGGCGTTTTTGCATAGAAGCCCTCATGGCTTTATGTATTTCTTACTGGTCGAGAACTATTTTAGTTATAATTTTGTGGGAAAATTGCACTTTGGCCCCAGACTTATTGATATTTACAAAAATACTCCTGCTAGTGTTGAATTTTCTCTTTGTTTCTAGTATTTATTTCATACATCTATAAACCTCGAAAAAATCCCCAAAAATAGACATAGCTTCCTGTTGCAACACTCTTCCACGTCATATTTTTATCTTGCATTTTTGTACCATTTTATTATTTATAAAAAAACCAAAAATATGCATTTCCGTCCCTGTTTGAACTAGAAAATCCATAAAAATTATAAAAGCTCTTTGAAAAATTCCCAAAAAAATATATTTTGTTTATTTATGCAAGTTTAACTTCCAGCCCAAAAATCACTTAAAATATAAAAGAAAACTCATAAAAATTGAAAACCCCTAAAAACTTCATAAAAATATAAAAAATCATTAAAAATCACAAAAATATAATTTTTGTTTCTGAATTTTCTTGGTATTATTATCTTTATATTAAAATTAATTTAGAGAATGTTTGACTCTATTTTGTATTTTATTTCTCTATTTTAATTTTGGGTATTTATTTTAAACCCTGTTTTGGGTATTTTTGAGTTTAAAAATATATAAAAATTACCAAAAATTTTGGAAAAATCCCAAACGCAGTAAAGAATTTTATAAAACCCAAAAATATGCATTTCTTGTATATATATATATATATATTATCTCTCTCTTACTATATTGTATATATATCTTCTATATAGCATTATATCTATTTTAAAAGAAAAAGAAAATATAAAAAATATATAAAATATAAAAAGAAAAATACAAATCAGAAATTAAAAATCAAAATATAAAAATATAAAATTAAAAAATTAAAAATTAAAAAATTAAAAACCCATAAAAAACACATCTATAGAGAAATACATCACATTCATTTTTTAGCATTAATTTGCTCTGATTGTTCCCTGTGTTCGACACTCTACACATACTTGCACCTATATATATCTATGTTGTAGAGTTATAATAAATTTTAACTCCACATCTCGCTTTTCATTGTTTGATCATTGTTGCGGGTTAATTGTTGATTAATTGAGGTTTCATGTGAGGTCACCTCAACGACTGTTGATTCGCCCTGTGAATTAACACGATCCCGCAAAATTCTGATTATCAGATGGCGCTGTTGCTGGGGAGAAACATTGCATAGATCGGTTTCCTTTGCTTGATTGTGATATTTGTCTATAGTTGCCATTCATTTATTTTCTTTATTTTTGATATTTATTGTGAAGTGTCTAATCCCCCTCTCTTATTTGACTTTTTGCGATGAACGCGAATCGAGGGAGGTGCTCTCTTCTAGGAGCGCCTGCGTACCTACGTGAGGTGACTGGACCTAGCACTAAGGCGGACTTGGAGAGGATTTTGAAGACAATTTCCTTGTATTTATTTGTAGCAACTATTCTTGTAATTCTAAGTGAGAAAGAGACCATATTTATTGTAATAATACAAGTTCTCTGGACTCTGAACATCCGGGCCCAATTTCTAAGTGTTTGTTCACTTGAGGGCTCACCGCGATTTTGTCAGGTTTCATCGCATTTTCCTTTTATATTCCAGATTTTGGTTTTCTTTCTTTTGTGTGATTGAGCCTTAGTTGTATGAAGTGCTTGTCGTTAGCATTAGGTCCAAACACCTAATAATTTTTGCATGCTCCTATAGTTTACATTTGGACTTCATCAAATTTTGAAACATTATTCTTCACGTTAATAGCAGTTTCTCATCCTAGGGCGATTTCATCGGCTTGCATTGCAAATAGATAGGTTTCAATTCTATTGAGCATCCTTGCATCTAGAGTACTGGGGGAAAGGTGAGCATTTACGCTTTAGCATTCATCGTCGTTTGCCGCTTGCATTACTTTTCCGCTCCTCTACCTCTGATTTTGATCACCTAGGTGCTAAGTAAAATTGATTCCTCGTTAGGCACGTGCATTTCTCACTAAAAATCCAAAAAAAATGATAACCAATAAAATTGGGACTGCTAACATTCACCCTAAATTGTATCAAAAAGAAAAACCTTATCTTGGAGCGAGTAATCCCCGCATTGTCTCCGCTTTTACTTGCTTGCGCACACCCTAAGGACTAGTGCCCAAATACTATTCAGCATCTTAAAGTGTTTGCGCAAATTTTGACTTCTCACCTAACTCTAAAACAGAAAGGATATAAAGACCGCATTTGCGATCTTCACCGAGTTGAGTAGGTGAAGTGAGGGGTTTGTCTTGTTTTCATTCTTGCTGGTGATTGTTTGTGTGAATTCCAGATCGCTTTTACACATTTGTGCCTTCTTCTTTACTCTCTTGATTTGACCTTCGTGCTTTCCCGAATCATTTTCTCTTGTTTCGAAATGACCGACTGGAGCGTATTTTATCCAGACTTTACGGATCCCTCGTTCACTCCAGCCGGTCCACCTCCCTTTTATCAGGAGGACCGTTCTCCTATTTTTTCTGATTTTTGTACATATCCGTCTCAGTCACAGTTTTAGGACTCGAACTTTTATCCACCTCCATCTCCATATTTTCTACCTTCACATCCACCGAGACTGAGCTTTTGGAGTCACCTTTCATGGAGTCCATCCTTGAGCACTTGACCCAGATGATGGATCATATGAGACAGAGGACTGACAACCTCACTAGTAAAAATAAGAGTGACCATGGTATTCCACCATTTGATGATAGGGGTTCATTCGAGGATTTCCATGAGAGCTTGCAATCGCCCAAAATACAAAAAAATGAGAAAATCAAAAAATCCAAAAAGATTTCGGGAGACACATGATCGAGTCAGACTGTGAAGAGAGGTACCATCTGCCTGATCATTCAACCACACATCCACTCACACCCTGTCCCACCTTTGACCTCGAGGATGTCACCGTACAGATTTCTCTTAGCATTCCTCGTGTATATGTTGATTTCAATCTTCTCCCTTATATGGAGGAGATCCAAAATTAAAGTGATGGCCACCATTCATGGGATCATCCGTGCCCCACTTTAGCAGGCCATGACCGATTTATCTGCTCTTCTTCCCAAGAAGAGAAAGCTGAGGAGCATATCTGAGCGTCATATCTTGACCATGGCCACTACCCACGCCATCGCCCATCGTACATCTTCTAGGAAAAGGACCATTATCACACCTCTTGTGAGTTGCACCATCTCTGACCATTTATGTGACAACACTCTCCTTGACGGTGGTGCATCAATTAATATAATACCCTTCTCGTTGGTATAGTCTATTCATCTTGGGCCTCTCAAGAAAACCAGGATGATAGTGTAATTTATTGATGGATCAATAAAGAGGCCGAAGTGTATTCTTGAGACGTCGTCATTCTGATTCAGGGCATGAGCTTCACGATAGACTTTGTTGTCTTGCCCATGGAGATCTCCATTGCGAGTGTCCTCCAATCATCATGGGATGGCCCTTTTTCGCTTCTGCGAGAGTCGTTATAGATTATGGATAAGGAGAGATTCGCTTCCGTTCTGATGTCAGGAGCGATGTGTTGATCACCACACCCACCACGGACCAGAGACCCGCATCCCATGAGAGTGTTCTTGTGTTAGCCGACCACGAGGCCTATGATCTATATGCTGATATCAGAGAGACTTTCTTTATGAGGCTCGGAAAGCGTAGACCTTGGATTTTCTGCTTCCTGTGAGTGGCGATGTGTTGATGACATCCGTGGTATTTACACGATTGACATTGAGCGGAGGGCAGATACAGAGATTAGACAGGACGAACATGACTCGACTACTTTCACTGATGAGTTCGTTCCTATACACTTAGATTCATATGAGACTAAAAAGGCCGAATTTGATCTTATTACTTTCATTCAGGAATTTGGGCCTTTTGATGAGAAAGACGATCCGGTTGAGACTATAGATGACGATCATGATTCAACTACTTCCACTGATGAATCTGTTCCTTTTGGTTTTGACCTTGATGAGACCTCACAGGATGACTCTGACTACACTTCTCCTGATGATGAGTTCGTCCCTTTTCATGATGACATCTACGAGACGACCAAGGCCGTACCTAGCCGTACTACTTCCAATGACCCGTCTGTGCCTTTACACCCTAGGACCACTGAGGACCTACACCATGTCGACCCTGATCGGCTAGTGTCGTTTGAAGACCCCGATATCGACCTACACCTTGTTAGATCCATTCCTCAGCGGTCCCGCAAGAAGGTTCGCTTTCAACCTTCTTAACCCTATGTATATCCACCTCTTGTAGATTTGTGTTTTCATTCTTCCTCCTCCTGTATGTTTAGTGCACCCTAGATCATTCGTTATATCTTTTGACTTAGGATGTATCTTGTCCTAAGTATAGTAGGGTGCACACTCCCGAGTTGTTCTAGTCCGGTTCAAGGAGGCTCTCTCCTTGAACCACAATTTTGACTATGTCCACCTTCATCTCGCCCACCCTCCTCGTGTCCCCCATATCATCATTTCTATCACACAGGATTGTTGTACTTACGAATATGGACCGCATCGAGGACTGTGACTTACATTGATTATGAGAGTAAGACAGGGGTGTTTTGGGGTTGTTGAGATTGATACCTTTCTCTCTGTGTATCTGACTATCGATACGTGCATAGGAGCTTATTGAGGATTTTGATGATGCATGATGATTAGGTGTGATTCTTTATTGAGGACTTAGATCTCGCACACCGGATTGAGGATGTGATATGCTTTGATGATACGATGAGGATTTCTTGAGCTATGACTAATCAATTTTGAAGTTCCAACCATCTTGATTTCGAGGATTGATTGACTATCTTGATTTGTACTTCAGAGTGATGGTGACCGGAACCCACATGATCTTCTTCATCTACCTTACTGATCCATCCTTGATTTCCCGGTTCTATCATCAACCCATGGCACC
This sequence comes from Ottelia alismoides, assembly GCA_037367405.1. Taxonomy (NCBI): domain Eukaryota; kingdom Viridiplantae; phylum Streptophyta; class Magnoliopsida; order Alismatales; family Hydrocharitaceae; genus Ottelia; species Ottelia alismoides. The sequence goes on from JAZKJV010003406.1 coordinate 295,324, forward strand.
TAAAGGATTTCGGATTATCTTTTGCACCATCTCAACTGATTTGATTGACCTGAGGGATGTTTTGTGATTGATCTGATTATTTATCCCTCACATGATCTTATGCCCTCCGGATGATTGATTGAATGATTACTTTTGAGGACCTGAGATGTGATGCCAGCAATCCCAAGAATTGATTAACCTAGTTCGTATTACTCCCCGAGGACTATCTGCGTGAGGATGCGACACTTTCTTTACAATCGGTTCCCCTCACTGACTCTGTCTCCACCTTTTTGGAGCCCGGAATCGAGTTGTCTGGTATGACTGTTCGGTCTCCCTGTTGATTGTGTGCCTGATATGTCGGTGCACGAGGCTAATTCCAGGTACTCCTTTGAGTCTTCTCTCCTTGACGATCCTCTCAAGGATGAGCCCCACATTTCTGATTATTCCATGCCTAGTTCGTAGTGCTCTTCGAGGGTTATCTGCAAGAGCCTATGACACCTTGCTAGATCTGCAATCTCTTCTGTTGGTAGACGATCCGTCATCTACAGAGACCATTCTGATTGACTCCTTTGAGTCCTCTCTTATTGACGACCCTCGTAAGGATGAGCTCTAATTTGATATCCACTGCTTAGTTTGCATTGTTCCCCGAGGACTATCTGCAGGAAAATGCAATAATTTCTTTACGCTCGGTTCCCATTGCTGATTGTGTCTCCTATCTGTGGGAGCACAGAACTGAGTCGTCTGATATATTCGCCGGCCCACGCTGCTTTGTTGTTTATCCGATCTGTGGGATATTGGGACCCATCTGACTGGACTCCTTTGAGTCTGCTCTCCTTGATGGTCCTCGCAAGGATGCGCCATCTTTATCTGATTATCCGATGCTCAGTTGGCAGTACGCTCCCCGAGGGTTGTCTGCGGGATGCTGTCATAGTTTCTTGATCTGTCGGTCTCTTCTGCTGGTAGACGGTTTGTCACCTACCGAGACTGCTTCTATTTGATCCGTCTAATGGATCAGGCTCCTTTGAGCCTGCTTACCTTGATGACCCTCGCAAGGGTGAGCTTCTATTCTGACTATTCATTGACTAGCGTGTACTACTTCCTGAGGGTTATCTACGGGAGGGTACATCATATTTTAGGTACTCGACTTTACTTATGGTACTTCCATTCTAGAGGGGCATGAAGCCGAGTCTCCATATTTTGGCACTCGGTCTCCTCCCTGGTTGTGTCTTCTCTCTCTTGGAGCACGGAGCCGAGTTTTCTGATTATTCTATGATCCTGCTCCCCTTGAGGACCCTCGTAGGGTTGAATCGTGTATTGTGTTGTTCGGTGTATTCCTGTGACTTTCTGACTCTATGACCACCAGACATCACACAGTCTCATGTTCTTCACTTTTAGATTCCTTTTTGATACGTTGATTGACCTAGAGGCGTCTGTATTGTCCCTTCCTCCTCCAGGTCTTACAATATCGTCTTCACTCAATCATCCGCTCCTTATGAGCCGATGATCTGATTCACGCTACCGGTCCCTGCGTTAGCTTTTGATCTCTTTTCCCCAATAGCTGACACCCACTTGATTGCCTATTAGGGTATCTTTTCACCTTCTGACTGCATCCTCGTTCTCACAGGGAGACGACGACAAAAGCACGATACTCGCTTACCAGATACTGTCCTGGACCTCATCGATCTTTACTTGTTGTATATATGTGTTTCATCTTACATTCTCCGTATGTTTCGTGTGCCCCAGATCTTTCGCCATATATTTGTGTCTATATATAGGACGTACTTTGTACTAAGTATAGGGGGTACAAACCACGTTGTTCTTTCTCTGTCCTGTTTTATCACTCATGTCGCTGCTTATACTTAGGGACATCTCACCCTAAGTATAGGGGGGTGATGCGTACATTCTCTACGATATTTTCATCTATTTATGTATATATTTGTCTTTTCTTCTTTTCCTTTTCATTTTTCTTTATCTACAAAAAAGATGTCGCCCCTTTTTGTCAGTTTTCTGTACATAGGACGTACTTTATCTTAAGTATAGGGGGTGTGCACCCCGATTCGTTCATCCTTTGATCCCCTCCACTGTCTCCTCTCTTGTTGATTTGCTCTGGTATACTTAGGGATATTTCACCCTAAGTATAGGGAGAGACAACCCGAGCTGTGATCTGTTTATTTATTCCCATCCTTAACCCTCCATGCTTTGAGTATAGTCTTCTATTACTTGATCCTAAGTATGGGGGGACGATCACCTTTTTATTCATTTCTCTATTCATTCTTTCATTCTTTCTTCAGTTATTGTAGTATAGGCTTTTCTATACTCAGTACGAATTATGTCTTCTCGTTCTCTTTTTGATCTATGAGGACATAACTCATGCTAAGTATAGAGGGGTCGTGTATACTCTGTATATACTTTAGCATAACTCGTACTTTCGTATAATTAATAGTAAATACGGCTAAATATACTATATACATACATATATATTTCATTAAAATCATTTAATAACAATAGTCATTCCTCAAATTGCTTTTGTATTTACTGATTAAAAAATCATGTTAAAAATATTTTTGCAAAATGATTTGAAAAATGGTGTGAACCGTTTGAAAAACTTTTTATGAAATGTTTTCAACCTTTGTAAAAAAAATTTGGATTGCAAAAACTCTTTTCTTTGTGTGAAATAAAAGACTTGAAAATATAGTTGCAAATGGTTTGGAAAATATTTTGTAAAAATGTTTTGAAAAAATGTATATATATTATTTGAAAAATCTTTACAAAATAGCTTTCAAATGTTTGTAAATGTTTGAAAAATTATTTTGTACTATAGTTTTCAAAAATGGGTTTCAAATAAATTGGAGGAATGAATGTATCATTAATATAGAAATAAAATGTTTATATAAATCAAAATAAAATTCTTTACCAATTGTACACAAATACCTAAATAAATCAATTTGTGTAAACATATAAATCTTGTAAATTCTTAATTCTTGTAAATAAATAAAAAGAAGTACGCCCGTGTAAACAGCTGTAAAAATTTTATACGTTGTGTGCCAAAATTCTTTTTATTTCCAAAATTCTTTTTGTAAAAATATTCTTTGATTTTCAAAATCTTTATGGAAAAGTGCATCATTTTTCTGCATTGTGCATAGCATTTGCATATTATTCTTCGATTGAGCTTAATAATTGAACTAGTCCAATAAAGTCGAAGATTGGAGCTTAGTTGGACCTTATTGCACCTAATCCCACTGGAACCTTATGGGAACTAGGTTTAAGGCACTTCAGGTCCATTAGGGCTTAATTCTTTGAGACTCAGGGCTGGGTTCAAGTCACCTCAACTGACTAACCAGAACTTTTCGAGAACACACGCATGACTCTTGTCGGCCGTGGCCTAACTTTGACACTTGCACCTTTCACTTGGCTCAACTCAGTTGGAGTGGTGAGGGGGTTGGATTTACCGGCCTGAGACGCACACAGGTGGAAACATTCGTCCTCGTCTAGGGAGGGAAGTGCACCCCAACCTGGTCCAGTTTCAATGAAGTCGAATGACAGGAGAGTGTGAGTTGCAATAAAGCTTCAAAAGAGGGATAGTCTTCTTGCTCAAGAGGAAAAAACTCCTTATGTAAATGTTGCTGTAAATAGTATGTTGAAAAAAAACTCCAAAAAATGGACATGCTTAAAAATAAAAATAAAATGCATGCCGGAGTATGTATATATGTTGTATAGAAAATAAGCAAGCTTGAGCATCAATGTTACACCATGTGAGCCTGCAGCTGGATCACTTGACTACACTGGTCATGCATCCCAGGATAGGTAGCTACACTGGCTACCGTCCATTCTTTTCTTCACCTCCTCCTCTTGAGTTGGATGCCACTTGAACTTAGAAGGGAATACCCCGCTCCTCGAGGACAGAGTGTTGGATTGGAGAATAATTGGGTTGTCATTTTGGAGGAGTCACTTCCTTCGTCATTTCAGTTGGGGAGAGCCTCTATCACTTACACTGTACAAGTCAGCTTCATAGTCATAAGGGTTTGCGTATGATGTAGGCTAGTTCTGACCTGGCTATTGAGGAGATTTGAACCAAGTTCTATGACTCCCGAAGACTGTTGTGCTTTAAATTTGGTTCCCAACCAGGTTCCACACACATTTTCACATCAAAATCTGAGCTCCAAACTTTGATTTTATTGAGACACGTTTATTTATCAAAATCAATTCCATTTATTCTTTATTCCTTCTTTTTTTTCTTCTTTATTTTTTGTGTACTTATTGCATAAGTGTTTGCTAGGGACTAATAAAGGCAAGTATAGGGGGGTGATGAATCTCCATTTCATCACATTTATTCTATCATTTTGGCCTTAAAAACCATATCAAATGCATGTAAATTGCCTAAATTTGTGCATAATAGCATTCATTATTTATTATATTATTTGCATATAAAATAAGGTTTTTAATGCCAAAATTATAGAATAAAGAGAAGAAAAGAAAAAGGAATAAAATATTAAAGATATTTTATGACCCTAAATCCCAAGACCAAGTCAAGAATTGAGTTTGTAGACAAGGAATAAAGTAGGGGGGATAAGAGCCAAAATAGAATATAAATCACATTTATTCATTCTTTAATTATGTATTTTTGACACCTATTTTATTCTTTATTATTTATTCATCAAATAAAGAAACATTATACATAAAAGTTGTAGATAATAATGTAAATAAAAATACAAAATTGAGTTTGTGCAAAAATAATATACAATGTTCATTTTATACCCAGAATAAAAAGCCAGAAACCAAACTTCACAGACCCATATCTTTCCAATAAAAACTTAAAACATAGTAAATCACCTCTAATTGTATATAACTTTTCACGAGCTACTTTATGGTGGTAGTTCTATATTTTTTGGAGTTACTGTGTGAAAGTTAGGTTTTTGACCTCTATTGTACATTCTACCGATTAAAATATTCAATTTATTCATTACTCAATATTTTTACAAATTCATATTTTTATAGTTTTGTAAATATTTTTTTATAACATATGCGTATATTAAAATTAAAATAAAACCAAAAAGAAATGAAAAATAAAATAAATCTATGTGAAAGCATAGACAAAACACATATGTTTATATATGTATATAAATAAAAGGGAAATATATTCTTTCATTCTTTTATTCTTTATATTTTTCTAATATTATAAATATTATACATATTCTATTAAAAATACAGAACAAAAATAAAAATCATTAAAATATATTAAAATAAAAAGATGTATATAAAACATAGGTAAAATACCTATAAATAGGACCTATATAAAATACTTACCTATTTATTTAAATGTACAACTTACATCATAAAAATAAACTAAAAATATATTTATACTCACAAAAATATGTTATAAATATATAAAATAAAATAATAAAACAATAAAACAAAATATACAAAATAAAAATAAAAATGTATAAAACATAGATAATTATACATAGAAATAAGCCTTTAAAAATAAACTTATAATAAATAAAGCCAAAAAAACAAATAAAAATCATAATAAAATACTGAATAAAATAATAAACATTTTTTATTTATTAATTGAAAAATAATAAAATTATTTATTATTTTTAAATAATTAATTTAAAACAACCTAGTTATTTTGTCCTGTAGCGGTTGGTTTGGCCCACTCAGGGCGCAAGTTGACCCCTGGTCAACTCCTCCTCCAGTCTCTGCAGCACGTCAAATCTTTCAAACCCCATGTTTTCTCCTTTTTTCCTGGGCATTCCATCCATCTATCGCGCTCGCTTTCCTCACACGAAATATTCCTCAATAGTCCATGATACACGCCCATGCCTTGGATCCATTGTAGATATGCTCGATTCTTTTAAATCGCCCGGTCAATAAGGCACTCGCCATGCCTTCAAATAAATGGGTTCTTACTCCTCTGATTTTTTGGCTTGGATTTATTCTCGTTTAGACCCCTCGGAGGACATCTAGGTCTCGCCCTCGTGATAGGAGGCACGTCGATGTCCTTTGTAGCGTGGAAAAAGCACGGAAGGACCCCTGCCCATCATCTCCGACGGACCCCCATCGTGAGGTTCTTCACTCATGGCTTCTGGCCATTTGAGTTAGTTTTCAGTGTTTTTCATTTCATTTTTGTTGCCCTTTAGTTAGTTGTAGGTTGTATCTTCAATTTCACGCTTTTACTTTGGCTTTTCATTACGTAATTAGTGAAGATTTAGGTTTCAAACACCTTGCCGGAGCTCTCGAGCTCTGGACACCACTGCCACTCCGTGCTATGCCGATCCTTCGCCAATAAATGCCGGGTTTTGCTTCCCCTTTGTTGTTGCATTTTGTTTTTCATCTGCAAGACCCGAAGGAGGCTTCTGGGCCTTGAAGATCGTGAAAGATAGCCTCCAGGTTCACCGGAGCTCACGAGACCTCTTGGGAGCTTCCAATGGTTCCCGGAGCCATTTGGAGCCACCTGGGAGCTTCACCATCACTACAGGAGCATAAAGGGGCCGTCGGAGGAGTTCCAGGTGCACGGAGACTCGAGCTTTGGCAGATTCAAACTCGCCAAGCTCGAGTTCTTCGAGCGTTCATCCAGATACACCCGCCATCGTTGGATCTTCACTGGTCTTCTAGAGAAGCAGTCGCCGTCGGATTCGCCCGTGGTTCAACCGTCCGATCCAGATGCATCTTCTAATCTAGGCCGCAGAAGTCGAACCGGTATCGGCCATCCTTACTCTGACACGTGGATAAGTGATCAAGGACCCACCGTTCGATCAAGCTATTGTGTGGGTATTTTGCACTCCTGTCCTCGCAAATTTTGTATTTAAGTATCAGGACAGAAACGTTCCTTTGTAGATTAAATAACTTGTAATATTTGTACAATAGACCCCCATAATTTTGATATTTACAGACTGGTCCTGGCTACGTCACCTCACGTGAGGTTCACGTGAGGGTGCTTTTTGCAGCTGGGCCCTTTGATTTTTGGGTATTAATGTTCAGTCCTGAATTTTTTTTATATCGTTATAACCTTTTGGTATTATTGCAATTAAGCCCCTGAGTCCGGAACTATTTTTGTTTACTTATAATTTTGTGGAAGAATTGCACTTTGGCCTCCGGACTTTTTGATATTTACAAAAATACCCCTGCTAGTGTTGATTTTTCTCTTTGTTTCTAGTATTTATTTCATGCATCTATAAACCTCGAAAAAATCCCCAAAAATAGACATAGCTTCCTGTTGCAACATTCTTCCACGATATTTTTATCTTGCATTTTTGTAGTATTTTAATATTTATAAAAAACAAAAATATGCATTTTCGTCCCTGTTTTAACTAGAAAATCCATATAAATTATAAAAACTCTTTGAAAAATTCCCAAAAAATATATTTTGTTTATTTATGCAAGTTTAACTTCCAACCAAAAATCACTAAAAATATAAAAAAAATCCTAAAAATTGAAAAACCCATAAAACCTTCATAAAAATATAAAAACTCGTTAAAAATTCACAAAATATAATTTATGTTTCTCAATTTTCTTGGTATTATTATCTTTATATTAAAATTAATTTGGAGATTTTTTTACTTTGTTTTGTATTTTATTTCTCCATTTCAATTTCGAGTATTTATTTTAAACCTTGTTTTGGGTATTTTTGAGTTTAAATTATTTAAAAATTAGCAAAAAAATATGGAAAAATCCCAAAAATAGTAAAAAATTATATAAAACCCCAAAATATTTATTTAATGTATTTTTGACTATTTTTTATCTATTTATATATATTATCTCTCTTACCTATATTGTATATATATCTTCTATATAGCTTTATATATATTTTAAAAGAAAAAAGAAAATATAAAAAATATATAAATATGAAAAGAAAATGCAAAATCAGAAAATTGAAAAGCAAAATATAAAATTATAAAATAAAAAATAAAAAAAATAAAAATCCACAAAAAAGTACATCTATAGACAAATACATCACATTCATTTTTGAGCATTAATTTGCCCCGATCTACCTGCTTGTTCCCTGTGTTCGACACTCTACACATACTTGCACCTATACACATCTTTGTTGTAGAGTTATAATAAATTTTAACTCCACATCTCGCTTTTCATTGTTTGATCATTGTTGTATGTTAATTGTTGATTAATTGAGTTTTCGTGTGAGGTCACCTCAACGACTGTTGATTCGCCCTGTGAATTAACACGATCTCCGCAAAATCCGGATTATTAGTATGCTAATCAAACATGACTAACAATCGTTGTGTGACCAAGTGTGTCCCTAATCAATAACTAACCCATAGAAAATTCAAGCGATAAATGAGCGTGACATAAAATTTATTATAACTCTACTATAGATGTGTATAGGTGTAAGTATGGTGGAGTATCAAACACATGGAGATAAATCGGTGTAGCAGGTATATTATTTATTAATAAATCATGAATAAATAATATAGGTATATATTGTACAAGAATCACTCAAATAATCAATGATTTAATTAATGTTTTTGTGGGTTTTTAATTAAATAAAATAAATTTTTATATTTATATTTATATTTTTAGATTTTAAATTTTTATTTTTTTTTATAATTTTCTGATTTTTATTTTATTTTCTTTTTAATATAAAATAAAGGTATATATGACTATATATTACAAGATTATATAATTATAAATACATTTAAAAATAACTAAAACTTGCATAATTAAATATTTTTGTGTTTTTACATATTTTCTAATGTTTTTTTATGATTTTCAGAGATTTTTGCTAATTTTTAAATATTTTAAAGTCTAAAATATACAAAATTATGGACTCGATAAATAGGTCGAATGTTTTCAAGATTTAAAAGTATGAAAAAAAGTCAAATTTTTTCAGAACTATTTTTAAAAGATTTTTTTATATATATAATAAAGAAAATTCAGAGATAGAAATAAATATTTTTATATTTTTGAAAGATTTTTTTGTAATTTTATGAGGACTTTGGAGTTTTTTATTTCTTAATGATTTTCTTTTTCTATTTTACAGATATTTGGTCTTAAGGTAAAAAATATAACAAATACTATTTTTTTGGAATTTTTAAATACAATTTCATATTTTTTGTATTTTATAAATTAAATAAAAAATATCCTATTTTGATTTTAAAAATAGGAAAAATACCTAAAATGCAAAACTAATGATATAGCATGGAAGAGCTTGCAAAGAGGAACAAAATTCTATTTTTTTCATATTTTTTGGAGCATGGATGATATTTTTAGAAAATAGAAAACATGTACAAAAATTAAATGAACTAGCACGGGTATATTTGCAATTAAAATAAAAGTTGGAGGTGAATGTATAAATAATCCAAAGTTTACAACTAATATTCAAATTTTAAGTACTGCATGATAATTACAAAAACCCACAGGGGTAGTTCTGAAAAATGCCCAACTCACGCGGGCGGTCACGAGAGTTGAGTTGGCAGGGACCTAAGTGAAACTATCAAAAAGCTCAAGGGCTGACTTGTAATTTTTACACAAAACTTATAACTACTTTAAATAATTACAGTACTAAATCAAAATACAATAAAAGAGGGGTATAGTATACAATTTTCCCCCAACGGGCAGCCGATTCAGCGGTTCTGATCCTCACTTGGACTTGCATCAAAATCTGGATGATAGTTACCGCTTCGGCTGCTACGGCTGATATTAGATCTCCCAAGGAGATACGACAATGGAGGCTTAGTAATTGCACGGTAGTTGTACACATGTGCGTCTAGCCTTGATCAAATGACTAAGGAGTCTACTGGAGGAACAAGTGATGAACTAGGTGCTGCATCACTTCGATCGAATCTATCCTCCTCCTCCGGCCACCAAACGCGTTGCTGAGATGCTGAGAGCAAGATTGAGGTGTTCCACATCAAGTGGTGCCTCAAAAATATCCGGGCCTCGTCGAGAGGGGCCTGGAGTGCATCATCGCCTGGATGTGCTTGTAAACTTCAAATGGGGCTCAAATGCCCCTTCCAGACCTATGAATAGACTCAAAAGCATGGCAGTGGAGGGGCAAGCAGGTCTGAACTTTTATTTGGCGGAAAATGACGCCAAAAGGGTAGGGCCAGAGAGGTCCGACGATGGGTGGAGGGGAGGACCTCGATATCACGATCTGAGGGGAGTCAAGAGGATTTGGGTGGCTTAGGATGTGGAGAAGCAGAGGGGCAGAGTGGTGAGGTGTTTAGGCGGGTCGGAACAAGTGGACTTATCGAGAAACATGGGTCGGAGCTCAAGAGCTCTTGCGAAAATTAAATCTTGAGCCCAAGCTAAATCTATGGTTTAAGGCTTAAATAAAGGCGACAAATGAAATACAATAATAAAAACTACCTAAAAATGACAGGAAATTGACCTCGACCTGGTTGAAGCCAAGAAGGTGGACCTCACGGTGGAGCACCACCGGGGACATATGGGAACGCTTCGTACGCCACTCCTCCGGGTACCTAGAGCACGAGGAGCTCATTCTGTCATGAAGAACTCAACCATAAAACACTCCGGTCGGGAATGGCTAGAGAGGGACCGACAATGGAGGGAGTTGGCGAACATGGTTATGTACAGGGGTGAGAAGAATGAGGAAGGGTGCTCGATACAGAGCTCGTAAAAATGAAGCAGTGATCGGGCGTAATATGGCTTCGATAGAGGAACAAATGTCGTGAAGGAATCAACACGAAAGGGTGAAAGAATCGATCTCCCAAAAATTGATGAACACAGAGGTGTAGCGGTCTGAGAATGCAGGCCTACAGAGGTCGAAGAGTTGACTGGGGTCAACTCTGACCGGTCTCCCACTAGGCCACGTAGACAGGAAAAGGACAAAACCAAGGAAAACTCCCTTATTAATTCGAAATAAAATATTAAATGATTTTATTAGTTTTTCATTAAACCTAAAAGATGCTTACTATTTTTTTAGTGTTTTATTATGATTTTTATTTATTTTTATGAGTTAATTTTTTACAGGTTACTTTTTACAAGTAAATTTATAGGTATATTGACCTATATAATATGTATTTTATTTTTATATTGTATTTTTTTATTATTTTATCTACATAATTTATATAAATCATAAATAATTTAAATACACTTAAATATGTTTTTATTATATTTTTCTGAAGTCAATTATACACTTAAATAGATATATATGTATTATATAGGTAAAGTGTAGGTAATTCATCTATATATTTTAATATATTATTTTATTTTAGCATAGTTTTAATGGTTTTAATTATTCCAATTATGTACATATACTATAAATAATAATTATAAAAAATATAAAAATATGAAAGAATGAAAAACATAAAGAATAAATAGAATGAATATTTTATTCAAGTATATTGTACGATAGGGGTTCAAATCCTAACTTTTCCATCTTAACTCCAAATTTAATGAAACCATATTCATTAAATAGCTAATTAAAAGTTATATACAATTAAAGATAATTTTGATGCATTTTGAATTCATGTGGAGAAGATATGGGTATGGGAAGTTTGAGTTTTGGCTTTTTATTTTGAGTGTACAATGTATAGTTTGTATTATTTTTGTGTAAAGTAAATTTTATATTTTTTTAAGTATTTTTATCTACAACTTTCATGTACAAAATTTATTGGTTTGATGTGTAAATAATAAGGAATAAAATGGGTCTCAAAAATGAATTATATGAATATATGAACAAGAAATGCTCGAAAAATCTCCCCGAGATTCGATTTTGGGAGGCTTTTAACCCTATTGTTATGACGAGGGAAGACAACCCCATATAATGACACTTGGAGCAACATACACCATGGGTTCATGAGACAATGATGTGTGTTTTGCAAGAGGACCCATGCCATTGTTTAATATTGCATTTCTGGAATCGTCAAGGGTCACTTTGGGTATTTTAGAGTCAACTTTTTAAAATTGTGTTTTCAGTCCCTATCTATTTTATAGTATTTTGAGTTACTTTCTTTGCAATTTTGCTACTTAACTTGGATTTTGATTTTCTGCCTATTACTGCATATTTTTCGTTAAATTATTTTGGGGATTGTATTATATATCCCTAACATATCTTGATTACTATAGATTTTTCGATCTTTTCTTTATTTTATAGGTTTATTTGCTATGCTTGGTTGATTTTCCTTTTACTATCTGGGCAAATAAAAATTACTTAATTTCCATAACACCTAATACTATATATAACAAGTTTTTTATAGTCATATATTGCATGTGTTATCCAAAATAAACAAAATATTAAAAACAACTAAAAATTAATAAAATAATAAAACATAAAGTTTCATAAAAAGAAAAAATATTCATAAGTAGATTTATCTTGTCACTACTTTTATTAAATTTACTTTTCTAAATTACAAAAGTTTCCATATATATATATAAAACATTAAAAACACCTAAAACAAAAATACCTAGATTGTTGCTTTGCCTACCAAATATTATCAATGCTCCTATTTCTAAAATAAAAAATTAATTTATTTACATAAATTTTATAAAATAAAATAAAAACAAATACCAATGTCCCCATTTTTTTAAACTTTACATTATTTTATATATAATAAATAAATAATCCAATAAAAAAGATATAAAAAAACTTTCAAAATAAAAATTCTTTTTTCATCATTTATTGGAGATTCATAAAATAAAAATCAATAAAATTTTGGATATTAAAAATAAAAAATAGAAGCTAGAAATGAAAAAAAAGGAAAATATGCCCATATATCTTAACCAAATCGGTGTATTAAAATCATTAAAAATGTATGGAAAATAAAAAAAAAGATGAAACCATAAAAAATACAAAAAACACACACCTATATCTATATACTTTCTAGAGATATTTACACTCATAACCCTGAGTAATTTTACAACTATGTATGTAACCCTCAACAATACATAATTACACTCAGAACCCCTAATAGTCATTCCGTGTTACGCTCATAACACGTCGTTAGTATAGTCCTTTAACTCAATTAGACCATTAAGTTAATATAACCCTCACTATATCCCATGAATATTACTAGAAAAAGAAAGAAAACTACATCCAACCCACCACTCTGTCCAAGGATACCATTTCCATCCAACCCCATACCATTATCCTCCAGTGTCTACCCTATCTAGCCCCCCACCTTCCTCCTTCGATGCCTTATCGCTCCAGCACCTACCCCACCCGCAACCACCGCCCCTCCGCCCGCACCCCCTCCATCCAGCTCCTCCTACAGGCCCCACCCCTCCTCCTCCTCCTGCAACCCCACACCATCCATCCCCTCCGTCCGCATCCCCTGACCCTCCTCTGCCTGCAACCCTCGTGTCCCACACCTCCGTCTGCAGCCCCTGCCCCTCCACTACCCCTAACCCCTGTCATCCAACCCTCAACCCTCTTAGTTGGAGAGAGATGGTGGGTGTGGTGGAGGACATGTGTAGGCGGTATTTGAGATGGGAGGTGAGTGACATCACTTGAAAATAATGCGAACTTAAATGGTGGGATATTTAATATTTAATGGATCCCGTCATAGTTAACGACAAAAATGGATGGATGTTAACGTGGGGTTATGTCATGTAAGAGTTAAGCATTATTCATGATTCTGGGTGTAATAATGGGATTATCGAGGGTTATGTACGTAATTACAAAACTACTTATTATTATCAACTCCATGACACACAACTACCGATGTTATCAAATCCATGACAAAATTGATATCATTAAGTTGCACTTAATATGCATCGATACCATCGAGTCTAAATTGCTCGAGTTGCACGAACATGACACTAAACCTCATGCATGAACTCAACTTCTTGATTGTGCGACACTCTAGCAATTATTAACAGGACACTAACATGACGAAAGGAAGGTGGAAGGAAGAGGATAAAACGAGGATAGTTCTCTCCCTCATCACTAACCATTGGGTCTTTTTGATGATTGGATTGGTATCTTGAGTGGATTCTATGGATATATCCGAATTTAAGGTTTTTGGATATAACTTTATTGTTTGAGACCCAACATACATAAACTTTGATATGTTTGGAATCACATTAATTTATGCGTGAGCCAAGTTTTCATTTGGATTTTTTGTCATAAAATGATCATTCTAGAAGTATGTTAAAGATATATTATCATGGTTAGGGGACTTAGTAGGTTAAATACGAATTCTTGATAAACTTACTTCCATACCAGATCCCAATGATCTTTCACTACCGAATGTTGCTTCAAGTCACATACCCCAAGACCTTTCACCATGTGATGTTACTTTCAACCATGTAGCACAAGGATCATAATATATGCAATCAACAATGATGAAATAATATATTCACCAGTCTCATTCCATTTAACAAAGCCTTTTATTTAACCTAAATCTTTATCAAAATAACCTTTTTTAAATTCAAGTCCAATCATTATAATGAAGTGACATAACTTGATCGTACCCCCTTAAGAGTACGAAACAACAAAGGAGATGTAGAGATGAGATGAAAAACACAAAAAATGAGGAAAATGAAACACTGCACGATATGATGAATAAGCACATTAGCCAGCAATAGACTTCCCTTATCACACGAGCTTTAGCAGGGCGAAAATGAAAAAATGAGAGCAAAAGGGAAGAAGTTTGCAACGAGAACCCGTTCAAATATGGATATCGGATCGAGGAAGATTCCAACAATGTGAGATAACGTGATATGCTATCACAATAAAACCATCCTAATGCATGGAGGATAATCCAGAAGCACTATTAGATAAAGAGAACACTTATCAAATCACTTTAACAATAAACTTCACAAAAATAGCTATTAATCCCGCATGTAGTCAGGACAATCGAAAAGAACTACATGGTCATGGGGGTAATAATGCTGCTCATGGTGAAGCTTATCCGGCCGGGTTCGCCCCACTCAGCCTTCCCGGGTATCGGGGAACGGATATCTAATCCAGCGAGATACTCGGTCATATTCGCCCGCCCACTTCCTTTACGGACAGACAGAGGGAGGGGATGTCTATTTCGCCAGCCAAAGCTCCCTCAGCAAATAAAAACACGACTGAGAGAAAAGAGGGAGGCAGCACGCCAGCAGAAGAGAGGGACAGAGATAGAACAGAGGGGGGGAGAGTAAGATCCACTGATCTCTTCCTCCCAAACAATTCCCCACACCCTAATCCCTCCTCTCCTCTACCTCCCCACTCCACATCAACGCTAACCCTAACCCCTACTCCCCCCTCCCTCACTATGGCCAACGCCGCCGATCCCAATACCCGCCACGTGGCGCCATCAGACGCCGCGCCGCAACCCGACCCCTCTGACCCCGCGTCCAAGGCGGGGAAGAAGACCGCCTGGAATCGCCCGTCCAACGGCGCGACCGAATTGGGGTCGGTCATGGACGCCGCCGCGTGGCCGCCGCTCTCCGAATCGGCCCGCGCGTCCCCCAAATCCTCCTCGTCGGAGTCCCTCAAGAGCCTATCCGATGGATCGGTGCCCACCACTCTCGTGCTCAATTATCATATTTTTGTTCCAGAATGTTCTGATCCGCTTTTGATTTCCGGTCTCAGGAGCTCGTGATCCCGAATCCGGTCCCGCAGGCGAAACCTGATCCCCCAAATCCGGCTCCGTTGCGCCAGAAATCCATGAAGCGTGGCGGCGGCACCGCGAATGGATCGATCGCAAATGGCGGGCCGGCGCCTGCCCCCGGAGATAAGGCTCAGACCGGCATCAACAGACCTCCAGTGGTCGAGATCCCAGCTAGAGAGGGTGATGGTAGGAACGGTGTAGTTTGGGATCATGGTGGTAAGGTGGGCGGGTTCTCGCCGCAGGGCCACGGGAGGAACGAGCACCGTTCGGGTTATGGCGGTAACAATCGAAAGGGCGGGAACGGTGGTGGCATGCATTATAACGGTAACAATGGCCGGCGCGATCACGATCGCTGGGGACATGATTGGGCTCCGCATCCGAATTACGGCGGCAAGCATTCGCCGATGTCCCCGCACCAGAGGCCAATGCAAAGGCCCTTTTTCCAGCCGCCTTTGCATGGTCAGATGCCTTTTGTAGGCCCGCCTTCTCCAGCACGGCCGTTTGTGGCATCCATTCCTTTCCCCGGTGCGGTTCCTTATATAGTTTCTCGACGTGGTTAGCTCTATCCTAAATATGGCAGTAGCTGAATTGGTGGTTATTTTTGTTTTCTAATTTCATAGATGTTGCTGCCCCTATGATGTATGCTCCTGGACCGCCTTTGCCTCCTGATCCTTACCGTGCGGCTGTTCCATTTGCCGGGCCACCTGTGGTGTTTTTTCAGTTGCCAAGTCCTCACATGCCAGATCAGGATCTGGCAAAAAATCTGATCAAGCAGATAGAATATTATTTTAGGTAACGCTGTCTCAGGAGCTTTCTTGTTGTTATTTTTAGCATAAGTTGTTATGAGGATCTTTATGTCTTTTTCTTTGCTATTTTTATGTTTTCTGCCTCACATTTCAGTAATGAGAACTTGTGCAAAGATGTTTTTCTAAGACAGAATATGAACGAGGAGGGATGGGTTCCAGTGACATTGATTGCTGACTTTAATAAGGTGATATTGTTAATTTGTCACAGATTCCAACTTACATTGCGTTATCTTTTTTGTTTCATATTAGATTTATCACACCTGTGTTATTAACAATATATGGATTTACTCATGTTTTACAGTAAAGGTAAGATTATAGGGGTGGTGCTCACAGGACGGGTACCTGACCAGTTTGTTCATTGAACCACCTGCCCCATTATTATTGGGTCACAGGTTGACCTGATCCGTTGCAATAAGTATCCGTATGTAATGGGTACTTGGTTCATTTTAATAGGTAATGGGTACCTGTAGGTACCCATGGAATATCTCTTTCAAGAAAAATGATCTCATAAATTGTTCCGATCATCCATCTATTTATATTTTTAGGAGTAACATGCCATAACATTGAGCGAGTTATTTACAAAATCAATCATCATATTCTTGTATTATTCGACAATTTCAACAAATGTCGAAGATGTGATGGAGATGCATATGGAAAACAAAAATAAAAATTTATATGAATTACAATATGGGGCTTGCTAATTAAGACATTAATTATACAATAGGTAACTGATCATAGATTGATCCGACCCATTCCAACGGGTGTCTGACTCTAACGTGTACCCATCTCATTGTGATGGTAATGGGTACCAGTGAAAATATCACATCTATTAAGTGAAGATTAGTTATATATTAGATAAATGATCAATAAAAGCATAAAATCGATTTTTTATATTTTTTTGATAAATCTCATTTATCAATCTTGAATTACAGCACATAGCTTGCTAATCAAGAGATTAATTATACACTAGGTAACAGATCATGGATCGATCCGACCCATTCCAATGGGTGTCCGACTCTAATGTGTACACATCTCATTTCGATGGTAACATGTACGGGTGGAAATATCATCTCTATTAAGTGATGATTACTTATATATTAGATAAATGATCAATAAAAGCACAACATCGATTGTTATAATTTTTCGTAAATTTCATTTATCAATCTTGAATTCATTGAATTGTTGTAACCATTACCACTTCTTCACGGCTTTATTTGTTCGGCCATTATTTTGGCTTGTAAGAGTGTTTCAATTGAAATATATAATTATTTCTATGGTAAAGTTGTTTAAATCCACGGACTTGTAGTCTCAAGTGTCCGATACATCATTGTATCTACATCTATATTTATTTCATATAGATATAGAGAAGTAAGGGAGATCAAGAAGTCATGCTTTAAATTTTGGTGTTCGAGTAAAGATAATGATATAAATGGTATTGGAGTGGTTGTTCATAAGGATTTGAAGGATAGTGTGGTTGAGGTGCACATATTTGGGGTTCATATTATTTTGCTAAAATTAGTGCTTGAAGAAGAAATTATGAATATAATCTCAGTTTATATACCACAAATTGGTTTAGAAGAAAGGACTAAACACATTTTTGGGAGGATTTAGATAAAGATTATACAAGGAATCCCACACAGAGAGATGATTTGCCTAGGTGGAGATCTTAATGGGCATGTAGGAAAGGATGCTTCATGACATGCTAGTGTTCATGGAGGCCATGCCATGGATAGAAATGATAAGGGAAAAGTCATTCTGGATATGTAATGGCATATGATCTTTTCATAGCAAACACTTTCTTCATGAAGAGGGAGGATTATTTAATTACTCATAAGAGTGGCTTCCTTTAAAAAAACTTATAAGAGTGGCTTGACTAGAATACAAATAGATTACTTTGCATTGAGGAGAAGAGATCAGTTGTACTGCAAAGACTACAAAGTAATCCTAGGAGAGAGTTCAACAACTCAACATCGTTTGTTAGTCATGGACACACAAATAATAAGGTCGGTAAAGAAAAGAATGATTCCCAAGATCATTAAAACTAGATGATGGAATCTTCAATTGAAGCAATTAAGCTTCAGAGAGAAGGTTTTAAAAGACTTATTTGGATTATAACAGAAGTGCAAACGAGATGTGGGAGACAATGGCATCTTGTATTCGAAGGATAACCAAAGAGATGCTAGTTGAGTCAAAGGGAGGCGTTCTAGGCCAAAAGGAGGCTTGGTGATGGAGGAAAGGGGTGAAAGAGAAGTTTAAAATTAAAAGAGCCTGCTTTAGAGCTATGTATAAGGATATAACAAAGGAAACTGTCACAAACTACAAAATAGTGGAGAAGGAAGCAAAAAAGGATGTAAGTGAAGCTAAGTCAAAAGATTAAGAAGTTTTGTACAAAAAATCTTGACTCTAAGGAGGGAAAGAAGGATATATTCAGATTGACGAAGGCAGAAGAAAGACTGGAGATCTTTCTCAAGTGAGATACATTAAGGATGAGGAAGGATACATACCCGTTACTTAGAAGGATATAGAGACTAGATGAAAGTAACATTTCCATAAGTTTTTCATCGGAGAAGGAAATAAAGAGTCTGCTTTAAGCTATGTTTGAGGATAGAACAAAGGAAACTGTCAGAAACTACAAAATAACGAAGAAGGAAGCAAAGCAGGTTGTAAGTGAAGCTAAGTCAAAAGCTTATAAAGCTCTGTACAAAAATCTTACTCTGAGGAGGACTAGAAGAATATATTCAGATTGGCCAAAGCAAGATAAAGAAAGATCAAAGATCATTCTCAAGTGAGATACATTAAAGATGAGGAATGACACATGCTTGTTACTCAGAAGGATATAGCGACTAGATGGAAGCAATATTTCCATAAGCTTTTCGTTGGGGAAGGAAATAGAGAAATCACTTTGAGAGATCTAGTTAATAGTGAAAGTTACTTGATTTGTGCAAGCTATAAACGAATACACATGAAGGCAATAGAAGAGGCTTTGAAGGTTATGAAGCATGGGAAAAGTGTAGGACATGATGATATTCCTATAGAACTACGAAGAGTTTTTGGTGAACGTGGTTTGACTTGGCTCACAAATTTATTCAATGTTATTTGATGAAGCAAGAAAATGCCTAAAGAATAGAGGAGACCACTGTTGTAAAAGTCGCCCGACTAGTCGAGTCGGGAGGGGGGGGAGGCCTAGTCGGCCATTAGTCGGTCAAACCAACTAATCGGGCCGACTAGTCGGCCGACTACTCAGCAGACTTTTACATAGAGATTTTTTTAGTTTTTCAATTTCTTAAAAGCAAACTTATTCTAATATGCTTAATGCTATATCTAAAGACAATTACTTCTTTTATTTCATTATGATAGTATAGAAAATGTACAAATTAATGTAAATATATAATAATATGTGTATAAAAATTGCTTTCTATTTAAAATAATTAAATAATTCAAAATTGACTAATGGGCAAATAAATTCGATTAGTCGCCCGACTGTCGATTAATCCTTAGTCAGTGACCTTGCCGATCGAGTACCGACTACTGCTTTCTGCAACCTTGGAGGAGACACATCATGATGCCTCTTTATAAGAATATAGGAGACATTGAAAATTGCTCGATTACATATTGCTAGAGTATGAGTCATTATCATGTAAGATGGGTAATTTACCACATCCAGAGTTTAGTCCCACATCTAACAGTAGTGGGACTTGGAGGGTCTGTGGAGGCTATATAAGAAGCCTCGGACCTCCTGTATCAGATGAGAAAGTGCAATGCATACATCAGCCCTTTGAGGCGTTCTCTCGTGGTTTCATCCCGCTCATTATGGAGTAGGGTTCCACGTTAAATCCCACTTTTCTTCATATTTTATTTTTCATTCTCTGATCAAGCTTCCGCATTTCTTATTTTCTAACATGGTATCAGAGCGGGTTTGATTCTCGATGATTCTATGTTCTTTCATTATTTTGTTCGGGATTCGGTTTTGATGCTATGAAGATGATTCTTATTGTTTTGTTCAAGTTTTAGAGTTTCTGAAATCCAAAAATTTGCAAGCCAATGTCGCTATATTCGATTGCAATTCCATGTTCTGAAGATTGTTCAACATGTTTCGAAGAATTTTTTTTAGGGTTTCATTCTGAAACCCTAACTCTACATTGTTCTGAAGATACTCAAGGCTGCGATCGTGCCTTTCGCGAAGCCCAGCACAACTACTATGCGCATATCAATACGAGCGGGCGGCGACCACGCGGGTGATGGTGGATGAACATGGAACTGATGGTCACCGTTAGTTGAATTGGCATCAGATAATTTGTTAGAATTCTGCTGAAGTTACCTCCATCTTGAATCAGACGAAAGGCGCTGCCCCCCCTCCGATCTCAAAGGCTCCAAGCAGAGCTCTTCCCCTTCTGGCGGCGAAACTCTCATGAGCTCCCAGTGGTGGAGCCTTCACGCGACACCAAGCGATATCTTCAGGCGGTATGTCCAGGTGGAATACGACACCCCCCTCCGTGATCTCCTTTGGCTCGATAACAAGATCCCTCGATCTCCTTGCGCCCTTCTTAAGCTCCAGATGGAGCCTCCTCCGATGCCGCACATTCCTCCAGGTGGCGCAACACCATCATGCGCACCATGCACGCACTCCTCCTAAATAGGGTCGACCCTATTCGTTTCGGGCCCAAGCAGGGCTACGGGTAATTAAAAAGGCCGCAAGTTTCAAAAAAAGGAGGGGATGTTTAAAGAAAGAAAATTTGGTTTGAGAAGAAGAGGTGCGTAAAAAAAACAGTATGCGAATTTTTTTGCAAAAAAAAAGTGGTCGAGAAAAAAATGCGAACGACTTGTTTGAAAAATAAGAGAGACAATTATAAAAAAAGAGAAAAAAATAGCCATGAAAAAAAATCATTTGTGATGTTTTGTTTTCCCCATTTTATCGTCTTCTCCCAACTTTGTCGATGTCATTGTTTTCCGACAAGTATAGGAGAAAGAGGGAGTATTATGTAAAGTTCTACAAGAGGCCAGATTGTCAGATTTCAGTTCAGATTCAGATCTCCAGTCCAAATGCATGGCCAGATTTCCAGACTCTACAAATGTTCAGACTCGACGTCAGATTGATTTCGAGTTTTCAGTTTCAGACACACACATATATGCGGTCTTCAGTTTGATGTGCACATGTTTGCCATCTTTTGTGTGGTCCCCATCTTTTATTTTTGGTAAGAGTTTTCATGTGTTCCATAGGGAATCCAGAGTAGAGATCCCATTCCTTATGCCATGTGGGCTATGGTTTTCATGTGATTTCATTGGGACTCCAGAGTAGGGATCCCATTCTCCGAGCCAGTTCGGGAGAGATCCAGTTCTCCGACAAGGAGACTTTTCAGACTCCATTCTCCAACGACCGTGGACTCCGATGAGGATTGTCTCCACGGCTTTTTCAGTTTGACCCTTTAGAGATTGAGCAGTTGTCCACATGTTGTGGTGGGCTAGAGTTCTCCACGTGGAGACTCATTTTCAGTTGCAGTGACTCTGACAGGCGCATTACATAGCACATGCGCTCTCCGACGAGGAGATTCAGTTTGACTCACACTCCAACCCGTTCGTGCTCCTCACCTGCATGACATGAGAAGCAACGTCCTCGATAGTAACCGACAATTGTGTGCGTTGAGTTGACTTTGTCTGTATTGTCTTGTATTGTGAGTTTGAGAGATTTCTTTCTGTTTGTTTGAATCGAGCATTGCATGCTCCAGCTTGAAGGGGAGTGTTAGAGTATGCGTCATTATCATGTAAGATGGGTAAATGGATCCTTCCAAGATCCATTTACCACATCCAGAGTTGAGTCCTACATCTAGCAGTGGTGGGACTTGGAGGGTCTGTGGAGGCTATATAAAAAGCCCCATACCTCCTGTATCAGATGAGAAAGTGCAATGCATACATCAGTCTTTTGAGCCGATCTCCCGTGGTTTCATCCCGCTCCTTAGGGAGTAGGGTTCCACGCTAAATCCCGCCGTTCTTCATATTTTATCTTTATTTCTCTGATCAAGATGAATAGTCATACTATGAAAAAATCGAAAACGTGTAGTCGGAAGAATGCTGAGGCAAGTTTCCAAAGTAAAAGAAATCAATTCGGATTCATGTCAAGTTTCTCAACTGTTGAAGTTATCTACTTGTTGAGGAGAACAATGGAGATTTATAGAGCTAAAAGGAAGAACCTCCATATGATTTTTATTGATTTGGAGAAGGTTTATGATTTTGTCTCACGATAGATATTGTGGAGAATTTTGGAGAAGAGACAAGTACCTGTCCTATACATTAATCATATAAAGAAGATGTATGATGGGGCTTCATCTTATGTAAGGATCCAATATGAGAAGACTGATTATTTTGACATCAGCATTAGTCTGCATCAGATTCAACTTTGAGTCCATTTCTTTTTACTTTGATTATGAATGAGTTGACTAATCACATTCAGGACGAGCTACCTTGGTGTATGTTATTCGCTGATGATATTCTGTTGATTGATGAGACTAGAGTTGGAATAAATGAGAAGCTTGAGGTTTGTAGACCTGTCTCATATATTAAAGGATTTCGTATAAGTCGGGTTGAGACTGGATATATGGAGTGCACATTGATGGAAGCAATGATGAAGGAAATCGGGGTAAAGATTGGTAACGATAACATTCAGAAGAAAGATTATTTTAGATACTTGGATTTATTTTGCAACATTTAGGAAACTCGATGGGGATTCTACTCCTAGAATAAATGTAGGTTGACTGTAGAGTTGAGCCTCTACTGGATACGATAATTCATTTTAAAATGAAAAGAATTTTTTATAAAGCAGCCTTATGTCCTGTTATGCTCTATGGATCTGAATGTTGGCATGCGAACCATATACATGTTCAGAGAATGACAGTAGCAGAAATAAAAAGGCGAAGGTAGATGTTGCGATCAAAAGGAAAGTTGATGTAGCTCCGATAGGGGATAATATGATGGAAAATCGCTTAAGATAGTTTGACCATTTGTAAAGGAGGTCGGTTGATGCACCGGTTAAAAGATGTGAGTTTTGGGATGTTGAGCCAGTTAAGAGAGGGTGAAGAAGGCCTACAAAGTATTGGAATGAGATTATCTGAAGGGATCTTAGTTTTTTTGATCTAAGATCGAGAATGGCCCAAGATCATGGCCTCAAATGTCTGTGAAATTCAGTCGAATTTCGGTCGAATTTCGATTTCAACAGGTTACTGAAATTCGGTCGAAATGGCCAAAATGATCGAAATGTGGGGGGTCCTAGTACAAAAATGATTGAAATGGTCAAAATTTCTGGTGAATTTAGATCGATTTTTTTTTCAGTCGATCATCGAAGTGGTGACTGAAACCGACATTTAGGGCCTTGCCCAAGATAGATCTGAATGGAGGCAAAGAATCTACGTAGACAAACCTATTTAATGTAGGAAAAGCCTTGTTGTATCTATATCTATTTCAAAATGAATATGGATATATATACATATATTTAGAAAGTCATTCAACACACTTAAAATTAAGATAATGAATTGATATTGCTACTGGTAGTTGTATCAGAGCCGATTAATTTCATATTCATATCTTTAGTATATGATACTGCATTTTTTATATTCATTGATATCGATATTCATAAATGTATTGGGTTTTTTTGGATGGGCACGGGTTAGGGCATAGTTATCTGACCCGGTTGGATACCCGCTATTCTACATGGGTTTATTGGATGGAACATGGGCCGGGACATAAAATGCATATCCATGAGTTTGGTATCAAAATGCATGGGTCAAGCCGGCGCTTGACCCAGCTATTTTGAACACCCCTACTGTTCGTTACCCAAAAAATATCATCTTTGGGAAAACCGATCTTTATTGGTACCCCTAGAATTTGGAACTATAACAGTGCTAGTGTCAGCCATCTTTTGATGTTCATTTGTGTCAATGGTGTATAACAACCAGTGTAGTATTGAGACTGTAATCTTTTTTTTTTAACTGCGGAAGATGAAATAGACGTCCCTGATTTTGGGTAATGCGTGAACATGATAACTCTTATAAACAAATATCTAACAGCTGCAGATTCTCTATATAAATTTTGTACGTCATTTTTGATCCTACTAGAGTCATCATATGGCAAAAAATAAGAGTTTTGCATGCTGTCTAAATACATCCTCCACTTATTTCTATTTACGTGCCCCAATACCTTTTGGAGAACATACTGACGAGGGAAGAAATAATCCTCAAAATGACATGCACCTCACAAAGTCCAGAAATGCAATCAAGCCGAAGTAAGAACGAAGCATAGAGGCCTGTATCCAACACACGACCTACTGATCTCGAGCTAGAGAAGAAACACAAAGGCCCAACTCCTAGTACCATGCGTACCACGCTCGAGCCACTAAGCATGTCAGCCACAAACACATGCCTTAGATTGAGAATAGCTCAATACTGAAGAAAGTCGAACGAAGTTTTTCTAAGGGTAACATAAACACCCCAAAGGAGAGATGCATACCTTGCTAAAGAATGCAAATGATGCCAGCAATGCATCATCGGCATGGAAGGCCATATCGGTGATATATCTGTATCGACAGGTGACCAATATATCGTCGATATGGCTGATATTTGGCCTTGGCAGTACATTTTCTTCATGAAGTCGGTTCGATATCGGCGACATGGCGTCGATATATCGACGATATCGTATCGACATAGTACCGATATCGATACTGATACAGATATGGCCTTCCATGATCATCGGGACGATTTCATTGCTTATAAAGTTTGACAACATGTCGTCTGCGAAGCATCATATCAAGTAGATGCAGATGCGTGGAACTAATGGAGGAAGGTTGAGCAATACCTTGGTCAGAATCCGCTCTTGTCTGTGAAGCTATAGGAAGATCTTCCGCTTTAGAAGGGCTTTTAGTGTCTAGATCAGATTGCAATCACGCTCCAAGATGCCTAGATCAAGAGGTACTTTGGAGAATAACGCGAGGCCTTTAATGAAATAACCATCTCTCTACACCAAAGTAGGTAATATCAATATCGGTATCGGTATCAGCTACTTGTCGACACGATATATTGACGATATATCGACACAATATCGCCCAAATATGCCCGATTTTGTGAAAGAAATGGCCTTGGAAGGGCAAATATCAGCCATATCGACAATATATCGATCATCTATCGATTATGATAAATCGTCGATATATCATGATATGGCTTACCTTGCTCTACACCCAATGATCTCTACCATCAGAAGGATCTGAGCAGCCATCGACCATCTTAGATAGATGCATGAACTCATCAAAACGTTGCTTCGAAAGAGAAAGTCAACCCGAGCCTCCCTGACCCGCATCTCACAGTTCTCTACCAACGAGTACAAGCGAGAGAAAGTCTCCTGTAGCAGTCCATTACCAGACCAGTTGTCCTTTCTGAACAGAAACGATCTCCCATCCCCCCAAGATGGGATACATTAGTGAAGGAATCTCATCAACAAGCGTTACCCGTCCTCACTTTGGCTGGGTTTGAGAGACACTCTGCCAGAGGTGAAAGAAGCTTTGCAACCTATGATTGGAAATGAGCAAAATTTTAAGTTCTGGGTTGATGACTGGGATAATTTAGGATCTTTGAAGGATCGCTTCCCATAATTATTCCAACTTTCAGCGGATAAACCGGGTACCATTGCGGCTGCCTATTCCGACGGGATGTGGAACCCCTGTTTCATGGTGCCTTTTTCGGAACAACGATTACATGAATACTTAGAAATAATCAAACACCTTGAGGAGGTAGATGGGCCGGTTGGTGGTAGAGACCATTTTGCATGGGCATCTGGGGGCTTTAGCATAAAAAATGCGTACAATTTTTTGGAGCAGGGACAAGTGGAAAATCGGACGAAGCAGGAGCAGGATTTCACCCTAATATGGAAATAAAAAATCCAACAAAAGATTAAGTTCTTCCTTTGGCTCGTAAGGCATGGCCGCATTTTGTCGAAAAAAGGAGGGATAGTATCCTTCATACGGGAGATTGCGTTTACGCAAGATGCAATGAGGATGACGAGGATTTAGAACATTTATTCTTCAAATGCCGTACCTCAATACAAGTTTGTGGTGAGGGAGGGATTCAATGGCTTAATATTGACGACTCTGCAGCTTTTTGGGCTTCTATTAGGGTGGTGGGCGACAAT
Source organism: Ottelia alismoides (assembly GCA_037367405.1). Lineage (NCBI taxonomy): Eukaryota > Viridiplantae > Streptophyta > Magnoliopsida > Alismatales > Hydrocharitaceae > Ottelia > Ottelia alismoides. The sequence continues at coordinate 321,794 of JAZKJV010003406.1, forward strand.
TCCCAGGACGATATCTCCCAGGCATACCTACTCTTATGGGCAATCTGGTGTGCGCGAAACGAGAACATTTTCAAGGGTCAACGATTTTACACTGAAAGGCATCAACCACTCACAAGATTAACTAACAATGGACCAATCTGAGCATATGGGTTGGCAACAGAATCATTCTGATTTTTTGGGATTGTATTCGATGCTTTATTATCTCTAACCTCCTCCCTTCTTTCTTTGTAACTTTTTTTCTGTATCAATGAATCTTTGAGGTAAGCCCCATTGGGGCTTCACCCATATTTACGTTAAAAAATATCCCTTTCCAAAGAGCCGAGACGAGGTGAGGGGAGGAACTGCCCTTGGCGGCTGTGCCTGGATGTAATAAATGTCTCTAATGAGTCTGCATGGAAGGTCCTCTCCATCCTCCCACAGTTGAGCAACTTACTTTAGCAGAAATGCCTTGTTCATCTCCTCTAGTTTGAAAACCTCAAGGCCCCTTTGATCCTGCGATGAGGTAACCGTCTCCCAATTCACCAAGTGTATTCCTTTCGATTGCCCGTTATTGTACCCCAAAAAAATTGACGCATGCATGTCTTCATGCGCTTGCGAATACCCATAAACAGAATCCGGGAAGAGATAAAAAAGATGGGTATGGCAGTAAGAACCGCTTTCAGCAGTACCAACCTCCCCCCCACGAGAGAGACACGAGGCCTTCTAACTCGCCAGCTTGTGTTTAGGCTTCTTGATCATCGGAACCCAATCCCCTTGCTTAAATCTGCCACTAGTCAGGGGAAGGCCAAGGTATGCCAGAGCCAGAGGTAAAGTCCGACGCAAGGTGTTGATGGCCCCGTCATACTCCTCAATCTCTGCCTCAGAATGTCCAAAGGGTAGACTTTATTCTATTCACAGCCAGATTGAAGAGCTCCCCTAAGACGTCCAACATGGCGCTCATAGTCCTAACCTCCGTGCATCCCCCGTCGACGAAGAAGATGGTATCATCTGCGTACTGCAGAAGAGGGATGGAGATGTCCCCTCTAGTAAAGCCCGTGGTTCTACGCCTTTGCACTGCCTACACATTCATAATGGCAAGAACATCCGTCATTATTACAAAAAGCAGTGATGCAAAGGGACAACCCTGATGAACGCCTATATGTGGTTGGAAGGAACCTCCCTCCGGATGTCCATTTATCAAATCAAGAAGGAAGAGGTAGTAATGCATCTCTTCATCCAAGAAATCCAAATATGAGGGAAACCTCGCTTAGACAACACCGACCAAAGGAGCTACCAGTCAACGCAATCGTATGGCTTTGAGAAATATACCTTCCATAGCAATTCCTTCATCTCCCTTCTCTTCCAGTCCCCAACCATCTCAGACACCATCACAATAATGTCCATCATCAACCTGTCATATGAATGCCATCTGTACCGACATAACCACGCTCTCCAGCACATAACTCAAATGGTTAGAAAGGACCTTGGCAACAATCAGATTTATCACATTGGACAAGGCAATGGGACGAAAGTCCTCAATTGTTGATCTTCTCAAAAATGTGGTTAGCCACCACAAACTCGCTCACCAACCCATCAGATCTCCTTGCATAATGTCCCTGAACTCCTTGTAGAACAGAATCAGGAACCCATCTGGACCTGGTGTCGCTCTCTGCATTCAACTCTCAGACCATCGTCCAAATCTCATCCAACAAGAAGCCTCTAGTAAGTACAACCTTCATGTTGGGTGAGAAACTGGAGGTCCTCTGCTCGAGCCATCTCCATCCTCTAGTATGTGCCCCTGTGGGACATGATTGAAAGAAGTAAACAAAATATTTATGAACTTCGCATCACGGAAACACGGAAAATTAGCAACCTATTTGCATAAAGCATTGTATGTTCATCATATGCATAATAAATTTCAGCACAACGATTGTACTTTACGAAACCATTAAATCAGGGAGACAATTTTCCTAACAAGGTTTCTAATATTCTAATGAATATTAAGATGAGATCATGCTTACATCTTGAAGCGTGAGTTTCTAAAGAAAGAGACCTCCTGTGGGTGTCACTCAAGAGAAGAGGATTCATAGAGACGTGGATTGCTTGGATCAAGCGATGTGTCACAACTGCATCTCATGTTGTGCTTGTTAATGGTAGACCGGAGGGTGGATTCTTCCAGCCACAGAGAGGGATCAGACATGGATGTCCGCTTGCTCAACTTCTATTTGTCATTTGTAGCGGATGCTCTGGCAGTAATGATGAGGTTGGTGGTTCAGGCTATTAGAGGGACGTCATCTCCATCCCAATTCTTCAGTATGTGAATGACACGATACTCTTCCTAGGAGTTGAGGAGAAGATTCGAAGAGCTTCGGGTATCATGGATATATTTGGAGACATCTCTAGACTTCAGATCAACATGGAAAAATCGATGGTGGTACGTTTCGGTCTTGCGGAGGATGAGGTGTGTCGCGCTTATGTGGTGCTAGGGTGCCCTACGGCGGCCTTGCCGATTACTTACCTAGAACTGCTGTTGGTAGTTGGGAAGCTGAAGGCGGAGTGGAGGGCGCTGTTAGAAAGACTGGAGGAGAGATTGACGGGGTGGAAGACGATGTTGCTCTCGAAGGGTGGGAAGTTGATATTTCTGAAGCATGTTCTGTTGGCCATCCCGATCTTCTTTTGTTCCACGAGATCGCTACCTCCAGGGGTATGTAATAAGATTGAGGCGTTGAGGAAATTTTTTTGGTCGGACGGGCGACAGGGCAAGAAGGGGATCCGCCTAGTTGAGCGTGGCATTCTGACGTCAGCTAAGAGGAAGGGGTGGATTAGGGGTGCTGCAGATAGGGGAGATGAATAAGGCGCTTTTGGTAAAATGGATGGTTCGAGTGTGGGAGAAATCGCAGTACCTGGTTTGCTGCTTGCTCATGAGGATATATGGGGTTACCATGTCGTTGGGAGTCGTACTAGGGAGGCTTCCATCGCCTTTGTGGAAGGGGATTACTGCGATTATTCTGAAGATCGCTTCTAGGCTCAGGCCAGTGCTGGGAGATGGCATGACATTTCGTTTCTTGAGAGATGACTGGACGGAGGATGGGATGTTGGGGGACCGGTTCCCACTCCTTTTGAGGCTGGCGGGCGACAAAGAGGTGTTAGTACAACAGGTGTGGGACCGTGGGGCTTGGTCTCCGACGTTTTCGTCACCAGTGTCCGAGCAGAGGGTGAATACGTTCCTATCGTTGCAGACTGAGCTATTGCAGGGCGAGAGTCCATCGGTGGGCTGTGATCACTTTGTTTGGGGTGACGGGAGGCTCACAATGCGAAAGGCATATTTTTCTGCTGGAGGACGGGGAGGAGGTGCAGGAGGAGCTTCGCGTGGACATGGATTTGATATGGCGGTGTAAGGTACCCAACATAATCAAGGTTTTCTTATATTTAGGCTTGGAAGGCTACTTACCAAGATTCGTCGGGGACAAGTTTTGGGCGTGGAGGATATTGCATGTGATAGATGCGGTGAGTTAACGGAGGATGCATACCATTTGCTCTTCTCTTGCCCGCTTTCTGAGGAGGTCTGGAGGCAGGCTAACATCTCGTGGATGGCACAGAGTGATTGCACCGCCTTCTGGAGGGATTTCCGCTCGGTTCGCGGTTCCGGACATGAAGACAACTCGTACCCGATTGTATTGGTGTGGTTCATCTGGTGTGCGAGTAACAAAGTCATTTTTGAGGGGGAGGGGTTTCATTCTATAAACTAACATGGCATTGTAGGGCAATATATAATTCATGGCAAACGTGATATGATGTAACCCTTTTTCTTGCTTTTTCTTTTCTTTTGTTTTATTAGTACACATTTACGTGGTGGGTCCCAATTTGGGTGCCACCCTTCTCAAAAAAAGAAAGAGATCTCCCGAATCTAGTCCGATCTGCAGTATTTCTCTCGTGGGCTCTGAGATGAATCGTGCTGCTTCCCATGAACTTGGACGCCATCTTCACGAACAAGGCTTTAAGAAGAGGCGTGCATGAATTGTATATAGTCAAGACTCTTCTTTTTCTCTAAGTCATGAATTTCTTAAGAACCAAACTCTCCAAAATCTAAGTGAATAAAAGAGAGAGTCTTCCTCTCCTTTATACATTGTACATGCCTATTGAAGAGTCTTCTCTTCAAGTAGGTGTTTGCAATGATGACCCTTGGATTGTCGATCAAAGGCATAATACCAAGTCCTTTTTAATAATACAATTATCTCCTTATCTATCTCCAATTAATTTAAGTAATAAATCAATCAACAAAACAACAAAGAAGGACTCTTTGTAGTGGCGCCATGTGTCAATACATATGCCCAACAAATTTCATATATGGAATGAGATTGTTGTTTACTTAATTAGTCAATAAATAATGCGGCAATATTAAGAGCCTTATTCTCAACAGGACTCAATATAATGGCGTCATGTGCACAACCTTTGTACACACCCCATCTTAACTAAATAATCAATCGATTATATTGATAATCACATTATCATTAATAGAAAAATTATGCAAATAATCCCTATAGCTTATAAATCATATTTACAAGCGCAAAAAAAATGTAAATCCAATTTACATCTACGAAATTATTGCGAATCAAATTCACACATAATTTCATGCCTTGGAAATATTATGCAAATCATATTTGTATATATATTATGTACATGAATCATATTCATATAAATATTAATTATTGTGAATCATCATTCACATTAATTAATGGAATATATTTTATGAATTAAACACAAAAATGCTCTTATGAAAAATGTAATAATAATAATTATCACAACATTGACATATTTAAGTATGAGTCCTAATTCAATTAGGACTCGTGAGATACTAATGCAGATACTTACAGATAATGTCGGGGATATCATGCTATCAATGTATATTGACTCAAAATATGGATATCAATCCAAATTTAGAGTTTATACCATTTTTAGCTTGAAATTGATACGCTCTTATCAATTGAGCTCGAGTGGAACGCTTCACACTCTAAATGAGCTCAACGAAAAGCAAGCCACTCTATGTGAGTTTGAGAAAGTATCGGTGAGCTGAACCATCTTCCGTGACCATTTCTAATCAAAGTCCAAACTATTTGTAGCTTAGAAATGAGCTCATTGAGCTTATATATTTCCATTTCCATGACCATTTCTGTTACCAACATTTGGACATTGAAATTGGTATTAGAAATTAGATTGTATTGATATTTAATCCAATTAATTCTCAAATCATCAAGCTAAATGAAGCTACTAAAATCCATCCTTTCATCACTCCCTTGGAATGGAAGTGTCATGGTAGATGATCTATTATGATAGAGTTAACCCTGAGTATTCCCAATATTCATTCATCCTTTACACTGGAAAAACTTTGATATATCCGAAGTTCAAACCCTAGTTTGATTGTCTTCTTTAGAATAAATCAATAGATTTCTCAATTTAATATTTAGGCGACAATATTAATAACACACTTTCCATAAGCATATATTAATATTCCGAATTTGTGTCTTATTTCATAAATAAGACGACCGTGCATGGAATTCATTTCGACCCTAAATTATCTCATGAGTGAGCTCTGTCTCTCGGTTCATCAATTTTGAACATGTATGATTCCTTTGAGAGATCATACATCTCATATATCTTAATATGCAAACCAACGCATCGATATATGGACATTGGCTAGGTCACCAACCTATTGGTCTATCAAATGTGCATACTCAAGCATATAGATAGGAAGTGTGCCTGATCGTGACAGTTACGATTCATGTCTTAGTTTATCTCGACCTCTTTAAGTCAATTCTTTGACTTAATTATTCCAACTCTTCCGAATCTCTATTCCTATGCAGAGGACTTGCATGAAGAACTCGGTTGGAAATCAGTTTACAGAGAAAGATTGCCATCTCTATCTCAAACTAGAGATCTTTATTGAATATCACATGTGTGAAGTCAACTGTGTCCTCCTAGCTGCATGATATTCAATATCGCCATGGTACACAACCTCAAGTACGAAGGGGCCGTAATAATTGTTAACGCATATAGTAGTTTCAGTGTGTCCCTCTGTTATTCTTATTTCCAGTTGTATGCTTTATGTAATTTACCCATAGGCTACTCTCCTATATAAGAGAGCTTAGGGCTTATGGAATAAACATCTGGTTCATTTTTTCCCAACATGGTATCAGAGCGACGGTCCTAGACCGGAGTTCTCGAAACCCTAACCCTACCCTACCCCACCCGCCAGCCTCTTCTCCTCATCGGCGCCGCCTCCACCGCCGCACGAGTGCACAGCCGCCCCACTGCGCGCCTGCACCTTTGCTGCCGCCCCTGCGCATCTGCGCGAGTGCGCTAGTGCACAGCCCTCCGCGCATCACAGTGCATCTGCGCGAGTGCGTAGCCCTCCGCACATCGCAGGCCCCCGCGCATCGTAACCCTTCGCGCTGTAGCTCTCGCGTGATCCTTTCACGCGCAACTGTGTGTGCCTGCGCGTGATCCAGCAGGCGTGCGTGGGCCCCTTCACACGCAACCGTGCGTGCCAGTGCGAGCAACAACGGGCTCCTTGCGTGTGCGCGTGCTCCCTGTGCGCGTGCACGTGTGCTAAGCCCTAAAGCGCACACCATCTTCTTCGTGGGTTTAGTTGCTTGAGGTCTACACGTGCAACTAAACCCGTCTATGTCATTGTAGACGAATTTCATCTTCTGTTGGTCGCTCCAGTCTTCAGTCTCCAGTATGTCAGAAAGTAAGGTGGATATTCCATCCATTGGCGCCTTTCGTGGTCTAGCGCCTATTGTAAAGATGGACGGTACAAACTATGAACTGTGGGCAATGCAGTTCACGAGCATGATGAAGTCAATGGGTAAGAAACACATTCTTACCGAACCAGAGCTTGCTGAGAAGACTGGAGCCAATGCCTCTTGGGAGGCCGATGACGCATATGCCAAAGTTTGGCTATCTGGTACGTTGGCAATTGAGATTGCCAATGACATTCTACATCAACCCACAGCCAAGGATATGTGGGACATTCTGGCGGCTACATATTCACATGCGAAGAACGAGACAAAGATTCTGCAACTCCAGCATGATATATTCACTATAAAGCAGAATGGTCGCCCTACATCACTGAGAGGGATGTTCGAGAAGCTCTACAGCTTCATGCCCCTGACAGCCACGCCAGAACAGCAAAAGACATATCGGAATGCGACTATGGTAGGCGTGTTCCTTGCTGCGCTTGATCCAGAGTATGAGGCGGCACGATCCCAGATCTTGGCCGACTCTACTATTCCTCCCATGGAGGAAGCTTTCCATAGACTGAGTCGGATCACAGTTCCTTCCACGACCACGAATCAGAATACTTCAGCCATGGCAGCCAACAGGGGTCGCATATTTCGTCATCAGGGCCGTGGACGTGGACCCCGTGGAAGAGGAGGCCGCATTCGGCCAACATGTACTTATTGTCATCGCGTTGGACACAGTGAAGACACATGCTACTCGAAGTATGGATTTCCTGCATCTGCACGAGTCGCTGAGCAGATTGAGCCTCCATCTGCTGCTACTTTAGATCAGCGGTTCGATGATCTCGTTGCCCGTCTAAGGGGCATTATTCCCCCAGCTGGCCCAACACCTACTACTGAGAGTCAATCTGATGCTGCTGCTTCTGCCTCTGCATCGACCAATGCTTCAGGTAGCATACTTGCATTTACCAGTAGTAGATCAGATTCATTACCGTGGATTATGGACTCGGGCGCTACACATCACCTATGTGGCGATCAGAGTTTACTTACAGGATACTTTCAGATTCCTCCAGGCCGAACAATAGTCATTGCCAATGGTACACATTCTCCCATCACTGGTCAGGGGGAGATTAGATTGACATCTTCTATGCTGCTCAAGAATGTGCTACATGCACCTGACTTTTCAATGAATTTGTTGTCAATTAGTCAGATTACGAAGGATTTACATTGTCGGGCAATTTTTGATCCATCTTCTCTTATTTTTCAGGACATCCATACGTGCAACGTGATTGGTCGTGGCTATGAGCAAGGAGGCCTCTACCGCCTGAATCAGACTCCATTCGCTGGAACAATATCCCTTCCCGCTGGACCAGTATCTCCCTTATTGTGGCATCTGCGCTTTGGGCATCTACCGCTTCAGAAGTTGCGTCGTGTGTTACCCCAGGGTCTTCCTCACACACCTATCCAATGTAAGGCGTGTCAGTTGGGAAAGCATCACAGGTCGACCTTTCCCAGTCGTCCAGGTCGGAGTAGTACCTCCAAGTTCGAGTTATTTCATATTGATGTCTGGGGTCCGAGTCGTGTACCTGATCATCAGGGACACAGATTTTATATAGTTGTTGTGGATGACTTCTCTCGTGTGTCATGGGTATTTTTGATGAAAAATAAATCTGAAGCAAGCAATATAATTATCCATTTTCTGAATGAAATTCAAAATGTTTTCCTCCACATCTGTGAAGTTTGTGAGAAGTGATAATGCCTTAGAACTGTGCACTCATGTCCTTGCCAACTATTACTCCTCAAAAGGGATTATTCACCAAACATCCTGTGCTCATACCTCTCAACAAAATGGCATTGCTGAAAGGAAACATCCCACCTACTTGATGTCACAAGATCACTTCTTATACAGAGTCATGTTCCCTATTCTTACTGGGGTGATGCAGTTCTCACTGCATGTTACCTAATCAATCGTATGCCGTCCTCTGTCTTGGATGAACAGATTCCGTTTTCCCTTATCTATCCTGGGAAAGATCTGTTTTCTTTTACTCCCCGTGTGTTTGGTTCAGTCGCCTTTGTCCATCAGTTGTCTCCTGGTACTGACAAGCTGTCCCCTAGGGCTGTCAAGTGTGTCTTCGTTGGGTACTCCAGAACTCAAAAGGGGTACAAGTGTTTTGATCCTCTGTGTCGGCGGTATATGGTCAGTGCAGATGTTACATTTTTTGAATCTGTAATGTATTTTTCAGCCTCAGGTAACCAACAGCTACCTCCATTGCCTACCGATGCCATATACATGACACCACCACCTCCAGCATCGTTACCACCACCACCACCGTCACCACCACCACCACCACCACCACCACAAATCCCCGTCTCACCACTACCGTTCCATTATGCCCGCAGGCATCCTCCCGCCCATGGTCATGACTCGTCTCCTAGCTCGCCTATGGTATGTACTGAAGATACTTCTATTGATGGATCTAATGCTATTTATGAGCAGGATATGATGCAGGGGCCAGATGAGGACACATCTGATTTAGACGTTCCTATTGCTATACGCAAATTGAAGAGGAGTTGCGTTACATATCCCTTGTCAGCTTCTGTGTCATTTGAGCGACTATCTGGGGATTTCAGGAACTTTGTGGTGGCTTTGTCAGCTGTAGATATTCCACGAAACTATCAAGATGCTCTACATGACAGTAGATGGCGGCTAGCAATGGAGGAAGAAATGGCGGCACTTCAATCTAGAGGAACTTGGAGTCTAGTTCTTATACCTCCAGATGTGACCCTGGTGAGCTGCAAGTGGGTGTTTACGGTGAAGCACAATGCAGATGGTTCTATTGACAGATACAAGGCACGCCTTGTTGCACGTGGTTTTACACAGACATACGGGGTGGATTACCTTGATACATTCTTGCCAGTAGCCCGTCATTCCACTCTCCAAATCTTGCTGTCAGTCGCAGTTAGTCGAGAGTGGCCGCTGTATCAGTTGGATGTGAAGAACGCGTTCTTATATGGAGATTTGCAGGAGGAAGTCTATATGCAACAACCACACGGTTTTGCTGTTGAGGGGGAGTGTTCCAAGGCATGCAGACTTCATAAGGCTATCTATGGCCTTAAACAGAGCCCCAGAGCATGGTTTCAGAAGCTCTCAGACCTCTTTGAAAAACAAGGATACAAACGCTCCAATGCTGATCATTCCTTGTTTGTACAGAAGACTTCTAGAGGTATTATTGCAATTATGGTTTATGTAGATGACATCTTAATTACAGGAGATGATGAGCAAGGCATAAAGCAAGCGAAAGAAAAGCTGGGGAGCGAATTTGTCGCTAAGGATCTTGGAGTCCTTAGATATTTTCTGGGGCTGGAATTTGCTAGAAATCCTTATGGATTAGTAATGTCGCAGAGGAAATATGTTACAGATCTGTTGAGTGAAACATGTATGCTTGGGTGTCAGCCTGCTACGACACCAATGGATCCCAGCATGAAGCTCTATGATGATGACACAGAGGAGGTGGACATGAGAAGATACAGAGAACTGGTAGGCAAACTGTTGTATGTCACGATCACTAGACCTGATATATCCTTTGCAGTGAGTCGTGTGAGCCAGTTCATGGAGCAACCACGTCAGGTTCATATGGATGCAATACATATGATTCTTAGATATCTCAAATCACCTCCGGGTGCAGTTTTGCTATTCAAGAAGGGAAAGGGGATTTCTATCTCAGCATGTGCGGATGCAGACTATGCAGGATGTCCCAAGGACAGGAAGTCCACCTCAGGGTTTGCAGTCTATGTTGGAGATGCTCTAGTCTCATGGAGGAGCAAGAAACAGACGGTGGTAGCTAGATCTAGTGCTGAATCTGAATATAGGTCTATGGCTCAGGCTAGCACAGAGATGATGTGGGTGAAGGCTGTACTTACAGATCTATGTCTAGATGTACCACTTCCTATGAACTTGGAATGTGATAATCAGGCAGCCTTGTTCATTGCAAACAACCCAGCATTCCATGAGCGGACCAAGCATATTGAGGTTGACTGCCACTTCATACGTGACATGATTCAGAAGGGGTTCATTGCTACATCTCATGTTGCCTCAGAGAATCAAACTGCTGATATATTCACCAAGGCATTACTACGATGCCCATTCCAGAAGTGTGCATCCAAGCTGAGCATGATTGATATCTATGCTCCATCTTGAGGGGGAGTGTTAACGCATATAGTAGTTTCAGTGTGTCCCTTTGTTATTTTTATTTCCAGTTGTATGCTTTATGTAATTTACCCATAGGCTACTCTCCTCTATAATAGAGCTTAGGGCTTATGGAATAAACATCTGGTTCATTTTTTACCAACAATAATAAATTGCATTCATATTTATTTATTCATTCATTTTGAATGTACACGATAAAACGGTAATTTTTATAGCATTAATGGGTCGCCACAGACCTACAAATCCAACAATGCGTCGAAAGTATTGGATGGTCGCCTTGCCAACCTCGCGATCCCTTTCCCGTAACTCCCCCTCCACCAAATTATTGTGGATGAAATTGCTACAACATCTCTCGTTTGCCACTGCATGAAAGAATCTAGTGGTCGCATCCCCCTCTTTGATCCAAGACTGTTTAGATCTCTGATGCCACTCCACCTTCTGCTTTTTGTCCTCCAAAATGATTAGCCGGTTCGCATCGCTCTCCAATAGCTCAAGCCGAGTCAGCTCACTAATGTCCTCCCTTCTATCTGGGTCAACAATCACATTCTGCGCAGCACAATAACGGGCAACGCGGGTCCCCCAGTTCACTTTCTTGAACTTGTTGAGACTCTTTCGGAGCGCCTCCAGCTTGGAAAAGAGGTGGCAGGTAGCCGACCCTTCACCCACCCAAGACGACCAGATGTTCTCCACCAACTCCCGGAGCCATCCTCCAGTAGCCAAGACTTCTCAAATCTGAAGAAAGCACGATAGAGAATCTCCTCCCCAGATGTCCACATGATCAGTGTATGATCTGATTTGGAGCACGACAACACGAACACCTTGGCCAGAGGAAAGACCAACGTCAACTCCATAGAAGCAAGGGACCTATCCAATGTGAGCCTAGAACGTGAACTATGCCAAAGTCCAACGTGTCCAAAACATCAAGCTGGAGGTCGTTCACAATGACCAAGAAGTCAACCGATCCCAGATCCTGCCTGCCACGAGACCCCAACTTATCTGGAGAAAGAAGAGTGACATTGAAGTCCCCTCCCACCAACTAACTAATCGAAGGGAAAAGACATCAGGCAACCCTCAGATCATCCCAAAGCTGTAGGTGTGGCCACATATGGTTATCAATTGGGCCATACACACATGAGACAATAATTGAAGAACCCGTCCTCTTGTCCTTTAGCACCACCGAGAAAGCATGATTACCCAACACCCCCGCCTCACAAACAAAGATGTTCCTACAACAAGCAATAAGCAGCCTGCCAACACTGTAAACAACTGGTAAAGCTCTGTACTCCGAGAGATATGCCCTCCCAATCGAGGCCCACAACTGATTTGTCCAAGACTGAATCTTCGTCTCATGTAACACGACAATATCCCCATGCCATTGAGAGAGAAGGTGCTTCATCTTCTCTAGATCTCCCAGACCCCTTACATTCCATGAGATGATCTTCATTGAGCAACAATCTTTTCCCCTGAGTTGCGAACCACACCGCATCCCTCATAACGACTTTATGGAAGGGGGTTTCGAGCCAAAGAGTGCAGACATGCAGCTCAAGGGGACGAGAATCCTTAGTGGGGGCACAACGGGTTGCACCCTTAGACGCTTCTGAACATAAAAGTTAAGTGCATCCACTCTGTTCAACTGCAAAGGGGGTCAAGTATGCGTGGGGCGACCACCCTTCTTTTCTTTCCCTTGCCAATGTCCCCTGCACAGTGTTGAATCAGATCTCTGTCTGAGCCGATGAGCTCCAACTAGGACAAGTGACTACAATCACGTCTCCCTAATGTAACGAGCAACAGAGCTTCCAACTCCAGAGGAGTAGTCGATACCACTTTCCTTGCAGGTTCACCCGATAATGACCAATGGCAGAGGAGGACCCAAAAGAGATGTCCATCGGCTAGGAAAGGAAACGTTCCAGCACCATGGACACCTCCAACCACATTGGCGATGGTAAGTTCAACTCGAAAGCGGGCAATCAGGGACATTGCCTGTCAACAATTGGTTAATCAAGCGATCACGGTAACCGAGGGAGAAAAGCGAGGTCATCTCCCCCTCCCTCGTTGGCTTCTCCAGCCCACCTGCCCCATCCATCTCCAACTCAAGCAAACCCTCGTCCAGTATCGGCTCTGACGTCCCACCCAGAGAGCTCGGCGCAACATTCGAGTCTGGTGGGGGCGGTGGTGGGACCAACACCTCAACCAGAAGGCGGAAGGGTTGATTCCCCATCGACATGACGTATGTGAAGTTCATCAAAGGAGGTAGTGTCCAGCAATCTCAACATCCATGTCGTTGATGTTAGCCCCTGGTGCACATCTGTTAGGAAAAAAATGTACAATACATCCCCAAAGGTTTGAAATGCACGCCTCAACGATGACAAATTACGAGATAAGAGGGGAACACCCTTGATATGCACAAAGAATCGATATGCCTCATGTTAACCCCCCATCAACAGCTAGGGCATTCTCCATCGAACGGGATTAGGTAAGTCCAACCCTCTCCACGCCATAAGTTTGACACAGTCCTATGTCGAAAGGCCCCTGACGCATACCTCTTTATCTTGGAGTACCATGAGGTCGCTTGTGAACCCATCACCAAGCAGGCATGTGACCTCCGCCAACACAATCTCGAGATGTGGCATACTAGAGTGAAAGACATGCAAAAGTAGCCCTTTCGATGGCCCATGGTCCAATTTCAGAAAATCCGTTGTATAACAGAGGACCTCCGCAAACGTATAATCCCTTAGTTGTGAATTTATGGGTCGTGTGGCTTGCTCGGTGTTGAGATATTTGTATCTCATTATCTTTATATCTTATTTCTATTTCTTTCATGTATCTCTTATGTAAGTTACCCAGTGCTCTTCTCCTATATAAGAGAGCCCTAAGGTCTCTATAACGATAAACTATTCATTTTCTTCAACATGGTATCAGAGCAACGGTCCTAGACCGGGATTCTCGTATCCCCAAAACCCTAACCCTTCCCCCCCATCGCCCCTCCGGCTGGCTGCTGCCCCCGCACTGCTGGTGCAGTTTTCTAGGCCACCGTCGCCCCTATGGGCTGGTGCACTTTTCCTAGCCACCGCCGCCCCTGCGGGCTGGTGCACCTGTGGGTGGCAACCCCACCGCCTACGAGCCACCCCTATTGCGAAACCATCCCTATGTGCTACCCGACTGTCGCATCCAAGCTGCGTCGCCAGACGGTCATCCAACAGGCTGCTGTGCTTCGGACATTGGTCTGATACTGTCTAGTTCTTGACCAGAAACCATGATTTCAGACATATAAATCACTGTTTTCGGCCCTAGAATACAACAAGGATTGAAAAGGATGGTTGTATGAGTCTACACGTACAACCACTCCTCCCTATGATTGTGTTGACTCGCTTCGAATAGTCTACTCCTCAGTCTAGATCCGGATTTTCGACATTTTTTTCATCATGTCAGAGAACAAGGGTGAGTTATTTTCGTCGTCCGGTGCCTTTAAGGGCCTGGCTCTCATCGTAAAGATGGATGAGACCAACTACGAGTAAAGGTTCATGCAGTTTCGCACCCTTATGCAGTGCCATAACAAGGAACACATTTTGACGGATATTTGGAGTCGATGGACAAGACTGGGGTTAATGCTTCTTGGAAGCAAGATGATGCCTATGCACGGGTTTGGCTCTCTGGGACGTTCACCACATGCCAATGGCATTGTCAATCAACCCACAACGAAAGCTATGTGAGACATCCTAGCTGACACACATGGACAAGCCAAGAATGAGAGCAAGATCCTTCAGTTGCAGTATGACACATTCTCGACCAAGCAGAATGGTCGGCCTCTTTATGCCCACTTCTCGCATCTCCAATGCATGTTTGAGCGACTTCATCGCTTTATGCCCATTACTACCAATACCGAGCAGCAGCATGCATACCGGAATGCCACTATGACAGGAGTCTTCTTGTCATCCCTTGACTCTGAGTACGATGCAACACGTACTCAACTGCTTACTGGAGAGACGATACCACCAATAGAGGAGGTTTACAAGAGGTTGAGCACAATCACTACTTCTTCTACTACCATGACCCAAAATCCCTCTGCGATGGCAACTTCTCGCGGCAGAGTGAGTGCTTTACAGTTTCGCAGATGAGGATCCCGTGGTCAAAGAGGAGGACGTTAGCGTGTCCCATGCTCGTACTACCACCGTCCAGGTCATTCGGAGGAGGCATGCTATCTGAAACATGGGTATTCTGCGTCTGCCCGTGTAGCTGAGTAGACAAAGATTACTCTGGCTCCTTTTCATGATGCGAGGCTTGACGATATTGTCTCTGGATTGAGAGATATGATGACTACACAACCTATTTCAGTTGCAGAATCTTCGGACGTTGCTGCTGCTGACAGAGCTTCTACGAGATCGTCAGGTATTGCTTATGCACTTACCAGTTGTAGCAGTTCAGATTTGACTGATTGGATCATGGACTTCGGAGCACCTTACAAATGTCTGACTTTCTCATATCTCTTGGTATTATTCGTCAGACTTCTTGTGCTTACACTTCGCAGCAGAATGGTGTTGCTGAACGCAAACACCGTCATCTTCTTGATGTCACGAGGACTCTTTTAATTCGGAGTCGAGCTCCTCATTCGTTCTGGGGTAATGTGGTCCTCACTGCATGTTACTTAGTGAACCACATGCCTTCTATGGTCCTTGGAGAAAAGGTTCCTTTCTTGACTTCATTTCTCGAAAAGGACCTATTCTCCCCTACTCCCGGGGTCTTTAGGTCTGTGGCCTTTGTCCACAATTTTACTCTTGGTCATGACAAGCTCTCTGCAAGAGATGTCAAATGTGTGTTCATTGATTATTCTCGTACCCAGAAAGGGTGTACATGTTTTGATCCTGTAGGAAGAAAAATATTATGTGAGTGCTGATGCCATATTTTTTGAGTCTATTATGTATTTTCTCTTACGGGTGACGGGTTGTCTAACTTCGACTCTGGAGAGGATGTCTTTGTTCCACCACCTCCGCTATCTCCACCAACACCACCTCATGTTGAGTCAGTCATCTCCACCACCACCTCCTCCACCACCTCCACCTCCGTCTACCCTGGTACAGTTCCTACCACGATTTTTACATTCGCAGGTCCTCTACTTGCCCCACTGCTCGTGTACCTTCCTTGTCATCAAGCACGCCTCAGGTATGTACTGAACATATTGTTTCTACTGATGGCACCAGTGATATGCTTGTAGCACATGATACTGTAAATGAGGAGTTGATTACTAGAGACCAGAGAGGCTGATGATCTTGATGTACCTATTGCCTTAAGGAAGCCACATAGTAACTGTGCCACTTATCCTTTAGCTGCTCATGTTTCATTGGATCATCTTTCAGATGAGTACATGAGGTTTGTATTGGGACTCTCTGCTGTCACTATCCCACGAACATACCTGGAGGCCATAGAAGATAGTAGCCGATGACTTGCCATTGGAAGAGGAGACGACCGCTTTGTAGTCTCGTGGTACCTGGAGTGTTGTTTTTGCTCCATCAGATGCCTCTATTGTGGGATGCAAATGGATCTTTATGGTGAAGTAACAGGCAGATGGCAGTGTGGCGTTACAAGGCAAGGCTTGTAGCACAAGGGTTCACCCAGACTTATGGGTGGACTATCATGATATCTTCTCACCAGTGGCTAGACATTCGACATTGCACATTCTTCTATCTGTTGGTGTGTTTCGAGACTGGCCTCTTTACTAACTTTATGTGAAGAATGCGTTTCATTATGGAGATCTACAAGAGGAGGTATATATGCAACAACCACTAGGGTTTGCTGTTGAGGGGGAGGGGGTTTCAGAAGATGTATAAGCTCCACAAGGCGATTTACGACCTAAAGCAGAGTCCGAGAGCTTGGTACCAGAAGCTATCAGAGTTGACAGAGCACCGGGGGTTTGTGCGGTCCACTGCGGATCATTCACCTTTTGTTCCGAGGACACAAAG
Organism: Ottelia alismoides; assembly: GCA_037367405.1. Taxonomy (NCBI): domain Eukaryota; kingdom Viridiplantae; phylum Streptophyta; class Magnoliopsida; order Alismatales; family Hydrocharitaceae; genus Ottelia; species Ottelia alismoides. The sequence goes on from JAZKJV010003406.1 coordinate 338,674, forward strand.
AGGTACATTTGCTATTTTGGTTTATATTGATGATTGTTGGGATAAAAATGATTCATATGATAAAAGAGATCCCAGGGCTCTCTTATATAGGAGAAGAGCCATGGGTTAATTACATAAGTGATACCCAAAGAAAACAAAAAATATAAACATAATACAATGAGATATAATCATCTCAACACTCCCCCTCAAGCTTTAGCATAAATATCAATCATGCTCAGCTTGGAACAACATCTCTGAAATGGACCTCTAGCCAGAGCCTTCGTGAAGATATCTGCCGTCTGATCTCCTGTGGAAACATGAGAGGTGGATATAAGACCTTTCTGGATCATGTCTCTAGTGTAATGACAATCCACCTTGATATGCTTTGTCCGCTGATGAAAAGCAGGGTTATTGGCAATAAATAAAGCTGCTTGATTATCACATAAAAGCTTCACAGGAAGAGAAACCTCAACAGTAAGGTCGGTTCATACTGATCTAACCTACATCATCTCTGCACATCCTTGTGCCACAGCCCTGTATTCGGATTCAACACTAGATCGGGCCACTGCTGTCTGCTTTTTGCTTTTCCATGAGACAAGTGAGCCGCCTACAAAATAGCAAAACCAGAAGTAGACTTTCTGTCCCTCGGACAACCGACATAATCTGCATCTGCACATCCTGTCACCTCAAGTGATGTATCCCTATTGAATATAAGGCCTGATCCAGGTGAAGTCTTCAAATACCTCAAGATCATATGGACAGCATCCATATGCACCTTCCTGGGTTGCTCCATGAATTGACTGACTTTGCTAACTGCAAAAGCAATATCCGGCCTGGTAATGGTGGCATATAGGAGCTTCCCAACAAGCTCTCTGTATCTCCTCCTGTCAATCTCTTCGGTGTCCTCATCATACAATCTCATGCTTGCATCCATAGGAGCAGTAGCAGGTTTGCACCCTGTCATACCTGTCTCAGAGAGAAGGTCCATAACAAATTTCCTCTGAGTCATTACAAGTCCACGCTGGTTCCTGGCGAACTCTAATCCAAGAAAGTAGCGAAGATTGCCAAGGTCCTTAGTCACAAATTGCTGACCAAGGAACTCCTTGACAATAAGAATACCCTGCTCATCATCTCCTGTAATGACAATATCATCCACATAGACAAGAATAGCCACGGTACCTCTATGTGTCCTTTGTACAAACAGTGAGTGGTCCGCAGTAGACCGCACAAACCCCTTCTGCTCTATCAACCCCGATAACTTTTGATACCAAGCTCTCGGACTCTGCTTCAGGCCATAAATCGCCTTGTGAAGTCGGCACACCTTCAGAGACTCCCCCTCAGTAGCAAATCCTGGTGGTTGTTGCATATATACTTCCTCCTGTAGATCCCCATAGAGAAAGGCATTCTTCACATCAAGTTGGTATAGAGGCCAGTCCCGTGAAACGACAACAGATAGAAGAATGCGTAGTGTCGAATGTCTTGCTACTGGAGAGAAGGTGTCCTGATAATACACCCCATAGGTTTGGGTGAACCCCCGAACCACAAGCCTTGCTTTGAATCGGTCGACACTGCCGTCGGCCCTTTGTTTGACCGTGAATATCCATTTGCAGCTGACAACAAAGGCACCTGGTGGAGCAGAGACAATGCTCCATGTGCCATGTGATCGCAGAGCCGCCATCTCTTCTTCCATAGCTGGTGGAGCAGAGACAATGCACCTGGTGGAGCAGAGGTGCCACCTATTGTCCTGGAGCGCCTCCTGATATGTCCGCGGGATAGTAACAACAGATAGTCCCACTATAAACTTCTTGTAGTCCTCTGATAGATGATCCAAGGAAACATGTGCAACCATTGGGTATGTGGTACATTGGCGACGAGGTTTCCTTAGGGCAATCGGTATCTCCAAGTCATCAGCCTCACTGTCCTCTGGAATCAACTCTTCCTGTACAATATTCAAATCGCCAGTGCCATCAGTAGAAATAATATGTTCATGACATATCCGAGGATGGTGGATGATGTGGATGACGCTTGAGCAGAGGGGCGAGTAGAAGATATGCGAGTATAAACATGGGGTAAGAATGTAGATTCTGTGGTAGGAGGTGGAGGTGGCGGTGGGGGTAGTGGTAGAGGTGTTGAAGACCGAGGAACATCACATGGAGCATGAGATGGAGAAGATGGAGGTGGAGGTACCACAACATCCTCTCTAGAACTTGTATTAGACAACCTGTCACCTGTAGGAGAGAAATACATAATAGACTCAAAAAATGTAACATCAACGCTCACATAGTATTTTCTCCCAATAGGATCATAACATCTGTACCCTTTTTGGGTACGAGAATAACCAACAAAGATACATTTGACAACTCTAGGTGAGAGCTTGTCACGATCAGAATAAAGTCATGGACAAAAGCCACCGAACCAAAGACTCGTGGTGTAAGCGTGTATAGTTCTCGAGAAATGCAATCGAGAAGGGACTCTTCTCTCCAAGAATAGTGGATGGCATGCGATTCACCAAGTAACAGGCGGTTAGAACCGCATCCCCTCAGAAAGAATGAGGTGTACGACTGTGAATCAACAAGGTCCTCGTGATGTCTAAGAGGTGACAATGTTTGCGTTCAGCAACCCCATTTTGTTGTGATGTATAAGTGCATAAAGTCTGATGAATTATACCTAGAGACTGGAGAAACTCTGCCAATTGTAGAGTAGAAAATTCCAAAGCATTATCAGTATAAATGTATTTGACTTTAGCAGAAAAGATGTTGTTAATCTCAATAAGAGAAGTCCTAATTATAGCACCTGCTCCAGACTTATGTTTTAGCAAGAAAACCCAAGAAAGGCTAGAATAATCATCCACAACAACAATATAAAACCTATGCCCCTGATGATCAGGAACACGACTCGGACCCCAAATGTCAAAATGAATCAACTCAAAAGACCAACTACTACTACGACTCGGACGACTCGGAAAGGAGGAGCGATGGTGTTTTCCAAGTTGACATGCTTCATCGTCTAAAGCAGCACGAGTAGATATTTGCGGTAGAACACGTATCATCTTTTGAAGAGGAAGGTGGCCAAAGCGAAGATGCCACATGAAAGGCGGAACTGATCCAGAGGGAATAGAGGCCACCCCATCACATGATGGAACGTCAAGCTTATACAATCCTCTCTGCTCACGACCATGAATAATCATCCTGCCAAGAGGGGTCAAAAATGGCACGACAATGTAGATCTTTTGTAATCTGACTAATAGACAAAAGATTCATTTGAAAGTCTGGAGCATGTAAAACATTCTGAAGACGTATAGAAGGGGCTAAAGCAATCTCCCCCTGGCCAACAATGGGTAGCCGAACTCCATTGGCTATGATCATAGATCGCCCAGGAGGGATAGCCCTGTACGAGGTAAACTGTGTCCGATCTCCACACATGTGATGAGATGCTCCAGAGTCCATAATCCAATCGGTCACATCGGAACTGCTACTACTGGTAAGCACATATGAAATACCTGAGGAACTAGGCAGTGCTCTGGCGGTGGCCGCTGCATCAGAGGGTCCTGCAGTCTAAGTCATAGGGATGGTCACCATCTCTCGAAGTCTCGAGACAAGATCATCAAAGCGTGCATCAGTAGTGGGTGCAGGTGAAGAGTCAGTCTGCTCAGCAACACGTGCAGACGCCGGAAAGGCATGCTTGTGAAAGCATGTCTCCTCTGAGTGACCAGGACGACGACAATAAGAACATGGACTACGCTGACGTCGTCCACCTCTACCACGAGGTCCACGGCCACAGAACTGGGACGCGCTGTCTCGTCCACGAGAAGCAGCCATACCAAAGGACATCGGTTGTGGCGTAGATGTAGGTGTGGTAGTAATCCCGCTCAGCCGCTTGTAGACCTTCTCCATTTGTGGTATGGTCTCGCCAGTCAGAAGTTGAGTACGAGCTGCATCGTACTCTGAGTCAAGGGATGACAAGAAAACTCCAGTCATAGTGGCATTCCGATACGCCTTCTGCTGTTCCACGTTGGTTGTAATAGGCATGAAACTGTGGAGTCGTTCAAACATGCCTCTCAGATGTGAAAAATGTGCATGGAGAGGTCAACCATTCTGCTTGGTCGAGAAAATGTCAAACTGAAGTCGAAGGATCTTGCTTTCATTCTTTGCCTGACCGTAGGTAGCAACCAATATATCTCACATGGCCTTTGCAGTTGGCTGATTGGCAATATCATTAGCAGTCTCTGTGCTAAGTGTCCCAGAGAGCCAGATACGATCATAGGCATCATCTTACTTCCATGATGCATTAGCCCCAGTCTTGTCCGCCGGCCTTGAGTCAGTCAGAATATGCTCCTTGTTACCATAACTCGTAGTTGGTCCCGTCCATCTTCACGATAGGTGCCGGGCCCTTGAAGGCACCGGAAGAGGAGAACACATCACCCTTGTTTTCTGACATTCTTCAATAGGCCAAAATGCAGAACAATAGGGGAATATCTCAATAATAGACTTGTCTACAGCATCATAGGAGGGATGAGTTGTATCTATAGACTTATATACTCATCCCTAATGCTTCGTTTGAGGTCTAAGGCTGCAAATGAAGGGAGAAATCATAGTATATCACCTCACGCGAACTGGTCCAGACCTCGAACCGGCTGTAGAAGGGACCGCTGGACTCGCACAAGGGGCCTGGGGCGACCGAAGGTACGCAGGAGCCCCTCGGCCAGCAACGCCGAAGGAGGCGTGGCGGCGCCGCTGGAATGGTTGCCGGGGCTGGAAGGCGGCGCGGGAGATCCTGCTGGAGGGCGGCGGCGTTGGGTGGGGCCGTTCGGAGGGTGCGGCGGCGCGCCGAGAGGAGAGGGGGGGCGGCGGGGGGGGGGTGCTAGGGTTAGGGTTTTGGTACGAGAACCCCGGTTTAGGGTCGTTGCTCTGATACCATGTTGGGATAAAAATGATTCATATGATAAAAGAGATCCCTGGCTCTCTTATATAGGAGAAGAGCCATGGGTTAATTACATAAGTGATACCCAAAGAAAACATAAAATATAAACATAATATGGTGAGATACAATCATCTCAATAATGATATTGACGAGCAGGGCATTCAGGCTGCCAAGGAGCTCCTAGGTCAGCAGTTTGTGATTGATCTTCTACTTGAGACATGGATAACCGGGCGGCGGGTGCAAGCCTGTTACTACCTCTATGGATCCGAGCATGAGATTATGATGATGGCACTGAGGAGGTAGACAAGAGGAGATACAAGGAGCTTGTTGGGAAGCTCGTCTATACTACTATCAGCAGACCAAACATATCCTTTGTGGTAAGCAATGTAAGCCAGTTCATGGAGCATGAAGGTTCATATGGAACCTGTTCATATGATTATCAGATATTTGAAGTATTTACCAGGTACTGGTCTTATATTCAACAGAGGTACATCTCTTGAGGTGACAGCTTGTGCAGATGCTGATTATGCATGATGCTCTAGTTATGGGTTTGTTATTTTTGTTGGGAGCTCACTTATGTCGTGGAAAAGCAAGAAGCAGACAACGGTTGCTAGATTCGGTGCAGAGTCTGAGTACAGAGCCATGGCTCAGGGGAGCACATAGATGATGTGGGTTAGATCCGTCTTGATCGATCTTGCTGTGGAGGTACCTCTTCCCATGTAGCTTTTATGTGACAATCAAACAACTCTGTTTATTGCCAATAATCCTGCATTCCATGAACGGACCAACTACCAAGCATATAGAGGTGGATTGCTACTATACCAGAGACATGATACAGAAGGGTCTCATATCCGCCTCCCATGTTTCTACTGAAGATCAACTGCTGATAGATTCACCAAAGCCCTTTCTAGAGGTTCATTTCAGAGATGTTATTCCAAGCTGAGCGTGATAGACATATATGCTCCAGCTTGAGGTGGAGTGTTGAGATATTTATATCTCATTATATTTATTTTCTTTTTCTATTTCTTTCATGTCTCTTATGTAATTTACCCAGTGCTCTTCTTCTATATAAAAGAGCCCTAGGGTCTCTATAATGACAAGCTATTCATTTTTCTCCAACAAAAACAAATAATGAAATTTGTCCAATAATAATATGTAGGGTTCATCTTTAACAATATATAGAGTACACCTTTCATAATAATAATAATAATAATCACTGTTCTAAAAGTAAGGAGATATCATTTAAAGTAATAATAAAGTAAAATCCTACCAAAAATGATCAAAATCAAGAGTTGTGTGGCATATCCATATAACCTCCCCTTGTCTCGCTCGTGCTACATTATTGGCTCTGTGTACTCACAATAATGCTCCAAGGTTATATAGAACTGTAAAGCCTCATAATCGATCATGTGTGTGGATAAGCAACAACGGTATTGGCGCTGGAGCTGGTAACACAAGTGGCACCACCGGAACATGGGGGAGATTGGGAACCTCGTGATGATGATAATGGAGTAAAAAGAAACAAAATCTATCGTCCCGGTGCTCGTTCGGTAAGAAATTTAACATTTAAGATTGTATATTATAAAATATATGAGAAATCAACGGGTAATCGAGAGTAAATATGAACAACTTCTATGGCAACTCTAAATAACATCTCCTTACAATCTTAAAAAATAAAAATTTTCTTAGCTTAACACTAGAAAAATTTCGTGAACAAGTAATAGAGCACAAGTTAACATTTTTTTTTTGAGAAATCCACCTCTAAAAGCATTTAAATGAGGATATCAAGTTCTGAAGGGCTATGCCATCTCAAGAAGCTGCTCGAGGTAACATGTGATGAGCGAGTAATGACCTACAATGATAAGGGCTTAAAGCTTCAGAGTCTTCAAAGGTTCAAAGGAGAATGGTGGAAGAGAGAGCAAAATTGGGTTGAAGTTAATGTCACATTTGAGGCATATGACACATAATCAACGATACGACGCCTTAATGATTGCTCCAGTGCCTCAATGCCACCTCACTAATATATGACGACCTCCTTAGGCTACATGGAAAAACACCTCAACATCTCGAGACACGTTTTTAAATACCATTGTTGATAGTCGTCCATTCACATGAGCATGCGATGGTAATCGACCGATTACCTGCACAAACAACTCAGGGAGTCTAAGATCACTTTTCGAATGATTGCATGACACTAGGGATGCAATCCTTAAAGACGCAACCATCATCCCCAAGGTCAATTAGCCATTGGGATACTTGACTAAACTAAATGGGAAGCAAGTAAAAGTAAGAACCCTCACACCAGCTCCTTTAAATGTGCACCTTCTATAGAAAAAACACATCGAGCTACAATCAGATGGGAAAAGACCATATTAGGGACAATGACAAAGGCATCGGAGGTGGAGGATTGCCTTTGTGTAATCCTAAGCATCAACCACTACGACCGATGACTAGCGAAGGTTAGAACAACTAAAGAAGATTGGAGGCAACAACAATTACGTTATAAGCACCAAGGGGCGACATCACACCAAAAAAACAACCATCATAGTGGACTCCAACAACTTAGTTGTTTAACTAAGTTGCATCTGAGACCCCAAGGGGAAGTTAGAACCATGCAAACTGCAAGATCCTTGAGGCTATAATAAGCCATAGCTGAAGAGTGCATGTCACATAAACCGCGACAAATGCTTGAAGCTGGTTAGTAGCTGCCGTCAATTGATAGATAGAGTGGGGCAAGAGGCAATAACGTAGTGATGTTGGACGCATGAAAAAATGCGCTCCTCTAGCTTACGACATGCGACTATATGAGTTGGGGTGTATTATGCGATAATAAATATCCCTCATGAGGGACATGCCTCACAAAGTACATCAACACAAATGCAACTAAGACGTTAAGAGCCACAACCAAATGGATGTGGAAGAGGGGGCCAATCTCGAAAGCATCCAAGCTGAACCATGAGTGAAGTGCAAAAGTGTGGACCTTAACATGCATCCTACTAAGCTTTGGCAAGAGTGGAAGCACAAAGGCCCATGTCCTAGCATCGTGTATACCTTGCTAGAGCCACCAAATGTTCAAGTCACCAGTGTAATGCCCATACCGTGGATTGCTTGATATTGAAGAAAATTAGACGTATCTCCAAAGGCAACATAACTAGCCTTGAAGGATAGAGGCATGTCTCACCAAATAAAGCAAAGGCTGCCAACACTGCATATGACTGGACGATTTGTTTCCTACAATATCTGACGGCATGTCGTTGGTGAAGGAATGTGTCGAGTAAAGGCATATGCATGGCACTAACGACATAAGGTGGAGCGACACCTTGTGGCACATGATGATTGAGTATATAAGGGGCAAACCCCCCATGGACAGTTCCCCCATCCCACAAACCCCTCTGAAGTGCAAGAAGTGGAGAAGTGCAAGGAGGAAGGAAGAAGGCTGACCCTAATGAACACGCGAGATCATCACCGGCTAAAGGGACACAACTTTCGAAGTCATGACCGCGACAACCCTATCTCTAATTTCCATTGCTGGCTTGCTTTCAACCCTCTAGAGAGAGATAGAGAGTCAATGTCATTTGGACACCCTCGTAAGGGCGACGTGCCTTATGTAATCTCCTTACATGGGAAATGAGTGTAACTCTCCCGTCATGAGGAAGACCCATGTAACACCCATGTAACCACAACGAATCATTGTAGAGTAATTAGGGGAGCCGGATCTTGAAAGTTAGTTGGGGACTAGTCTTGTTGCACGACAGGGAAACCCCTTCAACAGATCATTTCTTCTGTGTTTGGCATCCTTGCATTCTCCTCAACAAATTCTTGATGATGTGCGCATCGTACCCATCGGGTGCTTGAGCATCGGGATCTTGCAGCCCGGGTTGGTCCCATCTCACACACATTCTTGACAGATGGGTATACAACAACCTTAAAGGCAATATCATTCCTCTGTTTCTGAGAAGCCTATATCACAGTAAAAAGGTTCATATGTGCATATTAAAAATATGATGAGACAATATTGGAAAAAGAAATGGTCAATGACGTTCTTCTATGTAGTGACACAATAAACTAAAAATTCATCAATCTTATGGACCGAATTACAAATTATACATCATTTTGGAGCTTTCATTATTGTCATATTTGTTTTATTTTTGCTTTTGGAATCAATGAAAACGTATGGATTCCTTCTTATTATGGCCAGGATATCTAGATCACAAAAAAATTTATTGAATTTTGGCAAAGTTTTGCTTAAACTTCAATTTTCTCTAGTTCGATGATTTCGAAACCAGACATGCTTTTGATTTCCAGGATCTTGTTTATATATTCCTCTTAATTGGCGATATTTTATAGACATCTCTCTAAAATTAGAATTTGAAAATTCTTTATTAAATCTTCTCGATTCATTAAAATATTGCCTTGTCTTTGCTATATTGTTTTTTAAAAAGTTCTTGGCTGTCATTTCTTTGATTAGTACTTGTAGAGGTTTATGTTATGTTATGATGTACCGTTACGTATTTCTTATTTATCTCATGTACATCTATGTAATTTACCCAAGGGTTTCCTCTCTATATAAGAGACCCTAGGGCTCTATGGAATAATATAACAGAGTATTCTTTGCTCTAACATGGTATCAGAGCCAAAACCCTAACCTAGGGTTTCTCCACCGCCGCCCCCTCCCCGCCGCCCACCACCTCTCTCTCTCTCTCTCTCTCTCTCTTCCGCCGCCACCTCCTCTCCCGCCGGCGCCTCACCTTCGCCGCCACCTCTCCCGCCGGTGCATCCCCTCCCGCGGCCTCCTTCTCGCCGCTGCCGCCGAAGACCCCCCCCCCCCCCCGCCGCCGCCAAAGACCAGCCCTCTCTCCCGGGCTCCCTCGTTCGTCGACCAGCTCCTACTACTCCATGGATTCAAGTGCATAAAATCTACATATGCACTTGAATCCAATCAGGTCGTTGTATACACCAGTCCCTTTGTCTATCAATCCTAGGTCTTCTTCTCCGACATCATGTCAGAACAAAAGGTGGATATGCCCTCCATAGGTGCCTTCAAAGGGTCGGCGCCAATAGTCAAAATGGATGGGACAAAATACGAGCTCTGGGCGATGCAGTTTCTCAGCCTCAGTGTTCAGAAAGGCGGCCCAGGCGGCCGCATATGCGGCCGCATATGCGTAGGCGGCCCCCCTACCGCACCGAGTATGCTATACTCGGTCAATATGCGGGTCTGGGGGTATACTCGGCCGAGTAAACCGCATATGCGGCCGCATATGTAATAGAGGTAACTATTTGCTTCTCCACCATCTTCTCGACTTCCACATGGGTTGCTCCACCATCTTTTTCTCCTATGCCAAGGTTTGTTGATTGATCTATTTAGCTCTAATCTCTCTATTTTTAAAATTTAGCATCAACAAATCTTTATTTTTTAGATTCTCCAACCATAGCTCTAACTTCTACATTTTCTCATAATTGCATGAATATCGAATAAATTACATGTGTATCTTAGATCTTTTTAGGATAACATGAATATAGATGCCAGATTTGCATGTAATTTTTAACTGCATGGAATAAATTACATATATTTAATTTAAATGGTTGAATTTTTTAATATTTGACTTTGAGTAGACAAATACACGATTTACTAAAATATGAAGGTTCATGGTTGTGTTTACTAACATTGTTACACTTCAAAAAAAGGTTTCCTTCCAATTTGGACAAGGATATCCACCATTTTTTCTTTCTTCAATCATTTTACAACATTTTTACTCTCTCCACCGTTAACTTAACATTTTTGTCTCTTGGAAATGGATGACCTTTGAAAATGCTTTGGTTGATATCACATTGCACAATAAAGTCTTCACTTCATATTTCTTCCATGTTATATTTTTTAAACATAAATATCTATTGTTTGAAATTATTATTATATTTTTAATTATTTTTAATTAAAATAATAGAAACCGCATAATCCGCATATACTTCCGCATATACTTCCGCCTACCCGCTTACTCGCTCCAGACCGCCTGACCGAACGAATACCGCATACCGACTTTCTGAACCTTGCTCAGCCTAATGAAGTCATGTGGTAAGAAATACATTCTTACCGAAGATGAGCCGGCAGAGAAGACAGGGATATATACCTCCTGGGAGGCTGATGATGCCTACGCCAAAGTCTGGCTATCAGGGACGCTTTCGATGGAAATTGCCAACGACGTCCTCCATCAGCCCACCGCCAAGGCGATGTGGGATATTATGGCTACGACATATTCTCAAGTACGAAACGATATTAAGATGCTGCAGTTGCAGCATGATATTTTCACTATAAAGCAAAATGGGCGACCTCTTCATTCTCTCTACATGTCCCTACGAGGGATGTTCGAGAAATTATATAGCACAATCCCGCTCACAGCCACCCCCGAGCAACAGAAGATATTTCGTAATGCTACAATGGTAGGAGTATTACTTGCTGCCCTTGATCCGGAGTACGAGGCTGCACGCTCTCAGATCCTTGCCGACGCTACTATTCCTCCGATGGAGGAAGTCTACATGAGGCTCAGTCGTATCTCTGTTTCCTCCAGCGCAGCTACACCACCTCCTTCAGCAATGGCGGTTTCCAGAGGACGCGGTAGTTCGTCTTCCTTTCGTGGCCGTGGAGGTAGTACTCGTGGTTGAGGGGGTCGTATACGTTCAACGTGCTCGTTTTGTCGTCGCACTGGTCATTCCGAGGATACATGCTATTCTAAGCATGGATTTCCTCCTTCGGCACGTGTAGCTGATCATGTTCAGTCTCCTTCAGCATCTACTCCAGATCACAGGTTCGAGGAGCTTGTGGCACGACTTCGTGACATTATGCCTCAGTCATCATCAGAGGCTGCTGATACATCTGACGTTGCGGCTTCTGCATCGGCCAGTACCTCTGCTACTGCCAGTACCTCAGGTAGTACTTCTGCATTTTATCATAGCCACGATTTATCAGGATGGATTGTCGACTCTGGAGCCACCCATCATCTCTGCCGCGACAGAGATATACTACAGTCCTATAGGGATATTCAGTCTGGTCGATCTGTGCTCATAGCTGATGGCACTCATTCTCCTATTGTGGGTTAGGGGGAGACTTCCTTATTACCCTCCATGCACTTACAGAACATTTTACATGCACCTGAGTTCTCCATGAATTTATTATCAATTAGTCAGATTACAAAAGATTTGCACTGTCGTGCTATATTTGACCCATCATCTGTTATTTTTCAGGACATACTAACGGACAGGGTGATTGGCTGTCGTTCTGAGCATAATGGCTTCTATCGACTAGTTCGGAATTCCTATGCCGGCGTCTCACTTCACTCTCAGGGATCCGTTTCTCGGTATACATGACATCTTCGCTTTGGTCACCTTCCGCTCCAGAAAATACGTCACCTCCTGCCACAGATCTCTCCAAATTCTACATTTCGTTGTGAAGCTTGTCAGTTAGGGAAGCATCATCGTTCTAGCTTCCCTGGTCGTCGAAGTCGGAGCAGTAGCTCCCCTTTTGAGTTGTTTCATATAGATATTTGGGGTCCGAGTCGTGTCCGTGATCATCAGGGACACAAGTTTTATCTAGTTGTGGTTGACGATTTCTCTCGCGTCTCTTGGACTTTTCTTCTTAAGAATAAATCTGAAGCAGTCACTGTTATCAAGAATCTTATCAATGAAGTGCATAATGTGTTTTCTTCTACTGTTAAATATGTGCGCACGGATAATGCATTGGAGTTCTGCACTCGCTCTCTTGCTCAGTTTCTTTCCTCTAAGGGCATTATTCACCAAACTACCAGTGCTTACACATCACAACAAAATGGTGTCGCGGAACGGAAACATCGACATTTTCTTGATATTGCTCGCACATTACTTATTCAAAGTTGTGCACCATTAGCTTTTTGGGGAGATGCTATACTTACAGCATGCTATCTGGTTAATCGTATGCCCTCTTCCATTCTTGGGGAAAAAGCTCCAATCTCTATTCTCTTTCCTGATAAAGATTTGTTTTCACTTACCCCTCGTGTCTTTGGAACAGTCGCCTTTGTTCACCGCTTGTCTCCAGGACTTGACAAGCTCTCTCCTAGAGCTGTTAAGTGTGTCTCTGTAGGTTACTCTCGGACACAAAAAGGTTATCGTTGCTATGACCCTATTAACAACAAGTACTATGTTAGTGCTGACGTCACATTTTTTGAGCCAGTTATGTACTTCTCCCCAACTGGAGTGAAATCTCGCGAAATTTCGCCGAAATTTCGACGAAATTTCGGTTTCGATGGGTATCGGGTATCGAAAGTATACTGTATATCGATTTCCCCGGTTTCGGTCGAAATATCGCGAGATATCGCCGATATCTCGGCCCATCTCGATATCTCGCCCGACATTAGGAATCTTTGAATAGAAAAATCAGGCCACTGTCGAAATATAGCGAAATATCGGTCGAAAGCTCCCTATTTCGACCGACTTCGTGCTGAGGCTGCTCTCTTCATCTTCCAAGACCTTATTCCTTTGAGGTAAGCCAAATTATGATAAATCTTCTTCAAATTCAATATTTTTTTTAGGGATTTCACTGTTAGGTTGATGATATAGCTTGGTATGGTGTTTAATTTGATAGATTTCCCCCAAAATAGGTAAAAATTTGGAGTAGATATTTGGGGTTTTTGTGTGTTTTTTTGCACAATAGTGCTAGCTATGATCGTTGTATCACAGATCTGAAGTTAACATGAACTAAAACATTGTTGGAGATTATTTTCTTAGATCTATGTTAGAAGAAATTGGGGCTTTTGAAGTTTAATGTGGAACGATAATGAGTTGTGGTATTATATATTCGGATCTTGAGTTTTGGAAGTATAAATCATAGTATGGAAATTTTTTTGGATTAATAAAAATTAAAAATATAGAAAATCCGAAAATGATTTGTTAAATATTTAAATTTATGTTCATATTTGTGTTAATTATGTAGTCTTTCATGAAAATGGTCCCCTAATTTGTAGATCTAAGATCCTAATGTATAGATCCAAGGTTTTTTTTTCTGTAAATAAGAAAAGTAGGTGTTGGAAAAATTAATTATATAATAATTCCGAAATTTAAAAAATAAAATAATTCGCATATTCATAAGCAGTTGCATTGTATGCCAACTTAATGTTTGTTATTGATTTTCCTCGCAGATTTCGACGTTCATACATGGCACATTCTGCGACATTCTGGTTTCGGTTCCGGTTCTTCATTTGGATATTCACCATGGCACATTCTGCTTTCGGTTCTGGATCTGACAGTTCTGATGATCAGATGGAAGAATTCAGTGGGGACATTGGCTGGATGTATGCGTCCGCTCCTGATGGAAATAAGGCGAAGCCGCAATGCAATTTCTGTGGGAAGAAGTTGGGAGGAGGTGGGATCACAAGGATGAAGCAACATCTTGTTGGCAACAATAAGAATGTTGCCAAGTGCACGCGTTGTCCCAAAGATGTGAGGGACAAGGTCAAGGCGAGCTTGGACGGAAAGAAGGAAAAGGAGACGGAGAGAGTAAGAATGGAAGAACAAATGAGGGAGTTCATGTTCGAGAAAGAATTCAACGTCATTTCTGATTCAGATGACGATGATTTTGTGTACCCCGCCGACATTCAGACTGCATCAGAGAGGAGGGCATACAGAAGGGCTACACAAGAATCATTGAGGAGCGAGTTCGAGAGGAGAGAACTCGGTGGTGCACGGGACGACTTCTATGGTGCATGTGGGAGTGGGAGTGGTTCTGGAGGTGCACTAGTTCCACCACCCACCAAGAAACACAAGGGGAAGGGAATTGAGCCCTTCTTGACGAGGAGCGGATCCATGCAATACAAGGCAAGCAAGGATCCGAGGCAGAAAACAGTAAAGGGAATGTTCACCAATGCACGAGAAAGGGTGGGAAAAGCCATCAGCAAGCTCTTCTTTGGGGAGAGCATTCCTGCCAACATTGCAAGCGGGCCATTCTTGCAGCATGCCGTTGATGAGATCGCTGCAGGGGGAACGGGAGTGAAGGCTCCTACATCCTACGAGATCATGAACAAATATCTGGGGATGGAGAAAGAGGAGATGGATGAGTACATCGCCGAATTGAGGAGGAGATGACCAGAGTATGGGGTGACATTGATGTGCGATGGGTGGACGAGCTACACAAGGAAGCAGATCATCAACTTCCTTGTTTACTGCGATGGGAAGACAATTTTCTTGAAATCTGTTGATGCATCTGAGCATGTGAAGGACCACAGGTACCTTCTGAAGTTGATGAAGGACGTTATAAAGGAGGTTGGGAAAGAGCACATTGTGCAAATTGTGACAGATAACGGCAGCAACTTCAAGAAGGTTGGTGAAACAATTATGAAGTCCAGCAGCTACGGAATTTTCTGGACACCGTGTGCTGCTCATTGCATTGACTTGATCCTTAAGGATTTCAGCAAGAGGAAGCTCGTCTCAAGGGTGGTGGAGAAAGCACGAATGATCACCACTTTCATCTACAACCACAGCAAAGTGCTGGCACTGATGAGGCGGATGTGCAATGGGGAGTTGGTGAGGCCTGGCATCACACACTTTGCAACCAATTTTATAGCATTGCAAAGCCTCAAGCAACATAAGACGGGTTTGAAAACCATGTGTTGCCAGGGTGAGTGGTTCGAGATACCTGAAGCTCGGACTGAAGGAGGACGGAAGGTGGAGATATTGATCAATGATATCTCCTTTTGGGATGACGTGACTCGGGTCACGAGGATCATGGATCCAGTTGTATCTGCATTGCGGATCGTGGATGGCGACAAGAAGCCCACCATGGGAGTCATCTACGAGGCAATGCGCTGCATGAGAGAGAAGGTCAGAGAAGCGGTTGGGAAGGGATCAAAAGCATGGCTGGACATCATAGACGAGCGATGGTCTAAGATGCTCTCACTTCCTCTTCACAAGGCCGGTATGTATTATGTAAAAAAAGTTTTTTTTTCAATCATTTAAATTTTTATAGTTGGACATCATAAATGAGCTTGTTCATGACTTTATATGCAGCTTATTACTTCAATCCTAAGTACCACTACAAGAATGGACTTGGTACAAATGGTGACCTTCTCTCAGCCGTACAGATTGTGGTGGAGAAGCTCGTCAAGGACGAGAAGTTACAGATCATGTGCATGAATGAGGTACTATCCTCAATTTCTACCTATATTTTGACTTTTGAGTCACAAGATATTTGGGTTGAACCTATTTGTGCGTTGTGCGGGTTAAGTATTACCGAGATGTATTGGGTTCCTTTGGTCGGATTACTGCGGTCAACGGTCGTGGCAATACTCTTCCTGGTAGGGACGGAGGAAAATAAACCCATTACTTGTGTCAGTTGTGTGTACATTTATTTGTACTTATGATTTCTGTCTTTTCCTTTTTTTGCAGCCGAATGGTGGATGTTGTACGGGATGGAAGCTCCCAACCTTCGAAGTGTGGCAGTGAAAGTGTTGTCTCAAACCGCATCTGCTGGCGGTTGTGAGAGGAACTGGAGCACGTTCAATTTGATACATTCGAAGAGAAGGAACAGGTTGGGAGAAAAGAAGCTCAATGACCTTGTCTTCGTGCATTACAACTTGAGGCTGAAATTGAAGCATGCAACGGAGGGACATGACAAAGATGACTATACGGACCCTATTGACCTTGCATACATTTTCAAGATGCACGATGACGATGCTGATGAGGACGTTCTCCAGAGGTGGATGGATTCCAATGGTGCCCCAGTTCTCGATCAGCCAGGTGGAAGACCGAATGAAAACATAAGCCAACAAATGGGGGCAGACGTTGGTGACTTTTTGGCCAGATCCGGGCGGATTACAGACCCTGTTGGAGGGTTGGAGGGCGAGATTGATGCAACTGTTGATGAAATTCTCTCCAGTAGCTCCAAATCCAAGTCACAGTCAAAGGATGACAGTGGAGATGATGATGATGATGATGCTGGTCGTGCTGGACCTGGTGGTGGTGGGGAGTCAAACTCAGGTGGGTCAGGAGGGAGTGGTCGTGGACCACAAGCTAACAGACTTGAGGAAGGCCTACAAGCAGGACGTGAGTATATGGAGAGACAACGGAACACACACAGACAATTTGTTCCAAGTCTGAGTCCAGGGCCTACGGATTACGACTACGGTCGAGGCCATCGTCCAACCGACAGCTACATGGAAGATTTGACATCATCTGTAGGTTCTTTGAGCTTCATGGATCTTGACAGCCCATATCGGGGAGGAGCACAAAGTCCTTTAGGCGGATATGGATCGTCGCACGATGAGAGATCATTTGGCGTCTTCCCGGAATACTTTCAAGCTCCTCCTCCAGGACCTCCTCCTCCTCCTCCTCAGTACGCACCTCCAGCATATTCATATGGTTACAGTGGATATGGGGGATACAGTAGCGGAGACAACTACCAAAGTAGCCAACCTGAGCAGAGCCAGGGCAGTTTCTTTGGGGGTGACAGCTACGGTTTCTTCCCTGAGTACTACACGACAGTTCCTCCTCCTCCTCCGCAGACATCTTCTCCTACTCCGTCGTCGTCGTCCCGAGGATCTCAGGGCAGTAGTTCGCAGCAGCCTCGTCGTGCCACTCGTGATACCGGATCCAGTGCTGCTTATCCTCGACTCGTGATGCTCATAGGCATCGATGACCACCAATACATGCAGTATGTCATGGATTACAAGGCCATGTACTCGTACATGACATGGGAGAACTACTGCGAGTTCATAGAATCTGCGATGCGCTATGAGAGACAGCAAGGAAGGGGGGGCATTCAGATCCACCACGGAACTCCTGGTTCTGAACAAAACATGTCACCAGGGCAGGTACTATATTTTAATCTTTACTCTTTTATTGCATTTATCACATGTTCTTAATAATTTTAACTTGTTGTAAACTTGTAAGTTGTATTGTATTTGTAAGACTAGACTATTACTCTTTTTTATTATGTATTAACAATGTTACAACTTACAACCATGGTTTCAACTTTTATATATTAACTGTCTTATGAGATTTCGGTCGAGATAGGTTGTATAGAGGGGTGGAGATCCTCAATTGCAATGATATGGATAAAATATGGGTCATTTCGACCCCATATCCATCGAGACATGTTGCTTGGGTTCCAACAATATGACCACCGATATGACCGATATGACCGATATGACCGATATGTCTATATATAGAGTATATATGACCAATATGTGTGAAATAATTGTATATTTGTATGCTATTTATTGTTCTAATAACTTGGAATATCGAAATTTTCAATAAAATTGGGAAAAAATCGGATTTTTAGCCTTTTCTGGCGTTTCCACCGAAATCGTCGAAATTTCCCGAAATTTCGGGCGAAATTTCGGGAAATTTCGGTATTAGAGCTTACCGAAACGAGATCGAAATCAAAATTTCGAACCTTGCTCCCCAACAGGTGACAGATTGGTTTCCTCCGCATCTCCGGATGATAATGTCTACGTTCCTCTACCTCCAAGTCTGGGTCAATCTGAGTCCACTATACCACCACCACCACCACCACCATCTCCATATCATCCCATTCCACCGTTCCCTAAGTTCTACACAAGGCGGTCCGATGCTGTCACTAATGATGGGTTAGATAATGTACCGGTGCAGGAATCTTTGCTACAGGGGGAAGATCCGTCAGTCAGTACAGTAGATAATGATCTTGATCGTCCTATTGCACATAGGAAACAGAAGAGGCAATGTGCGTCCTATCCTCTTGCGTCTCAGGTGTCTTTTCATCGTCTTACTGGGGATTTCCAGAGGTTTGCGGCAGCTGTATCGACGGTTGAGATCCCACGGACGTATCAAGAGGCCATGAAGATTGATTGCTGGCGTTTAGTTATGGAGGAAGAGATGCGTGCTCTCCAATCTCGAGGGACTTGGTCCCTAGTTCCTATTCCTCCTGATGCTTCTGTGGTTAGTAGCAAATGGGTGTTCACAGTTAAATATCATGCAT
Source organism: Ottelia alismoides (assembly GCA_037367405.1). Lineage (NCBI taxonomy): Eukaryota > Viridiplantae > Streptophyta > Magnoliopsida > Alismatales > Hydrocharitaceae > Ottelia > Ottelia alismoides. The sequence goes on from JAZKJV010003406.1 coordinate 357,545, forward strand.
ATGGCAGTCTAGATCAGTACAAGGCCAGACTTGTAGCACCACGGGGCTTCACTCAAACCTATGGGGTTGACTATTTGGATACTTTTTCACCAGTGGCTCGACACTCGACGCTTCGCATTCTACTCTCCGTTGCTGTGGTATGTGACTGGCCCATTTTCCAACTTGATGTCAAGAATGCATTCTTGTATGGTGATCTACAGGAGGAAGTCTACATGCAGCAACCACCGGATTTTACTGCTAAGGGGGAGACTCACATGGTGTGTAGACTTCATAAGGCAATTTATGGCTTTAAACAAAGTCCAAGGGCATGGTTCCAGAAGCTTTCCCAGATGATTGAAAGACAGGGATTTGAAAGATCAAATACGAACCACTCATTGTTTATTCAGAAGACTCCCAGAGGTACAGTTGTCGTCATGGTATATGTTGATAATATTCTGGTTACAGGAGATGATGCTCAGGGAATCGAGATGACTAAATCACTTTTGGGAAGTCAGTTTATTACGAAGGATCTAGGTACCATACGATACTTTCTGGGGATGGAGTTTGCAAGAAATGTACAAGGTATGGTAATGAACCAAAGAAAATATGTTACAGACTTGCTAGTTGAAACATGAATGGTTGGATGCAGACCATCAAGCACTCCTATGGACCCGAGTATGAAACTGTACGACAATGATACTGAAGAGGTGGACAAAAGAAGATACAGGGAGATGACGAGTAAGCTTCTATACATCACCATAACTCGACCGGATATTGCTTTTGCAGTAAACCGGGTGAGTCAATTTATGGAGACTAGGCAAGTCCATATGGAAGCCCTGTATATGATACTGAGATACCTAAAGTCTTCCCCAGGCTCAGGTTTGTTATTTAGAAGGGACACAGATTTGTCCATTTCCGCTTTTGCAGATGCAGACTATGCAGGGTGTCCAAAGGATCGTAAGTCTACTTCAGGTTTTGCTATTTTTATAGGAAGCTCTCTGGTTTCTTGGAAAAGCAAGAAACAAACTGTTTGGGCAAGATCCAGTGCTGAATCCGAATATAGGGCCATGGCACAAGCAAGCGCAGAAATGATGTGGGTTCGAGCGGTCTTGGAAGATTTGAATGTAAATGTCTCTTTACCCATGCAGCTTCAATGTGACAACCAGGCAACATTGTTCATTGCCAATAATCCAGCTTTTCATGAGAGAACAAAGCACATTGAAGTAGATTGTCACTACACTAGAGACATGATCCAGAAGGGCTTGATTTCCACTTCGCACGTCAATTCAGAGGACCAGACTGCTGATATATTTACCAAGCCATTGCTCAGAGGACCTTTCCAGAGATGTTCTTCCAAGTTGAGCATGATCGATATCTATGCTCCATCTTGAGGGGGAGTGTAGAGGTTTACGTTATGTTATGATGTACCGTTACGTATTTCTTATTTATCTCATGTACATCTATGTAATTTACCCAAGGGTTTCCTCTCTATATAAGAGACCCTAGGGCTCTATGGAATAATATAATAGAGTATTCTTTGCTCTAATAGTACTCTTACAAATTATACATCATTTAGAAGTTTTCATTGTTGTCATATTTGTTTCCTTTTTTCTTTGGAATCAATGAAAAAGTATGGATTCCTTCTTATTATGTCCATGATATCTAGATCACGATTATATTAATGAATTTTGGCAAAATTTTGCCTAAATTTCAATTTTATCTAGTCCGGTGATTTCAAAACCACGCATGCTTTTGATTTCCATGATTTCGTTTATATATTGCTCTTCTTAGCGATATTTTATACTCATCTCTACAAGATAAAACTCTTTTTTGAATCTTCTCGATTTATTAAAATTTGCCTTATCTTTGCTATATTGTTTTTTAAAAAGTTTGTGGTTGCCATTTCTTTGTTTAGTACTCTTGCTCTTATAAGAAGCTTGAGATCTACGTTATGTATGTTGTCCTATAGATTGTTAGATTGGAGACTTCCATTTGCAATAATCTTAAAGCTTATATAGGTACCGGTATAAATGAATCTTGATGTAATCTATTTAAATCCAACTTAAATATTATAAATATCTTTAATTACGTTTTGGGGGCTTTATCCCCAAGCCACATAGGGAGGGCACTCCTACTCCATCCTAGACCCCCATCCCCCAAAGCTCATGGATTAGGTCGCGGGGCCCTATTTCAGATGAGGGGTTTCATCCCGACATCAATGCGGGAGGTCATGAATAAGAACGTAAATACAATTGCATTGAGCTAACTGACATATTAGAATTGAAGGTATCTTATAAATAACAACTTCTAGAGTCTATGCGCTTATCATCGCATTAACCCTCTCCCCTTAGACACAAATATGACACCCGCTCCCCTCCAAGATCCCTTCCATGCTTGTTGATTGTGCAAGAAGATCCTCCATTTTGGATTTTACAATGACATTGAGCTAAATGACAAGTTATGATACACGGTATCTCATTAATAATAGTTCAAGGAGCGCATTTACTCATTGACGATAGAATGTATCTCATTAATAATAATTCAAGGAGCGCATTTACTCATCGACGCATCAACCCCCACTCGCCCTTGAAACACACAAGTATGACTTGTCATATTAGCTTAATGGCAAGTTAGGATACAAGGTATCTCATCAATAACAGTTCGAGGTGTATGCGCACTTATCGTTGCGCCAACCCCTATTCGCCTATGATATATATAAATATGACTTGCCATAAATATGCAGTTGTAATTAAATACAACACCGTGTTTTATACATAATGAGCTGCATATTATACGTTTTGAGGAATATATATATATATATGTATTTTAGCATAATATATATGATGTAGTAGAAGTCAAGCCTTCTATTGACACCTCTATCTTAGCAAACATTTTCGTTTTCTATAGTTAAATATATTAAAACCTAAACTATGAAAAAAAATCAAGTTTTAGAGCTATTTCCTCTATTTCTAGTGGTGTTAGTGAAGTTCTCTGGAATTTCCCTTTTGCGCTTTAGCAAAACAACATTGAAATAGAAATTTGAGGCCTTAAGCATTTCATTTCTTTTCTCTCGTCCTCCATAAGATTAGGGTTTTTACAATATTCTCCTTCTTCATAGTTTTTTATTACCTCTTTCTTTGTAATATGTTCGTTAGATAATGGAAAAAAGTAATTATTTTGAGTGCCTCTTCCTCATTCTTTCCTTTCGTCCCTTTTCCCTTCCCTCGTTCCTTATAATTTGCCCCATTCACCCTTCCATGCATCTCCACACTTTCCTGCTCAAATCTTGTGCAACAAACATTGATAAATATCCACTTTCTCCCCCCACTCATCTGGAGCGAGGCTTGTGTTGCAAAGCAACGAATATATAGTTACAAATTAATTATGTCATTGTTCAGATTTTTAGAGAGGAAAAATTAGAGGTGCGAAAGGAGGAAACAAGACAGATGTGAAAGGGGAGCGTGCAAGTCAAATAAAGGGGTAGAAGAAAAGGGTAAGGGATTGGAGTGAAGGGTTTAAGAGGAGAAAGAATGCAAAAGCAAAGAGGTATATGAAAACCAAAGGCAACAAGATTTTTATCATTCTTTGCCATTTCATTATTGTTGAGATATTTGTATCTATTTGTATTCGTTTCTTATTTCTATTTTCTTCACGTACTTCTTATGTAATTAACCCGTGTCTTCTCTCCTATATAAGAGAGCCCTAAGATCTCTTTATTGATATGCTATTCTATTTTTCTCCCCAACATGGTATCGGAGCAACAGTCCTAAACCGAGGTTCCCATATCCTACCAAAAGCCCTAACCCTACTACCCCCCCCCCCCTCCGCCCTGCCCCAGCTGGCCATTGCCCCGGCTGCCAGCCATAGCGGGCTGCCACCGCCCTGTAGCCGGTCCAACGACTGTCGACGACCCACCGATCGGCCGTACCAGCCGCTGAAGAGTCCCTCCTCATGGTTTCTGCTGCTCGCTGCCCCTTGTGGGTCGTCGCTCACTCCGCGGGCTACAGTTCAGCTGCTTCTACATGCCTATTAGGTTTGGGTTTCCTCGGATTCCGTGATATCTGACATAAAAATTGCGGTTTTCGACCCTAGACTATAACAAGGAATGAAGAAGATGGTTGTATGAGTCTACACATACAACCACTCCATGTGATTGTGTAGACTCGCACAGAGTAGTCCAATCCTCTATCTTGTTTTGGATTTTCGGCATTCTTTTTATCATGTCAGAGAGCAAGGGTGACGTTTTTCGTCGTTCGATGCCTTCAAGGACGCCTGGCTCCTATCGTAAAGATAGATAGGACCAACTACAAGTTGTGGTCCATGCAGTTTCACACCCTTATGCAGTGCCATAACAAGTAGTACATTTTGACAGATTCCGAGCCGATAGACAAGACTGGGGCTAATGCTTCTTGGAAGCAAGATGATGCCTATGCACGGATTTTGCTCTCCAGGACGCTCACCACGGAGATTGCCAATGACATCGTCAATCAACCTACAACCAAGACTGCGGGATATCTTAGCAGCCACATATGAGGAAGCCAAGAATGAGAGCAAGATCCTACAGTTATAGTATGACATATTTTCGACCAAGCAGAATGGTCGGCCTCTTCATGCCCACTTCTCGCATCTTCGAGGCATGTTTGAACGTCTCCATAGCTTTATGCCCATTACTACCAGCACTGAGCAACAACATGCATATCGGAATGCCACTATGACTGGAGCCTTTCTGTCCTCCCTTGACTCCGAGTACAATGCAACACGTACTCAATTGCTTACTGGAGAGACGATGCCACCGATGGAGGAGGTCTACAAGAGACTGAGCATGATCACTACTTCATCTACTACCATGGTCCATACTCCCTCTGCTATGGCAACTTCTCGTGGCAGAGGGGGTACTTCACAGTTTCACGGGCGAGGATCCTGTGGTCGAGGAGGAGGACGTCAGCGTGGACCATACTCACATTGCCACCGTCCAGGACATTCAGAGGAGACATGCTATCTGAAGCATGGATATCCTACGTCTGCCCGTGTAGCTGAGCAGACATAGACTACTTCGGCTCCTTCTCACGATGTGAGGCTTGATGATATTGTCTCTTGACTGGGAGAGATGATGACTACACCACCCATACTAGCAACAGGATCTTTAGATGCTGCTGCTGCTGCCAGAGCTTCTACGAGTTCGTTAGGTATTGCTTATGCACATAACAATTGTAGCAGTTCAGATTTGACAGATTGGATCATGGACTCCAGAGCTTCTCATCATATACGTGGAGATCGAGCTCAGTTTACTTCCTATAGATCTATACTTACTGGTATATTAGTGGTGATTGCTAATGTGGTTCATCTACTCATTGTTGGTCAGGGGGAAATTGTCCTAGCCCCCTCAATGCACCTGCAGAATGTCTTACATGCTCCAGCATTTCAGATGAATCTTTTGTCTATTAGTTAGATTACAAAAGATTTGCATTGTTGTACCATATTTGACCCATCTTCTCTTGTGTTTCAGGACATACTCACGGGCAGTGTGATTTGATGTGGTCATGAGCAGAGAGGGTTTACAGACTGGTCCAGCCTCCGTGTGCTGGTGCTGCTACCATTCCTTCTGGCTCTGTTTCTCCTTTCATATGGCATCTTCGCTTTGGACACCTTCCTCTGTAAAAGTTGTGTCATGTTCTCCCTCAGAGCTCTACTCGTACTACCTTGGAGTGCGAGGCATGTCGGCTAAGGAAGTACCATCGTTCTTCCTTTCCCGAGTCGTCGGAGTTGTCACAATAGTCAGACGTTTGAGTTGTTTCATTTTGATATCTGGGGTCACAGTCATATTCCTGATCATCAGGGACATCTGTTCTATATGGTTGCTGTGGATGATTTTTCTAGATTATCTTGAGTTTTCTTGTTAAAGAATAAGTCTAAAGCGGGTCATGTCGTTAAATCATTTCTTAGTAAAATTAAGCACATTTTTCTGCTAATGTCAAGTTTATTCGCACTGACAATGCCTTGGAGTTTTCCACTTTACAGTTATTTGACTTTCTCAGATCTCTTTGTATTATTCATCAGACTTCTTGTGCCTACACTTCACAACAGAACGGTATTGCTGAACGCGAACACCGTCATCTTCTGGATGCAAGGCCTTAAATGTCGGTTTCGGTCACCATTTTGGTATCGACCAAAATAGAATTTCGATGGAATTTCGGTGGAATTTCGATCGAAATTCCGGTCATTTCGGTCATTTTTTGTACTAGCACCCCCATAATTCAGTCATTTCGGTCGAATTTCGATTTCGACTGGATATCGATATTCGACAGAAATTCGACGAATTTCGCTGAAATTTGAGGCCATGTCTGGATGTCACGAGGACTCTTTTGATTCAAAGTCGACGTCCTCATTCCTTCTGTGGTGAATGTTCTCACTGCTTGCTACTTAGTGAATCGCATGCCTTCCACTGTACTTGGAGAAAAGGTTCGTTTTTTCGATTGCGTTTCCCGAGAAGGACCTATTCTCCCTTATTCCTAAAGTCTTTGGGTCTGTGGCATTTGTTCACAATCTTACTCCTGGTCGTGACAAGCTCTCTCCAAGAGCTGTCAAGTATGTGTTCGTTGGCTATTTTCATACCCAAAAAGGATATAGATGTTTCAATCTTGTAGGAAGAAAATATTGCTGATGTCACATTTTTTGAGTCTATTATGTATTTTTCTCCTACATGTGACATGTTGTCTAACTCAGACTCTGGAGAGGATGTCTTTGTTCCACCACCTCCGTTATTTCCACCAACAATACCCCCATGTTGAGTCACAGTCATCTCCACCTCCACCCCCTCCACAACCTCCACCTGCATCGTATCCTGACACAGTTCCTGCCACGGTTTTACATTCGCAGGTCCTCTACTCGCTCCTCTGCTCATGTGCCTTCCCCGTCATCCGACACGCCTCAGGTATGTATTGACCACATTGTTTTTACTGGCGACACAGGTGATATACTTGTACCACAAGATGCTATAAAGGAGGAGCTGATACCAAAAAACAGGAGGTTGATGACCTTGATGTTCCTATTGCCTTGAGGAAGCTGCGTCATAACTGTGTTATCCTCTAGCTGCTCATGTTTCCGTGGATCATCTTTCAGAGGAGTACATGAGGTTTGTCGTGGGGCTCTCTGCTGTTACTATTCCACGAACATACGAGGAGGCCATACATGATAGTAGTTGGCGTTTTCCATGAAGGAGAAGATGGCCACTTTACAGTCTCCTGTTACCTGGAGTATTGTTTTCGCTCCTCCATGTGTCTCTATTTTGGGGTACAAATGGATCTTTATAGTCAAGCAACTGGCAGATGATAGTGTTGATCGCTACAAGGCAAGGCTTATAGCACGTGGATTGACTCATACTTATAGGGTGGACTATCAAGATACCTTCTCACCAGTGGCCAAGCATTCGACATTGCACATTCTTCTATCAGTTGCTGTGACTCGGGAGTGGCCTCTTTACTAACTTGATTGCATTTCTATATGGAGATCTACAGTAGGAGGTATATATGCAACAACCACCAAGGTTTGCTGCTGAGGGGGAGTCTCAGAAGGTGTGTAGACTCCACAAGGCGATTTACGTCTTGAAGCGGAGTCCGAGAACTTGGTACCAGAAGATATCAGAGTTGATAAAGCATCAGGGGTTTGTGCGGTCCACTGCGGATCATTCGCTTTTTGTTTATAGGACACAGAGAGGTATAATTGCCATTCTGATTTATGTTGATGATATTATTGTCACTGGTGATGATGAGCAGGGCATTCAGGCTACCAATGAGTTCCTAGGTTAACAGTTTGTGACTAAATATCTTGGTAGTATTCGTTACTTCCTTGGACTAGAGTTCTCCAGGAACCATAGTGGTCTTGTGATGACCCAGAAGAAGTTTGTGACTGATCTTCTACTAGAGATAGGGATGACAGGGTGCAAGCCTGCTATTACCCCTATGGATCCGAGCATGAGATTATATAATGATTACACTGAGGAGGTAGACAAGAGGAGATACTGGGAGCTCGTTGGGAAGCTCCTCTATGCTACTATCACCGGGTCAGACAAATCCTTTGCTGTAAGTAAGGTGAGCCAGTTTATGGAGCAACTCATGAAGGTTCATATGGATGTTGTTTATATGATTCTGAGATATTTGAAGATTTTCACCAGGTACTGGTCTATTATTCAGCAGAGGTACATCTCTTGAGGCGACAACTTGTGCAGATGCAGATTTGCAAGATGCCCTAGAGAAAGTGAGTCTACTTCTGGCTTTGCTATTTTTGTTGGGAGCTCACTCATGTCATGGAAAAGCAAGAAGCAAACAGTGGTTGCTAGATCCAGTGCAGAGTCTGAGTACAGAGCCATAGCTCAAGGGAGAACAGAGATGATGTGGGTTAGATCCGTCTTGACCGATCTTGCTGTGGAGGTACCTCTTCCCATGCAGCTTTTATGTGAGAATCAAGCAGCTTTGTTTATTGCCTATAATCCTGCATTCCATGAACGGACCAAACATATAGAGGTGGATTGCCACTATACCAGAGACATGATATATGTAGAGATAATTATGTAGTCGGTGTATCATTTATTCTATTTTTATTTTCCTGATAACCTCTTATGTAATTTACCCATGGGTCCTCTCTATATAAGAGAGCCTAGGGTTCTATTGAATAAACAGATTGCTCTTTTCCACCAACATGGTATCAGAGCCAAAACCCTAACCCTAAAACCCTAACCCTTCCACCGCCGCCCCCACTTCTTCTCTCAGGGCGCCATCGCCGACCCCTCCCCTTCTCCCGCCGCCACCTCCTCTCCTCCTCCCGCCGCCGAACCCTCCAACACCGAGCCCTCCACTACCGCTGACTGAGCCCTCCAACGCCGGCGTCTCCTCCTCCGTCAGCCTCTCTCTCCATGGATTTGAGTGTGTACCGTCTACATATGCACTCAAATCATGTCCAGTTTATGTAGACAATTCTCTTTTGGTTTACGGATCCTATTTCTTTATCTCCGACGTCATGTCAGACATCAAAGTAGATATGCCTTCCATATGCACGTTCAAAGGTCCCACGCCAATAGTCAAGATGGATGGGACGAATTATGAGCTCTGGGCGATGCAGTTCATGAGCTTCATGAAGTCGAACTGTAAGAAGCACATTCATACCGAGGAAGAACCGGCATCGAAGACCGGGATCTATGCCTTCTGGGAGGCTGATGATTCATATGCCAAGGTCTGGCTCTCATGCACCTTGACGATGGAGATTGCAAATGATGTTCTCCATCAACCCACCGCTAAAGCGATCTGGGACATTTTGCGGCCACTTATTTGCAGGTGCAAATGAAACAAAGATGTTACAGCTCCAGCATGACATATTTACCATGAGGCAGAATTACCGGCCACTGCATTCCTTGTATACATCCCTACGGGGAACGTTTGAGAAACTCTACAGTACTATACCTCTCACGGCTACCCCTGAGCAGCAGAAGACTTTCCGGAATGCTACCATGGTGGGGAAACTGCTCGCAACACTTGATCATGAGTATGATGCATCCCGATCTCAGATACTTGCCGATGCTACCATTCCTCCTATGGAGGAAGTTTACCGGAGGCTTAGCCGCATCTCTGTTCCTTCCAGTACTTCTACTCCATCACCTTTGGCGATGGCTGTGTCGCGAGGGAGAGGTGGTCGGTCTTCATTCCGTGGATGTGGACCTCATGGTCGAGGAGGTCGTTTTCGCCAACCATGCACTTTCTACCATCGCACAAGTCACTCTGAGGATACATGCTATTCTAAACATGGGTTTCCAGCATCGGTGCGCGTAGCTGAGCATGTTACATCTCTGTCAGCATCCACTTCAGATCACAGGTTTGAGGAGCTTGTGGCGCGATTGCGCGATATTATGCCTCAAACATCTACAGATTCTCCAGGAGGTTCTTCAGATATTGCTGCTTCAGCATCTGCCAGTACTTCTGCCTCTTCTAGCACCTCAGGTAGTGTTTCTGCTTTTACATCCTGTCATAATATCTCAGATTGGATTATGGACTCCGGCGCAACCCATCATCTCTGCCGCGACAAAGATAGACTTGAGTCATAAAGTGACATTCCACCTGGACGGTCAGTGATCATAGCTGATGGGACTCATTCCCCCATCGTTGGACAGTGGGAGATTACCTTGTCACCATCCATGCATTTACAGAATGTTCTACATGCCCCTGATTTTTCCATGAATCTACTGTCTATTAGTCAGATTACGAAGGATTTGCACTGTCGTGCTATATTTGACCCATCTTCTATTATTTTTCAGGACATACTAACGGGCAGGGTGATTGGCTGTGGCTCTGAGCAAGATGGTCTCTATTGTCTGGTCCGGAATTCCTATGCTGGCGTTTCTTCATACTCAACCGGATCAATCTCTCCGTACACCTGGCATCTACACTTTGGTCACCTCCCGCTTCAGAAGATGCGTCACCTCTTGCCTCAGATTTCTCCAAGTTATTATTTTCGGTGTGAAGCCTGTCAGTTGGGAAAACACTTTCGAGCTAGCTTCCCTAGTCGTCAGTGTCGGAGCAGTAGCTCTCCGTTTGAATCATTTCATGTTGATATTTGGGGTCCAGGTCGTGTTCCTGATCATCAGGGACACATGTTCTATCTTGTAGTAGTTGATGACTTCTTTCGTGTGTCGTGGGTATTTCTATCAAAGAATAAATCTAAAGTAGGGGATGTTATTAGAAATCTTATAATTGAAGTGCAGAATGTTTTTTCCTCTCATGTCAGATATGTTCGTACTGACAATGCGTTGGAATTTTGCACTCGCTCTCTCTCCCATTTCTTCTTGTCCAAAGGTATTATTCATCAAACCACTCGTGCTTACACATCTCAACAGAATGGAGCGGCAGAGCGGAAACATTGTCATCTCCTTGATATTACTCGAACCCTGCTTATCCAGAGTTCTGCACCTATCTCTTTTTGGGGGGATGCTGTTCTTACAGCCTGCTACCTTTGAATCGTATGCCGTCCTCAGTATTCGGTAAGAAAATTCCTCTTTCGGTTATTTTTCCAGAGAAGGAATTATTTTCTCTTACCCCTTGTGTCTTTGGTGCTGTTGCTTTTGTTCACCAGTTGTCTCCTGGACTTGACAAGCTCTCACCTAGAGCTGTCAAGTGTGTCTTTGTGGGTTACTCTCGAACTCAGAAGGGGTACCGTTGTTATGATCCTGTAAACAGGAAATATTTTGTCAGTGCTGATGTTACTTTTTTTGAGTCAGTTATGTACTTCTCCCCTACAGGTGACAGGTTGGCCTCCTCCACATCTAATGATGACGTCTATGTTCCTTCTCCTAGTCTGAGTCCACCTTTGTCCTTTCCTGTCTCGGTTGTCACGCCAACGTCATCCGCATCACCACCACCACCACAATCACCTATTATGCTATTACCTAAATACTATACACGTCGGTCAGGTCCTGCTCAGGCTGCACGTTAATCATCCATCACGCCTCAGGTATGTTCAGATGCTATTACTAACGATGGGTCAGATAGTGTGCTTGTGCATGATTCTTCTTTGCAGGAGGAATGTGCACTGCCGAGTACAGTGGATGATGATCTTAATGTCCCTATTGCTATTCAGAAGCAGAAATGGACTTGCGCGTCTTATCCCCTTACTTCCCAGGTTTCCTTTCACCGTCTCACCGGAGACTTCCAGAGATTTGTTGTGGCCTTGTCTTCCGTGGAGATACCACGGAATTATCAGGATGCTATGAAAATTGACTGCTGGCGGTTGGTTATGGAAGAAGAAATGGCTGCTTTACAGTCACGGGGTACATGGAGCTTGGTTCCCGCTCCCTCTGGCGCATCTATTGTTAGCTGCAAATGAATATTCACAGTAAAGTACCACGCAGATGGGAGCCTTGACCGGTACAAGGCAAGGCTAGTGGCGAGAGGCTTCACTCAAACATATATATGGATACATTCTCTCCAGTGGCTCGTCACTCTACTCTTCGCATTCTTCTATCTGTTGTTGTGTACATGGCTGGTCTATATTTCAACTTGATGTCAAGAATTCATTCTTGTATGGCGATCTGCAGGAGGAAGTCTACATGCAGCAGCCACCGGGGTTTGCTGCTGAGGGGGAGAATCATATGGTGTGTAGACTTCACAAGGCGATATATGGTCTTAAACAGAGCCCAAGGGTGTGGTTCCAGAAGCTTTCTTATCTAATTGAACGACAGGGATTCAAAAGGTCAAATGCGGATCGGTCGTTGTTCATTCAGAAGACTTCTAGAGGTACAGTTGTCATCATGGTATATGTTGATGATATTCTGGTTTCAGGAGATTTTGCTCAGGGGGTAGAGATGGCAAAAGCATTTTTGGGCCGTTAGTTTGACACGAAGGATCTTGGTACCCTACGATACTTTCTGGGGTTGGAGTTTGCCAGGAATGCATAGGGTCTTGTGATGACCCAAAGGAATATATTACAGATTTGTTGGTGAAACGAGCATGGTTGGATGTAGACCATCGAGCACTCCTATGGATCCAAGTATGAAATTATATGACAACGATACTGAAGAGGTTGACATGAGAAGATATAGAGAAATGGCGGGTAAGCTTCTTTACATCACTATAACTCAACTTGATATTGCCTTTGTAGTAAGTTGAGTGAGCCAATTCATGGAACAGCCAAAACAGATACATATGGATGCCATATATGTGATACTAAGGTATCTAAATTCTTTTCCAGGCTCAGATTGATGTTTAGAAAGAACACAGATTTATCTATTTCGGCATGTGCAGATGCAGACTATGAGGGATGTCCTAAGGATCACAAGTCTACTTCAAGCTTTGCAGTTTGTGTGGGTAGCTCTCTGGTTTCTTGGAAAAGCAAGAAACAAACTGTTGTGGCTAGATCTAGTGCTGAATCTGAATATAGGGCCATGACACAAACAAGCACGGAGATGATGTGGGTTCGAGCTGTACTAGAAGACTTGCATATAGATGTACCTCTACCCATGCAGCTACAGTATGACAATCAAGCTGCTTTGTTCATTGCCAATAATCCAGCCTTTCCTGAAAGAACAAAACATATTGAGGTAGATTGCCATTACACTAGAGATATGATCCATAAGGACCTGATTTCTACTTCACATGTTAGTTCAGGAGAGCAAACTGCCGACATCTTCACCAAGCCATTGCTCAGAGGACCATTCTAGAGATGTTCTTCCAAACTGAGCATGATTGATATCTATGCTCCATCTTGAGGGGGGTGTAGAGATAATTATGTAGTCGGTGTATCATTTATTCTATTTTTATTTTCTTGATAACCTCTTATGTAATTTACCCATGGGCCCTCTCTATATAAGAGAGCCTAGGGTTCTATGGAATAAACAGATTGCTCTTTTTCCACCAACAATACAGAAGGGTCTCATAACCACCTCCCATGTTTCTACTGGAGATCAAACTGTTGATATATTCACCAAAGCCCTTGCTAGAGGTCCATTTCAGAGATGTTCCAAGCTGAGCATGATAGACATATATGCTCCAACTTGAGGGGGATTGTTGAGATATTTGTATCTCTTTATATTTATTTCTTATTTTTATTTTCTTCATGTACATCTTATGTAATTAAACCCAGGGCTTTTCTGCTATATAAGAGAGCCCTAGGGTCTCTTTATTGATATGCTATTCCATTTTTCTCCCCAACAATTATATATGGTAATTGTGTTATAGAGGGGTTAGATGGTTACTTTCGATCGACCCGTTTTGTTCTTTTAAGTAAGTACCAACACGATATAAGAGGCATCCCGTCTTTGATTAGATCATAAACTAAGGTGCCGTGGTATGTAAAGGTGTATCGTATTGTGTTGATGGCTTTGGCGGTGCCAGTATAGGTGGAGTGCTAATCTAGTTTGTTTAATCCGGTGATATCTCAATCATATAGTTCCTTTAATTAGGTTATATTTCAAACATAATATATAAATGATTTTTGTAAGATATATGATAACGGTTCCTTTAATTAGGTTATACTAGTAGTATACCCGCGCTTCGCGGCGGGATCAAACGGCAGCAATGAATTTTAATAAATACTACAAAGTTTAATGTTAAATAAATTTAATAATGTAATTAGTAAAAATGTATGTTATAGATGTTGATTTCTAAAATATAACTGTATACGTATAATTTAAGCAAAATTTTTGGGAAGCAAATAATGGGTGCACGAAAGTGTGAATATGCATCAAGTCAAAAAGTGAAGTTAAAAATTTAGATAGCAATTGTCTGAGAGTTAAATAATTAAACAACATAAAGAAAGTAACTAAAAATAATAAAAACATTATTTTAGAAAAATTCATATAGCTTGTATATTTATAAACTATTATATTAACGTATTTATATATTTGATTAAGAATTTTAAATAGCTTTTACTAAAAGAATTAATGGATTAAATTATTATTTGAATTTATACTTTTATTAAAACTATTGTAATAAAAATATTCATTCATTTTTTCTTGATATATTATATATATATATATATTCAATATTAGTTTTAATTAAGTTATTATTTATACACTAATTAATCGATCCATGATTGCCAAAATATTCTTTAGTAATCCATAGATTTATAATATATATAAGAAACAATGTGAAAAGATTCCAAATCCAATTGATTGATGGGTATTGTAGAGATAGTTCTTAGTATTATTATCTCTTTATGTATCTTGTCGTTATTTCTTTATCTTTTATAGACTTCTTTGTAATTTACCCTTAAGGTCTCTCCCTATATAAGAGAGCCTAGGGTTTATCTGAATGATCATCGAAGACTCTTTTCCCAACATGGTATCAGAGCCGCCCTAGGACTCTCCACACTCACCGCCCCCTTCCCCACCCACCGCCCTCTACTTTCTCGGCGCCGACCTTTGGCCTCCTCCTCGCCCACCGCCCCTCCCGCAGCGGCTTCTACCCGCCGCCTCTCTCTCTTTCACGCCGCCGACACCAGCCCGCCGCCCGAGGCTCCAGGCGGCATACCAGCCCACCGCAGCAGCCTCTAGGCGGCCCCCAGCCCGCCGCAGACATCCCGGCGGCATCCCAGCCGCCGCCGTACCCTCCTAGGCGGCATCCTTGCCGCTGCAAGGGCTGTAGGCCTTCTCTAAGGCGTGCCCTAGTCTTCTCTTCGTCCGATATATGGATTTGAGTGCGTAACGTCTACATACACACTCAAATCCGATGCAATTGGTGTAGACATTCATCATCCTGTCTACATACCCTAGTTCTTCTCCAGCAGCAGTATGTCAGAATCGAAGGTCGATATGCCCTCCACAGGCGCATTCAAGGGTCCTGCGCCAATAGTGAAGATGGACGGGTCTAACTATGAGCTCTGGGCCTATGCAGTTCATGAGCCTCATGAAGTCGAATGGTAAGAAGCACATTCTTACCGAGGATGAACCCGTAGAGAAGACAGGGATATATGCCTCATGGGAGGCTGATGACTCCTACGCAAAGGTCTGGTTATCTGGTACATTGACGATGGAGATTGCTAATGACGTTCTCCATCAGCCCACTGCCAAGGCGATGTGGGACATTCTTGCCGCTACATATTCGCAGGGTGCGAAATGAGACAAAGATGTTGTAGCTTCAGCATGACATTTTCACAATGAAGCAGAGCGGCAGACCTCTCCATTTCCCTATACACATCCCTAAGAGGATGTTTGAGAAGTATACAGTACTATTCCACTCACTGCTACTCCTGAACAGCAGAAGACGTTTCGGAACGCCACCATGGTGGTTGTTCTACTTGCGGCTCTTGATCCTGAATATGATGCCGCCCGGTCTCAGATCCTAGCTGATGCAGTTATTCCTCCAGTGGAGGATGTTTACAGAAGGCTCAATCGCATTCCAGTTTCCTCCAGCTCTTCTACTCCACCCCCATCAACGATGGCAGTCTCGCGTGGGAGAGGTGGCCCGCCTTCTGGACGTGGCCGTGGACCTCAGGGAAGGGGTGGTCGCTTCAGTCAGACATGCTCCTATTGTCACTGCACATGACACTCGGAGGAGACATGCTATTCTAAGCATGGGTTCCTAGCATCGGCACGTGTTGCAGAGCACTCTCAGTCTCCATTACCGTCTACTGCAGATAATCGATTTGACGAACTTGTGGCCCGTCTCTGAGATATTATGCCACATTCATCTGGTGATTCATCTGGTGGTCCTTCAGATATTGCTGCTACAGCCTCTGCCAGTTCATCAACCGATGCTAGTACCTCAGGTAGATCTACTGCATTCACACCATCTCATGATATATCTGACTGGGTTATAGATTCTGGAGCCACACATCACCTCTACTGAGATAGAGATAGATTACAGGCCTACAAGGACATTCCTCCCGGTCGTTCAGTGCAGATAGCAGATGGTACCCATTCGCCCCTTGTTGGATAGGGGGAGGTCTTCCTATCCTCCACTATGCAGCTACAGAACGTCCTACATGCTCCTGAGTTCTCAATGAATTTGTTATCTATTAGTCAGATTACGAAGGATTTGCATTGTCGTGCTATATTTGACCCGTCTTCTCTCATTTTTCAGGACATACTCACGGGCAAGGTGATTGGCTGTGGCTCTGAGCAGAATGGTTTATATCAGCTGGTTCGGGATTCCTATGCTGGCGTCTCCTCTCATTCTGCCGGACCAGTCTCTCCGTACATCTGGCATCTCCGGTTTGGTCACCTTCCGCTCCAGAAAATGCGCCATCTTCTGCCCCAGATCTCTCCTAGTTCGTCTTTCCGCTGTGAAGCATGTCAGTTGGGAAAGCATCATAGGTCGAGCTTTCCTAGTCGTCAGAGTCGGAGCAGTAGCTCCCCATTCGAGTTGTTACATATAGATATATGGGGTCCGAGTCGTGTTCCCGATCATCAGGGGCACATATTTTATCTTGTGGTAGTGGATGATTTTTCTCGTGTGTCATGGGTCTTTCTTTTGAAGAATAAATCTGAAGCAGGATATGTGATCAAGAATTTAATTAATGAAGTGCACAATGTTTTCTCTTCCTCAGTCAAATATGTTCGAACGGATAATGCCCTAGAATTTTGTACACGCTCACTTTATCAATTTCTTTCATCAAAGGGTATTATTCACCAAACCACTTGTGCATATACATCACAGCAAAATGGTGTGGCGGAAAGGAAGCATCGCCATCTCTTGGATATTACTCGAACCCTGTTGATTCAGAGTTGTGCTCCTATTTCTTTCTGGGGGGACGCTGTTCTTACTGCATGTTATCTGGTCAATCGAATGCCATTCACAGTTCTTGGTGAGAAGATACCTATCTCTCTTATTTTTCCAGACAAAGAGTTATTCTCACTGACTCCACGTGTCTTTGGTACTGTGGCTTTCGTTCATCGTCTATCTCCCGGACTTGACAAACTCTCTCCTAGAGCAGTCAAGTGCGTCTTTGTTGGTTATTCCAGGACTCAGAAGGGCTACCGGTGTTATGATCCTACGACTAAGAGGTACTTCGTGAGTGCTGATGTCACTTTCTTTAAGTCTGTCATGTATTTTTATTTCTCTCATGCAGGTGACAGACTGGTACCATCCACTACCACTGATGATGTCTATGTTCCTCCGCCACCTACATGGAGTTCACCTGAGTCTTCCCCTGTGCCTGTCCCCACGCCAGCACCCCCCCACCTCCTCCTCCACCCATTCCACGGCCTATCGTGTCACCACTACCTAAATTCTATACGCGTCGGTCAGGTCCTGCTCAGACTACACATCAGCAGTTCAGATAGCACTACTACTGACGGGTCAGGTTTGGTACATATGCAGGATTCTTCAATACAGGACGACGCTAGCCCATCCAGTACAACAGATGATGATCTTGATGTTCCGATTGCTATTCGGAAGCAGAGGCGGCAATGTGCCTCTTATCCATTTGCTTCACAGGTTTCCTTTCACCGTCTCACTGGTGATTTTCAGAGATTTGCCATAGCCTTGTCTTCCGTGGATATACCACGGACCTACCAGGAAGCTTTGAAGAATGATTGCTGGAGATTAGCTATGGAAGAAGAGATGAGGGCCTTGCAGTTCCGTGGCACATGGTCTTTGGTCCCTGCACCTTCTGATGCTTCCGTTGTGAGCTGTAAGTGGGTCTTCACAGTTAAATATCATGCAGATGGCACGTTGGATAGGTACAAAGCACGCTTGGTCGCCCGTGGGTTTACACAAACCTATGGCGTGGATTACATGGATACGTTCTCTCCAGTGGCGAGACACTCTACGCTTCGTATTCTCTTATCTGTTGTTGTGGTTCGTGATTGGAGTATATCTCAACTAGATGTCAAGAATGCCTTTCTGTACGGGGACTTACAGGAGGAAATCTACATGCAGCAGCCACCTGGGTTTACTGCTGAGGGGGAGAAGCAGATGGTCTGTAGACTTCACAAGGCGATATATGGCCTCAAACAGAGTCCAAGAGCGTGGTTCCAGAAGCTGTCCAACCTAATTGAGCAATAGGGATTCAAGAGGTCAAATGCCAATCACTCGTTGTTTGTCCAGAAGTCATCGGCAGGTACGGTTGTCATTATGGTCTATGTGGATGATATTCTTGTTACAGGAGATGATGCTCATGGCATAGAAAGGGCGAAGGCATTCCTAGGCCGTCAGTTCGTTACAAAGGATCTTGGAACCCTAAGATATTTTCTGGGGTTGGAATTTGCAAGGAATGCACAGGGCTTGGTGATGACCCAACGGAAGTACATTACAGACTTCCTGATTGAGACTAGCATGGATGGATGCAAACCATCAAGTATTCCCATGGACCCTAGCATGGAGTTGTATGATGGTGATACTGATGAAGTAGATAAGAGGAGATATAGAGAAATGGTGGGAAAACTCCTTTACATTACCATAACTTGCCCAGACATTGCATTTGCAGTTAGCAGGGTGAGTCAATTTATGGAGCAGCCGAGACAGGTTCACATGGATGCTATACACATGATACTGAGGTATCTGAAGTCTTCTCCAGGGTCAGGGCTGCTATTCAGAAAGGGCACAGACTTATCCATCTCAGCGTGTGCAGACGCAGATTATGCAGGATGACCTAAGGATCGAAAATCAACCTCAGGGTTCGCAGTGATTGTTGGAGGCTCTCTGGTTTCTTGGAAAAGCAAGAAACAAACTGTTGTGGCAAGGTCCAGTGCCGAATCCGAATATAGGGCCATGGCTCAAGCCAGCACAGAAATGATGTGGGTTCGGTCCGTACTAGAAGATCTACATGTAGCTGTGCCCCTACCTATGAAGCTTCAGTGTGACAATCAGGCAGCATTATTCATTGCCAACAATCCAGCTTTCCATGAAAGGACCAATCATATTGAAGTTGACTGCCATTACACTAGAGACTTGATCCAGAGAGGATTGATATCTACTGCACATGTGAGCTCAGGAGATCAGACTGCAGATGTATTCACCAAGCCACTGTTCAGAGGACCTTTTCAGAGATGTTCATCCAAGTTGAGCATGATAGACATCTATGCTCCACCTTAAGGGGGAGTGTAGAGATAGTTCTTAGTATTATTATCTCTGTACTTGTCGTTATTTCTTTATCTTTTATAGACTTCTTTGTTTTTTATTCTTAAGGTCTCTTCCTATATAAGAGAGCCTAGGGTTTTTTGAATGATCATCGAAGACTCTTTTCCCAACGAGTATAATTAAAATAAAATCTAATATTTAATTGTGACTCCAACTTAAAAAAGATGAGGAAAAAATAAGTTATGTATGTGTTACATTTCAAATTTTTTATTATTATATAACTTAAATTATTTTTAAAAATTTTCATTAATAAACTGTTGATATAAGTTTAATTCTATCATTATCATATTCATAAGTTAAATTTTATTTTTTTTTATTTATTGAATTATTTGTATTACATAATAACTTAAGCATCAATTTGAAATTATTTCCAAATTATATTTTTAATTACTTTATTATAAGATTTAAATCTATAAATTTAAGTTTGTTTTAACTTATTTTTTAATTAGTATTGTATTTCATAATTAAGTTTGTTTTATGTTAATTGGTATTGTATTTCACAATTTTAACATCGCATATAAGTATAATTTATTTTAGTAAAATAATAAAATATCTACATGGATTTTTACCCACATTGATTACAAAATTTGAATTTGAATAAACTACCAAATTTGGAAAAAAATTGTAACTTTGAAATAATGGAGAGAGAAAGAGGGGAGTGTGGGTAAAAAAAGAGATAGAAAGTTATGTATTTGTTTTAGTATAATAATAAAATAGGATTTTTACCCGGCATGCCTTATAATCTTTGTCAATGACCTCTACGACCTTTGAAATATCGATATTCCTCTCACCCCCGTAATCTTGTTAACCTTTACCCTACAGACCCTGTGGTTAACCCTCATCCTAACCAGATTCTGTTATCTTTTTTTACATTATACCCATTTTATTTATCAAATTTACTGTAAGTGCCACTCCCTCTCACCCACGTTAGATCTACACTCCACAATCACCTCTCCGCCCCGAACATCAGCAGCCATGCCCCGAACCTTAGTTGGATGCGTACATCTGCTCGAGCACAACGACGACGGTCATGGTCAGGGCGGCGTCAGCCACGCCCAGGTCGGACCCCTCCACCTCCGGCCTGAACACGCACCCCTCCCCTGCTGGAAGCCCCCCTTCCACCGCTACGTCCCCTGCTCGGCCTCCCCCTCCCGGCACTGTGTCCCATGCTCGCGGCCTCCCTCTCAACCCGACTATGCCGAAAGCCCCCACCGCCAACCGCTCAAAGCCCCTCTGGCCCATCGTCCCCTGATCCCCCCCCCCCCGCGCCTCCCCTGGTCGAGCCCCCCTTCTACCGCTGCGTCCCCTGCTCAGCCTTCCCCCTTCCGCCGCTGCATCCCATGCTCGGCCTCCCCCCTTCCCGGCGATGCATCCCATGCGCGGCCTCTTCCCTTCCCAGCGCTGCATCCCATGCTCGGCCTCCCCCCAACCCTGCCACGTCGAAGCCCCCCCCTCTCTACCGCCAACCACTCGAAGCCCCCTAGCCCTGCGTCCCCTGATCCCCCCTCCTCCCGGCCATGCCGCCCCTCCTGCTTGGATCCACCTCGGATAGCCAACCGCTCGAAGCCCCCCCCCCCCCCCCCCCCGTTGCGCGCCATGCTCTCTCCCCTGCTCGAAGGCCCCACCCCCCGTGCCTCCCCTGGTCGAAGCCCACCCCCTACCCCTGCCGCCTCCTCTGCTCCCCCCATGCCACGCTGCCTCCCTTGCTGTAAGCTCCCCCTAGGGTGGGGTCCTCTGCTCGAAGCCCACCCTGTGGCAGGGTCCCTTGCTTGAAGCCCCCCTCCTCGGCCAGCCAACCGCTCGAAGCATATCCCCCCCACGCCATGTCGCCTCCCTTGCTCAAAGCCCCCGCACCCCCCATCCACGCCGCCTCTCGTGCTCGAGCCACATGCCATTTTTCTTCTCCTGGTTAATTCTAGTCGTCCGATCGTGGTTTGGTTAGATTAACTCATTTTTAACCCAAGAAATTTAACTCTAGATGTGCCAATTTAACGGTATGGTTCGTGGGGTAAGACAGAGCAAGTTTACAGGGTCGAGGGAGGAATATCGATATTTCAAAGGTCGTAGAGGTCATTGAAAAAGATTATAGGGTCTGCCTACATGAGATTTACATACGTTGATTACAAAAATTGAGCTTGAGTAAATTACTAAGTTCGAAAAAATGCAACTCTGAAATAATAGAGAGAGAAAGATGAGAGAGTTGGTAAAAAAGGAGAGATAAAAAATGATGTATATTTTTTTAATATGATAATAATCATTTCTATACAATTTGATTTTTTTTACTAAAAATCAAATAAAGTTTTTGGTTTAATTTTATTATATAATATATTTTAAGAATGAAACTCAATACATGCATGATAGTCCTTTTAAAAAATTGTAAGAAAAAATCATATAATTTGTATATTTATAAACTATTATGTTAATGTATTTATATATTTGATTAAGAATTTTAAACAGATTTTACTAAATAATTAATGGATTAAATTATTATTTGAATTTATACTTTTATTGAAATCATTATGATAAAAATATTAATTATTTTTTCTTAATATAGTTTATATATTCGATATTAGTTTTAATTAAGTTATTATTTATACCGTAAACAATCAATCTATGATGGCCAAAATATACTTTAGTAATCCATATACATATAAAATGTATAAGAAGTAATGTGAAAAGATTTCAAATCTATTCTATTGATGGATATAATCAAAATGAAATATAATATTCTTATATCACCCTAATTTAAAAAAAAAGATGAGTGAAAATAAGTTATGTATGTATTGCATTTAAAAAATACTATAATTAAAATTTAGATTATTTTAAAAAAAATTATTAATAAACTATTGATATAAGTATAATTTTATCATTTTCATATTTATAAGTTAATTTTTATTTTTATTATTTATTGAATTATTTGTATTACATAATAATTTAAACATCAATTGAAAATTATTTTCAAATTATTTTTTTATTACTTTATTATAAGATTTATACATGCAAATTTAAGTTTAATTTAAATTATTTTTAATTAATATTGTATATTACAATTAATTTCATTTTAAATTATTTTTAAATTGTTATTGTATTTCACAATTTTTACGTCATATATAAATATGATTTAATTTTAGTATAATAATAAAATATATGTGTGTTTTTACTCACGTTGATTATAAAAATCAGAATTTGAATAAATTACTATGTTTGAAAAAAATGAAATTTTATATGAGATTTAAATTTTTAATTTAATAAATATAGATATATAAATATTAATATAATAAATATACAGAAAAAAATGATATTTGTAAATTTAAATTTAACAAATATATTAGAGGAAAGAGAAAAATAAGAGAAAAGGAGAGAGAGAGAGTGGAGAGAGGGATAAAGAGGGGGAGAGGGGATGACTTAGAGGAGAGAGAGAAAAGATGAGAGGGGGAGAGAGATGGGTGCGTTTGAGAGAGAGAGAGAGGAGAAATGGAGAGGAGAGAGGGAGAGAGAGAGAGAGTGGAGAGAAAGTGGTCGAGAGAGGAGGAGAGTGAGTGGAGAGAGAAAGGGAGAGAGAGAGGAGAGCGAGGGAGGAGTGGAGAGAGATCCGTATTCGGAGAGAGGGGAGGAAGAGGGGAAACAACGACCCATTATGTTGGCCTACGTGTCCATAAATTGGAAGAAGAGAGGAGGGCAAAGGAAGTTGATGAGGTTATCCACGTGTCCCATATATTGGAAGAAATTTGAAGAACCCAGCTTTAATATTATTAATTGATTTCAAACATAATATATAAACGTTTTTCATAAGATATATGATAACCATATCCATAGGTAATGGGTAGGTCTGAACAAAAAAATGAATCGACCTTGTGGAAAGAGAAAAAGAATTGATGATATTTATTGTGACCCTAGGGCACTCTTATATAGGAGAAAAACCTTACGGAAAATGGGCCTCTAGTAAGAGCTTTGGTGAACTTATATGCTGTCTGATCTTCTGAAGTTATATGAGAAGTGGAGGTAAATCCCTTCTGAATCATATCTCGAGTGTAGTGGCAATCTACCTCGATGTGCTTGGTTCTTTCTGTTGGACTTTTAGCCCTTCGCGACCCATTGATGCAAAAAGTTATTATTTTATCATGTCCATCTGGAATGAAATATTGAATGAATGCACTTTATTATTAATATCTTTTTGTACAATTAAGATTATGTACCATGACCATATTGAATACCATGCAGTTGGGAGGACACAACTGACCTAAAACATGTGATATTCAATAAAGATCTCCAGTCTGAGAAAGTGATGTCAATCTTTCTCTAAAGACTGATTTCCAACCAACTTCTTGATGCAGGTCCTCTGCATAGGAATGTGGATTCAGAACTGTTGGAATAATTAAGTCAAAGAATTGACTTGATGAGATCGAGATAAACTAAGACCTGAATCGTAACTGTCACGATCAGGCACACATCTTTTGACCTGAGACAGATATCCATATATATGGTTGAGTATGCACATTTGACAGACCAATAGGTTAGTGACCTAGTCAAGGTCCATACATCGATGCGTTGGTGTGCATATGAAGTCATATGAGATGTATGATCTCTCGAAGAAATCACACATGCTCATATTTGATGAACCGGGAGACAGGGCTCACACATGAGATGATTTGGGGTCAAAATGAATTCCATGCATGGTCATCTTATTTATGAAATAAGACATGAATTCGAGATATTGATATATGCTTTTGGAAAGTATATGATTAATATTGTCGCCCAATTATCAAATGAGAAATCTACTGATACATTCCGAAGAATACAATAAAACCAGGGTTTGAATTTCAGATTTATCAAAGTCTCCTAGTGTGAAGGATGAATGAGTATCTGGAATACTCATGGTTACTCTTGTTGTAATGGATCATCTACCATGACACTTCTATACCAAAGAAATGATGAAACATGATGGATTTTAGTGGCTCTATTTTGCTATATGATTTGTTTAATTGGATTAAATCACAATTCATTTGAATCCAATTTAAATTCCAATTCCAATTTCAATGTCCAAATGTTGGAAACAGAAATGGTCATGGAAATGGAAATACACAAGCTCCTTGAGCTCATTTCTTAGCTCCAAATGGTTTGGACTATGATTAGAAATGGTCAAGGAAGCTGGATTCAGCTCACCGATACTTTCTCCAGCTCATGGAGAGTGTGATGCTTTTCGTTGAGCTCACTGAAACTGTAAAGCGTTACAGCTCGAGCTCAACATTCATCGATGATGGATGTTGCAAAAATGGTGTAAACCCTAAAATTGGATAGTTATATGCATTTCACGTCGCTATACATGGGTAGTATGATCTTCCTGACATTATTTTCAAGTATATGCATTTGTATCTCATGAGTCTTAATTGGATTAGGACTCGTACCTATTGATGCCAATATTTTGATAATAATAGTTATTATTGTATGGCAATTTTTTTAATAAGATTCACAAATATATCTTATTAATTAATGTGAATAGTGATTCACAATAATTAATATTTATATGGATATGATTCATATAAATATTTATGTAAATATGATTTACAGATGTAAATTGGATTTACATTTAATTTTGAGCTCATGAATATGATTCATAATCTTTGAGGATTAATTCCATAATTTCTCCAATTTTGATAATGGGATTATCAAGTTAATTAATTAATAGATAAAAAAGCAACAACCTTAACTAATTTTAGTTAAGCTAAGTTGTTGCTTATTTATTGTTAATTAATCAAGTTATTTAATTAATTGATAAAAAGGCAACAACCTTAATTATTTTTTGTTAAGCTAAGTTGTTGCTTATTTATTGTTAATTAGTTACTATTAATTGGAGATAAAAAGGAGATAATCCTTATTGAATTAGGACTTGCTCTAAGCCTTTGATTTAAAATCCAAGGGACTACAACACACATGTTAGACATGTAGTGTAAGTATAAAAGAAGGGCAAAGTCCTCTCTTTTAAAACACAATTTTGGAGAGCAATAGTCCTTAGAAATTTCGTGCCCTCTGAGATATAGAAGAGTCTTGAGAGTCTCCATCTCTCATACGCCTCTTCTTGTTGCTATGGTAGACGTCCAGGTTCGTGGGAATCAAAGCGATTAATCTCCGTGCCCATGAGAGAGACTTCTGCAGATTTGACTTGATTCAGGAGGCCTCTTACTTTAGAAACTCACGCTTCAAGAGGTAGCCTTGATTTATTCTTCATTATTCATCATAAATATTAGAAATCCTAAAGAAAATCGATCCTTTTTTTATTTCTAGATCCACAAATTGTTGTGCTACATTTTCTAGTTCATATGATGAACTAACATTATTTTGGCAAATTATTTGCTAAATATGCCGCGTTTTCCGTGATGTATAGTAAATATTTTTATTTACTTCCTTTAATTGGTATTAGAGCCATAAGTTTTGAGGATTTGGATTGCATCCAAGTCTGATAAACAATCATTTAGATCATCATGTTTATCGGGTACATTGTCTTGCGGCAGTTTTAACGATTCGGATCATTCAACGATATTTGAAGTCACTACTATTCTCCCCTGTTTTGAACGTGTTTTTGAGATATATATGAGCTCTAGAAGGTCTGAGCTCATACCCAAAAGATGCACCAATTGTTGGTGACATTTGGGAGAAGATTTGGATGTTAAAAACGATCGCAGACTCCGATTTCGACCAAAGTTCATAGCATTACAATTATGAATTTTTTAGCTACTGTTTTTTGGTCATATAACATGATAAAACACTGATTCATAAGTCATAAATCAAGTCCCCAAATAAGTGCGAAAAAATTTCATGTGATTTCGACCGCGTGGTCTCGAGAATTGGATTTCTCCATAGACGGAGTTGGAAGAGGACTCGATTGTCTTATTGACTTGTTTCGCCTAATATTTTGGAAATATTTGAAGTCACAACGAATTTTAAATCCAAGTTATATGATGTCTTCTAACTTGAAGTGTGATGGTCGCAACTTGCAAATTAGAACCTTAATTGTTTGTTTTGATATATACAATAAATTAGAAAGTCTTTTTATTCAATATTTTCTCTGATTATTTATGCACTTGAATACTTACAATGCTATCGGAAATTGTGAATTGTCTTGATTGTTGCACTAGACTTCCTTTGTAATTGAATTTATTTTAATCCAAAGAAGCGTCTTAATTGTTGCACCAGACCTTCTGAAATTGAAAAGTGTTTCAAAAGGTATCTAGATTGTTGCACTAGACCTTTTGGGAAATTAAAAGGAGTTTTAATCTCTAAAACGTCTGAGAGTTACTATATAATATCACATACGGTCGAAAGATCGATGTAACCTCATTAGTACAATACAATATGTACCGATTGTTTTGTCTCGAATTGATTCGAGGAAGGTGTTTAGGCCGTGTATATGCTAATGAGTTACTTAATTGGCACTCTGTGCCGCATTTGCAGTAGAAGTACTCCTTGTTGGCATTATCTGTCCGACCTGGCTGGATCCGTTTCAAGGAAAGGTATCATGAGAAGTCATGGCGTACTTTAACAATTAAAATCAGAACATTAAATTGTACCAAGTGAGGATGCAATTGTATATGGTAAAACATCAAGTGCATAAAAGATCAAACCCTTACTAGGATTGCTTAAGTCATTATTTTAATTAGATTAAGACAATAAGCATGCACCCTAGTTATGTCTCTTAGATTAATCATGTGAATATGATGATCATTAATTTTAGCATTATATGGACTAAGTCATATGATGGCATCCATGGTCTCCTGTCATTGCAGAGAACTCTATCGTCACGGGTTGTATTTTTGGAGACGCTCATGCGTAGTCATGACTTCGGAATACAAATTTATATGGTTCGGATTCTTCATTTCCCGAAAAAGATGGGTCGTATGCGTAGTGACCCCAATGTTGTTCCCCACATTATTTAGGTAACATTCGATAGCGCATAGCGTAAATTGGTATTCGTTCATTGATGATTGGTTTAATCGACAATCTTCTAACTCCATATATGTGGGGTGTGTGGGTGTTGAAGGTCGAACTGAGGATATAAGTTGGACTTGTAAGGTGGAAAGAGTTCCCGCTTCTTTCATCATAGTTGCATTTTCTCTTTTTATTGTGGTGTAATGAAAATGGAAATTAGACTCAGATCTCGTAGTGATGCCTTTGGTTAAGCCTGTATCATGCTTTGAAAGCTTAAAATGGAAAGCATTTCAAAGTAAAAAAATGAGAACTCTTGATTTAAAAATATTAAATTATTTAATTTCGTAATCAAGATATTAAAGTATATTCTATTTTTCCTTTTATTTCAGATGAAATCTCTTAACCCACTTAACAATCTGCTTGATGTCAATCGGTTGACCGATCCATATTATTCGAATTGGATCCATAATTTAAAAATCGTACTTGAGACAGAACACACATCATATGTGCTCTCGTCTGTGAAGTATGGGAACCATCAGACAAAGGATGTCTGTAAATTCAACAAGAAGTGGGACGAGGATCACTCGATCGATCGTTGCTACATTCTTGGATCATTGTCTAATGTGCTTCTGAAACAACTTATTGACATTGAATCTGCTCATGACGTCCTTCTAAATCTAAAGGAGATGTATGGAGATGTGAATTGCATTCTTTCCACATTAAAATCCTCTGCATATATTATGAAGAAAGAATTTCCCTCTTGCGGTGCAATGACTGCACAGGTTAAAGGGAAGCACGAGAGGAAGTGTGAATCTCGGAAAGGTCCGATCCAAGAGAAGAAATGTTAAACTGTTAATCAATCTTCTAAAGCTTCAACATATCTGACACCCATATAGATGGGTGTCTACTATCACTACAATAGGCCAGGATTCTGGGATAGTAACCATCCAGAATATCTAAAGTCCTTAGAGAAGGACAAAAGTATAACTGTCAAATAAGAAATCTATATTCTTCATTGAAACCAACTTATTCGTAGGACGAGAAGGAAGTTGGGTTGTTGATTCTGGTGCTTTTGTACATGTATGCAATCAGTTGCATATGTTTCAAGACACCAAAAATCTTGATGAAGGGGAGATAGTCATCCAAATGGAATCTGATGCAACTGTTGCAACGATCGTCATTGGAGCATGTAGACTATCATTATCTAGTGGGAGAGTCCTAGACATTAGAGATTGTCTCTATGCACCGAATGTTAGTAGGAACTTACTATTCATATCTAAGACTGTTGGTTATGGATATACTTTCCTTTTCTGTAATAAAATTATCATAAATCGTTATGGTAATTTTTATAGCAGATGGTACTCTAACAACATGCAAACTCTATGAATTGAACATGCATGAATGTATCATGAATCTCAATACCACTGATAACATTAATATTAATAATAATACTAAAACCCCTAAACGATTAAGGGAGGATGGAGATCATTTAAATATGATATAGCATCAAAGACTTGGACATATGTCTGTTGATAGGAATAATAGACTGGTAAAAGATAGACCTTTTGGATTTCTGGAAGTCCATGAATTACCAACTTGCTAACATTGTATTCGTGGGAAAATGTCTAGGGCACCATTCTATAAGAAAAGTGAACGATGTGAAGGTTTATTGGACCTAATACATACCGATGTATGCGGTTGCCTTTCATACTGCTACTCGAAATGGACACCAATATTATGTGTCCTTTATTGATGATCATTCGCGGTATGGTTTAGTCTTCTTATTACGCCACAAACATGGAAACCTTTAAAAAAATCAAAGAATACATGGCTTTGGTTCATAAGCAAACATGAAAGAAGATAAAACGGATTCGATCTGACTGAGGTGGCGAATACCGCTCAGATGAATTCAAAGAATACCTGAAGGAAAGAGGAATTATTTCCAATCTCACCCCTCCAGGTACTCAACTCAACGGAGTTGCATAGAGACACAACAGAACCATGTTGGACGTGGTGAGATCAATGATGAGTAAAGCAAACCTACCTCTCAGTTTTTGAAGACATGTAGTAGAGGCTGCAGATTATGTTAGAATAAGATCCCATCTAAATCTTTACCCAAAACCCCTCATGAGCTTTGGTATGGTACCAAGCCAAGTGTACGACACTTACGGATTTGGGGTTTCTTGGTCCATGCTATTGTTAAAAACGTGGTTGCAAGCAAGCTGGAATCTTGCACTAGAGAGTGCTACTTCATTGGATATGTAAAGAACGGTATTGGATACCAACTTTATGATCCTTAGACTCCAAGGATATTTGTTTCTAGATATGTCAAGTTTCTAGAAGATGAATTCCTTAGAAGCAAGGCCTTAAATGCCGGTTTCGGTCACCATTTCGGTATCGACCAAAACAGAATTTCGATGGAATTTCGGTGGAATTTCGACCGAAATTTCGGTCATTTCGGTCATTTTTTGTACTAGGACCCCCATATTTCGGTCATTTCGGTCATTTCGGTCGAATTTCGATTTCGACTGGATATCGATATTCGACAGAAATTCGACTGAATTTCGCTGAAATTTGAGGCCATGCTTAGAAGTCAAGAAAATAATGAAGTTAATGAACTAATCGAATCAAACGAGATTGATGAAGTTCTTACACCAGAAATTAAAGAGATATTTGAACATGACACGACCGTACCTCCTAGAAGGAGTTCTAGGGTTGTAAGACAACCTGAAAGGTACGGATTCCATGTATCAGAGGAGTCTGATAATGATCCAAGTTCATTCGATGAAGTTTTAGGGGATCGTGACATGGATAGTTGAGTGCTAGCAATGAAGTCTGAGATAGACTCCATGCACAAGAATGGTGTATGAACCCTCGAAGATCCACCTAAATGGGTCAAACTAATTGGGTACAAATGGATCTTCAAGAGAAAGAGAGGACCTGATGGAAAGATAGAGACCTTCAAAGCACGACTCATAGGCAAGGGTTACACACAGAGAGAAGGCATCGATTACGATGAAACATTCTCTCATGTGGCCATGCTTAAATCTATCAGGGCATTGTTGGCTATAGTTGCACACCTAGACTATGACATCTGGCAGATCGATGTCAAGATCGTCTTTCTCAATGGATACCTCGAAGAGGATAGCTATATGGAACAACCCTAGAGTTTTATAACCGAGGAAGGAAAAGTATGCAAGCTGAAGAAATCCATCTATGGGCTCAAACAGACTTCTCATAGTTGGAGCATCCGATTCGATGAAACCATAAAGAGTTATGATTTCATACAGAATCTGGACGAGACATGTGTGTACAAGAAGCTTAGTGGGAACACCATCGTGTTCATTGTGCTTAATGTAGATGTCGTCTTTTCATTGGGAATGATATCAGGATGATGACCAATGTTGAGTCTGGCTATCCAATACCTTCGAGATGAAAGATTTCGGAGATACCTCTTATATCTTGAGATTGAAATTGTTCAGAAACGGACAAAAGAGGATATTGGGACTGTCACAACAAGGATACATCAAGAAAATCTTGGAAAGATTCAGTATGGATAATTCCAAGAAATGCTTCCTTCCCTTAAGACATGGTATTCACCTATATAAAGGGATGACTCTTCAACCCGTTGAGGAAAAGAAAGCCATGGCCGGATGCCCTTACGCATCGGTTGTCGGAAGCCTAATATATGTCATGATGTGTATTAGGTCAGACATCTGTCATGCGGTGTGAATGGTAAGACGTTACCAATCCTGCTATGAAGAGAAACACTAGACTGCAGTGAAAAGCATCTTCAAGTACCTAGGGAGAAATCTAGACTATGTACGTCTTTGTATATGAGGATAATGATCTCCCAGTCTTAGGGTATACTGATATGGACTTCCAATCAGATGTCGATGATATGAAGTCAACCTTAGGGTTCTTATTCATATTGAACGGTGGTGATATGAGTTGAAGAGTCAAGAAGTAGGACACCATGACTGATTCGACAACTGAAGCAGAATATATAGTCGCATCGGATGTTGCTAAAGAGACTGTGTGGTTGCGCAAGTTCGTTTAGGAACTTGGCGTAGTTTCCTCATCAGAATCTCTCATCCCTTTGCTCTGCAATAACACGGGTGCCATTGCGAAACAAAGGAACCTCAGTGTATTAAAGATACAAGCACGTGGAGAGGAAATATCACATCATCTGGGAGATCCAAAAACGTAGTGATATCACAATCACCAAGGTTGCCTTTGCCGACAACATTGTTGATCTGCTAATCAAGTCGTTGACCCAAAAAGTCTTCGATCTACATGTAATGAATATAGGGTTGAGAGTTGTACATGAATGGCTTTGAGGGTTAGTGGGAGACTGATGGACTTGTAAGCCTTTGGCGACCATTAATGCAATACGAGTTATTGTTTTATCATGTCCATCTGAAATGAAATATCGAATGAATGCACTTTATTATTAAGGTCCCTTTGTACAATTAGGATTATGTACCATTACCATATTGAATACCATGCAGTCGTGAGGGCACAATTGACCTCAAACATGCGATATTCAATAAAGATCTCCAGTATGAGAAAGAGATGTCAATCTTTCTCTAAAGATTGATATCCAAACGGCTTCTTGATGCATAGGAATATGGATTCGGAGGTGTTGGAATAATCAGGTCAAAGAGTTGACTTGATGAGGTTGAGATAAACTAAGACCTGAATCGTAACTGTCACGATCAGGCACACATCCTTTGACCTGAGACAGATATGCATCTATATGGTTGAGTATGCAATTTGACAGTCAATAGGTTGCTGACCTAGCCAAGGTCCATATACCGACGCGGTGGTGTGCATATGAAGTCATATGAGATGTATGATCTCTCGAAGGAATCATACAAGATCATAATTGATGAACCAGGAGATAGAGCTCACTCATGAGATGATTTGAGGACAAAATGAATTCCATGCATGGTCGTCTATTTATGGAATAAGATACGAATTTGAGATATTAATATATGCTTTTGGAAAGTATATGATTAATATTGTCGCCCAATTATTAAATGAGAATTTCCCAAAAAAAATATCAAATGAGAAATCTATTGATACATTCCGAAGACAGTCAAACCAGGGTTTGAACTTCGGATTTATCAGTCTCCTAGTGTGAAGGATGGATGATGTTGGAGTATTTGGTTGTGCGCCTATTGGGTTGTAGATGGGTAAATGGATATCTCCAGGATCCATTTACCCCATCCATATGTTTAGTCCCACATCTACCAGTGATGGGATTTGGAGGCTCTGTGGAGGCTATATAAGGAGCCCCAGACCTCCTGTATCCATTGAGAAAAGTGCAATAGACACACCAGCCCTCTGAGGCATTCTCCCGTGGTTTCATCCCGCTCCTTAGGGAGTAGGGTTCAACGTAAATCTTTGTCTTCCATGTTTTATCTTTTTGTTCTTTATTCTCTGATTTCGCTTCCGCTTCCTATTTTCTAACATGGTATCAGAGCGGGTCGGTTCTCGAGGATTTTCTGTATGTTATTTATTTTTTCTATATTCGAGATCCGAAGATTTTTGCTTGGATTTTCCGAAACCCTAGCATTCCTATTTTCCTGTAACTCGTAAGAAATTATTGGAGTTTTCTGTTCGGTGAAGATCTGTTCTCCATCCCTGCCGATGAAGGCTGAAGCATCTCATGGGTTCCACACATTCTACTCCTCCGATCTACAAGAACCCGTCGTGGCACCGCGCATCAACGCTACTCCCGACGGTGACCCTTCCACGATCACCTGTTGACGGTAAAGCATCCTCTCAGCGATGCCTCCTCGCACGGCACCATCAGCGATGAGCCTGGGCGTCATTACTAGCCCACGCACCTCTCATGTAGCGGCGCAACCTCACGCACTCCTGCGAGGCCTGCTCCAGGCGGCGAGGGAGGCAGCCCTCCAGGAGGAGCTCGACGACCTCCTCCTCCCTTGCAGTCGGCGACGCCTCCTCGAAGCCCCATCTCTTCACACAGGCGCGAAGCTCCCTCTATAGGTTGCGATATCTCCAGTCAGCGTCGCACATCCAGATTAGCGGCAGCCCTAGCCGCACATCCAGATCTTAAAAAAAACGACGGTGCAAGATGTCGATCTCCTTGTGCGCAGCCCTCGCTCCCGGCGCGATGCGGCCCCTCAGGCGTCGACTCTCCTCCTTCAGCGGCGGCTACCCAAGCGGCGGGCCCTTTCCCCCCCTCCAGCGGGCACGATTTCCATCGGGGCGGCAGTCCTACTCGAGGGGTTCCCGCAAGTGGGAACCCTAAAGGGGGTGGAGGCGCATGCTTTCTTCCAAGGGCCTGAGCGGGCCACATGGCCTTTATAAAAAAACATTTCCTGTTGGGTTAAGTGAACCCTAGTCGCACGCTCCTCTGTAAAGAAAAGGGGCCCGATATTTGGGCCGTGATCTTTAGCCCAAGATGGGCGGTTAAAAAAAAGAGAGAGGTAGATGGTTACAAAAAAAGGGTAAGCAGTTAAAAAAATGAAAAAAAGGGAGAAGAGAAACAACTTAAAAAAATATTTCAAGAAAAATGAATGATGATTTCAAAAAAATGTGATGGCTATAAAAAATTGAAATAGCCCGGGAGGGGGGAATTGCATGGAAAGCCGAAAAAAATGTGTAACGGCTTATTGATGTTTTAATTTCTCCCCATGTTTCTTATTATATCCATTTTATTGTCTTCTCTCTACATTGCCGATGTCAGTGTTTCCGACAAGTACGGGAGAAAGGGGGAGTATAGTGTAGAGTCACTGGCCAGTTTATCAGATCTTTCAGATTCAGAGATTCCAGAGGCCATTCAGTTTCCAGACTCTACAGTTCAGTTGATCAGACTCGACGATTGATTCTGAGTCTTCAGTTCAGACATGCACATGGATGCGGTTTCTTTCAGATGAGCACATGTTTGCCATCTTTTGTCGTAGTCTCCATCTTTTCTTGTTTTGTCGGCCAAGTTTGCATGTGAGCCATAGGGACTACAGAGTAGAGGACCATTCCCTATGCCATGTTGGCAATGGTTTTCATGTGGTA
This sequence comes from Ottelia alismoides, assembly GCA_037367405.1. Classification (NCBI taxonomy): domain Eukaryota; kingdom Viridiplantae; phylum Streptophyta; class Magnoliopsida; order Alismatales; family Hydrocharitaceae; genus Ottelia; species Ottelia alismoides. The sequence goes on from JAZKJV010003406.1 coordinate 392,050, forward strand.
TCATAGGTACTCCAGAGTAGAGCACCATTCTTTGTGCCAGATGGGAGAGACCCGGTTCTCCGACGAGGAGATTTTTCAGACTCCATTCTCCAGCGACCGTGGACTCCGACGAGGATTGCACTTCCAAGGCCTTTTTCAGAGATGGAGCAGTTGTCCACATGTTGTGGCGGGCCAGAGTACTCCGACAAGGAGACTCATTTCCAGTTGCAGTGACTCTGACAGGCGCAGTTCAGAGCACATGCTCTCCGACGAGGAGATTCAACAGACTTACATTCCAGCCCGTTCGTCCTCCTCACCTGCACGGCATGAGAAGCAACGTCCTCGACATCAACAGTTGTGCACGTTGGGTTGATATTGTCCGTAGTGTCCTGTAGCGTGAGCTGAGTTTCTTTCTGTGTGTTTGTCCAAGCTGAGCATTGCATGCTCCAGCTTGAGGGGGAGTGTTGGAGTATTTGGTTGTCCGCCTATTGGGTTGTAGATGGGTAAATGGATACCTCCAGGATCCATTTACCCCATCCATATGTTTAGTCCCACATCTACCAATGGTGGGACTTGGAGGCTCTGTGGAGGCTATATAAGGAGCCCCAAACCTCCTGTATCAATTGGGAAAAGTACAATAGACACACAACCCTCTGAGGCATTCTCCCGTGGTATCATCCCGCTCCTTAGGGAGTAGGGTTCCACGTAAATCTTTGTCTTTCATGTTTTATCTTTTTGTTCTTTATTATCTGATTCCACTTCCTATTTTCTAACAGATGAGTATTTGACTATTTGGAATACTTAGGGCTACTCTTGTTGTTGACATGTTGTAATGGATCGTCCCCTCGAAGAAGTGATAAAATAAGATGGATTTTAGTGGCTCCATTCAGCTAGACGATTTGTGATTTAATTGGATTAAATCACAATTCATTTGAATCCAATTTCCAATTCCAATTTCAATGTCCAAATGTTGGAAATAGAAATGGTCATGGAAATGGAAATACACATGCTCCTTGAGCTCATTTCTTAGCTCCAAATGGTTTGGACTATGATTAGAAATGGTCAAGGAAGCTGGATTCAGATCATCGATACTTTCTCCAACTCATGGAGAGTGTGATGTGTTTCGTTGAGCTCGCCGAGAGTGTAAAGCATTACAGCTCGAGCTCAACATTCGTACGTGACAAATTTTTGCAAAAATGGTATAAACCCTGAAATTGGATAGTTATCCACATTTCAAGTCAATATACATGGATAGTATGATCTCCCTGACATTATCTCCAAGTATTTGAATTTGTATCTCATGAGTCCTGATTGGATTAGGACTCATACCCATTGATGCCTATATTGTAATAATAATAGTTATTATTGCACGGATAATTTTGTGAATAAGAATCACAAATATATCCCCTTATTTAATATGGATACTGATTCCCAATAATTAATTTTTATATGGATATGATTCATATAAATATTTATATAAATATGATTTGCATATTATTTTCAAGGTATGAAATTGTGTGAATTTGATTCACATTAATTTTGTTGATGTATATTATTGATAATGGGATTATCAAGTTAATTAATTAATAGATAAAAGGCAACAACTTTAATTAATTTTAGTTAAGTTGTTGCTTATTTATTGTTAATTAAAAATAACAAGGCATTTTCCCACATTAAGTAGGGTCGGCTATATGGATTCTTTGTCTCCATTCAGATCTATCTTGGGTCATTCTCGGGTTTAGATCCAAAAAACTAAGATCCCTTCGTATAGTCACATTCCATCAATTCTTGGGCCTTCCTCACCTTTTTTTAACTAGGTCAACATTCCAAAACTCGCATCTCCTCACCGGTGCATAAGCTGACCTCCTTTGCAAATGGCCAAACCACCTTAAGCGATTTTCTCGCATCTTATCCTCGATCAGAGTTACACCAACTTTTCTTCTGTTGGCATCATTCCGAATACGATCTTTACGTGTGTGTCCACACATCCACCTTAGCATTTTCATTTCTGCTACTACCATTCTCTGCACATATCTATGGTTCACAGGCCAACATTTAGATTCATAGCAGGTCTCATAGCTGCTTTGTAAAACTTTTCTTTGATTTAAAGGGAATTTCTTATCATAGAGAACAATAGAGACTCCTCTCCACTTTAGCGAATATGCATTTATTCTATTTGTAACATCTCCATCAATTTCCCCGTCATGTTGCAAAATAGATCCCAAATATCTAAAAGAATCTCTCTTCTAAATGTTATCATCACATATCTTAACCTCAATTCCTTCACCAGTGTGACTGTTCCTCGAACCACATGTAGTGTGAGTTGTTCCTTGAAACTCGTGTTCCATTGCTGCCTCCAAAGATCTCAAAATGCCTCCACTGCCTCACGATCTTCACACCACTTCATTGTCGTTATTGTTCTTCACATCATGTTGTACCTTGAACTATGTCACCGCAAGGAGCCTTTACTTGAACCTGCCGAACTGCAGCAGCCACCAGAACTTGCAACATTGTCATGGCAAATTGAAACTCTATTATGCATCGTTGTTATTTTACAGCCGTGGGAGCAAGGGTTTAAATATCGGTTTCGGATATCGTATCGATACCCTGTCGATACGAAATTTCGACGATATTTCGACGACATTTCGCCCATATCGACCACTATTTGTGAAGAATTGACTGGAAACTGCCCTCATATTGCCATTTCGCTCGAGATTTTGGTACCTTGTCGAAACCGAAATTTCGCCGAAATTTCGTGAAATCTGAAACCATGCGTGGGAGGTAGCGCAACCATTGGTTTCATCTTATGTCTCGTGTGTATCCGTGTTCTGGGGCTTGCAGAGTTTCTCTCTCGGACATAAATAAGAACTTTGGGAAATTAAAAAATAGAAGTAAATTTGATCACCTTCAGATATTCTGCATTGATACCACATTGAATACGAAATAAAATATGCCACATCAAAGGAGAACAAGAGACATCAATAAAACATGATATGTGGTTTGAGATCTTTCCGAAGGACTGTCTTACGGAGATCCAATGAGATTAGATATTTTTAACACTTCCTACTGGATACACGAGGTGTGGCTCTTTATATGGCTCCACCAACTCACCCAAGTTCCACTGTTAGACAATATAATACTTAATAAGGATCCACATAACTCATCCTAATTGGATCAAACATGATTCAATTACCCCACCTCTCTTCGTCTCTCTCAACATCCAAAGAAAATGCCTCAAAACTGTTCACTGACATCAATATGCTTGTTGTTCATTTTTTACGCTGGCCGTCGACTACCTAATGCAACCCCACAAGGGGAGATTTGAACCCTGGTCTTTTGGGTGGTTGGCACACTGCACTACCACCAGATCATTTAAGTGGCTCTAAATAAGGCATCTATATATTGCAAAAAAATGGGCAAGGAGTACTTGATCCCATAGCCTTAGGCATGATTGACAAACACCATGAACACCTCTCACCAGGGAAACGCCACTTGCTTCTCAGTGGACCATGCAGCTTGACCGAACTGATTTGTTTTTTTTTTTTGGGGGGGGGGTGCGTGTGTGTTATGTTGAAAATGTGTTCGGTGGAAATCCCGAACTCTCATACTTTTAAATCTTAAAACAGTTTAATTGATGGAGTGTTATGTTGAAAATGTGTTCGGTGGAAATCCCGAACTCTCATACTTTTAAATCTTAAAACTGTTTAATTGATGGAGTTCACAGGTGCACACCCACACGGGCTGCTCTAACATTACACTTGTAAAAAAATATCATGACAAAAGGGGAGCACCCAGGAGTCAATGAGCATGATTCCACGCTTCCCTCTACAAATGCAATAAATTTCCTATGGTTATCATATGATTAGCGCATAGACGGGTATTGCTTCATCAGAGTAATTCTTCTAGGAAATCCACTGGACAGAAAGTTCCTGCAATAAAAGTTCATTCTTTAGAAAAACAGCAAAAATGCTGCAAGCTTTGCTAAATTCACATTCTACCAAAAGTTTGTGGTCCTTGGCCTTTCCATACACCCTCAGCTTTGGGACGCACTAGACCTTCCTCTAACTGATGCTCCCCCCAATTCATGACCCCTTGCGCCCTACTTCGCGGGTCCAACCTAAGAACGATAACTTGCTAGACTGGTCTATCTAGCTGAGGGCTCAAGTTTCATCGCTGACCGTAGAAGTGCTCTTAAAAAAAAAGAATATTCCTGTCCCCCTAGGGGGACCCCACCACGTCACTCCCCATTTTGTGAAAACACCCACCTTTGATCAACCTCAAATTGGCTCCCTAAAATTGGCAGATTGCCCCTCAATTGGGGCCTCTAGTGTCCTTCCCAAGAATAATTGAGGCCTGTCCTGTCAACTAGCCATCGTTCACGGGAGATATTTGAAAGGTTGCAACATGAAAATAGGGGCTTTGACATCCAATGCAATACTGCTTATGAGATTGAATATTGCAATGCAATATTCCTTCAAGCATGAAAGGAACTTCCACGTTCCAACAATGACATGCTGTAAGTTTCATGCAGCATGCCTTGTTTCCTCAGGTTCAAAGTCACCACTTGCATCCCATTCAAATTGACCACCTAAAGCTTCCACTACCTGGGACTTCTTCAGACCAAGGGGTTTCCTACAGAGCTTGACATCAATTACTGTATTCTGCCATGGCGGCGACACTATCTTCTTTTGTCACATCTTTCTTTAGCAGACTCAGCCTCGATTGCCAATTTTATCAATAAATTGTAGTAGAGACATCTCATACGTGTCGTCAGCCCTTCCTTCTTAGGGCTTCCCATGCTGTAGCCTTATCATAGATATCTGCAGCGTTTCTTATCTTGAACCACTGAGGCACTCATCACAGATTTTCTAGTGACTCGAAATTGCACCACTCTCCGTGTTCTCCGAATCCCAGTCATTAGAGACCCTCAAAAGTTCCGCCATCATGCCTTGCATTTTGGATGTTAACGCATGTGGTCGGCTCCTCTGCAGGAAACACTTATGATTGGGTGATGTCGGTCTTTGGCCATGCCCTGCTCAACAACAGAAGCAAACAGTGACCTGCAGTCCCCCACCTTGGAATGTGGTCGTGATAGTTTGCTACTTTGCCTCTTGACAAACCGTCCAACATTCTCTCTCCCTCCAACTGCCCTCTCATTTTCCCTCTACTCGGTGTTGATGTTTGGCTATATCTGTATGTTGGTTTTTGCCTGTGATATTTTCCCCCTTGGTAAACAGGATATGGAAATGTTGTATGGCAATGCGGCTTATAACTTGGTTGGAGTGGTGAGCTGGATTTTTCTTTTTATGTGATGATTTTGCAATTGCATTGTCAATTAAAACAGCTCGTTGTTTACCTGAGCTTCAAGTTAGAAGCTTTTCTTGATTTAGAAAATTTTTATAATAATTTTGTTATAGTTGTATTATTCGCTGTAATTTTAACAATCATTTTGTTTGTGATTTGTCATTTTCATGACAACTAGTCAAGTTTGGATGATACTTTTTCAATTCTGTACCTGTTGATCAATGTCCATGTGGCATTAATAGGGTTTCTTTTCTTATAAACTTGTTCTTCTATGATGCAGGTCAAACAATTAACCAATAATATTCAATTTATACTGGAAACAGTGCGGGCTTCATCTGTTGTTGAAGTTCAGGTACTGTTTAGAACGTCTCATGTAACAATTTATTGGAGATGTTTTAGTTTTGAAGTATTCTTTTGGCACGCCTTATCAATGGTTTTTGCCTAAGCAGGAAATAAGATAGATTAAAGAGGAAATACCGTGATGATTGAAGGTGATACAATAAATTTAAGGGGAGGAAGTTTAGATTTTTGGCATTTTTGACCACTTAATATTGTTATATAATTTTTATGCATTACCTAGAAAGAAGGCGAGAATTCGACCTGTCAGTGGCTTCCATGTCAACGAGACTCTTTAAGAATGTTAATGTCGATATCGATATGTATGGATGAATCCCAAGACAAATGATGGTCCTTTTGGTCTTTCTCTGTCAGGCAATTCTCTTCCATTTCCTTATTTCATTTTGTTTCTTTATGCAAGGGCGACAAACTTAGGAGGAGGAATGAGTGGCCATCATGGTTAATTCGCCCGCATGTGAGTCCTGCGGCGAATAATCAATCTTCTGATGTGCCAGTTCTTGACAACTTAGCAGGACGCATGAGAAGCATGGGACTTGGAGAAGGGACTGCAGGTCATGGTAGCACTGTTGTTGCTGGTCGACCCTTTAATGGGTAAATATAGCTTCCCCTCGACTGCGTTATGTATCAGTGCTGGAACTTGTCACCACCTCAACGAGTATATCCAAGGCTGCGATCATTTTTTTGCATCTAGTAGGTGGTAAAACAGGTTTTTTAAGTTTTTTGGAGATCATCCTACCGGAATATGAGGATAATCTCTGAAGAAATGCGTTGGAAGGATTTAAAGAGATATATAGTCTCAGTTATTTTCCTGGAGTGGGGGATGTACAGATTTTGTTTTATACTGACTAAAGGGCGTATGTTGTTGGCACGTTTTTCTTAGTTTTGAGTTTGTTCTTCGAAATCATGCCCTGCTTTTTGGGCTTCTGTTCTGGCCTGATGAGAATTTCTGCAGAAGAAAGACGATGCCGCTGTTGTGTTCATATTAGCTATGAACAAGAAAATGTTATAGGTCAAGCGTCCCATACTGGTCGATTCTGACTATAGTGCGTAAATACTATGTTATGTACTTGCATATTAAATTTATTAACATTTGAAGGAATTTAAAATGTTGAAAGTTTTGACAGTTTTTTTTTCCTTTTCAAGTATTATATGCTTGTAGTTTAAATTATCTGCATGTTTTTAGATGGTGCTTTTTGATAGCTCAAGCCTGCTTTTGCTGTTTGTTTAACTGATCAACTGAGAGATGCATCAATCTTCTGTCTGGACTATTATTAGATGTGGGACTGATTTCCTTCTGTTAATGAGGATCTTGTTTTATAGTCCTTTTTGCAGCCTACTTTTCAAGTGGTTGTGTAGTAAATCCGTCTGCTGGTATGAATCAATCTTAGTTCGTCTGTGTGCGTGTCTATTGATAACTTTCTGTATTTGTGTAACTTGATGTGGCATATTGTCCTGTGAATTTATGCTCCTGATAGCTCCAGTATGGTTTCTTAATGATATCTAGAAAAGATGAAATGTATTGCACTTTTTTCCCACTATCTACAAGCCTACAGTTTTAAAAAAATAGTTTTCACACACAACTTGGCTCCCCTCACTTATTTTTTCCATTTCTTAAAGTATATTCTTAAAATACATGGGAGGATTCAGTCTATTAGATGATTACATCTTTTCATTCAAATTTCGTCTAAAATAGACATTCTGTTCATCTGTAAGGGACTAATTTCTAGTAATTCTAAGATCGTTAAAATCCGATAGTCTTGATGGATAGGATATGAATCTTGAATTGAATCGAAATTTGAATGAGCAGATGGTGTTATCTAGTGATCTAAATACATTCTGATGTTTTCGAAAAATACCTTGAAAAATAGTAAAATAAGTGTGCATGTTGACAAGTTGGTGCCCCCCTATATATAGGTTTAATGGGCTATCCTTAGGGATGCAACCACTTGGCTATCCCACCTTTATTTTTTTCATTTTTTATGGCTTATTTAGTAACTGGGTTGGGTTGGGGTATCCTCTTGTGGATGGTAGTTGTTGGATGGTTGTGAGGGTTGGAATGGTAAATGCGATGTGATGTGATATTAATTATGTGTTATATTAATTTTTTAATGACTAATATGTTTTATATAATTTTTTTATTTCAACGTGGTAAAAAATATTATAATAAAGAAATTGATGGTCTATACAACTAATTGCAACCCAAAAATGCATGGATAGAGCCAGTGTTGTAAAAGTCGTCTGATTGACCCGACTAATAGGTCCAACTAGTCTAGTCAGTCGAGTGGTTGACCGAGTACCGACGAATTCCGACTAAGCACACTAGTCGACCCATTTTTGCTTGGTTTTTTTATGCTTTGTTTTTTTTGAAAAGCAAACTTATTATGATATGCTTAATGTTTTATTTAAATTCAATTTATTTTTTATTTCATTATGATTGTATAAAAATGTACAAAATCTATGTAAACATATGTATAAAAATGAGTTATATATTTAAAATAATTAAAAAAATCAAAGCCGATTAAAGTCTGACTAAATTCGATTAGTCGTCTGACTATCGAATAATCCTTAGTCAGTGACCCGGCCGACCGAGTACTGACTACTGACTTTTGCAACCTTGGATAGAGCAAGGGGTATGTCAAGTTACTTCGGGGTAACCTGGTGACTAAACATGCCCTTATAGTATTTTTTGAAAAATGATTGGGGCGATTTAGTCTACTAGATGACAATATTTGTCAATAAAATTTTGTGGAAAACAAACACTCCTAACCATTCCATCTAAAAACGTCAATTTTAGCAATTCTGAGATCGTTAAAATTTGACGATCTTGATGGACGAGTTAGAAATGTTTGTTTTACACGGAATTTGTATGAGAACGTGGTGTCATATAGTGATCTAAATCTCCAGGCATTTTCAGAAAATACCTTTATATATATATATATATGAAAAAATGAGGATGCTCATGCTCCATTTTTTAATGATTTTTTTTGAAAAATAGCATCATGTATTTTCATCATTATATCCTTCTAATATGTCATTCCAATTTCATAAGAAACAGAGACTCATATGCCCTCCATCCAAAAAAGATCGATTATAACAATTCTAAGATCACTAAAATTACATGTTCTAGATGGAGGGCATAGGAGTCTCTATTTCTGACGAAAATGGAATGTCATATTAGAGGGATATAGTGATGAAAATACATAGCGTTATTTTTCAAAAAAATAAAAATAAATTATGAAGAAAACGAGGCAGGAGCAGTCAATTAGCTGCCCCTAGGGAGCAACCCCATTTCCCCCATATATAGGGTAAAATGGGGGTTACCTCTCGAGGGGGGTGGGGGACTAATCTGGTGCCTCATTTTTCCTATTTTTTTTGAAAAATGAATACATGGAAATTCATCGATATATCCTTATATTATGTCATTCAAGTTTCGTGGGAAACAGAGACTACTACGATCTTCATCCAAAGAATCATTTTTTTAAATTGAATGATTCTGTATGGAGTCTCTGTTTCGCACGAAACTTGAATAACATAATATAAGGACATAGTGATGAAAATCCACGGAAGTATTTTTCAAAAAAAATAAAAAAGTAGGAAAATAAGACGGGGGAGCCAAGTGAACTCCCCTAGGGGCAACCCCATTTTACCCATATATATAGGGGAAAATGGGGCTGACCTTGAGGAGCTAACTTGGCTCCCCTACCACAATTTCTCATTTTTTTAAATGATTCAATTGGTTTTCATCATTATATCTCTATATTATGACATTCAAGTTTCGTGCAAAATAGAAACTCCTACGTCCTCCTTCCAGACAATTATTTTTAACGATTGCATAATTGTTGAAATCGACCCTATCTGGATGGAGTCCATAGGAGTCTATGTTTCACATAGGGTATAGTTATAAAAATTCACTGAAGTATTTTTCAAAAGAAATAAAAAATGAGAAAAATGGAGCAGGGGAGCCAAGTTAGCTCAGGATTTTTCAGGTATGGGATTTCGGGGTTCAGAGAAGATCAGATAAAGAAATTCACCTTTATATATCAAAAAGAAAAAAAGAAAGATAAAATTGAATTCCAAATAAACCCCTCGACGTCTATGACCTAGGTCCTCAGTCATAAACCAGAGGTAGGATATTTAAGGTAGTAGTGGTTAGCCCTGATTAGTTGAATGAATTGCAGTGCCCCTGAAAAAGAGACCCCTATGTTAATTAAGTACTAATAAATTACATATTAGTCTATTGAATAACTAGCTTTTGAAACTCGCTTACTGACGTCGTCAATTTCTCTAGGGCCCGGCTATAGCCTAGTATATAGAAGATGGTTTGCTCGCTCCTAATAGAGTCTGGAGATCAAGAAATGGATGAACAGAAGCGCGCACACACGCGCACACACACAAACATATCTTTTTCTAATCTAGTAGGTTTTTTCATCTCTGCAACTATATCCAAAAGTCATTGTATAAGGAAAGAAACTATATCAATATAATCATATCAAAACTAATGAAAATCTAGTGGCGAATATTCGTTATTATATAAATACGTTATAAAAAGTCTGAGATGCTAGACTACGGGGATGCAATAAACGAAGGGGAGGCAAAAGAAAACTGCCAAAGAAAATGCATCCCAAGCTGAAATCTCACAAGTACCGCCCCAACCTGGACCGTCACAAGGACCCCAGGGGCAACCCCATTTTACTCACACACATATATGAGAAAAATGGGGATGCCCTCGCCCCATTTTCTGAAAAATTTCACCATATATTTTCATCACTATATCCCTCTAATATGTGACTCCAATTTCGTCAGAAACAGAGACTCTAATGCCATCCATCTAGAACGGGTAATTTTAACGGTCTTAAAATTGCCGTAATCGACCCCTTCTGGATGGAGGGCATAGGAGTCTCTGTTTCTTACGAAATTGGAATGAAATATTAGAGGGATATAGTGATGAAAATACATGGTGGAATTTTTTAAAAAACTAAAAAAAAGGAGAAAATGGGGCGAGGGTAGCCCGTTTTCCTCTATATATATGGCTAAATGTGACTACCCCTGTGGGAGCCAAGTTAGCTTTCCGTTCTATTTTTTATAATTTTTATGTTATTTTTTTAAAATGTGTGGTGGAGGGTATTAACTTAGATTAATAAGAGGAATATGTGACTCAAATTTTGGGGAGAAATAGACATTCATAACACACCCATTTGAAAGAGGTAGATTTCAACAAGTTGATAAGAATCTCGAAATAAGTTGAAATTTTAAATGAGAACATGTTGATATTAGATGATCTAAAATCCCCATGTGTTTTGAAAAATATTAGAAAAAATTAAAAATATAGAAGATGGAAGATAACTAGGCTCCTCATGGGGTAGCTCCATTATACACGCATGTGCACACGTATGCACACACATAGGGAAAATGAGGTTGCCCCCTTGGGGGAGAGTTAACTTGACTCCCTCGCCCTATTTTTTTTTCTCATTTTTTTGTTTTTTTTGGAAAATACTTCAGTGAATTTTCATCGTTGTATTACTATATCATGTCATTCAAATTTCGTGCAAAACAGAGACTCATACGTCCTCCATCCAGACATCCATTTCTTAACGATCGCAAAATTGCTGAAATCGACTCCATCTGGATGAAGGTCGTATGAGTTTTTGTTTGGCATAAATTTGAATGACTTGATATAGGGATATAATTATGAAAATCCACATAATTATTTTTCAAAAAAAAACAAAAAAATAGAAAAAATGGGATGGGAAGCCAAGTTAGCTCCTAGCCCCATTTTACCCATACATATGAGGTTGGGGAGCTTGCACTAAGGTGCATGTAACTTTACATGTATTTGTGCCACAAACTCCTATTTTTTTGAAAGAAATCTTGGGAGATTTATTTAGAACTATTAATGGAATACGTGTTTCAAATTTCGTGTAAAACCGACATTCCTAACATTCTCGTATGGAACAACTAAATTTCAGCAATTCTGAGACCGTTAAAATCTCGCAGTCTTGATGGATGGGTTAGAAGTCCAAATTTAGTTGAATTTTGAATGGGATCGTGGTGATATATAAGGATGTAATTCCTACATGATTTCATTTCAAAAAAATAAAAAAATAATGTTTGTGGCACTGGTGCATGTAAAGTTACATGCACCTTGGTGCAAGCTCCCCAACCTCTCTCTCTCTCTCTCTCGCTCGCGATCGCTCTATATATGTGGGTTTAATGGGGTAGTCTCCTAGGGGCAGAAAACGGGTTGTCCCCATTTCGAATGACGGTATTTTTTGTTCTTTTTGTAAAATATCATCATGTATTTTCATCACTATATCTCTCTAATATGTCATTTTAGTTTCATTAGAAACAGAGGCTCATATGCCCTCCATCCAGAACATGGCGATTAGAACAATTCTAAGATTGTTAAAACTACTTGCTCTAGATGGAGGGCATTTGAGTCCATGTATCTGACAAAATTTGAATGTCATATTAGAGTGATATAGTGATGAATATTCATTGCAGTATTTTCTAAAAAAATCATCGAAATATGGAGCGGGGTAGCCAACAGGCAACCCCATTAAACCATAGCTACCTCACGGGGGCAGCCAATGGGTTGCCCCTGTGCCATATTTCGATGAATTATTTTTATTTTTTTGAAAATACCATCGTGTATTTTCATCACTATATCCCTCTAATATGTCATTCCAATTTCATCAGAAAAAGAGATTCTTGTGCCTTCATCTAGAATAAGTAATTGTCACGCTCTTAGAATTGATGTAATCGACATGTTCTAGATGGAGGGTATATGAATCTTTGTTTCTGGCAAAATTCGAATGGCATATTAGATGGACATAGTGGTAAAAATACATGACGATATTTTCCAAGAAAACAAAAAACAATTGCCGAAATATAGTGAGGGATCAACAACATCAACCCGTGTATATATATTATCTAGAGGGCCCTTCCAATGAGGTGAGCTTTTCCTAAAATTTAAAAGCCCGCTACTAAATTTGTAAATTATTTAACAATTTTGTAAAATATAAACTACGCATACTGTAAAATAATGATGATCATACTATTTTGTAAAATATAGCATCCATATTGTAACTAATATTTTTTGTCTAATATAATAATATTTTCATAAATCTTTCTTGATATACATATTATGTTAACATTTATTATCAAATTATGGAGTTAGAAACCGTAAAATAAATAGAAAAAATATCTACTTGATGTGACTTGCCATGCATCCAGGAAATGCCCTCCTCATTGGAAGTTTTAGCTCTCCCAAAGGGAGCCCCTCCCCCTCTCTTTTTTAAGCTTGTTTGTACTATTTTTTAAAAATACACGGAGGGATGGACTTATATTACTAAGAGGAACATGATTCAAATTTTGTGAAAAATAAACAATCCTAATCCATCCATATAGAAGGGGTTGATTTCAGCAAATTTGAAACTGTTAAAATTTAATAGGTTTGATGGATGTGATATGAATTTCGAAATAAATTGAATTTTTAACGAGAATATGTTAATATTAGGTGATCTAAAACCCCACATATTTCCATTATTTTCACCCTTTCATTCTAACGTGGCTTTGCTTTCTATCTCTATGGTGCTCTCTCCAATGCTCCATCCATTGCTCTTCTTCTTTCATGGTTATGGTTTCTTTTAGCTTTTGTTATTCTTCAGTGCTTGTGGTGTGCTTTCTCTCTCCGATGATTTTTATTTCACTTGTGTCCTCTGTACTCCTGCTTTTTTTATGAATTTGCTTCTGCATGCTCTTCTTTCGCATCTCAATCCACTTTTCTTGGTCTTTTCTCTATGTGGTTCATCTATTGTTTTCTATTGGTTCTCTTGTTTGGGATTCTCGATGTTCTTATCTCATTGGTTTGACTGCTTCTTAATTTCTAAGTTTCTTTTCTTATGTCTTCTTTTATCGTCGTTTTTTCTGGTTTGCTACTCATTGGATGGGTTTCTTTGGTTTTTGGATTTCATTGATCTTTTGATACTTCTAGAGATCTCTTCATCCTCTCTGCATCCCCTCCTTCCCCATTTTTTCTCCTTTCTTTCTGGTTTTGGGCGCTCAGGTAGCTCTCCCTGTACTAATAATTACAAGCTCCCTTCTGAGGTCTCTAAATTATGGATGGTGTGTCTGCTTAGTGTTCTGTGATGCTAAAATGATATTGCCATATCATCTCTTTGTTGTGTCTTTAGTTCTCCAGGTTTGGATGTGTATTCCTTCTTTGATGCTCCTTCTTGGTTGCTAACTTGCTATCAAAGACATGGGTAAGGTTAATACCAATCTCCATTATCTCCACCTTGAACCCCTCCCCCCATGTCTTAATCTCTTTCTTCCTAGTGGATGATTTCAACAAATTTTTTCCTCATGATACATTTTTTTTGATATGGATTGTTTGCATTTCATTCTCTAGATATTTTGTTCCGATCAGTGTCTCTTTCCCTTCTCTCAGTCTGCATTTTACTTACCCTAATGTTGTACAGAGAAACTAGGTTTCTTTTTGTTTGTATTGGCCCTCTGGTTGCAAAATTTAGTTTTGGTTGACCTCTCCTACAGCCCCTTGAGGACTTTTAAGTCTTTAACGTCTGCAAATACAGAAACATATTATCATATCAGAAAATTTGCTTCAAATTGCAATAATGGCAAACAATACCAAGAGTGTATTATGCTTCAATGACAAAAACATACCAAAGTAAAAAAAAACAGAAATCAGAGTCGTCTCAACTCGATATTTCAACCCAACAAGTGCATCCCCCTCTCAATTTCAACCTTGCAACATTAGAGATTACTACTGTACTGTTGGAATTAACGGTATTGGGATAGTTTGATGCAACTTGATGGTCAATATCAAGTTGTATTGAGGTATCTCAATTCCTGGAATTCAATGTCTCAACCCTGTGGGGTGCTGTTTAGTCCCACATCGTGGAGAGAGAAAACTGAGACTTGGTTTATATGTGGGAAGTCCTGAGACCAGTCTGGAAACAGACTAGAGAGGATTTTAGACCACAACACACACACGCACGCACGCGCGCGCGCGTCGCACGCGCCGCGCCGGGCGTGGGCGCGGCCGCGGCGCTGCCGCGGCTGTGGCGTGGCGTGGCAAAGACCAAGTCGGTTTTTGTAACCGCGAGTTTTGATTTCCAAGCGTTACGCCCCATTATCTCCTCACGAAAACGTAACCGCCCGGACGCCTTTAAGTATCTCTTAAAGGGTGTGGGTGTGGGTTACGCATATCCACCCCATTCATTCTCAGCGCCCTTCTCTCTCGCAAGGACGCTTCTTTTTCCTCTCTCTCGATCTCGGGTTTCGTCTACTGAGGTGGCTTTCGAGGACGCTCAAGCACGGTGCGCACCGTCAACGAGCGTGGACCGTCGGACCCTGGGAGCGGCACGTCAAGGCCCTGTGCGCCGGTAAAGTGGGGGGCGCTGTCTCTCTAAGGGGAGTCCTACAACAGGACGCTTCGGTTGTGATCTCTAACTCTACTTTTCTTTGTCGCATTGTTTGTCATGATTTTGGTTTCCGGATTTCTCCCTTGCGCGAATATGCATATGTTTATTAAACGGATATTTCTCTTATCACTATTAACCTGGATTCATATATATGATAATCTGTTCTGTAAATCTGTGGCTATGTGGATTTTTGTATGTATGCTGTTGACATTTTTCTCAACAATCTTAGAGAGACAGCGTTATAACGTGATAAGAAAAATGTCGGATTTGAGGTTTCGGTCTCGTGTGGATTTCACTGGTATGCCAGAGAAATTCGGGGGTCAGAATTTCAAGCGTTGGCAACAACGCATGAGAATCTGGCTGACCACGATTGGTCTGGTTTCGGTTCTGGAAACCGAGTGCCCAAAATTATCTGAACAAAATCCGGATCCTGAGACGGTTAAGATGGCGGATGCGTGGAAAGAACATGACCGTCTGTGTCATGGGTGCATTCTCACTGCACTATCGAACGTTCTGTTCGATGTCTATGGTGCATCTACCAAAACCGCGAAGGATCTGTGGGAGGAACTGGATAAGAAATATAACACGGAGGATCTGGGTATTGAAAAATACTCAGTATCCAAGTTCCTGAAATTTCAGATGATTGAGGGCAAATCGGTTTCGGAACAGGCTCATGAGTTTTTGTTATTACTCCATGGGTTAGCCGAGGCAAAAATGAAACTTCCTGAAAAGTTTCAAGTTATGTCGATCATTGAGAAATTTCCCAAGTCCTGGGAAGATTTTGGGATGTCCTTAAAGCACAAGAAGGGGAAAATTTCTCTGGATGATCTGATGGTCTCGATAGCCATTGAAGAGGAGCATAGGAAACAAAAACCTGTGATGCCTGTAGATGTGAACCCTAAGGTTAATGTGATAACCTCAAAAGGAAACATTGCTAAAGGGAAAAATAAGAAACTGAAAGCCAAGGGAAACATCCAGAAAAAACCAAAGAACAAACCTTGCTGGCAGTGTGGACAGGTTGGACATTGGAAGAAGGATTGCCCTTCTCTGAAGACCCAACAGAAGTCTACGGATGTCGTTCCTCAGGCTCTTGTGCTGACTGAGGGAGGCGGGTCCGGTGAGGGGTATGTCTCAGTGAACCCTGAACTCTATTTTGTAAACGAGCCTAATGAGTGGCTTGTTGATACAGGTGCAAATGTTCACATTTGTACTGATAGAACATTCTTTGTGTCTTATCAGGCTTCTGCCGGTGGAACAGTAATGATGGGGAACAGATCTGCAGCCAAGGTGCTTGGGTCCGGACAAGTCGAGCTGAGATTCTCAACTGGACGAGTTTGGACTTTGCGCAGGGTGCTGCACGTTCCTGAGATTAAGAAGAATGTTTTGTCTGGTTCTTTATTAGTTAGAGAGGGTTTTCAATTAGACTTTAAATGTAATAAAGTAGTTTTTCTGAGACATGGTATTTTCTTTGGAAAAGGATATTTGGCTGATCATGATCTTTTATTTAGAATAAGATGTGACATTGATAGTTCAGTTAATAATATTTCTGGTTTTGATTCTTCTACTTATGACATTTCAAATATTGAATCTACTGATTTATGGCATGCTAGGCTAGGACATGTGAATTTCAATTCTATGAAAAGAATGATGAAACTTGACATGATTCCTAATCATACTACAGACAAACTCAACAAATGTGAAATGTGTGCTCAAGCTAAGTTGCCTAGAAATCCTTTTCATTCTGTGAATAGGGAAACTGAAATTCTAGACTTAGTTCATTCTGATATTTGTGAGTTTGGTGGTGTGATGACTAGAGATAACAAAAGATATTTTATCACCTTCATAGATGATAGCAGTAGATACTGTTATGTTTATCTGCTTAAAACTAAGGATGAAGCCTTAGAAAAATTTCTTATTTTTAAGAATGAAGCAGAAACACAAGTCGGGAAAGTAATTAAACGTCTAAGGTCAGATAGGGGTGGCGAATACACATCTAAGATATTTGATGAACATTGCAAACTATTTGGCATAGTTCATGAGGTCACCGCACCATATTCACCACAGTCCAATGGAATAGCAGAACGAAAGAATAGGACCCTAACTGATATGGTCAACGTATTTTTACAAAGTTCGGGGCTACCATCTTACATGTGGGGGGAAGCTTTGAATACGGCCTGCCATATTCTGAATAGAGTTCCCTTAAGGCATAAAGATAAGAGTCCATTTGAACTTTGGAGAAATAGGAAGCCAAGCCTAAAATATCTTAAGGTGTGGGGATACCTGGCTAAGGTCTTAGTCCCAGAACACAAGAGAAAGAAGCTTGGACCCAAAACAGTTGACGCGGTCTTCTTGGGGTATCTGGAAAATAGTTATGCTTATCGATTCTTAGTAATTCGGTCTGAGATCGCAGGCATAGATTCTAATACTATTGTTGAACTTCGTGATGCTACATTTTTCGAGGATATTTTTCCAATGAAAAAGGGGATTTCTGAAAATCTGACTAGTGGCGTAGCCTCAACATCTGGTTCTATTCCACAACAAATAGAAGAGATGTCAAATGTGGGGGCTAGCTCTTCTGAACCCAATGAATTCTTGGAGGATGTTGAACCTAGACGAAGTAAGAGACCTAGGATTGCTAAGGATTTAGGTAGCGACTTTGTCTCCTACCAAATCGAGGGTGATCCTCCCACATACAAGGATGCGATGGCTTCTACTGAAGCAAGGCATTGGAAGGACGCTATTAAATCTGAAATGGATTCAATCATTTTAAATGGCACGTGGGAATTGGTCGATCTACCTCCTGGGTGTTCCACCATAGGAAGCAAATGGGTATTCAGAAGAAAACTTAGACTGGACGGATCCATAGAAAAATATAAGGCAAGACTTGTAGCCAAAGGTTTTAAACAGAAAGAGGGTATTGATTATTTCGATACCTATTCTCCTGTTACTAGAATGACTACGATTCGGATGCTCATTGCGTTGGCCTCCATACATGATCTCACAATTCATCAAATGGATGTGAAGACTGCCTTTTTATATGGTGATCTTGAGGAGGAGATATATATGGACCAACCTGAGGGATTCGTAGCATCTGGTAATGAGAGAAAGGTCTGTAAGCTTGTAAAATCTCTTTATGGATTAAAACAAGCTCCGAAACAGTGGCATGACAAGTTTGATAAGACTATCCAGTCTTATGGCTTTATTGTTCATGAATCCAATAAATGTGTGTACTCTATGATTAAAGGTGATATGTTTGTTGTCTTATGCCTATATGTAGATGATATTTTGATATTTGGATCAAGCATAAGGATAGTGGAAGAAACCAAGAGGTTCTTGAGCAGTAAGTTTGAGATGAAGGACTTAGGAGTTGCTAATATGATTTTGGGGCTCAAACTGATTAGATCTGCTAATGGGATAGCTGTGTCTCAGTCACATTATACTGAGAAGGTTCTTGAAAAATTTGGCTATCAGAGCTGTAAATCTGTATGCACTCCTTATGATTCATCTAAACCCCTCTGCAAGAACAAGAGTGGAGTACCTGTAGCACAGCTACGATATTCCCAGATTATAGGAAGCTTGATGTATCTTGCGAACTGTACTCGACCTGATATTTCATTCACGGTCGCAAAGTTAAGTAGATATACGAGCTGTCCTGACCATACTCATTGGGAGGCCTTGGATCGAGTGTTGAAGTACCTTAAGGGTACTACACTTCTTGGACTGCATTATGGTAAATATCCTCCTGTCTTAGAAGGATATAGTGATGCAAGTTGGATAGGTCAAATGGAGGACTCCGGGAGTAACGGTGTGACTGGGTATGTATTTACCCTTGGAGGCGGTGCAGTCTCCTGGAGGTCTGTGAAACAGACCATCTTGGCTCGGTCTACTTTTGAGGCAGAGCTGTGTGCTTTGGACACAACAGGTATTGAGGCTGAATGGCTTAGGGAGCTTCTCTCTGAGATGTCCATGGTGGGTAAGCCGATACCGGCAATTTCTTTACATTGTGATAGCATGACTACTATTGCAAAGGTAAAGAGTTCAAAGTACAATCAGAAAACAAGAAGACATATCCAAGTTAGACTTAAGTCTATTAGGGATTTGGTGTCTTCTGGAGTGATTGCTGTGGAATTTGTTTGTACCAAAGATAACACGGCAGATCCACTTACAAAGGGACTTGATAGATCTTTAGTCCAAAAATCCAGACTTGGGATGGGGCTGAAACCCACTGAGAGTTTACCCGCAGTAGCAACCCAACCTAAATGAGTGGAGATCCCACAAAATAGGTTCAATGGGAAAAACAAGCTGTAAGGGGAACTAGTTGGCACTCATTATGCAATACTTTGCATGTGAGTCCTATCCCTGAAAAGTCGAGTGCCTGAAAGCTGCAGGAAAAGGTTGAGCATTATGCTCTTAATGGATTCAAGCTTTTATAAGCAGGATGTGAGCAGTGCATCCTTGGAGAATGCCACCTATATGAGTATTTCTGTGGGCCGCAGATAAAGGATGAGGGTTTATCCTTTAATATACTCATGAAACAGGGTAGGGTGCAAGGCTATTAATAGCACCAAAACCAGAAGATTGTCACCATAGACTTCACTCCGTTGTTACCTCTCGATACCATTACATCAAAGGATTAAAGTTCAAGACATAGTTCACTTTATTCCTGTGATGGTGAAAGGGGATAACTCAGGTAATGGTTCAAACCGGAAGGTACCTTTACTGAAAGCAGAGTGTGGAAACCCAAGATTCTTGGCTCTTCGTGTTTCAACAGTGAATTCGTGGGGGATTGTTGGAATTAACGGTATTGGGATAGTTTGATGCAACTTGATGGTCAATATCAAGTTGTATTGATGTATCTCAATTCCTGGAATTCAATGTCTCAACCCTGTGGGGTGTTGTTTAGTCCCACATCGTGGAGAGAGAAAACTGAGACTTGGTTTATATGTGGGAAGTCCTGAGACCAGTATGGAAACAGACTAGAGAGGATTTTAGACCACAACACACACACGCATGCGCGTCGCGCGCGCCGCGCCGGGCTGGGTCGGGCCGGGCGTGGGCGCGGCGCGGCCGCGGCCGCGGCGTGGCGTGGCAAAGACCAAGTCGGTTTTTGTAACCGCGAGTTTTGATTTCCAAGCGTTACGCCCCATTATCTCCTCACGAAAACGTAATCGCCCGGACTCCTTTAAGTATCTCTTAAAGGGCGTGGGTGTGGGTTACGCATATCCACCCCATTCATTCTCAGCGCCCTTCTCTCTCGCGAGGACGCTTCTTTTTCCTCTCTCTCGATCTCGGGTTTCGTCTACTGAGGTGGCTTTCGAGGACGCTCAAGCACGGTGCGCACCGTCAACGAGCGTGGACCGTCGGACCCTGGGAGCGGCACGTCAAGGCCCTGTGCGCCGGTAAAGTGGGGGGCGCTGTCTCTCTAAGGGGAGTCCTACAACAGGACGCTTCGGTTGTGATCTCTAACTCTACTTTTCTTTGTCGCATTGTTTGTCATGATTTTGGTTTCCGGATTTCTCCCTTGCGCGAATATGCATATGTTTATTAAACGGATATTTCTCTTATCACTATTAACCTGGATTCATACATATGATAATCTGTTCTGTAAATCTGTGGCTATGTGGATTTTTGTATGTATGCTGTTGACGTTTTTCTCAACATGTACAATATCTTTCTCAAACCAAAAGAGTAATACATGAAAATAAATCCTCACAAGTATGAGATCAAAACAATAGGAACTTATATACCATTGTTGCACAAGAACGAAAGCTTGGTGCTCAAGTACATAAGATATTGTACTCTTTCCTCACAGAGATCATAGTTGAGACATGTGAGAAACTCCTTTTATCATTGAAAAGATGGGAGTGAAGCTGAAAATAAAAACAATGTCATTTATAAAGTATAAGATACACCATGACTTTTCATAAAAAGACACATGTCGGGTTATCTTTGAGGTGACTATTCATCGAGATAATAGTCGGCCGATCAAAGAAACTAATCTGATGAAGAAACTAATCGGATAAGGGCATCACGCCTTCACCTTCTGGTTTTGATATTTTTGGTTTCTTAGCACCAGAAGTTGTTGAGCTATTGAAGAAGATTGAAAAAATAATGAGCAGTATTGTGATGGGTCCTAGGTTTATGGATGTAGTGCTGAGAAGGATTGGCTTTGCAATTTAAAAAGGACTAGCGGTGCAGCTTGTTGCCCGCTTGTCTCCTGTTTCGATGTAAACATTTTTTTTAACATTTGGAGAAAAATAGTCGATTGCTAGTCCCTTAGTAAATTGATTTAATCCTTAGAATTTTAGTGCTAGTTGGAGATCAATGTTACATGTACGTATGGAGTTTGCAATGCATCTCTCTTATAGAATGAATTACAGAAACACTAGAGCTCTTTGGCGTTCATCTTCTTCTGGTTCGCACGTCATACTTAGCTTTGTCTATCAATTTTTCATGTTTGTGTAGATTCTCATGGTTCTTCTTAAAGCCATGTTTAGCTTGTTCATGTTTTTTAATAACTTAGGTGTGAACTTCATCATTGTGTCTTTTATACCATTTGTTATTGCCATCTTAGCTTCAATTGTTCACCTAAAATACAAGTTTAAAAGAAACACATATTTTTGTTCTCATTTGAAGTAGACATACATATTAATATGTTTAAACTCTTTTTCCTAATGAAAGTTGGTGAATTTTATATTTTAAAAAGTTTTTTTATGCATCTATCGCTATATTTCGCTCTTTCTACTTCCATATAGGCCACACACGAATGCCACCACAAGGTGCAGATGTGCTTAGGTTGGCACATAAAACTTGTTTGAGATTTTGAAGGAAGATGAACGCTTATTCATCTATGATCAATCGATGAATCGATGCGAAAGGAAAGCATGAGCGAGCTCAGGTTGCAGTTTTGACTTCTGAAAGTAGAATGCAGACTATGATTCCACAAAGTTCAACGGGAGTGGTTTAAGGTTTGTTTTTTTGACATCCCATACAAGGAGTCAGTCTTTAACCCTCGGGTCACTGAACTACAAGGATTCACTATACAGATAGAATCCCATTTTACTTGTATTCTAATGGACATTTTATGCTAAAATCGCAAGTGATATAATTTTGATAGGTGATATTGATAATAATGTGAACAATAATGGTTTATTGATTCTAAATTTGGGAAGACACAACTTTTCCTTAATTAGAGGGAAATATGATGTCCCTCATAAATTATACATATTGGCAATAATCGATGTCACACAACATCATTTGTTTTGGTTATCCACATAGCTAGAATTGCTAACCAAATCGAGCTGGAATGAACACACCTATGTTCAAGTTTAGTTAGATAAGAAATTTAAAAAGTTCATATTCGAGTTGGGATCAAAATATGCAATTATATATCTTCAAGTTCGAGTTCATTTGGAAAGCGAAACTTCAAGTTCGTTTCTATAGTATTTTGTCAACAATTTAACTCAAGATAAATTTACTGAAACAGACAAGTTTGAAATTAGTTTGTGATTGAAGTTCGATAATGAAGTTCAATTATAATTTATAAAAACAAGATTGATTCAAACTGAAAAGAAAGTTTATCCTCCCTACTAATGACGAAGTCAAAGTTGAAAATAATCTTAAGTTTGTTTATTTTATCTTATGAATATGCAATTTCTACTCTAACATAAATTACAATACTTCTTACATGTATACAAATGTGTAATTTTATGTATATTTATACATGTTAGACTTAATAAGTTATCGATCTAAAATTTAAATTTGATATTTAATTTATTTACAAGGGGCAGAGGGGTAAAAAAAACCGGAAGCTTCTGGAAATCATCCGCGATCTCGATATTAACAAACACGCCTTTGTTAAAACACCCCTTTCCCCATAACCTAATTTTCGCAGATCGTTGGATTCTAGGGCTCGTCAGATCTCTTTCCCAACCCTTCCCTTCGGCATTCCGGAGCTCCAGCTCTCTTCTCCCATGGCGTCGGCGGCGAAGAAGGTTACCCTGAAGAGCTCGGACGGGGAGGAGTTCGAGGTGGAGGAGGCGGTGGCGGTGGAGTCGCAGACGATCAAGCACATGATCGAGGACGACTGCGCCGACAACGCCATCCCCCTCCCCAACGTCAACAGCCGCATCCTCGCCAAGGTCATCGAGTACTGCAAGAAGCACGTCGACTCCGCCGCCCGCCCCGACGACCGCGCCGTGGAGGACGAGCTCAAGACCTGGGACGCCGAGTTCGTCAAGGTCGACCAGGCCACCCTCTTCGATCTCATCCTGGTGAGACCGTCTAGTCCTTCCTGTTTAATCGACTTCATGTCCCTTTTTTAACGGTATGATTTGGCTTGATTGGTAATCAGATCAGATTATTATATAGGTCGGCCGGT
The DNA here is from genome assembly GCA_037367405.1 of Ottelia alismoides. Taxonomy (NCBI): domain Eukaryota; kingdom Viridiplantae; phylum Streptophyta; class Magnoliopsida; order Alismatales; family Hydrocharitaceae; genus Ottelia; species Ottelia alismoides. The sequence goes on from JAZKJV010003406.1 coordinate 415,516, forward strand.
TAGATCGGGCGTGATTTTTGGGATCTCCATCCATGCCTTAGTAATCATATTTCTGTTTATTTTTTATGTTATCTATCCTTTTTACATAATTCCGCCTTCGAATCGGTAGATAGATATCGCTTAATGATTGCCTCGTAAGTAGACATTTTAGTCTCCCTTATTTATGTTTTTTTTTCTTATGTAGACTAGTGTTAGAAATCGAATGTCTTCTATTCCAACGCAGGACACACACTTTATTGTTAGAAAGTGTCTTCACTCCTATAATATATTCCCCAAAACACCACATATTGATAATGTTGATTTCTTAAGCGATAGAATGACTTTACGATATGCTGAAGTTTAAGATCTTGTTGGGTAGGGCATCCACACATTGCACCTGCAGAAACTTTGAAGTAAGAGGGTAATTACTGGGATTGGGTCAAAAGCTTTTTCTAGAACTGTTATATGGTGATGTACTTTAGTGGGTAAATGGGTCTTTGATGAGGGACTGTTCAACCCCTCTTCTTTGATGATTAGGGTTCACCTTCCATTATAATATTCAAAGAAGGGGGATGAGTATAATATAAATAGAGATGAGTAAACGGTTCCACATCGAAGACCTGTTTACCCACTAAAGTACAGCATCATTTAACAAGAACAATACATGGTTCTTTAATGCCAATAGCATCAATGTGTTAATTGAGAAGTTTGTTTTTTGTTCTCATTTCAGTTACGTGGCATCTAAGGAAGTTTTAAATATAATCTAGGAACATAGGAATTGAATCCGTGATATCAGCTGCTATCATAATTTATTTGGGCAATGTCATTGCTCTTAATTTAAAACTGGTTTGCAGTGCATATGTGTTGTAGAAATTTAGTTAATTACTATTTTCTCGGAAAGTGGGCTATGCAGTGCAGGCAATGATATTCTAATGTCATTAGCCTTTTACTTTGCATTCATTCAGAACATTAAATGTTTTTTTCCTATGGTTATTTTTTTTGAACACATAATTTGAATCATCTGCTTAAGTTTTTTACCCATATATATGCGCTATTTATAGTCTTGGACAGGTCATGTCACGATCATTGCCGTCACTCGAGTAAATGTTCCCTTTGTCAGATTTCATATTTGGTCAGAAGGGAATGGGGAAAATAGATCCGAATTTATCACTCTTTTGCACTCTTTTACAGTTCTTTTGATGTTGTAGATGCTACTTCTATCAAATTACAATCTTTTTTACTGTTTGGTTAGAAGGGAGTGGGGATGATTGAATGCACTTATGATGTGCCCGCTGGGGGAAAAACTGTTACTGTTTGACGCGTGCACAGTGGTTGGACATATTATAGTAACTTATTTTAAACTAATATATTTATGATATATCTCTTTTATAGAAGATTCACTACCGTACATGGATTTTATAGTAAAACAATGCCTTTTCCCACATTAAGTAGGGTCGGCTACATGGATTCTTTGCCTCCATTCAAATCTATCTTGGGTCATTTTGGGCTTAGATAAAAAAGGCTAAGATCCCTTCGTATAGTCTCATTCCAACACTTCTTGGGCTTTCCTCGCCCTCTTTTAGCCGGATCAACATTCCAAAACTCGCATCTTCTCATCGGTGCATTAGCTGAACTCCTTTGCAAAAGACCAAACCACCTTGAGCAATTTTCTTACATCTTATCCTCGATCAGAGCTACACCATTTCTTCTGATGACATCATTTTGAATCAGGTCTTTACGTGTATGTGTGTGTGTGTTCACACATCGACCTTAGCATTTTCATTTCTGTTACTGTCATTCTTTGTACATGTCTATGGTTCACAGACCAACATTCAGATCCATAGAGCATAGCAGGCCTCACAGTCATTGTTTTTAAAATGTGTCTCGAGGCGCTGAGGCATATGCCTCGAGGCATTTTTCGCTAGTCTCATGCAACCTCAGTGAGGCATGTGCCTCGAGGTGCTTCTTTATGTATGAGCTGATTTTTTATTTTTTTCGACGATATTTTTTCTTTTTATTTTTATTGTGAGTTTTTCATCTTTCGTAGACAAGTATTTTCAAGTCCTTAAGCTCATGATTCACTGAAATGCATTTGTTAGGTTATTAACATATTAAGCTTATTTTTACTTTGTTATGCATGTTCTTTATAGATCAACATAAATAAAAAAATGAGTCTTGTATCCTTAAATCTATTGCCTCGACTCTTTCGTATGAATCAAGCATAAATATTTTTTTATTAAAATGTTTGGATGCAAGTCCCCTACTTTGACATAAATTTAGAAAGGTATATTTTTGTAAACATGTCTCATCTTTTCTTCTATTCGATCGAGATTAAAATAATACACATCAAAACATGCATGAATAAAGATGGTCATAACATGCAATATTCAAGTATTTTATCCCCCAATCCTCATGTTAAAGTAAAAAGTTATCACTGATTCATTGCTTACTCTCTTATCCTTCACAATTGAATGGCACTCATATCTCACCTAATTTTGAAAATAGTGTGTTACATCTAGTCCCTTTAGTAAAATTGTATTCAAAACTTTAAATTTTACGGAGAGTTACCCATTATTGTGCTTGTGTATCCATATTTACTTGACTACTTACAGATCTAGAGTCCAAAAAAAATAGAGTTATGTAACAACTTGGATGTTTAAGCAATGATGTTAACCTTGAAATGTCGTGGAGTTATGTATCTAATCATAACTATATAATTTATAGAACTTGAAAATTGTAATTACGATTAATTGTTATGTTTTACAAAAAAAATTTCTTTCACGAGTTAGGCTTACGTCTCGATACGCCTCGATGCTTATACCTCGAGGTAATACTGGGAAAACGCCTTGATATGCCACACGCTTTTTAAAACCTTGCTCATAGCTGCTTTGTAAAACTTTCCTTTGATTTTTAAAGGATTTTTTATCACAGAGAACAACAAAGGTTCTTCTCCACTTTAGGTAACATGCATTTATTCTATTTGTAACATCTCCATCAATTTTCCCATCATGTTGCAAAATAGATCCCAAGTATCTAAAAGAATATCTCTTCTGAATGTTATCATCACCATTCTTAACCATGATTCCTTCAACATTGCTTCCATCGAAAGTACACTCCATATGTTTAGTCTTAGCCCTACTTATACGAAATCATTTAGTCTCCAATGCATATCTCCAGACCTCAAGTTTCTCATTTACTCCATCTCTAGTCTCATCAATCAATATAATATCATCATCGGATAACATACACCAATGTGTTTCATTCTGAATGTGACTTGTCAACTTGTCCATGATCAAAGTAAAAAAGAATAGACTCAAAGTTGGACCTTAATGTAGACTAATGTTGATGTCAAAATAGTCAGTCTTTTCAGACTATATACTTACACAAGATGAAGTCATATCATACATATCTTTTATGAGCTTAATGTATAAGAAATGTATTTTTCTTTTATCTTAAACTCTCCACAATATCTCCCAGAGAACAGAATCATAAGTCTTCTCTAAATCAATAAAAATCATATGGATGTTCTTCCTTTTAGCTATGCAGATCTTGGTTGTTCTCCTCAGCAAGTGGATGGCTTCTATAGTTGAGCGACCTGACATGATTCTGAATTGATTTTCTTTTACTTTGGGAACTTGCCTCAACCTTCTTTTGATCACACGTTCTCAAATTTTCAGTGTGACTCATCAGCTTGATACCTATGTAATTTGAACAATTTTGAATGTCATTTGTTCTTATAAAGAGGAACCACGATGCTTTTTCTCCATTCTTCAGGTATTTTTTTTGTTTTGCCAAATAACATTGAATAAATTTGTAAGCCAAGTCAAACAACGCTTACCTAAAACTCTCCAAACTTATATAGGAATGTCATCATGTCCTATATCACACCCCCAAATTCTGTGATTGAGAATGATCGTGCAGACATGGTAGCGGATGCTCGAGAATGATCGATGGAGTTAGGACTTCAAGAGGAGTACGAAATATGTGGATATTACAGAGGTTATCCACGAGAGTCTGGAGGCTCTACCGTACGTGACAGTGGAGAAGCGTCACACAGGACACTAGCTCGGTAGCAGAGTGTTGTGAAGCTTGTAGTAGTGCGAGCACAACGAGTACAGGCAGCAGTGCAAGACATGACGGTGGATGCACGCATCGGATATGTATGCGAGTGCAGAAGGGCGGTATGCAGTGAAGCAGTATGCATCGAGGAGCAATGCAGTATGGTCACATAGGCATACGCATGAAGGCGCACGGTATCGGTATCGAGGCGTGGCAGTCCAAGGAGGCATGGAGCGTTGCAGGTGCTGAGTATGAGCATTGTCGAGCATGCTCGGTATTACACGTACGACAGTGGTCTGAAGGCCACAATAGCGAAGTTCTGGAGGATTTCCCCTTAGCATGCAGAACACTAAGGCAGGGTTTACCGCACAAGGGTCTGAAGCCGCTGGTTCCCTTTGGTAGAAGACCGAGTGTTCGGTGGCACTCGATAAATTATGGCAAAACTGCATCAGCAAGCGTTGGAGTGCGAGTGTACTGATGAATGGGCGGTTGATGTGGCGTCAACCGTGCATGAATACGAAAGAACAACAAGAGAGTCGAAGTGACGAACAGACAAAGAGTTGCTGAGGAACGCGAAGGGTTGCCGAAGAACTCGAAGGGTCTCTTGTGTCTTTATGTATCATTATTGTAGATGTATTATTGATTGTCCCTTGGGTTGCCTTGAGTCTTGTATATAAGGAGAGATGGTGGCTCATTTGTAAACAGTGAGTGAGGACACACAAGGGTAGAGTGTCAACACCCCACTCCAGAGAGAGTTCCCCTTCTACTAAGAGAAGAGCTTTGTGCTCGTGCTTGTGTGATCGTGTGGTTGTGTTCTTGAGCGTTCTTGAACAAGTTCTTGAGTGATCCATAGAGTCGAGCTTGTGCTTGTGTCTGAGAGTCGGTACGTTAGCAAGCAGGAGTATCGAGAAGAGTTGGAGCGCGTCCGTAACCGTTCTACTCGGGAAAGTTGGTTAGCTACGTGTTAGCTAACGTCGCACATGATCGATCGAAATCGATAGCGGGATTTTGACCATGATCGAACGTTCTCAAATTTTCAGTGTGACTCATCAGCTTGATACCTATGTAATTTGAACAATTTTGAATGTCATTTGTTCTTATAAAGAGGCACCACGATGTTTTTTCTCCATTCTTCAGGTATTTTTTTGTTTTGCCAAATAACATTGAATAAATTTGTAAGCCAAGTCAAACAACGCTCATCTAAAACTCTCCAAACTTATATAGGTCTGTCATCATGTCCTACACATTTCCCATGTCTTATAACCTTCAAAACCTCCTCTACTTCCTTTGTATTCATCTATAGCTTGCGCGATTCAAGTAACTTTCACTACTAGCTAGATTTCTAAAGTGATATCTCTATTTCATTTCCCAATGAAAAGCTTATGGAAGTATTGCTTCCATCTGGTCTCTATATCCTTATGAGCAACAAGCACATAACGTTCCTCATCGTAAATGCATCTCACTTTAGAAAGATCTTTGGTCTTTCTTTCTCATGCTTTAGCCAGTCTGGATATCCTTCTGGCCCTCCTTAGAGTTGAGATTTTTGTACAAAACTTCATAAGCTTTTGACTGAGCTTCGCTTACTGCCTTCTTTGCTTCTTTATTTACTATTTTGTAGTTTGTGACAATTTCATTTGTTTTATCCTTAGACATAGTTTTAAAGCAAGCTCTTTTAATTTTGAGCTTCTCTTGCTTCCCTTCACTCCACCACCAAGCCTCCTTTTGGCCTGGAGCTCCTCCCTTTGACTTGTATAGCATCTCTTTGGTTACCCTTCGAATACAAGATGTTACCGCCTCCCATATCTCATTTGCACTTCTGTTACATTCCCAAGATAAGTATATTCTAAAACCTTCTCCCTGAAGCTTGGTTGCTTCAATTTAAGATTCCACCATCTAGTTCTAATATATTGAAAACCTTATTTTTCTACTAGCCCTTTTATTTGCACATCCATGACTAATAAGCGGTGTTGGGTGGTCAGATTCTCTCATGGGATTACTTTGCAGTCTTTGCAACACAACCGATCTCTTCTTCTCAACGCGAAGTAATCTATCCGTGTTCTAGTCGAGCCACTATTATAAGTAATTAAATGTTCTTCCCTTTTCTTGAAGAGTGTATTTGCAATGAAAAGATCATAAGCTGTTATAATATTCAGAATGACTTTTCCCTCTTCATTTTTATCCCCGAAGCCATGTCATTCGTGAACACTGGCATACCCTGAAGCATTCTTTCCCACATGTTCAATAAGATCTCCACTTAGGCAAATCATCTCTCTTTGTGGGATTCTTTGCATAATCTTATCGAAATCCTCCCAAAAAATCTTGTTTAATCTTATCATCTAAATCAATTTGCGGTACATAAACTGAGATGATATTCAAAAAAATTTTCGAGCACCACTTTTAGCAAAATAATCCAATCCCCGGATCTTTGCACCTCAACCACACAATCCTTCAAATCCTTGTGAACAACCACTCCAACATTATTTTTGCCCTTATCTTTACCTGAATACCAAAGTTTAAAGACACTCTTCTCGATCTCCCTTGCTTTCTCTTTAGTAACACTAGTCTCTTTTTGTCTCCTTCTGCCTGTGTTTGGTGGTATTCTGCCTCTTTGATTTTGCATCAGATGTTCTTATGTATTATATATGTGAGTTTTTGCATTTCGGAATTTCAAATTCTGACGTACCTATTTGTTCAAAAAAGATTCGTTTTTCATTCTAGTTGGAAATTTTGTGTGTGCGTGCGTTGATGGAGATGGAAACTTTATTGATGAATTTATATGCGAATCCATCAATTGGTTGCTTCTGCAAGTTGGTTTTGGTGTCCACCACTCTGACCTTTGGTTTGTTGCTTTCTTCCATTTCAGTTTGTGCGATCTTTTCCAGCATTTTTTCAATCAACCCCTTGTTTAGATTGTCGGTGGCTTGAAAACATCTTGACATGTCCGTGTCTTATGTTTTCTCTCCTTTTATATGTACTCTATTTATGCATTTTTTAAAATGTTGCGACTTTTAAAGTTCTCTTTGAATATCTAGAAATCAGGCTATCTTTTCACCCTTCTGCTTTCTAATTTGTGTTTGTAATTCTTCTTGATGTTTCTATGTTCTGATTTTTTCTTTAGAAAACAAGAAAAATGTTACTATTTTTTGATGGTATGACTTACATGGTATGCACACCCAAGGTGGTCATGATGCTGGCCCTAGAAGATAGAATATATTGCATACTTTTGGGTTTAAACTTTAAACTAATATTTTGTACAATATCGTGCATGTTTCTTGGGCCAGCACGATCCCTAGCAAGGTTCTCAGCCAACCCGTACCGAAACAGAACCCTCTGGCTTGCACCGATCTCTTGCTGTCGGAAGGAGGTGAGCCACAGTGTCTCTCTTTCCTACCCAGATGACGTCTTCAATGCAGTACATGCAAACAGTAATCCTCTCCTCGGCAGCCTTCCCTCAAATTCCCTCTCTCGAATTGCCAGACATTCTAAACTTCACTTCAGAAATCTTCTGGTCTCCATCTTGACTTGGACTCCTATATCTGTGGCAAGACAAGTAAAGGACACAAATCTGAATGGGTAGAACAGTGGGGGTGAAAAGGTGGAAGCTAGGCAACTCATTAGTGTTCATCGATGCCTACTTAAGTTAGAGATGTAGTTGATTTAGTAAAGAGCTTTGACTTTGGAGATGGAGGTAGGATGGTGTGATGCTGTTGGGTGATGCTTACCAGTTTCTCGACTGGGAGGATAGGGGGAGGCCAAAAGGTCATTGATGCAGATTGCAAATTACATCAATCAGATATACAAGTACAATATTAGATAACGTTTTTGACATGAACCACGGAATAAAGTACATGATTTTCATCTTTGCTGTGTAGTTTCTTAATTACTGAAGCTGGTGATGGTTAGTTGTGCTAGGCTGAGTTCCTCCTCTGTTATGCTACTTCATTTTTCTGGATAGTGCACATTTTTTATTGACTTTCATTTCTAAATTGTTATGCCGTGTATTCTTCAAGTTTGGATGATTAGGTTCATTTTGAAATGATGGGCCCCAGTCTCTGTTTAATAAAACCTATCCAACAGAACATGCTGAAATATTGCCTTGTATTCTTTTTGCAAGTGTTCTTTGCAAATAAATAAACATTTGTGAGATATCTTTTAGTCATTTATATTCATGTAGAACTGTATCTTTGTTGTTGCAGGCAGCAAATTACCTCAACATCAAGGGCTTGCTTGACTTGACATGCCAGACAGTAGCTGATATGATCAAGGGCAAGACCCCAGAGGAGATTCGCAAGACATTTAATATCAAGAATGATTTTACTCCTGAGGAAGAGGAGGAAGTGCGCAGGGAGAACCAGTGGGCCTTTGAGTAAAGAGGAAACAGATTAGATGTGGTTGCTAGAGGTGCAGGCGTGTCTAACTCGGTAACGGTTTGCATGCTACTGCCTGCCTTTCTAATAACAATATGCAAAGGTTGTCTATATCTTAAAGTTCAAACTCTAGTTCTGCATTTGGATATTTAAGTATCTCTGCATCTGTCCATGGCTTTTAAAGATAGTTTTATCTGGTGCTTATGGTTTGACTAACTTGGTGTTTATCAAAGCAGCCATTGCGTGCTCTGGGAAATTGGGAATAGTTTACTGGGCTTCGCAAATATTATTATGTCTTGTATTTTGGTCATTGGGAGGCTTATAGGTGTGCTTGGTTTGTTACGTGGAATTGTTAATGTCGGATACGAATGCTTGAGCATCTTATTTCTTTTTTGGCCTACATAGCCATCAGAATACCCCGTTTGAAATTGGTTGTTTCTAAAATAGTATTTTCATGAGCGTCAGAATATCCGTCCGAAAATGGTTTATCTAACAGTATTTTCATTAGCCTGTTATGTTGTTTCGCAAGTGATGCCCTTTGATTGCTTTTGTTATAGGCATTTCATAAATGTCATGGGGAGATTTTCTGATCCTGACTAATGTTTTCTAGTCATGTTGACTGAATGCTGAGACGTAAATGACTATCTTTTTATTGCTGTAAGGGTGACCACAGGCGGATCATTTCCATCGGTTAATTCTTCATAGAGCTCATGAGGCTTGCCCAAGGTAAACTGGTTATTCAATATGAACCTTGTTTGATTGTGTGTTCATCCCATATTGTGTTCTGATCAGTTGTGACGAGCAGTTCTTTCCCTTGTCGAGATGATCTATCGTGTTCTGGTCAATTTGGTTTCTCTGTTTTGTGTCGGGATTTTCTCATTTCTAGGTGGGAGGTTAGAATATCTTCCTTGCACGATCGAATCAAGGTTTTTTTCCTAAAGCAAGAACTGGCCTTAGATATTGCCCCGAGATAGTTTGTGATCGCTAACGAGGGGTTGACGAATGCTATGTGATTCCTAATGAGGGTTGACAGACTCTTAGTACAGTCATTTATGTGGAGATGCTAATCATCAGCAGAGAGTAGAGGAGAGTTGGCGAATGATTTGTCAAATTCAGTAAATTGTTTGCCATTTTGTGAGCTCTCTCGTCAAAGTGTGTATGTGTGTGTCTGGTGTGTGTGCATGTGCATGCGTGCTCAAAATCCTAACTTGTTGCACATTTCTTCACAGCTTCAACGCCTTCATCATCATCAACAACGTTGCCATGACCAATGTTGCATGTGGTGGGCGATGCTTGGAGATGACGGAAGGTTTGTATTTGTCAATGCGTCGGCCTCTACCGACGCTTATGTCAATGTTGCCATTGATACCAAATTCTTTCATGTCTAACCTTATGGCACTTGTCCCTGTGGCACACGTCGTCATCCTCGTTGTTGCTCTACTACATTTTCCCATGTGTCATAACTATCTTTTTCCACCTATTGTTATATGGATTAACATACGGATCAAATAGTATATTTGGATTACTACAATTAAAAATTCTCAAACAAATAAATGTTATGCAGTACTTATCAATCACAACATAAAAGATAACTTAAGGAAACCACAAATGACAAATATAGTTAACATGGAGACCCTCACAGGTAAAAATCACATCCAAATTATCTCTGATTTGTACTTTCAACATAACCCAACCTGGGTCTTTCTACCAATCTGGATTGTGCTTAAAGGTGCAAGTCAATACAAACTCGTATAACCTCTATCAAAATAAATAATCTAAGGAAAGCATGATAATTGATAAATGAAACGATCTTAAAGAGATAGGAGAGTTCTCATGGAATGGAGAGAAGATATGTTGTATGTGTTGGAAGGGCAGTATAAAGATCTATTTATAGGCATAAGAGAATTTTGTTGATTTTCAAATCAGGGATAATATCAGCTTCAAAGTTAATTCTTAAAAAAATGCAATGATTGATGCATAAAAAATATAATCAACCAAAATTTAAAAATTGGTTGAAATGTTAAAAAGTGTTGATCGATCAGTTACATAATCAAAGGCACAAGATGCTCAATCAATCAAAAAAGTTGATCGTTATGTTCATCGATCAGTTGTGAAGTGTTGATTGAAGTTCAAATGTGTTGATGAATCAGATTTTACCAGTGATCAAAAGTAATTGAACAGATCATAATAGTATATTGATCAATTTGTGTCTTTTGTGTGAAAGTGATTTTTTTAATGCATGATGTCATATATACTTTGAGGTATTTTGTAACGTCAACAAAGTTACAAATACATGACTCAATAAACGAAAAGCCTCCAACTTCTTCTTGAGCTTGAGTTATCTTTGAATTCAAAGTTCTTCCTTTAAACGTGAGCTACTTATTCTATAGCTTCTTTTTTGTTCTTTAATTTCCGTTCTTTTGACATAAATTCAATCGAAATATACAAAGTTTTGTTATCATAATAACACACAAGATTATGTTGGGCCTGACTTGGAATATAAATTGCCAACGATCGTATCACTGCCACCACACTGCCTATCAATGTTGCTAAGAATGTCGATGCCACAGACATCTCTTATCAATATCATGCGGACTGATGTATTTGTTTTAAACAAAGGATTAAGATGCATAATTAATTGCATATTTTACACATTTATTTATTTTACACATTTATATTATTTTTTACATTTTTTTAAAAAGCGATATATTGCTAAGCGGTTTTAATTTTGCAAATCACATATAAAATATAAAAGAGAGCATGGATTTAACATAAATCATTAGAGTTCTTAACAATGCTAGCTAAAAAATTATATTTTGTTAATCAGCTTCTCATTTCACAAAATAAAAATATATGAAATTTACAAAAGGATAATGGGTTTACATAAATCATCAAAGTTTACTGACAATACATTATTAATCAGCCCTCTTGATTTACAAAGAACTATATGAAATTACACAAGGATCATGAATTTTTCATAAAAATATCGAGGTTCACAAATGATATTGTCGAGCAATGTTAGCTGAAAACTATATTGAACATCACAAGGTAGTAAAAAATACAAAATTCGACGGGCTTAAAATATTAGTTTGAAATATTATATTTACTTGAAAATTAAAATAAAAAATGACATAAATACCTTTTTGGTTAATCTAGAAGAATAAAACCATTAGATTTAGATGTAATGATTATTTTAATGAGCTTTCCTCAATCACTGAAAGGCCTCACCTCATTTGAAGGGAAACCTATACATATACGTATGTATGTACATGCGCACATATACCTACATACATACTACATATATATGTATGCATGTGCGCATGCATATGTGTGCGATTATGCATACTTACATACATGTGTTTAGGCATGTACGCGTGTGTGTATATACATGTGTACATAAATGCATGCATACTTATTTATGTACATACTTACATACATGCACCCATGCATGCATCCACATATGCATACTTACATGCATGCATGCATGCATACATACATACATATATATAGGTTAAATGGAGCTACCCCTGAGAGTATGCAACTTGACTAATCCCATCGTTTGCCCTTTTTGCGGATTTTTTTAAACACGTGAGGGGATTTTGATAACTCGGTGATAAATTTTATCATTCAAATTTTATGTACAACAAACATTGCTAAGTTGTCAATCTAAAAGGGGTTGATTTCAATAATTTTGAAATCATTAAAAATCGATAGTCTTAATAGAGGGGATATGAGTAAGGGTGTCGAGAAAGCTCCAGATCGATGACTGACTCGGACTCAAATCGATATGGGCTCGCAAGCCAAGCTTAAAAAGTTGTTGAGTGCGAGTTCGAGTCCAATAAATGACTCGCTAGGGTCATCGAGCAGAGTTCGAGTAGAGGCATGCTCAACTCATTAACTCGACTCGATAATTCATTTTGATTTTAGTAGTTTTTATACCGTTTACATGATATATGACTATGAGGAGGAAATGGTGTATCACCTACAAATTATATGGAGTCGTGTGATATTTATCTATTCTCTCTTAATACCTAACTTCTCTCATGTTTTCAAGTTTATATGATTGAAAACTAACATAGGTTAAAAAATCCATATGGGTCATACACATTCCTCTCCCCATACATAATGTTAGGGCTCCTCCTCTCCCACCTCCTCCACATTTCCCGCTAGGCTTCTTCTTCCTGCACAAGTAGCATAACAACTCCCAACGGCCAACATGACTATATAACTTCAAGCTTCTCCTTTGTAAACAAGTAGCACAAGACACCGTAAACATCCCTCTCCACATGTGTAATGTTACATCTCCTTATCTCCCATTTCCAAACATTATTATTACTAATGCAGATTATGAATGAGTTCAATCGCAAAGAAAATACACATACAAAGAATATAATAACAACATACTATAAACATGCTAGTTAAGAGGCTCATGAGCCAACTCAAACTTAACGAGTTCGAGCTTGAGTCAGCATTCCACGGCTTGAAGCTTATCGAGCCCGAGCTCAAGGTCGGGTTTTGTTATCAAGTTTGAGTTTGAGTCGAGGCTGACTCAACTCATTTAACTCGATGGACAACTCTAGATAGGAGTCTCCAATTGAGTCAAAATTTGGATGACAAAATAGTGTCAATTAATGATAAAAAAATCCCGTGAGTTTTAAAAAATCAAAAAAAAATTGAAAAAAGGGTCGGAAGTAGCCAAGTTGTATGCTCCCAGAGACCATATACATTTTACCCTATATACATATAAAGAGAGAGAGAGAGGGTGAGATTGTGCGTACTTCTGTCTGTGTGACTAATTTGTATAAGTATAATATGCATATTGATGAATTTGTGATTTATCATATTATTTATTATTTATTATCTCTTTATCTTAAACTTCTCAATAAATTATAACCTTAATTAATAATTAACCTATCATACATAACTAACCCTAATTTTTTTGTATATCTAACGCCATTTTATTTCCTTTATCTTCTTTTATTTTCTTCTTATTAAAAATCCTAAAAATATATAATTATATATATATATTTATTTATTTTAGCTTTTATATATAAATTAAAAATACAAAAATGATACAAGAAACTAAAACAAGTGCTTTTAATTCATTTAAAATATTACAAAAATATAAGTATGTTCATATGACCTATTTTTACTTTCTGTTCAACACGAAACTTGTAGATCTCATCAAGATTTACAACTTTTATATTTTCCGCTTTTTTATTTGAAGTTTGCAAGTATTTATCTTCAATTTTTCACTTTCTTTCTTTTTAAATTTTTCTATTGGGCCACGTGGCGCATCCTCTGCCCACTTGGCCTAGCTCTTTGTTTCTGCCTGCAACCTTTCTCCACTGTTGGATTCTTCTGATGGATCTTATCTCGATCGTTCATTCCTGCATGTCACTCATCCGTCTGATCTGATCTGATCTGATTCATTTGAGTCGCCCATGCTCGCTGCTTCCTCGACTGTTGGATCTCCAGATCCAACGATGATCATTCATCTTCCTCCTCCCATAATTGTTGCACCTCCTTTCTCTCCCATTTCTCTCCTCCCATCTCATGTAACCTTACCATGATCCAACGCCACCCCGACATTGATTGATCATCCTCTTTTCGTGCAAGCCCTTTAAACTTCATGTACCATCTTCTAGGGCAACCATATGACGGCTAAAAAATCCACGAAACCACTGCATGTAACCACAGTCTCCACCTTCAAATCCTCCCTCACACGCACCATTCATGCCTGTCCACCTTTGTACAGAGGTCCACCCTAGGCTTCTTCTCCTCTCGTGGCAGGGGGAGGTAGAATCGAGGTTCGATCATGGCTGGATCCTTCTGGTATTGGCCCATGGCCGATGGGCCATGTTACAACCTCCATTAATGGTCATTGAGCTCTCTGGGATGGCTGCCCATGTCGAGCGATGACCGGAGGCTACTTGTGAGCCTCAGCCTAAACCACATCCTTCACTTTGCATCCTATTTCCATGTCCAGCATGTTCTTCAATTCTAGGTAATCCTTATTCGTGTCTTTTATTATGTTTTATCCTTTACTGTGAACCCCTCAGGATCCGGGTACCCGTTTACGACAAAATTAGCAATATTTCATTCACATTGATCGCAGAGTTGTAGAAAAGCAGGGAAAATTTTTCGCGCGGCTAATTATCCACATGACATTCACATTCACAACATAAACACAAAGTAAAAGAGATACAATTGGCACCAAAATTCTTTTCATTAATATTCATATCAGTTTTCAACATGTACAATGATCTTCCATTTACAACATATATCCCAAAGTGTGATACAAAAGAGATAACATTTACATCATTATCTGAACAAAAACTGAGGTAAAGTAATTCATACCGTCGGGTATAAACTCTATCTCCTGGAAGCATGTATATCTACTGAGGTGCAGGCTGTTTGGCTGCTTTTGTACATATTAAATGTCAAGTTATTTTTATAAATTTTAGGGAGGTACCAGCAATGGCTGACGCCTACAACAGATCACACCGACACCTTCCCCATACAACCCTCATCCCTGCTAGATACTTTGATCACTCTCTTCTTCCATCCATAACCTCCACCGCTCTGCCCCATTTCTTCCCCTTTCACCGGAAAAGAACCAGCTTAGGTCCTCCACCTTCTACACCCCTCAGGGTGTAACATCCGAATCTGATTAAACCTGAACTCGACTCGATTAGGATCCGATTAATCCAATAAAATTATCAATCATTATTAAATGATCTAAACTGATCTAGTGATCGTGAATCAAAAGTTATTCGGTTGCAATCGCTCAAAAGTCGATCGCATCATAATGCGTGCCACGGAAAAACTGCGACGTAAATTCAAAAACCGCGAAGCAAACTGAGATCACTTAAAATCCGATTCGACGAAATAAGACCAACGGAATTGACCGTTCATCAATTGGAGATCATTTGATATTTTTAAATTACAAAATTTGACCGCAAACCAAAATCATATCTCAAAAATTTTGGGATGCAAACCGATCAAAAGTATATGAATATTAATTTTAATCTCCATTCAGAGATGGTTGAAATGAGTTATTGCACATCGAAATCAAAGACTCAAGGCGCGAATGCGATGGACTTTTGAGAATTTCAATAAGTACAAAAGTGGAGATAATATATTTTAAAATTGGGTGACATCATTGATGACATCAACAAGTTGATGTCAGCTTGCTGATGTCACCATAAGATGTTATCAACGATCTATATGAAAAGAAGAGGAAGGTTCCAAGAAGGAACCCCCCCTTCTTCTCCCCCAATTTCTCTCTTTCCTTTCCCCAATTCCAACGTGGGAAGAACTCCCTTTTCTTCTTTTCTATTCCCCAACTTTCCCAGATCTCCAATCACACTTTAGCCATTAAGCTCAAAGCTCCAACAATTGCTCCTCCTCCTACGACCAAATTGTTGGAACTGCAGTCCTCCTCCTACTTGCTAATCAACACCTGAAGGAGGTGTAATTGTTGTAGCCCTTTTCTGCTGGAAAACTTCCCAGGAAAGCCCCAAATTCTAGCCCTTGTTGCTCCAGACAAACTCATCCCTCTCCAATTCAATACAATTCTACAATCTTCCCTTTTGTTGTCATGCATGAACTTCACATGATTACTAAATCATTGGGGCACTCCAAATTTATTGAAATCTAGGATAAAACTCTATAAATCAGATTTCTTATTGGAATATTCTTTTAATAAAACTCCAAATTTGATAAATATACTCATCTTTGGTTGCCAATATTTTGGATGATCTTAAGAAGATATTTTGGAAGTTAGGGGTTAAATCATATGTTTCTCTTATATAAATCTTGTTCTTGTTTATTGAATCAGATCAGGAATTTTAAAGGATGGATTGCAGCATATTTTCTTTATTCTTTAGGCAAAAATAGACAAACACTACTAAGGGATTATTGGAGTATTTTTTTATTAGAGGAGAAATACAAGAAATCGTACATACCAAAACCTTAGCACTTCCAAAGTCACAAGGATTTAATTGATGAGTTAATGGATCAACCTGACATATGTCAGTCATAGTTTAGAGACATTCTCGAGGATGCGTCATCATATATCTTTTTCTGAAAATTGAAAACTATAAACTATATCAAGACATTTTGTGGCTTTAGATCTCGATGACACACCCCAAGAATTGCATGGATGTATGCCAAGGCCTTAAATATCTAGACCATAAGTAAAAATGTTTAGGAATACATACAGATCATTAATTTAAATGAAAATGACTGTCTAAATATATATTATTTCAAATTTGATATGTGTATAATTGACATATATCAGCGGCATCCTCTGGTTCACATTACTATGATATTTTAAAACTCGATACATAAATTCTGGAACATATTTCATAACAAGATTAAGAAAGAGTTCATCCTTGTTTATGGTAATGCGTTAGTAAGACCATGTTCGGGTGATCCATAGAGTGCATCAGTTGTAACTCTTGATTCTTATATCTCTTGTCCTGTAACACCTTCTTTATACAACAATCTCTCCAGTTTCCAAGTACTTAGCCCATCAAGGAAAACACAAACTCTCATCTCTACAAAAACATTCGCTAGAAGATTCAGTAAAGCAAGCATGTTATACCTAAAAAATAATTTCAAATGATCTAGCCCGCCATGTAAATGATGGTATGCAAACATCAATAGTTTCACATGTTAACTAATATGTATGTAGAAACTCTAATATGTGACTAGTTGTTTTTCCATGGGTCATCCTAAGTGGTCCAGGAGGACTTATTTCGGGTCTGAGCAATGTTATGGCTAGCAAGACATTTTGCTGGTCATAGTGAATCTGACATCTGACCATTCGAGGGTGTGGTGACCCTCAACTAGGCAGAGGAAAGCAAGCCCAATTAGGGCAGGGCCATCAATTGCGCGGGTCTAGGATCCCAGTACTTTTATGATTTTTTTGCGAGCTCGTATTATTTTTACCCATCGTTGGGATCCTGACTTTTGACCAGCTCCGCTGACCCTCTGTTTTGGGGTACCTAGGCTGGGAATCCCTCGATTTTGGTTTTTCATATGAGCTCGTCTACCCATACCGGTCAGGTTCGTCTAGTGTGACTTTTTCGGAGAGTCTCTTGCACCCGTCTCAGTGGTGTAGTTTTGGAGTAGACCTATCCCTCTAATGGACCGCACCTCCACTTAGAGGGCGAGACGGAAGGGTCTCTTAGGATACTTCCTCACTGCTTGAGTTTTGGTTACTTCCCGCTAAAAGGTTTGGCGATGGCTATCATCTAAGGTTACATTTGAATCGATTACATTGGAATTTGGAGAAGTTACAATTCGACTTGGAATGAAGCACACTTAATTTTGGTGAGTGTTGAAATCAATCACAATTGAGTATGGCTAAGAGATGAGATCAATTACAGTTGAGTTTGACTAACAGTTGAGTTGTGACAGAATCATCATTTATTTTAAATCCTTAATCATCTGGAATCAATAGGATCTCAGAATTTCTCCTATAAGTAACAAGATAAGCTAGTGGATGTGTTGGGAACTTAGTTAGGATGCACTGCACTCCCTCGAATGCCACAGAGGCACTCAACCCTAAGACGATCTTCACGCCTTAGAGTCATAATGTGAGGTCGCACTCAGACTAAGACCATAGACTATCCACTAGACTTTAAGAATTAGTTAGAATCAAGAATCAGATTAGAATCTCATCATCCTCATTACCAATAGCCTTAATTATGATCTCTATATGGCAAAAGAAAATAACATACCCTTTTGGGTCATCATCTAATTATGAAATTGTTAAGATTTTATGGGATGATGGAAATCATGGGGTATCCAAACAAAACAACTACAAATAGTTTTTTTAAATTTAAATATCATTGTCTCTCTGCTTGTTTTCTTTTAGACACATTAAAGTATGTTATTTTTGATATATGCTGGATTGTACCGACATGTGTTGACACCCTTTTCTTCCTTGCATACGTAGCAGGCAAGAAGCCCGCGACTTAGTAGTCGGTAGATGATTCCGAGCATATGCACATATACCGAACGGTACAATTGTATTTTTTTGTTCAGTTTATGAGGTATATGCTTTCTTCTCTTCTGTACCTTTTTTGGGATACATGTACATTGTCAGCTTAGTTTGTTACATGTTGTATATATACAGAAATTAACGAAATGAAAAATTGGCGGCACATCTTATTGTTATTATGTGATGGTTACATTATGATATTGATGTGAATGTCAAATACAAAAGCGAAAAATTTTCCCTCAAATTCATATTGGCTAAATATGATCTTTAGTGAATGTTATATTGTGAATGCCATGTAAATAGGTACCCAGATCCAAGGGGGTTCACGGATTGGTATCAGAGCCATGGTATCCTGTTACATGCATTTGCAGTATTATGATTCCGATCGCATTAAGTTCTCGGATAGTGATAGTCATCTGACTTGTCGTGAGTTCAAGATGAAAAATTGACATCCATAACCACAGATCTCACCAATTGTCATTAATTTCCATATAGTATCTCAAGAGGAGAAGAGCATGATCAACAAACATTAACTGTTAGGATTACTAATTTTAGTTCTCATGCAGAACCATGACGACCAGGACAGACCAGGAGATGATCGACCGATTGGAGCACATCATGGCCGCTCTCACCGATCACCAACAACAACAGGCTGCCATGCGATGTCAGCAGGACTAGATCCTAGCTCAACAGAGAGAGATTGTTGACAAGCATACGGATATGGAGATGAGGTTCGAGGAACTGTCAGACTTCACTTATCGTCCATCTCAGGATGGAACATGATAGGACCAACATCACTCTGTTGAGGTACACCAACCTCATTTTGATGATCCACATGAGGAGATACCAGAGTATGTAGTCGAGGATGGATATTATGACATGGAACAGGATCCTGTATACTTTGCAGATGAGGACACACCCGAGTACTCTGCCATTCAGAGGCATCATTCGGTATTCACATCTTATCAGGGGGCCAATGTGCCCATGTTCGAGGGCACCGGGATGTCAGACCAGGCCGAGCAGTGGCTAAAGAGGTTATGAAGGTATTACGGATGATTCATGCACCACGAGACTCATGGTTATCTTTCATGGAGTATTCACTGACATATTTCGCAAAGAGATTGTGTGAGGTTGTAGTTTATAAGTTGGGGTACGAGCCTACATGGGATGATTTTGAAACGTGATTCAAATCCCACTTCTTCTCTAGGAAGTGGAAAGAGTCCCAACACCAATTGTTTACAGAGCTCAGACAAGGGATGATGACAGCCAGAGAGTACTTCATCCGATACACTGAACTATCTTGCCACACTTCATCAGCTATTGCATTTCCAGATGAGAATCTAGAAAAGTTCATCAGAGGCATGAGAGAGGAGGTGCAGGAGAAGCTGGCCAGATTACACATCACTTCCATCTCTGATGCTACTGATGCAGTAGAGAAGTTTGAGGACATTCGTGAGAAATGTTTCAGGAGCTCGTCTGGAGCAGCGCCTAGGCCACAGAGATCATTTGGATCGATACGTCGACCATTCCAGCAGCAAAGGTCGGCCAGCCAGTTTCGACCTATAGGTTCAACATTTTCAGGTAACACTCGCTCATCTCCAATGACTACCTTGAGAGGAGCACTTGTCGGATGTAGCACCGGTTCAACACGACCATCTGGATTGCAACGAGTGAATAGACTTACGACATGACCGACTCAGAGCACATGCACAACTACCATGCCTACCAGATTTGTGAGATGCTACTTGTGCAATGAGTGGGGTCATTTCCGATCTTAGTACCCTTAGGCTTCTGGAGAGCCTCGATCGTAGTCACAGCCTACACAGCCACAATCACTAGCACAACGTATTGGGGGTTTCTGTGGTAGGAACTCCAACTTCATGAGGTCGTCGAGACAGACACAAAGCGTGGCAAGTTCCGGTCTTCACCAGCCAGGAGCGGGCACGATCAACAGCTACTGTGGTGAAAGGTATGGTCTCAATCTTAGGCCGACATTTCCATATTTTGTTTGATTTTGGAGGGACACATTGTTAGCAATGTGAGCCCGAGGCGAACCATTCCTACAATAAATGTTATTGTAATAAATGATTTATCAATAAAAGTTATTGATTTTGTTTCACTCCCTTTCTGATATTGAATGAATGAATGCACTATAAGATCCCTCTGTACAATAAGGGTTATGTACCATGGCCAACTTGATAATCATACAGCTGTTGATTCAATGATTGAATAATAGAGGCTGATGCTTGGATGAATATCTAAGGAGTTAGATAGAGGACTCATCAAGCATCATGAATGATTAACAAGTAGTGATCTCCAGTCTGAGTGGGAGATGACAATCCCATCTCAGTAGACTGATATCTGATCGACCTCTTGATGCAGGTCCTCTGCATAGGAATATTGATTCGGAGGTATCAGATTAGTCGAGTCAATGAATTGACTTGATGAGATCGAGATAACCAAAGACATGTGATGAATTACTGTCACATCACATGAAAACATCCTCTGACCAGAGACAGATATATTACTATATGTCTGAGCTTGTACATTTGGCAGACCAATAGGTTGATGACCTAATCAAGGTCTATACACCGGCGAGCTGGTGTGCATGTAAGGGCATATGAGTAATATGATCTCTCAAAGGGATCATATAGGTTCACTTGTGAACCGGGAGACATGAGCTCACTCATGAGGTATTGGGATTGACCCAATTCCATGCATGGTCATCATGCTTTAGAAGCATGATATGAATTTGAAGGTAAGATATATGCTTTGTGAAAGCATATGATATGTACCATAATCCAAGGACCAAGATTGAGAAACTTAATGATCAGACTATGAAGATGACAGTGTAAAAGTGATCTTTATCTTCATGATGATCATGAGTCTTCCAGTATGCAGGATGTGCAGGTATTAGGAATACCTGAAGGGTGATTTGATCATAAACGATTGTATAACCATGACGCTTCCATTCCGAGGGAGTGATGAAACAGGTCTGGATTTTAGTGACTCCTCTCATTAGAGAAGTAAACTAATCTTAGTCCATTTACTGGACATTGATCTGAATGAGATTCAGATGCAATGAGAAGATTAGGTATACGGTCTTGATTTAATCAAGCATCTATGAGAGGTCCATGGGATCTGGATTTGAGATGTGATCTCAATATCCAAGTCACTATACGTGGAACAATACAATCACCCTGTCCTTATCTCCAAGTATCTGAGGAGAAATAGCATTGTTCTTAAATGGTTTAAGAACAATTCCATGAGATCTA
Organism: Ottelia alismoides; assembly: GCA_037367405.1. Classification (NCBI taxonomy): domain Eukaryota; kingdom Viridiplantae; phylum Streptophyta; class Magnoliopsida; order Alismatales; family Hydrocharitaceae; genus Ottelia; species Ottelia alismoides. The sequence goes on from JAZKJV010003406.1 coordinate 437,211, forward strand.
AGCAAAGAGAAGTTGATAATTAAATGTGATTTAATTATCATGATGTATGAGATATTATCCAATATAATTAAATGTGATTTAATTATTATGGATAAGAATAATGTGGATAGTAATATCCAATTATTCCTAACATATTATAAATGTGATTTATAATGTATTAGAGAGAGTTAAATATAATTTATATTAGTAGATTAATTATTAATGTGTATTGGATACACATTATCTAATTAATTGAAAATGTAAATTACATTTTGTTTTGGGTTGTGAATTTGATTCACAATAATTCAATGTCAAGATTGCAATATTCCCAAAATTAATTGAGAATTATTTTGCTGAATTAAAATACCAACAAATTGTTGTTGGAAATTGGATGGAGAGAAAATCAAGGAGATTGCCCTCCCCTTTTGGAAAGGAGGGGGCGGCACCAATTCCTTGAGGGAATTGGTGGCCGTCCCCCCTTCTAAAGAGGAAGGTGTATCTCCCTTATTTTCTCTCTCTATTTGTGTGGTTTAATTTGGTATTATATTTATTTGATTTATCAAATATATTTAATCAAAATTAAATCACAAGTTGTTGGCTTTTACCAACAACAATCTTGACCATTGGATTGTCATAAATCAATCTCAACCATTGATTTTATATGACACATGGATTGAGATCCATGGATCCCAAAACCCTATAAATAGAGAGGCATTCTTGGCTCTCTCTTAACACATGCTATTGTAGCAAAACTCTCTCTCTCTTTCTCTCATACTCGACAGCCCTCTCTCCCTCTTCTTCTTGGTGGCCTTCCCCCTTGGTGGAGAGAATCGCCGTCGCCCGTGCCCTCGTGCTACCGCTTCGACGCTCTGCGGTTCTTCGTCTACTTCGAGTGCTTCGCCTACGAAGGAGACGTTCGATCTCGTGCGACGAGATCAGGAGCAACCGTGCTTGGATCAACTTCTTGGATTGCGAGGACACCGCGGTTCATCCCCGCGCTCGCAAGCGATCTCTCCGACGATCGGACTTGAGACAGGAGGTCTCTTCTCTTAGAGACTCGATCAACCACGCTTCAAGAGGTATTGCATTATACTTGTTGTGGTTATAGATGAAACGATCCGAGAATGGTTCTTGGATCATGTGGTTTCATCGAATAAATTTTTTAAATTCCGCTGCACCGAACAACTAGTACGACTAGTCGTTCTTCGTCGTATCCGATACGACGCTCACGCTTCCGTGATGCGCTTGAGGATCTCATTATATCCTTCAAGTGGTATCAGAGCCTTAGATCGACGGTTTCGAATTGTGATTCGCTAACCGAGGACAACTTGGGTTCGTTTAGGTCGCGAAAGTTTTCGTCGCATTTGATTTCGCAGATCTGTTTGATAAATAAATTCGGCACTGTTTAAATTGTTTAAACACGAATTTTATACTTGGATTATGTTCCCCATTAAATAAGGAAACCATAGGATCTGAGTTTGCGTAAATCGGATTTCGTATGCTCGAGATATGGTCGTTTTAATGAACATGTATGCACTGTTGCGGGAACTGTGAATCTGAACGTGATTAAAATGTTAATTACTGTTTAGATTTGCCTCGAAATGCGTGAAACATCACTTATGTTCTGTCCTAAATCAAATTAGCAAACTTTAGAAATTGACTTTGCTTAATTTGGATTTAATATGATTGAGATATGCTAATTTTAGTAAGTAGGGGTCACTGCTGAAATTGCTTTCCTAATCTAGAACCAAGTGATTGTCAATTAGTGAAATTAATTGTTAATTTCGTGAAATAATCTTGAAAAATATTTGTGAAATATTGAAACATGATTATTTGCCTAATTGACTTGGCCTCAACTAATTAGTTGATTAGATTTGATCTGAACCATAATTGGAATTACAATCATCAAACTTCTTGCTTGAATAGGACTTGGGAATTTGCCTAGCAAATTTCCTTAAAATCAAAATTGTTTTGATTACTATATGGTATAATTTCGGTTGAAGAACCGATGATCATCTCAAGTACAAAATAATCAATTTGGCATTATCCTTTCTCGAGGCGGATATGGTGTCTAGTCGGGGATCGCTGGGTCAGCGGGTTGCAACGTATGTAGTCCGCCCCACTCCCGCCGGTACTGGCCATGACAGCGGGTAGGGCCGGGATAATGTCCGAGGGATTATGATGTATTTTTCTAATTATTAAAATACAAATTAATACGTACTTTGAGAATAATATCATATACATATTCAAGCATAAAATTAAGTTTGATTGATTGAATTGGATTGATAATTAATTTAATATGATTAAGTTAATTATATCCAATTGAAAATACTCTAATATGATTAGAGCTAATAATTCCCTTGGAAGAATTAATTATATGAATGAGATTTATAGTAATTAATTAAATTTGAATAAGAGATGGAGGATCACATAAGTGACATCCATGGTCTCCCGTCAAGGCGATGGGTTTCGTCGCCAAATATTATATGTGGGAGACGCCTGTCCGAAGTGACAGCTCCCACATATGATCCGTTTGGATCGGGCTCGTCGCTTCTTGAAAGAGTAAGGACGTATGCGTAGTGACCCCAATATCGTATCCTCATATTATTGGGGCGATATTGGATTGCGCATAGCGAGTTGTATTCCTGTTGACGGTTGGTTCAATTAATGACGAGTCAACATCACCTTAGGGGTGGTGGGATCGGGTATTAAAGACCGAATTGGGAAATGCAAGTTGGACTTGCAAGGCGGAATGTGTTCCCGCTTCTCTTTATTTGAGTCATAGGTTCTCATATTATTGGGATATGACAAAGATAAAAAGGAGATCCCAGTTCTTGCTTGAGATATATTGGTAAGTATATCTCCTACTTTGAAAGTGAATAAGGGAATAAACTTTCATAGTTGATATAGCAAGACTAATTTGATTTAAAATGCCTTAATTAAATAAAATTAAATTGAATATATGATTATATGTTCTAATATAGCGCATTCTCAATTTCAGAAAATGAAGTCTATGAACCCATTGAGCAGGCTTCTGGAGGTCAACCAATTGACCGGACCGAATTACTCGGATTGGATCCGTAATTTGGAGCTTGTGCTTTCGGCAGAGCGCATCAGCTATGTGCTCTCTGAAAACAAACTTGAAAACCCTAAATCTAAGGAAGACAAAGCATATAATGACAAGTATGATGAAGATCATATCTTGGCTAGGTGCTATATCTTGGGTTCTCTCTCCAATGTTCTTCAGAAGCAACATGTGGAGATGAGTACTTGCCAGGATATCATGCAGAATCTAAAGGATATGTTTGGTGACATTAACCGCACCCAGCGGTACAATGTTATGAAAGAACTCGTTCGCTGCAAGATGCAGGAAGGGACCTCGGTCCGCGAGCATGTACTCAAAATGTTTGGGTACTTGTCAGAGCTGGAGACTCTGGGGGCGACGATGGATGCAGACATGCAATCTGATTTCATTCTGCTGTCATTGCCCAAATCTTTCAATAACTTTGTGGTGTCATTCCACATGAATAAGTTGGAACTGACAAATGCTGGGCTTCTTGCTGCATTAAAGTCTGCAGAAGACGTAATGAAGAAAGATGGTCCCACTTGCACTGCAATGGTTGCACAGGTCAAAGGGAAGTGCGGTTGGAAGCAAGGTTCTCGGAAGGGCCCGACCCATAAGAGAAAGAAGAAGGGATAAAGTGTTGCCTCATCTTCCAATGCATCCACTTTAATGGCGTCGAAGAAAACCGACGTCTGTCACCACTGCAAGAAGCCGGGGCACTGGAGGCATAATTGCCCGGATTACCTGAAGTCGATCGACAAAGGTAAAGCCCCAGCAGGTATGAAATCTACTTTTATCATTGAAACCAGCTTTCTCGTTGGACGAGAAGGAAGTTGGGTAGTTGATTCTGGTGCTTCTGTTCATGTATGCAATTTGTTGCATTTGTTTCAGGAAACTAGACAGCTTGAAGAAGGGGAGATAGTCATCCAGATGGGATCTGATGCAAGTGTTGCAGCAGTCGCCGTCGGGACCTGCAGACTATCATTATCTAGTGGAAGAGTCCTAGTACTTAAAGAGTGTCTTTATGTACCTGAAGTCAGAAGGAATTTGATATCTGTATCTAAGCTAGTTAGAAGTGGATATTCATTCCTATTTTGTAATAAATTAGTCATAAATCATTATGATAAATATATTGCAGAGGGTATTTTGACTTCTGGAGGACTCTATGAATTGTGCATTAATGAGCATGTCATGAATGTTACAACCACTAATAAAAACCCTAAAAGATCCAGGAGTAATATAAATCATTCAAACATGATTTGGCATCAAAGGCTTGGTCATTTATCTGTTGATAGGATCAATAGATTGATAAAGGATGGACCTTTGGATTTTCTACAAGTTCAGCCTTTACCTACCTGTGAACATTGTATTCGAGGTAAAATGACTAGGATGCCTTTCCGTAACAAGGTTACAAGATGTGAAGGTATTATTGACCTAATACATACTGATGTATGCGGTCCGTTCAGTACCGCGACTCGAAATGGATATCGATATTATTTGACATTTATTGATGATCATTCGCGATACGGGTTTATCTTCCTATTACGTCATAAGTCTGAAACCTTTGAAAAGTTCAAAGAGTTCAAGGTTTTGGTTGAGAACCAAACCAATAGGAAGATTAAACGAATTCGATCTGATCGAGGTGGCAAGTACCTATCAGATGAATTTAAGGAATACCTTAAAGAGAATGGAATTATTTCCAATCTCACTCCTCCTGGAACTCCCCAACTTAATGGTGTTGCTGAAAGACGCAACAGAACCATCATGGATATGGTTCGTTCAATGATGAGCAAAGCACATTTACCACTTAGTTTCTGGGGATATGCAGTAGAGACTGCAATATATATCCTAAATAAGATTCCTAGCAAATCTGTACCTAAGACTCCTCATGAGCTATGGTATGGAACCAAACCTAGTGTTAATCACTTGAGGGTTTGGGGTTGCTTGGTCCATGCAAAGAATGTGGATGCAAGTAAGCTAGAATCTCGCTCTCGTGAGTGCTACTTCATTGGGTATGTTAAAGATGGTATTGGATACCAACTTTATGACCCTGAGACCCAAAAGGTTTTTGTCTCTAGAGATGTGAAATTTCTGGAGGATGATTTCCTTAAAGGTCAAGACAAAAGTGAAGTAGAGGAACTCATTGAGTCCCCTGAGGACTCTGAGCTTCCTGAACCAGAAACTGAAGAAATAAATAAAGATGAAACACCTATACCTCTTTGAAAGAGTTCAAGGGTGGTTGCACCACCTGAAAGGTATGGATTCCATGTGTCAAGTGAAACTGACAATGATCCTACTTCATTTGATGAAGCACTCGCGGATCATGACATTGATAGATGGATGCTAGCAATGAAGTCAGAAATTGACTCCATGCATAAGAATGGTGTATGGACCCTAGAGGATCCACCTAAGGGGGTAAAACCCATTGGTTGCAAATGGATCTTCAAGAGAAAGAGGGGACCTGATGGGAAAGTAGAGACTTTCAAGGCACGGCTCGTAGCCAAGGGCTACACACAGAGAGAAGGCATCGACTACGATGAGACGTTCTCTCCTGTGGCTATGCTTAAATCCATCAGGGCATTGCTAGCTATAGCTGCATATCTTGACTACGACATCTGGCAGATGGACGTCAAGACGGCTTTCCTCAATGGATACCTCGAGGAGGATATCTACATGGAGCAGCCCCAGGGCTTCATAACTGAGGATGGCAAAGTATACAAGCTGAAGAAATCCATCTATGGGCTCAAGCAAGCTTCTCGTAGCTGGAACATCAGATTTGACGAAACCATAAAGAGTTATGATTTTGTGCAGAATCCTGATGAACCTTGTGTGTACAAGAAGCTTAGTGGGAGCGCCAATGTGTTCATCGTGCTTTATGTAGATGACATCCTTATCATTGGGAATGATACAGGGATGATGACCAGTGTGAAGATTTGGCTGTCCCATACCTTTGAGATGAAAGATCTTGGAGAAGCCTCTTACATCTTGGGTCTGAAGCTGTTTAGAAACCGAGAGAAGAGGATATTGGGATTGTCACAACAAGGATACATTAAGAAGATTCTTGAACGATTCCGTATGGATAGTTCCAAGAAAGGATTCCTACCCTTAAGACATGGTATCCACCTGTCTAAAGGAATGGCTCCTCAAACTGTTGAGGAAAAGAAGGTCATGGCTGGATGTCCTTATGCATCAGTCGTAGGAAGCTTAATGTATGCCATGATGTGTACTAGGCCAGATATCTGCCATGCAGTGGGAGTGGTAAGTCGTTACCAATCCTGCTATGGAGAACAACACTGGAATGCAGTAAAGAACATATTCAAATATCTAAGACGGACACAAGATTACATCTTGGTCTATGGAGATGGTGATCTCCAAGTCTTGGGATATACAGATTCTGACTTCCAATCGGATATTGATGATCGAAAGTCGACATCAGGGTTTGTGTTCCTGTTGAACGGTGGTGCTATGAGCTGGAGAAGCAAGAAGCAGGACACTACAACAGATTCAACAACAGAAGCCGAATACATTGCCGCATCGGATGCTGCAAAGGAGGCGGTGTGGTTGCGCAAGTTCGTTCAGGAGCTTGGCGTAGTTTCCTCTGATACTCCCATCCCGCTACTCTGTGATAACACGGGAGCCATTGCCCAGGCGAAGGAACCCAGATGGCATCAGAAGAGCAAGCACGTAGAAAGGAAATACCACATCATTCGGGAAATTCAAAAGCGTGGTGACATCATCATCACCAAGGTGGCCTCTGCCGACAACGTTGCTGATCCTCTTACCAAACCTCTGACACAGAAGGTTTTTTACCAGCATGTAATGAGTATGGGTTTAAGGCTTGTTCCTGAATGGTTCTGAGAGCTAGTGGGAGATTGTTAGCAATGTGAGCCCGAGGCGAAGCATTCCTACAATAAATGTTATTGTAATAAATGATTTATCAATAAAAGTTATTGATTTTGTTTCACTCCCTTTCTGATATTGAATGAATGAATGCACTATAAGGTCCCTCTGTACAATAAGGGTTATGTACCATGGCCAACTTGATAATCATACAACTGTTGATTCAATGATTGAATAATAGAGGCTGATGCTTGGATGAATATCTAAGGAGTTAGATAGAGGACTCATCAAGCATCATGAATGATTAACAAGTAGTGATCTCCAGTCTGAGTGGGAGATGGCAATCCCATCTCAGTAGACTGATATCTGATCGACCTCTTGATGCAGGTCCTCTGCATAGGAATATTGATTCGGAGGTATCAGATTAGTCGAGTCAATGAATTGACTTGATGAGATCGAGATAACCAAAGACCTGTGATGAATTACTGTCACATCACAGGCAAACATCCTCTGACCAGAGACAGATATATTACTATATGTCTGAGCATGTATATTTGGCAGACCAATAGGTTGATGACCTAATCAAGGTCTATACACCGGCGAGCTGGTGTGCATGTAAGGGCATATGAGTAATATGATCTCTCAAAGGGATCATACAGGTTCACTTGTGAACCGGGAGACATGAGCTCACTCATGAGGTATTGGGATTGACTAAATTCCATGCATGGTCATCATGCTTTAGAAGCATGATATGAATTTGAAGGTAAGATATATGCTTTGTGAAAGCATATGATCTGTACCATATCCCAAGGACCAAGATTGAGAAACTTAATGATCAGACTATGAAGATGACAGTGTAAAAGTGATCTTTATCTTCATGATGATCATGAGTCTTCCAGTATGCAGTATGTGCAGGTATTAGGAATACCTGAAGGGTGATTTGATCATAAACGATTGTATAACCATGACGCTTCCATTCCGAGGGAGTGATGAAACATGTCTGGATTTTAGTGACTCCTCTCATTAGAGAAGTAACCTAATCTTAGTCCATTTACTGGACATTGATCTGAATGAGATTCAGATGCAATGAGAAGATTAGGTATACGGTCTTGATTTAATCAAGCATCTATGAGAGGTCCATGGGATCTGGATTTGAGATGTGATCTCAATATCCAAGTCACTATACGTGGAACAATACAATCGCCCTGTCCTTATCTCCAAGTATCTGAGGAGAAATAGCATTGTTCTTAAATGGTTTAAGAACAATTCCATGAGATCTAAGTAAAGAGAAGTTGATAATTAAATGTGATTTAATTATCATGATGTATGAGATATTATCCAATATAATTAAATGTGATTTAATTATTATGGATAAGAATAATGTGGATAGTAATATCCAATTATTCCTAATATATTATAAATGTGATTTATAATGTATTAGAGAGAGTTAAATATAATTTATATTAGTAGATTAATTATTAATGTGTATTGGATACACATTGTCTAATTAATTGAAAATGTAAATTACATTTTGTTTTGGGTTGTGAATTTGATTCACAATAATTCAATGTCAAGATTGCAATATTCCCAAAATTAATTGAGAATTATTTTGATGAATTAAAATACCAACAAATTGTTGTTGGAAATTGGATGGAGAGAAAATCAAGGAGATTGCCCTCCCCTTTTGGAAAGGAGGGGGCGGCACCAATTCCTTGAGGGAATTGGTGGCCGTCCCCCCCCTTCCAAAGAGGAAGGTGTATCTCCCTTATTTTCTCTATCTCTATTTGTGTGGTTTAATTTGGTATTATATTTATTTGATTTATCAAATATATTTAATCAAAATTAAATCACAAGTTGTTGGCTTTTACCAACAATAATCTTGACCATTGGATTGTCATAAATCAATCTCAACCATTGATTTTATATGACACATGGATTGAGATCCATGGATCCCAAAACCCTATAAATAGAGAGGCATTCTTGGCTCTCTCTTAACACATGCTATTGTAGCAAAACTCTCTCTCTCTCTTTCTCTCATACTCGACAGCCCTCTCTCCCTCTTCTTCTTGGTGGCCGTCCACCTTGGTGGAGAGAATCGTCGTCGCCCGTGCCCTCGTGCTACCGCTTCGACGCTCTGCGGTTCTTCGTCTACTTCGAGTGCTTCGTCTACGAAGGAGACATTCGATCTCGTACGACGAGATCAGGAGCAACCGTGCTTGAATCAACTTCTTGGATTGCGAGGACACCGCGGTTCATCCCCGCGCTCGCAAGCGATCTCTCCGACGATCAGACTTGAGACAGGAGCTCTCTTCTCTTAGAGACTCGATCAACCACGCTTCAAGAGGTATTGCATTATACTTGTTGTGGTTATAGATGAAACGATCCGAGAATGGTTCTTGGATCATGTGGTTTCATCGAATAAATTTTTTAAATTCCGCTGCACCGAACAACTAGTACGACTAGTCGTTCTTCGTCGTATCCGATACGACGCTCACGCTTCCGTGATGCACTTGAGGATCTCATTATATCCTTCACACATTCCTTCCTTGCATCGAGATTGCTAGCTTCATTAGGAAGAGTCATAGAAACTCTATCTTTTCCATATCACATTCATGGGCTAGGTGACCAGTTATTCGTCATTTCATTGATAGTCAGAGACTTACCAGTGCTGATTGGCAATCACGAGATGATCGCATACTGTCTATTATCACAGCTCGATGAGTTTGATTTGATTTTGGCTATGGATAGGTTATTAAAGCCTTGAACTTGACCTCGTTAAGAGGAAACCAACGGAATTTGTTTCGTGTGAATCAGACTTCGTTTCGATTTGTTATGATTTTCGAAAGCAGGAGAAGTAAGGAGGTTTAAGACGTCATTAACACGTAATGACCGTCATTAAGACTATTTAAACATGATTAAAGAAACTAGTGATAGATTAAGGACCTCTAATGATCATCAACAAACACTAATAAGTTGTTAGCAAAAGTTAAGCGTGAGCTGCGAAGAGAAATCGTAATTAGTAAAAGTTAATCACGATTAGAATTAATTAAACGTCATTAATGAATCTAGAATAATTTGAAAAGTTTTACCTTAAGCCTCAAGTTTTGAATAAGACTTGGCCAAAATCATGGGCTGCTAACCGCGGTTAAGGTCTAAACTATGATTACTAGCCATGGTTAGTGGTTTTCTGGAGCCTATAAATACCCCCTATCCATTCATTCTCTATAATTTCCACTACCACCACTACCCCAAGAGGTAAAGAGGAGAAGAGGGAGGTGGGGAAGGAACACTAGTGAAGTGCTGTCGGGAGAATGAGGAGGAGGAAGGTACGATCCTCTCTTAGTTTGCTTCGTAAGCTAGGTTTTCGATTCATCTTCTTTTTCCTTCTTTGTTTTTAATTCAGTTTTCTTTCCAATTCATTTTTTGTTGTGGTTCGAGGAGAAATTTGTGTAACATTCTACTTAGGCGAGCGGCTATGTACGTCAGTGAACCTTGTGATTCGTCACACTTTCACTCAACTAAGATGTGTGGTGTCTACCAATTCTCCATCCCTTATGATTCTATTCTTTCGATTCTGCTTTTATAGTTATTTTGATGGAGAAATCTATGTAATACCCTACTTAGGTGCGTGCGGCTATGCACGTCAGTGAACCCTGTGATTCGTCACACCTTTACTCACCTAAGATACGTGGTGTCTACCGATTCTTCATCTCTTGCAGTTTGATTATATTCTTTCATATTCGTTATTTTTTCCCTCTCAGTGATTTTATAGAGGAAACACTTTCCATTTTTCTTTTAAAATATGTACCGAGATAAGGGGAAACTCTGTCGAAATTTTTATAGAAATATGTCTCGATATAAGGGGAAACTCTACCGAAATTTTTCTAGAAATATGTCTGGATATAAGGGGAAACTCTTCCGAAATTTTCTTAGAAATATCACCATGTTTAAGGGGATGCTCTGATGAAATTTTAAGAGAAAAATATGTTCTCCGCGTTCTTCGTGTTCTTAGCGTTCTTCGTGTTCTTCGTTCGTTCTTCGTGTTCTTGGCACGTTCTTATCATTTTTGATACAAAAATGAAATTCTATCGTTTCGGGAGCTATAAATCATCCTTTTTGAAAAAGAATCACTATAAAGCACTGCATACGAGAAAGAGATCTCGATTAGGTAACGAAATCCTTCCGTTTGTTGTTGGGTTTTCATATGAGATCGTTGAGATTTTTGATTTTATGTTCTTCGCTATGAAGAATCCTAATTTAGTTATTTTTGAAAAAAATATGAAAAGTTCTTGTGTGATTTCAACTAAAATAAGATCTAAGCATTGTATTGATGCAGGGGCTTGGAAAGTTAGGGTTTAGAAGTTAAATGAGCATAAATACGAGTATATAAATATATTAATTAATATATATGTGAGTCGATACTCAATGTTGATGATTATGGAAATAGAAGACTTGACGAAAGAAATATATCATGGGAATTGATGTGTATTAAGGTGGATCCTGAAAAGGATGGTGTCTTACGTTAAGAAGGATTGAGAGAAGAACTACAGGTCGGACATGCAACCTGTAGGTTTGTCGAAAGGAACCCGTATTGGCATTGCCCTATCTAGGTTGTACACGGTTGCCCTGTTATGATAAGTACGCACGAAATGAATGATTTGCAACACGTGGTACCGGGTGCCAATATGATCAGGTTGAACGACGGAAGATGTAGTCGTGCCATGTGGAGGCACGGGTAGTTCAATAGCGGCTGGGTCACGATATCATGTATTTATAGCCACTAGGTTATGTGATTTAAGGTTAGCCTGAGGTTTTAAGCAACCGGATCCTCGAGTATGGTGTGCTCCTTTATTTGTCAGGCTAAGAGTTTGAGACCCTGATTAATAAAAGAAAAAGAAATTATGAGGGTAGTAATGGAGGATTGGTTGAGGCGACGCGCGACGACATAAGCTTATCAGATCAACAGAATCTCCAATCCTGAAGTGTCCACAACTTCGGAGTCCATATAGTGGTGAAGTAATTCTCTAGACTAATCCCTGACGTGGAATAAAAAGGAATAGGACTTCAACTAATGAGAATGAATGAAACTTTTTGTGATAACAAGTTTTAAAAAAAATTACACCATTTGTTTGCTTTTCTCTTCTTCGTTACTTAGCATTGGCTAATTGTTATCCTACGTTTTATGGAAAACTCAACATGTATCGGTGGTGCATTGCAACGACTTTAGTAATCCAGCCAGCTAATATAGTCGCCATCCAGCCAGCCATAGTAGCTTTACTCTATAAGGTAGTTGGTAATCTTTTTGTGTATTTTCTTTCCGACTGATGTATATGTAAATGGTTATAGTTGGATAATGTATCCTGCAAACTTTATTTTGTGAATGGAAAGGTATTAAATACTTCATTTTTAGTATTTTAATTGCAGTCTGTCTCTGAATGTTGGTTTTGATTGTTGAATAAATTATTGCTGAGTAATCATATCAGGATATGGGAGGATCCGACAGTCCGTATTTGGGATCATGACAGTTTGGTATCAGAGCCCATTTACTCCAGTAATTTACTCAGTAATTGATAACTATGAGTGGTATTCAGAAACTGAGGTGGTCTTAAGATCCTTTGGTTTTAATAAGTGACAGCAACGCCATTCACAAGTCATTGTCTCTTATGTACATCACCTAAAACGTATAGGACCTAACCTTTGACAATGACTCATCCCAGGATCATGGCAGATTAAGATGTGTCTAGGCAATTAGCGACTATGATGACAATGTTGCAAGAAATGAGGCAAAAGCAGCAAGCATTAGAGGAGAGGCTCAATGCACAAGATTAGAGACCTGAGGCATCCAGACCTTTGGATGTTAGGATTGAAGGTTTTGTCCATCTTTCTGAGGAAGAATCTAGTTACCATCCTTCCATTGAGTCTGCTCCTATCCCAGCTGAAGGAAAAATGGAGAGAGCTCTTCTTAGACATCAAAAACTACTGGACAATTATCAAAAGGGAAAGATTCCTCGATTCAAAGGCATAGAGACAGCTGTTGAGGAAGAACTGTGGCTTGATGATGTCAGCGTGATGTTGAGAATAATATACGCACCAGCATACACTTGGGTGCACTTTGCTGATTACTCCCTAGCAGACTACGCAAGATGACGATGGAGAGCAATTTCTAAGAAATTAGTAGATCCCGTTCCATGGGATATCTTTGAAGAAAGGTTTCGAGCTCACTTCTGTCCCTCTCATTGGTAGGAACTAAAGAGGAGGGAGTTGGCTTTTCTGACTCAAGGTTCCAAGAATGTATGAAATTATCATATTCATTGTACGGAGCTGTTAAGTTACTCCCCAGCTCTAGAGGCTTCACCACAGGAGTGTCTTACCAAATTTGTTAGTGGGCTTCAGGAAGATATTAGAGAGAAACTTGCAAGTTTTAGAGCCACCACTGTAGATGAATCCATGGACATCGCCTCTCGCATTGAGATGGAAAGGGATGAAAACGCCAAAGAAGAAGCTTCCACTGTTCTGGTGGACCATCCAAACGTAAGGTGAATTATAATTGTAGAGACAGTCATTATCATCCAGTTGGGTCTACTATAAGCTCTCCATAGACTTTGGGTCAGGAATTATCAAAAAGATGAGGTTTCTCTAGACCTCCACTATACCCCCGCGACTCAACATCAGGATCTAGTACTGTTATGGTTGGATCTTCAGCACGGATAGGAACACGTGTGTGTTATTATTGTCATCAGGAAGGCAACATAAGGAAAGACTATCCAAGTTGAGAGGTTTGGAGTCTAAATCAACCCCAATTAACGGTTTAACATCCACCTTGAGCAATGGAGAAACATGTGGATGAATACATGGTAGAGGTCGTGGCTCACAAGGAGCGTCTCCTACACAGCAACCACCACAAAGTGTCACAGGTTCTAACTTGCCTATTCCTAATGGCCAACTCAATGCAATCACTGAAGAACAAGCCTACAATTTAGGCACGGTCGTACGAGGTACCGTTACTATTCATGCATTTTTAGTACATGTCTTGTTTATTCTGGTGCTTCACATTCATTTGTTGCTCGACGGTTAGTACCCATTTTGGGTATGGTGCCAGTAGAGATACAAAAATCCTATTTGATCAGGGGACCATGAGGACAAGTATTTATAATCCGAGAAATCCTGCATAATTGTGTATTGCTGATAGCAGGACATCAACTACATGTTTCTTTACTACTAATTGTAATGGAGGACTTTGATCTCATCCTGGGGATGGACCGGCTAGAAAGGCATCATGCATGCATTGACTGCTTTCAGAAGACAATAACATTTCACCTTCCTAACTCGATAGAGTTTCACTTCATTGGAAAGACATCCAATGATAATATCAAATACATCTCGACTCTGAAGGTGCAACAATTGTTAGAGAGGGGGTGCGAAGGCTATTTAGCTTATGTAACCAATACATCAGGGTCGGACAAAATGATAGAAGATGTACCTGCAGTGTGCGAGTTTCCTGATGTATTTCTAGAGGAACTATCTGGAGTACCACATGAGCGAGAGATTGAATTTGAAATCTCTCTTACACCTGATACTTATTCTATCTCTATCCCTCCATATAAGATGTCACCGGCTGAGTTACGTGAGTTAAAGGTACAATTACAAGCTATTATATAAAGGATTCATTTGTCTTAGTACTTCACCATGGGGTGCACCTGTCTTGTTTGTGAGTGCATTGACTATAGATAGTTAAACAAGAAGATAGTAAAGAACAAGTATCCCCTGCCAAGAATAGACGATCTCTTTGACCAGTTGCAGGGTTCAATTTTGTATTCCAAGTTTGACTTAAAATCTGGATACCATCAGTTGAAGATTAAAGATGCAGATATCCCCAAGACAACCTTTTGAACTAGATATGGACATAATGAATTTTTAGTTATGCCTTTCGGATTAACAAATACCCTAGCAGCTTTCATGGATCTCAAGAATAGAGTATTCAAGGAGTTCCTAGACCACTTTGTAGTAGTCTTTATTGATGACATGCTTATTTACTCCAAGGATAAGTACCGACATGAACACCATCTCCAGCAAGCACTTGAAATACTAAGGAAGAACAAACTGTATGCTAAATATAGCAAATGTGACTTCTGGTTGTCCGAAGTATCCTTCTTAGGCCATGCTATTTCTGGGGAAGATATATCAATTGATCCTACAAAGGTTAGTGAAGTGATGAGTTGGGAACGCCTGAAGACTGTCACAGAAATACGATCTTTTCTGGGTTTAGCTGGGTATTATAGAAGATTTGTGAAGGACTTTTCGCGAATAACATAGCCAATGAGTAGGCTGACTCAGAAGGAAGTTCCAATCATATGGTCTGACGCATGTGAAGCTAATTTTCAGACACTAAAAGAATGCCTAACATCTGCATCTATCCTTACTCTACCTTTTGGGAGTGAAGGGTTTACAGTGTAGCTGACGCATCTAAAGAAGGACTTGGGGCAGTTCTTATGCAACATGGTAAGGTAGTTGCGTATGCATCATGACAGCTCAGGACACATGAGAAGAACTACCCGACACATGACCTTGAATTAGTTGTCATAGTTTTCTCTTTAAAGATATAGAGACACTACCTCTATGGTATTACTTTTGAAATCTTGACTGATCATAAAAGCTTGAAAATATATGTTTGATCAGAAGGAGCTCAATATGCGATAGAGAGGGTGGCTAGAGCTGTTGAAGGATTATGATTGCACCATCTCCTACCACTCTGGTTGGGGGAACGTCGTAGCAGATGCCCTTAGTAGAAGAACTTATTCGCATCGGTTGGTGAGTGCTATCCACTTTTGGGGTGTACTATCAATGTTAATTGAATGGAAACCATTTGATAGTATTGCCGATACTATAACTATTCCTCACAGATACAAACCAAAGATCTGGGATAGAATAAAGAAAGGACAGGAGGATGATCCAGTCCTTAAAGACTTGAGACAACAATTTGAGAAGAATGAGATAGAGGGATTCCAGATACAATAAGAGTTACTATATAACCATCACAGAGTTTGTGTACCAAACACACCTGAACTGAGGATAGACATCTTACGTGAAGCGCATTGCTCTAGATTATCTATTCATCCAAGAATTACGAAGATGTATAAGGATCTTCATTCATTCTTTTGGTGACGGGAATGAAGAAAGATGTTGTTGAGTTTGTGAATTCATGTTTCATTTTCCAACAGGTAAGAACTTCCCACCAAAAGCCATCAGGATTGTTACAACCCCTCTCTATACCTAAGTGGAATTGGAAAAGCATTTCCATGGACATCATTACTGACTTACCTCAGACAACTGGTGGTAAAGATAGTATATGGGTTATAATAGATCGTCTGACCAAGGTAGCATACTTTATTCCAATAAGCTTATCCTCCACTCTAGACCGGTTTTCTGAGTTATATATTATACATGTGATCTGTCTCCATGGTATCCCAAAGGAGGTAGTTTCTGATCGAGATTCACGATTCACCTCACACTATTGGGAGAACTTCATGAAAGTCTTAGGCACACAACTATGTTTGAGCACAACATATCATCCACAAACAGATGATCAATCAGAGTGTATGATTTAGACTTTATAGAATATGCTATGGGCATGTGCCTTAGAATGGAAAGGATCATGGATTAAACATTTGCCTCTTGCAGAATTCACGTACAACAATAGTTACCATGCAAGTATTGGCATGGCACGATTTGAAGAACTATATGGACGAAGGTATACTACTCATTTGTGTTGGCAAGGGGTCAGGATAAAGAACCTTTACGATTCAGATAGACTTCAAGAGACACGAGAAGCTATAGAGCTTGCTCGAAAAAGACTAATAACTACTCAGAGTCGCCAGAAAAGCTATAGTAATACCAGGCGAAGAGACCTCGAGTTTGAGGTAGGTGACTTTGTATTCCTAAAAGTATCTTCTATGAAGGGAGTTCAAAGGTTTGGCTTGCATGGGAAGTTGGCACCCAGGTTCATAGGTCCCTTTGAATTATTCAGCGGATTGGGAAAGTCGCATATAGACTTGCACTTCCTCCACATCTTTCGATAATACATGATGTTTTTCATGTATCAAATTTGAGAATTAAGGATCCTGAGCATAAGATAAGCTATGATGATCTACATGTTGAGCCAGACTTGACATACCTAAAAATATCTGTGCAAATACTAGACAGGGATATCAAGAAGTTGAGAAATAAAGAGGCACCTCTAGTTAAAGTGTTGTGGCGTAACCAATAGTTTGAAGAAGCCACATGGGAACCTGAGGTGGAAATTAGAGGAAAATACATGTACTTGTTTGAATAATAACACTATGTACTGTATATCTTTATTACAAATGAAATGACGTTTATTCTCTTTAAGGTTGTTATGGTTTCAATCCTCTTTAAAGTTGTTATGCATGCATTTCTAGTCTCGAGGACGAGACTTCCATTAAAGTTATTATAATTGTAAAGCCTTGAACTTGGTCGTCTCTCATATCATATGTCATAAGCGATGGAGAATCGGTAGACAACACACGTCTTAGGGGAGTGAAAGTGCGATGAATCACAGGGTTCACTGACGTGCATAGCCACCCGCACCTAAGTAGAGTGTTACACACATTTCTCCTCTAACCACAACAAAAAATGAATCGGAAAGAAAAATGAATAGAAAACAAAGCTGGAAAAAGAAGATGAATCGAAAACCTAACTTTACAAATCAAACTAAGAGAGGATCGTACCTTCCTCCTCCTCATTCTCCCGACAGCGTTTCGCTAGCGTTCCTTCCCCGCCTCCCTCTCCTCCTCCCGATCTCTCGACCTTAGCCGTTAGGGTAGTGGTGGTAGTGGAAATCGTAGAGAATGAGTAGGTGGAGGGTATTTATAGGCTCCAGAAAACCACTAACCATGGTTAGTAAACCATGGTTTAGATCTTAACCGCGATTAGCGGTCCATGATTTTGGCCCATGGTTTTGGCCAAGTCTTATCCAAAACTTAAGGCTTAAGTTATAACTTTCTAGAGTATTCCAAATTTATTATTGATGCTTAATTAATGCTAATCGTGATTAAATTTTACTAATCACGATTTATCTTTTGCAGTTCACGCTTAACTTTTGCTAACAACTGTTTAGTGTTTGCTAATAGTCATTAGCGGTCCTCAATCTATAATTAGTTTCTTTAATCATATTTAATTATTCTTAATGACGTCTTAAACCTCCTCACTTCTCTTTCTTCTGAAAATCATAACAAATCGAAACGAAGTCTGATTCACACGAAACAAATTCCGTTGGTTTCCTCTCGACGAGTTGGATCTATAGTTATTTTGATGGAGAAATATGTGTAATACCCTACTTAGGTGTGGGTAGCTATGCACGTCAGTGAACCATATGATTCATCACACATTCACTCACCTAAGATGTGTGATGTCTACCGATTCTTCATCTCTTAGAGTTTGATTATATTCTTTCATATTCATTATTGTTTCCCTCTCGGTGATTTTATAAAGGAATCTCTGTCCGTTTTCTTTTAAAATATGTCCCGAGATAAGGGGAAACTCTGCCGAAATTTTTCTAAAAATATGCCCCACCTGCCGAAATTATCCTAGAAATATCACCCCATTTAAGGAGAAGTTGTGTTATATGTTCTTCATGTTCTTCATTCGTTCTTCGTGTTCTTGGCACGTTCTTAGCATTTTTTATACAAAAATGAAATTCGATCGTTTCAGGAGCTATAAATCATCCTTTTTGAAAAAGAATCACGATAAAGCACTGCATATGCAAGAGAGAGCTCGATTAGGCAACGAAATCCTTCCTTTTGCTGTTGGGTTTTCATATGAGATCATTGAGATTTTTGATTTTATGTTCTTCTCTACGAAGAACCCTAATTTGGTTATTTTTGAGAAAATATGAAAAGTTGCTTTGTGATTTCAACTAAAATAAGTCCTAAGCATTGTATTGATGCAGTGGCTTGGAAAGTTATTGTTTAGAAGTTAAAATGAGCATAAATATGAGTATATAAATATATGAATTAATATATAAGTGAGTCTATACTCAATGTTGATGATTATGCAAATAGAAGACTTAATGAAAGAATTACATCATGGGAATTGATGTTTATTAAGGTGGATCCTGAAAAGAATGGTGTCTTACGTTAAGAATGATTGGGAGTAGAACTACAGGTTCGGCATGCAACGTGTAGGTTTGTCGAAAGGAACCCGTATTGGTGTTGCCCTACCTAGGTAGTACACGATTGCCATGTGATGATAAGTACGCATGAAATGAATGATTTGCAACACGTGGTACCAGTTGCCAATATATTCTAGTTGAACAACTGGAGATGTGGTCGTACTATGTGGAGGCACTGGTGGTTCAATAGCGGCTGGGTCACGATAACATGTATTTAAAGCCATTAGGTTATGTGATTAAAAGTTAGACTGAGGTTTTAAGCAATCGAATCATCAAGGACGGTGTGCTCCTTTGTTTATCAGGCTAAGGCTTTGAGACCCTGATCAATAAAAGAAAAGGAAGTTATCATGGTAGTATTGGAGGATTGGTTGAGGCGACATACGGCGGCATAAGCTTACCAGATCAACGTAATCTTCAATCCCATAGTGGCCACAACTTTGAAGTCCATATAGTGGTGAGATAATTCCCTGGACTAATCCTTGATGTGGAATAGAAAGGAATAGGACTTAAACTAATGAGAAGGAATGAAACTTTTTGTGATAACATGTTTTAAAAAAATACATTATTGTTTGCTTTTCTCTTCTTCGTTACTTAGCACTCACCAATTGTTATCCTATGATTTATGAAAAACCCAACAGGTGTCGGAGAGCCATTCAAGGACTTTAGTAATCCAGCCAACTAACATAGTAGCCATCTGATGAACATCAAATTTGCATATTTAATAGTCGATAATTGTAGTATAGGAGATGAAATTTGGTTCAGCAAAAATCACAATCTTTGAATATTGTGGATTATTTTAAATTGACAAGTGTACCAAGATCGAACACAGGGAACGATGATTTTTAGTTGCAAGATTTTAAATTAATTTAAATAATTAACTATTTGTTCGATTAATTTCTATGTTGGAAAACTATAATACAATGCAAAGAAGATGCGATGCAATGTGAAGAAAAAAAACAGAGCAGATGATAAAGCGCATGATTTGTGATTTATGATTTTTAATCCAAAACAGAATAATCAATGTCCTCAAAATGAAATCATGGATCAAAAAGAATTCAGGAAATGAGTTTTCAATCAAATTCAAGCTGCAGGCCAAGAGATTGATCAATAAATAATCCTCTCAGAACTCCCTGTAATTTTCTCCTCAAAATTAATCGTTGATCATACAAATTAATAGGGAGTTAAATGAATTTATCCTCGATTTTGCCCCTGTAAAGATTAAATCCTCAAATATTAATTCAAAACCATTCGATCCTCAAATAAATCCCTACAAAATAAGTCATTAATTTCTTAATGAAAATATAGCGCAAAATGTCAATGATAAGCTTAGATTTGTCAACATAGATCCTCAATTAATAAATCTCAGTAAGTGGCCTCGGATCTGTCGGCAAATTATGCCAAATGATAGAGCATGAAAATAGCTTCAAAACAACATATTATACGCTTAAATCAGAGTTCGTATGAAAAAGTTAAAGATCCTTGGGGGCTTATCTGCAAATCCCTCAAGGTCAGAGGGTCAATTCTGTAATTTAACCCTAGAGGGGTATATCTGTAATTTCTTCTAAAGTCAATGGCTATTCTGTAAATTCTTCAAAGAGGCATGTATGTCGCACGTGCCTCCTGGTTGGCGGGGACGTGCGCGTTAATAGTGAAAACTGAGGGGCCTAGTCTGCAAATTACCCCCAACGCACATGCGTTGCACATGCCGTAGAGGCTCGGAGGGAGGCGCAGGCTCGGGCGAGGCTCGGTGTGCCCAATCTAGAGGCTTGGAGTTTCGAGGTGGAGGCATGGACCGAAGTCGAAGGCTCGGGCATCCGAGCCTGTACATGGCGGGGAGAGGAGGTCTGGGAGGATCGAGCCTCCATGCATGGAGGGAAGGCTCGGTTGTGGAGCCTACGTGGTTAACTTAGGACTGTTGGATCCAGGCTATAAGCCCTGATCCGATGGTTGATGGATCTCGAGGGCATCGGTGGTCGTCGATGACGAAGGCGACCACGGGAGGCGTCGGGCGGAGGGCCTCTCGGTGCGAGGGGTGCTAGAGGGTGGATGGTGGGGATGCGACTAGGTCGACGGAGAGGTGGCGAAGGGTGAGTGGCCGGCTGTGAGGCGATGGCTGAGGCGGAGCGTCGATGTGGTTAGAGCGGAGCTCCGGAGCGGAGGAGAGTACCTGCAGTGAGTTAGTGCACAAAAAATCCATAGCGAATGGGATATGGAAGTACGTTCTGATCCAGGCGAGGGGTTGGAACAGAGCTCCGGCCTATGCAAGGCCAGAGATGGGAAGATTTAGAGCGACGAAGGTAGGAGGATTGTGCGTTGAGGGGTAGCAGGGGTGGACTACCTAATGCGAGAGAAGGTCGTCCGAGGTGGAGGAGCTGGACTCGACCGGTTCTTCGCTCAACGCGGTAGCGACGCTGAGCTGAGCAACGACTCATAGCAACTGCGACAAGGGACGAGGACTCTTGGATCTCGCCGGAGGAGATGTTCTGTCGTCGCTCTCCCTAATCGCACTCGCTGTCACCACAGAGGAATGGGAAGCTCGAAGATCTCCTATAATGGAGGATGGCGAGAACGGGTGGTGCGGGAGGAGGTTTTATAAAAGTGGCGGTTGTTACTCGCACAAGGCTGTAATGGCCGAAGGCGTGGAGGAGAGAGAGAGGCGGTCGCAACAGCTAGCGGCGGCAGTTACATGAGTTTGTGGGGAAGGAGAAGGGAGGATGGGGAGGAGGCAGTATCACGTGCCACACATGACCTGGAATGACGATGGTCACGTGCTTGGCACGTAGCCAGGGATAGGCGATAGGGGAGAGAAGCAGGGGTGCCACGTGGCATGTCTAGGTACTGCCACGTGTCACCCAAAAAAAATTCAAAATAGAAAGATGAAGAAAATTATAAAAGAAATAGATGAAACCTCGTATCGAAAAATTTCTTTCACAAAAGTTGTTCGTCTCAACGAGATCTACAACTTTCATGAAGGACCCGAGAGTAAAAGAGGTTATCTATACAAAGTAGTATTTTTGGTGGTCTCCATGTGTATAGAAAACTGATTTTTTAGGGTTTTGCAATTTCTTGGTAATTTTAAAAGAGAATAAAAATTATAGTAAAATTACGACAAAATATAAGAAAACTAATTACATATTAATCTAATTTTTTGGATTTTTAATATATAAGAAAAAGGGAAATAAAATAGAACTACGAAACACGAGAATTTTGTACAGACTCACAGAGGACACTCGGACACAGTCGGTTTCTTTGATTTTAGTCTTGATCTAGATTTGGATTTTTGTATCGCTTAATAAAACTTTCATAAAAGAACACACATGAAGAAGAAATAAAATTAGAAGGGTTATTATGTACATAAAAACTCATGTCAAAAATCACAAAAAGTTAAAATGCATAAAAGAGGCCCAAAACCCAACTTTCACATACGAGCTTCGAATTTTATGAAATTGGTCTTTGTTTTAAATGTATTTGAAAATGTAGTACTTTAAAGTGAGTAGACCAAAATTGGATATTGTATGAGGAAGATATGAGCATTTAGTCCATTAGATGTGAAAATTGATTTTGGGTTTATTTGACGCTTATTTGAGTTAGTATTTTTTATATTTTTTATTTAATCTTGTTAGTAATATCTACACAATGGAGTTGGTTTGGAGTCAGTCGGAGTTACGATGAATTAATTAAAAATATGGCAAGTTAGCATCTTTTTAGGCTAATTTACATATTATGCAATTATACGAATATTATTTACACATGTATGAATACTAATGGTGCTCTATTAATTATTAAATGCATATAGATTTTGGGGAACATAGTTTAATTGACCGATTTTAGCATGACGAATACGAGATTCATCATACCCCTATATTTAAATCATGTTCCTCCTCAAGCATCAATGAATGAATGATTTAGTTGGATAAATCCTTGTATGTGCATGTGAATTTTCAAGGCTTAATTCATAAAAAACCCTTAATTTGAGTGATCCTAAAATTCTAGGCTCAACCATGCTTTAATCAAAAGGAATCCAACTTCTCTATTTATCAGACTCTCTATTTGTACTTATAATATAAGTATATGACTTATAGTGTACTGCATTCATGAGAGTCAAGTCGAGACATCACCCAAAATTCCAGTCCAGGAGACTCTCCTCTAGACCTAATCCTCAACACTAGGGAACAAGTCTATTCTTGCTTTAGTCAACCGTCTCATTAGTTCGTCAGACTTGAAAGTGTGTATGGACGAGCAGATGATGGAGGGTATAGGATTGTGTATATTTTTCTCTCCCTCACAATGGAACAAGGAGCCTTTCGAGTGCCTTATTACTCAACACATGTATTTTTATTTTTGTTGATCAATGTGTCCGTCAAGAGAATTCGAAGTCGTCTGCACTTATTTTTCTGGGAGTACATCGAGGTGTGTCTCTTTTGAGTATCTAAGATACCTTCAATACCCATACTTGTATCACCATACGATGTAGAGCTCTTTTATGGTGCTAGCATGACTCCTTGTTCTTAGAAGTGTTTGGTCCAAGTGGACACTTTGAAAATGTTTGGGAGTGCTCGTCATATGGTGGAAGCTCTTTTGAATTTGACTGTAATGATAGGTTCTTGAATACTTCTTTCTTTTCTTTTCTTTTCTTTTCTTTTTGGCTAGCTCCACTGCTTTTACCAAAAGTTGGCGCACATTGATCAACAATTTAATATGTTTCATCATACCTTGGCACATAGATAAATATCAAAGATAGCATGCGAACTTGTTCACATACTGGCTAGGGTTTGCTGACACTCAGGTTTCTTGAAGCCTTCATTAACTTTATCCCATCTTCAAACATCAGTAGATCGGGTCTAGACTCAAATCTATAGTTCTAGTTCCTCAAGTGATAACTCAACTCATCTCATCAATCACGTAGTTGTGAAAGTGATGTGCCGATCATGTTCTTTTAGAAGGTAGAGATGAAGAGTGCAATATAGTGCTCAAATCTTTCAAACTAGGGAAGTGTGGATTATTAAGTTTCAAAAACCCTAATGACTAAGGCTGGCTAACTCAGACTCTCAAGATCTCAAAAATCAAACGTCCTCAAAATCCTCAAGCCTTGAGTGATAGTGAATGTATCAGGAATATATCAACCAAGGAATGCATGGATGCATGAAATGTAAGACCATGAGTGATTTTTTTTAAAACCATGTATTATTTATAGAAAGCATTTAGTATAATATACATAATATACACTACTTGTACCCATCCCCGATGTTAGATGAAAACAATTTAAGTACGAGCTATGGATAAAGTATGTAGAAAATATACAAATACCCCCCCCATACTTAGCTTGTGCTATGTCCTCATGGCACAAAGTGAAACGCAGACATATCTCGTACTAAGTATAAATGAGCGTAAAAGAAAAAGAAGAGAAGTGATGTAAAAATAATGGTACCAGCCCCCCCAACTTAGGCTCAGGTCAGCCTAAGTATGGTCGGATAATGACAGGTGGGTGCCTGAGTAGATGAGTAGGTTGATGGATATATAGAAGAGTGATGGAATTGAAGAGGTGGTTTATCTGAGCAGATTGAGTCTTTCGTCTAGTACAATGCCCTGACTGAAGGAGATCTGCTCTACTTGCACTAACTGCTCACTGGATTCGACAAAGTGTTTAAGCAGTCGACCGTTGACTATAGAAATTTACGTGATGTATGCGGTCTCTGAGATCTCAACATTTTTGTTAGTGTGCACCTCTCTTACGATGAAGGGTCCCGTTCATTTGGATTTCAATTTACCTTGGAAAATTTTCAATCTTGCATTAAATAACCAAACTTTCACCCTGGGACAAAGGTTTTTGTTCGGATGTTCTTGTCGTGTCGTTTCTTTACTTTGTCCTTGTAAATGGTGTTGTTTTCGTAGGCATGATTTCGGATTTCAAATAGTTCATTCAAATCCATCTCTCTGTTCTTCTTTCCTTGGTGACAGATCTAGTTTACCTTTTTTGTTCCCATTCTGATTTATGCACGAGTTCTGCGGGCAAATGACATGGCTTCCCATATACCATTCGAAACGGAGAGGTGCCCAATGGGGGTCTTGTAAGCCATCTGGTAAGCCCATAGAACCTGGTCCAGGAGTTGGGACCAGTTCTTCCTGTCAGGGCGGACTAGCTTCTGTAAAATTCCTTGACCTGCCTGTTTGACACCTCGGCCATGCCATTGGATTGTGGATGGTAAGTACTAGAGACACGGTGCTCGATGTCGTATTCCTTAGTCAACTTTTCACCTCCCAGTTGACAAAGTGGCTACCCCCATCAGATATTAATATTTTAGGGATTCCAAACCTCGAAATAATATGATCTTTCAAGAATTTGCATACAGTCTTGCCGTTTGTCGCTCGAGTAGGGATATCCTCCACCTACCTAGATAAATAATCTACCGCGAGAAGAATATATTCAAATCCTTGACTATTAGGTAACATGCCCATAAAGTCAATGCCCCATACATCGAATACATCACAAATGATTACTGGTTGCATAGGCATGGCATCTTTGGGATCAGTGGTCCCTCTCATTCTCTAACAGACCGGGCACGACCTGACAAAATTGTAGGCATCCTTAAACAAGGTCGGCTAATAAAATCGTATCTTCTCATCGGTCCTCTTCCCAGAGTGATGTCCTTCTGCCTCCAAGGTATGGCAGAGATCGAGGTCACTTTGGTATTCCTCTTGAGGAATACATCTCCTCCATATACAATCCAATCCTTCAAAGAAAAGGAACGGATCCTCCCAATGGTAATGCCTGTCTTCCGACTTGAGTCGGCCGATTCTGTTCTTGGGCCAACCTTGGGGAACTTTCTTGGAGACGAGATAGTTCACCATGTCAGCATACCATGGGAGAGAGTCAATAGCGGAAATTGACTCGTATGGGAAGGTTTGATGGATGGAGTCAGACTCAGGGATTTTGTTTTGTTCGATCCATGATAAATGATCAACCACGACATACTTAACTCCATATTTATCTTTAATCTCCAAATTAAATTCCTGAAGAAAGAGTATCCATCTGAGGAGTCGTGCTTTTGCATCTTTTTTCACCATTAAGTATCGGACGGCTGAGTGATCAGTGTATACTGTCACCTTAGATCCTAGAAGGATAGATCGCAATTTCTCCAAGGCAACGACTACTGCAAGCATTTCCTTTTCCGTCATAGTGTAATTCTTCTGAGATGGATCTAAAACTTTGCTTGCATAGTGAATGGCATACGAGATTCCCTCTTTTCTTTGTCCTAACACAACCCCCACTGTGAAGTATGAAGTGTCTATCATGATCTCGGAGGGAAGAGACCGGTCGAGGGTTTGTAGGATAGGAGTCTCAATAATCCTCTTTTTGAGAAGCTCGAAGGCTTCAAGACACTTATGATCTACAATGAACTCGGTGTCTTTCCCTAACAGGTCAGTTAGTGGTCGGGTAATTTTTGAAAAATCCTTAATAAATCTCCTATAAAATTTGACATGCCTCAGAAAAGACCGCACTTGTTTAACATTGGTAGGTGGCTCAAGTTTCTTGATCACATCCACCTTGGCAGGGTCAACCTCCATTCCCTTCTTGGAGATGACATGCCCCAATACAGTGATATCTTTTACCATGAAATGGCTTTTTCTCCCAAGAGAGCACCAGATTCACTTCCCTACACTTTTGGAGGACTCAATCCGGGTGTGCTAGGAAATCATTGAATAAATCACCATGAACCGAGAAGTAATCCATTAAGACTTCCAGGAAATCTCCAACCATTTCGGCAAAAATCGCAATCATGCACCACTGAAAAGTGTCGGGGGTATTGCAAAGCCCAAAAGGCATGCGCTTGAATGCATAAGTGCTGAAAGACATGTAAATGTAGTCTTTTCTTGGTCCTCAGGGGCGATGGCCACCTGGTTGTATCCCGAGTACTTGTATAAGAAACAAAAGTATTCTCTCCCTGTCAATCTCTCCAAAATTTGATCAATAAAAGGCAGCGGAATGTGGTCCTTCTTCGTTGCGGCAATTAGGTGCATGTAACTCACACAGACACGCCACGATGTGGGTACCCGTGTCGTGATCTCCTCTCCCTCCTCGTTGGTGATAATATGAAGTCCCGAGTTTTTTGGGATGACATGCAAAGGTGACACCCATTTGGAGTCTAAGATGGGATATATGAAACCAGCCTTGCACCATTTTTCGGTCTCAATCTTAACCACTTCCCATGGATTTGGATTCAACCTACATTGGCATTCACGGGAGGGTTTAGCATTATCATCAAGGTAAATATGGTGTGAACATAGGGTTGGGTTAATCCTTGGAAGATCAGACAATCTCCAACCTATAGATTTGCAATTCTTCTCTAAAACTTTAAGCAGTCGGATCTCCTGCTATTCAGTCAGATGTGAACTGATGATGATCGAAATATGTCCCTTATTTCCTGCAAGGAAGGCATACTTAAGATTAGGGGGCAATGGTTTGAGCTCGGGTAAGTCTGTATCATTCACAGAATCTGGCTCTATCATTGCCGATTCCGGTTGTGATGTGGATGTTTGATGTGTATCATTATCGACCACCATCTTAATTGTTCTGGGGATCAGATCACTAAGATGGAGTTTGGTGTGGCAAGCGTCGTGTCCGATCTATGTACCTTACTCTAGGATTGCCCATAAGGAGAATGGACTGACAGGTTAAGAGGGACCTCTGAGTCTCTGGGAGTATAGGTTTATAGGTAGATGCATGGATGAGCTGGCAGACTAAATCATCAACAATGTCTTCTCTAGATGCGAGTGATTCTATCATTGAAGTTGGATTCTGTCTCCAGGACCAAACTGTTGCTTCCATATTTTCTATCTCAGGTTCTAAGTTTTCAGACTCGGTGCTAGACTCAGTGTTAGGTCATTGAAACCTAGTTTGCTTCATTTTAAGTTCAACTTTTCCAAACTGGATTCTCCCCAATGTGTAATCGAATACAGCTCCCGCGGTCCTAAGAAAGGGTTGTCCTAGTATCATTTTGGAGTCTTTCCAATTTCTAGAGACATCCATGTCAAGTATTATGAAATCTACTGGGTAATTTTGTCCCTCTATGTTGATGACAATATTTCTAATCTCTCCCTTAGGTCTCTTAGTTGATGTATCTGCGAATTGAAGTACGGTTGTAGACTTCTAAAGAGGACCTAGAGTAGGATGCTCAAATAGAGTTGTGGGCATGAGATTGATGGAGGAGTTGTTGTCTAAGAATGTTCAGGCAAACTTGATTTCGTTGATCTGGCTAGTGACAAAGTGAGCACCCATATCTCTTTTCTTCCTTGGTAGCTCATTTTTTATCAGGAGAGATGTAGGAATAGAGAGTATGCGCTTCTTTGTTCGGCTAGGGTTCTTTTTGGTGTCCCTTGTCGGTGTGCATCTCACCCTAAGGTATTTTCGAAAAGCCGGGTCTCTTTATATCATCTTGTCTAGGGTAGAGTGGCCTTGATGTTTTCTCTACAGATGCATGCCATCTCTTCATCATTTTTTTGGTTTTTTATGTTTTTCTTCTTTCCTGTCGTAAGAGCATGGGGGAAAGGAATGGACTCATTGTGATAAAAAAACATCACTTTTATTGAATGAGGAATGAAACATACTTACAGGACTTGGACTGACTGATCTAAAAACAGGGAAATTGGTGGACAACTATTGCGGATGTCTCGGTGATGCGTCATTGTCAGATTCAGATGTTGATTCTCCGAGATCCTTAGTAGTGAAGTGTTTGACGGGTGGTGTGGGTAGGACTTCTTCTTCCTCATCCTCGTGCCTCTCTTCCTCAATTTCCCCATGATTGTATGACTTAATAGACATCGAGGCTATGTCACCATGACCTTTTGCTCAACCAGGCATGGTTACGGTCTTTCTTCTCCTAAGAGAAATATTATAGGTGTCATTATACGAAAAGATCTCGTATTCAGGTAAGGAATATTCAGAGATTAATACTTGATTATGTCCGAGGCTATTTGGATTAGCCTGGACTTGAGCTGGAATCACGGTTTGGGGTGCAGTTACCTTGTCTCTCCATTGAGAGAGTCGATTTATGTCGACTCTCATATCATGAAGTTTGTCCAACACTCGTTGGAGTTCCAGAGAGTTTGAAGAAGAGGAGGACCCCTGGCCCTGCTTGGCATGAGGCTGCTGATACTGTCTGAATTGGCCCTGTTGGCCCTGGTGTTGATGTTGTTGTGGTTGCGGGTTCTGATAACCTGTACGATACTGTCGACGCTGTTGTTGTTGCTACTAAGGTTGGTAGATGGGACTAGATTGTGGTGGATGAGGATTTGGAGTAGTGTTTGGATCTAGTCGGTTGATAGAATTCATATTAAATACCATACTCCATTTATCTCCATGACTTGTGAGGTTTCTCGTAAATGGTTTGAATGGAGGTTTCTTCAGTTTGATGGGAAAATACTTGATCTCCCCCCCCCCCCCAATGGCTCTGCTGCCCTACCCTTTGCCCTTGAATATAGTGAATTTGATGTATTGGGTCATGGGGTTAAGTTAGGGCATGTATCTGAATCTTAGATACCCTACCAGCCAATTCCTCCGTTTGCTTAGGCAATTTAGCCAATTTCTCCGTATCAGATGATTTATGGAGTTCATCGAATTTCTTATAAATCTGCTCGACCATAGTTAGCTTATCAGCTATTATTCCATGTTGGTGCTTTGATCGGTCGTCAAATTATTCACCATCTTCTTAGAGCCGGCTATGTAAGCCCGACTGGTGGTCTATGCACGGCTGGATTCAGCAAGTCTCTCGAACACCTTGTAGACATTGTCCTCATAGCATCCCATGTAGCTTCCTCTGCAGGATGCACTTACTAACCCTTGGGTCTTAGGGTTCAGTCCACTAACAAGACTTTGTACCAACATCATTTTACTTATCCCTTGTCTTGGGTATTTCTAGATTAGGCATGCGAACCTTTCCCGCGTTTCATGGAATGGCTCACTCGGGTGTTGGGTGAAGCTTGTGAGCTTAATCCTCATCTGATTAATTCTACTCACTAAGTAGAATTTCTTTAAGAATAATGTCTTGAAGGTGGCTGATGAATCTCCATTTCATCACCTTTATTCTATCATTTTCGCCTCAAAAACCCCAGCAAATGCATGTAAATAGCATCTAATTATACATAATAGCATTCATCATTCATTGTATTAATTATACATTAAATAAGGTGTTTAATGCCAAAATTATAGAATAAAAAGAAGAAAAGAAAAAGGAATAAAATATTGCAAATATTTTATGACCCAAACCCCGAGACCAAGGCCAGCATGGTATTGGTCGACAAGGAATAAAGTAGGGGGAGATAAGGGCCAGTGTACAATAAATACTTCATTTATTCATGCATTTATTTATACATTTTTGACACCTATTTTGTACATAATTATTTATTCATCAAATAAAGAAACTTTGTTCATGAAAGTTGTAGATAATAATGTATATAAAAATATAAAATTGAGTTTGTGTAAAAATAATACTCAGTGTACATTTTATACACAGAATAAAAAGCCAAAATATCAACTTCACAGACCCATATCTTGCAAATCAAAACTCCAAACCACCAAACTCACCTTTGATTGTATATAGCTTTCCAAGAACTATTTAATAAAATTGGTTTCATAATTTTTGGAGTCCATGTGCACAAATTAGGTTTTTGACCCTCATTGTGCAGCCTGCCTGATTAAAATATTCCACTTATTCATTATTCATTATTGTAGCAAATTTGTATTTTTAGAATTTTACAAATAATGTATAAGATACATGTACATATTAAAATTAAATGAAAACTAAAAAGAATTTCTAAAATAAAATAAGTTTATGTGATACATAGGTAAAATACCAATGTTAAGAATGTACATAAATAAAAGGGGATTTTATTATTTTATTATTTTATTCATTTATACTTTTATAATAATGTCTATATTATATATAACTTATTAAAACTATAAATCCAAAATAAAAACAAATAAAATTAAATAAATAAATAAAATGTATATAATATATAGGTAAAATACATATAAGTATACTTACATATGCATATACCTATTTATTTAAAAATAAAAATAAACTCATAAAAATTAAATAAAAATACCCCCATACTCAAAAAAATAAGTTATAAATTTATAAAATAAGCTAATAAAATAATAAAAGAAAATAAACAAATTAAAAATAAAATATACAAAAGTACATGTAAATACACACATATACACATTATTAAATTAAAACCATAATAAAACACTTCGAAAAATTCAATAAAAATCACAAATAAATACTACACAAAAAAATACACATTTTTTATGTTTTAAGAAAATTCTAATAAAATCATTTACTATGGTAAATAAATTAATTTAGGCTCAAATTTCCTGTTTTGTCTTTTAGCGGCTGACGTGGACCAATGGGGCGCCGGCCTTCGTTGACCCCCTGGTCAACTGTCCCATCCCAGCTCTGGCATCTCTGAACCATCTTTTCCCTGATTTTCATCCCTTTTTTACAGCCATCCCGTCCATCGATCGAGCTCGCTTCCTTCACAAGAATTGCTCTCTGATTATCCATGATGCCCGCCAATAACTTGGATCGATCAGATACTCATTGGATTAAGTAATAATTGCTGGTCAATAAGGCTCCATGCCAATGTCTATAAATAAGTAGCTCCGCCTCCTTCCTCGAATTTGGCCAATTTCATTCCAACCAAAAGCCTTGATCTTGTTCCTGACCGTTCCTCGTGACAGGGGGAGTGCTCCAGCGCCTCGATTCGGCCGGAGGAAGGAGAATTTTGACGCGGCGGAGCTCCGGCGTCCGCCCTGCTCCCTGGTGGCCCCCAGGTACAAGAGTTGTCCCTTTTATGCATATTAGTTAGTTTTTAATTCTAGTATTTAATTTAGTCCTTAGTTGATCGGCTTTGCGTAAAATCCAAAAATCGAAGTTCGCCGGAGCTCCGCTCCGGCGACTTCTTCACTGTGAACCCGACCGTGTCTGACCGCCTTGTCCACCCCGTTTCATACCCCATCGCTTTCTCCATCGATCGCACCCATTTGCTCAACCCAGGACCCCTGGTCTTGGCGAATCGGGGCTCCACCTCCGCCGTACGCCGGAGCCCCTCTGCCTCGCTCCATTTCGCTGTGAAGCTTCAAAATCCCGGGTCGAGGAGGTAGCCCTTGCTCCCCCGGTTCTTCCTGTGCAGGTACAACGAGGAATGGAGCCCATCTAGGCTTGCATCGAACCAAGAAGAGGTTCCTGGAGGTCATGTGCTTCATCGACCTCGTCCGAACGACTCGGACCTCCAGGAGCCATGAGAGAACCATCAGACGACGCAGAAGCCTCCCAGCTACGTCCAGAGCACTTCATATGCGAGGGAGGTGCCCGGAGGAGCCCGAGCTGCTCGATCGAAGCTCGCCGGGGGTGAGCTTCTTCCCTGTTCTTCCAGACACCTCCAGAGCCGTCGGATCAGTAGGAGGCGAGGCCCAGATTGAAAGACAGTCGTCCGATGAAGACACGCGTCAACCGTCAGATCCGCGAGGAGCTTCTAATCTGCACCCTTCATCGACGAACCGGTATCTGCCGTCAGATGGGCGACACGTGGATAAGTGGCGCACCCAGCGCCGCAGGATGAAGCGCCTTAGGGGGTAAATTTCAAACATCTCCCCCCACCTTTTTGTATTTATAGTTTAATACCAAAAATAAAAGTCACGTTAAAAATAAATTGTATAAATTGCAGAAGGACCCCTGGAGTTTATGTATTTACATTTTAGTCCCTCTGCGCCTCACGTGCAGACCCCACGTGAGGCGCGTGAAATTTGCATGTAAACCCTGCCGGGTTTCAGTAATTGTAGAATGGCCCTGAAAATAAAATTAAACGTTCATTTTTATTGTAAGTTTTGCATGGATGCCCCTGTCACTTATTTTAATTACAAAAATGCCCCTACCAGGCCATTTATTTTTGTATGCTTTGTCTATTTATTTTGTGCTTCATATTTCTTTGAAAAATTTTGCAAAAATAGACATAAGCTCCTGTTAGTGTACCCTTGCACGCTATATTTTTCGTTTTTAATTTTGTTGCATTTTTGCATTTATTAAAAATCAAAAACATGTCTTTTATTTACAGTCTAGCTTATAAAGTACCAAAAAATTATTAAAAGACCTCCAAAAATTTCAAAAAAATTCCCTAGTGTGTATTTTGACCTATTTTAGTGTCAGTCCAAAAATCCCTAAAAATCTTAAAAGGAAAACCTTAAAAATTGAAAATACACAAAAACTTAAAAAAATATATAAAATTAAAGAAAAATCAGAAAAATGTAAACTCAGTTCCTATTTCTTCTATCTTTTACTATCTTTATTAGAAAAATAGTGTGGAAAAGTTTTGTGGCTGTTTGCTATTTTTGATCCCTATTTTACTTACAGCCAGTACCTATTTCACTGTTTTCCCCTATTTCAGCATTTAAAAATACCAAAAACAATTTGAAAAATACCCAAAAATCACCAAAAAAGTAAAAAATGATGAAAATACCAAAAAGACTTTATCTCTGAATTTTTTACTATTTTTTAAGTATTTTTATAAGTATTAAAGAACCCCTATATATCCCCCTATTCTAAAGAAAATATATATATCTATGTATCCCTCTATATATATATATATTAATATACAAAATCCTAAAATTAAAATTTAAAAAAATATTTTATTATTATTGTTTATACATATATATAGATATAATGTATGTATTATAAGCTATATTCTCACCCTCTATGAGTATACATATATTTATATATTTATATTCTATAAATTATATATATGCATATTACCTAATTATATTATAAAAAAAATAAAAAAAATAAAAAATCAATCAAAATCAAATATATATATATATAATTCAAAAACCCACAAAAATAGGCTTCACACATGGATGACTCTGTGATAGATGCACATTGTAGGCTTATGCATTTTTGTATTGCTCTCTGTGGTTCGACCTCTACATGCTTGTTCCCTATACATTTTATGGTAGAGTAATAAATATTAACTCATATTTTGGGACTCAATTGTTTTATTCTTTTATTGTGGGTTAATTGCTGATCAACCCATGTTTGGTGAGCGGTCGCCTCAGCGACACTTGATACATATATTATTGTGACCCTCGCTAAATGTGCGGTTATCAGATGGTGTCGTTGCCGGGGAGCAATGAGCATAGCCTACTTTACTTTTGTCATTCTTGTGTAAAATTTGATTCATAATTGATGTTATTTTGTGAGCAGCTATTTTTATTGCCATTAATCACTATGCTTCATTGATTTATTTATTGTGATAATTTTATCTGCTCTATTTGATTGATTGAGCTATTATAATGCAATCTTTTTGCGACTTTGATGCGAGGGCCTGCCACGCGAGGATAGCTTCTTAGGAGGCCAAGGCAGCCAAGCTTGGAGGAGGATGGTCTTCTCTTCTCATGACCATCTGGAGAGAGTATCAAGGAAGCAAATAGATGTGGATTAGATAGGTGTAGATATTTAGGATTATTTTTGTAATTTATGGTGAGAGAGAGACAATTTTGGCATGTAATTAAACATGACTCTACTATTCACAATGAGGTCCAGTGCCTGGGTGATTGTTCACCTGGGGGCCTCATCGCTGTTTTCTGAGTTTTCATCACTTTCTTTTCTTTGTTTTCCGCAGTTTTGAGCTTTCCACCTTTCTTTTACTTTGTTTTATGTGCTTGGAGCCCCTAGATGTAGGTTGCTTGACTCGGTAGCTAGGTCCACACATTAATAAGAATGCATGTTCCTATAGTCTACTTCATATGGATCTAGTCAAATTTAAACAAGCCGCTTGTTTGTCTCTTAGCCCTTGTGTCGCAGCGAGCCCTGTAAAGCGCTTTCTCCTACCCTCAAGTGTGTTGAGCAGAGGAGGGGTGAGCCAAGACCGGACCCTTTGGGCTAGAGACGAATGAACGACTTATGGTTCTTCACGTTAATAGCAGCTAACGTTTAGGGCGATTTTGTGCCTTGCATACCGACATGTAGATAGGTTTAAAAATTCTGTTTTGCATACCGCATGGAGAGAGCTGGGATGCACTGTAAGTCTTCTAACTCAGCATGCATCATTCGGTTCAATGGTGAGATTTCCATCATGGAACCACTTGCACGGCTTTTCCGCTATCTCCCTCTGATTTTGAGCACCTAGGACTTAAATTAAAATCTACAAAAACGTTAGGCGTTGGTATGAAACAGACTCAAAAAAAGTGAAAACCCAAAAATTAAAACAAGGGGACTGCTAAATAAACTTTGACCTTAATTAAAATCTGTAATGGACTATCATTGTACCAGGTTCATAAAGCCTTCATTGTTTTCAGGTACCTTGGAGGGGGACCAAAAACCTACTCCCTTGAGCGAGTGCGACCCCCTAAGGATTAAAGCCCAAAACCCAGTCTGCAACTGCCTTGTGTATCGCCTGGATTTCTGAAGTAATGGCGCTTCTATCGTACATAGGCGAGTAGGGCTTGGTCACCAATGATGACTCCCTATTGTGTGGAGCATCGACCCTGTCCGAAGTATTGAGCATAGGCCATGCCTTCACGGGGGTGTCTGTCTCATTGTCCTGCGTCCGAGTAGGTTCTTGCACGCTCACGGGTGATTCCGTTGCGAGCGAGAACCGAAGTATTGGTTTCGCCTATCGGCTTCCTCTCTCTTTTCTTTGGCTGAGTAGGGATCCAGGAAGGGTTACAAGGACTCCAAAAAGTACAAACTACAGGTTACATAGGAGGAGGACAAGTACGGGATACTCTTCCGGCAGTACTTTCTCTCCTATAGGGTAGCGTGCTAAGGACTTGTTATAAGATATGCCTAAAAACCACAACTCTAAAAATGAAAAGATAATAAATAGCCGAGCTTTCACGGCTTCACATAGCGTGAGTTGGTGAACCTGATTTTGTATTGTGTTTGTATGGATCTAGATTAAGGTTCAAAAATCAAGTCACGCGCCTTTGCGCACATTTTGTTGTTTCTCCCTTTGACCACCCCGCTCAACCGAGCCTCTCTACTGTTTTACACTCCTTTTATTCCTCGTTGATCATCGTATCTTTCATCCAACATCCGATCTTCTCTTGTACTTCGCGAAGTTGATCCATGGATGGTCTCCGTCGAGACCATGCCGACACCCACATCGATTCCATGGACTCAACTCCGCCAATAAGTTCGAGGCGATTCCCGAGAACCTGATCCGGACTTTACGGATCGATCTCCAGACTCCTCGTTTTCTACCTTTCTCTTGGCCACCCAATAAACTGGGATCACTTTTGTCCCACTTTCGCTGTTGTGAATGGAAGTTGATTACAGTCTACATCCTCTTCCATCCACAACATGCTGGAGTTGACCTGAATTCCAGCTTTATCACGACAGCAGAACATTAATTGCAAGCGGTCTGATCAGGACTATCTACTTATGCAGATAGAAGATAGTGCGAGCCTTGGAGACTACTCCGGAGTTCATCTCGTCCGACTCAGACCCTGACATGGCTCCAGGAGGAAAGGGCAAGGGTCAGCAGCCACCCCAACCAGAGGGACAGTTGCCAGATCTGAACCAAGTCAATACACAGCTACTGGCATCTATCCAGGCCATCCAGCAGCAGCTGACCGAACAGGACCTCACACTGACAGCCTTCCAGGACATGTTGAATGATATGATGAACCGAGACGATGGAGGAGGAGGCAGAGGCAGAGGAGGCAGGGGAGGAGGAGGGGGAGGCGGAGGTGGTGGACCTGATGATGACCTTGAATTACCACAACAAAAGCCTACCCTTAAAGAAACATATAATCCGGGAGACAGCCAGATGACCGAGTGGATTCTCATTCCACCGGTACACGCTCACTTTGAGCTGAAGCCCCAGTTCATAGCCCTTCTCCCTGCATTCCATGGAAACACCAGCGAGGAGCCGTACATTCACCTGCAGCAATTCTCCCGCATCTGCCGCACTACTCACTATCCAAATGTCCCTCTGGACATTGTCAAGATGATGGCATTCCCATTCATCCTACAGAACAAGGCCTTTTATTGGGTCAACCATCTGGGGAAGGTCGTGATGACCTGGGAGGAGTTGAAGTCCGCCTTTTTGCACAAATATTACCCTCTAGGTCGGCTCAACCAGATGCGAGCCCGAATCAGTAATTTCTCCCAAGGACCCCAC
This sequence comes from Ottelia alismoides, assembly GCA_037367405.1. Lineage (NCBI taxonomy): Eukaryota > Viridiplantae > Streptophyta > Magnoliopsida > Alismatales > Hydrocharitaceae > Ottelia > Ottelia alismoides. The sequence continues at coordinate 474,458 of JAZKJV010003406.1, forward strand.
GAGTCGATACATGAAGCTTGGGAGAGATTCACTGACCTGCAGGAGAAGTGTCCCCATCATGATATCCCGAAGACCAGCTTGGTCCAGCATTTCTTTGGGGGACTGAACATAGAAATCCAAAGGCTCGTAGATGTAGCATGTGGGGGTTCACATTTCAATAAGAATGAAGACGTAGTCTGGCAGATATTTGAAGAAATGGCCGAAGGAGAGGCCACCCTCTCTTCATCCAAGGCGTATCAGAAGCAGCCCCAGATCCTGCAAAAACAAGTGCACATGGCAGCGTCCAAGGAAGCAGATAGAGATGAGAGCTCCAACCTCAGTATCATCGGGGGCCATCTCTCGAAAGTTGATATCATCGAAAAGCGATCACAAGATCTGGAGAAACTCGCTGTGATCGAGAAGAGGACCCAGAACCTAGATAAACTTGATCAGATCAACAAGTACCTTGAACTGTTGGTCGGCACTATCAACTCTATCCAGTTAGCTACACCATCAGACGCTCCCGTTGAGAAAAAGGATGAGCACCAACCGCAGCATCAGCCTCAGCCGAGCTAGCAGCCACCGGCAGTCCAGCACGTGTACTACGTGCAGGCGCCCGACCAGGGCCCGCCGCAGCAGCAGATGGTTGTGTACCAACCAGAGTTTCTTTCTGTACCTGATCCAGTCTTCCGTCCACCACCCCTGATTTAAGAAGTGAATGGGGTATGGACTAATGATGCATAGCCGACCCGTCCTCAGGGACAACCCCAGGGTCAGTAATTTGCCAATCGGCAATACCACCAACCTTAGGGTGGTCGTTTTGGGCAAGCCTCTCAGCAGCACCAACAATACCAGCAGCCTCCCCAGTTTGCACATCAATGGAGGCAGAACCATCCATACCAGCAGCAGCCGCAGTACCGCCACCCACGGCCGTATCACCAGTATGTGGCTGCTCCACCTCAACCATATCAGCAGTATCCTCCTCCCTCATACCAACAACTTCAACTTCCTGCACGACCTCAGAACCACCAGCAAGAGCCTCCCCACCCATCTACCCAACAGCAGCGTGGTCTGCACGTTGAATCTTCTGAAGTATCCCCTGCGAACCCCACCATGGATTGTCTGGCCCAGCTTGTTAAAGGGCTAGCGGAAATGACAAAGCGGCTTGATGACCTGACCGCCACCCGAACTACCATTCCGGCCCAGGTCGAAGCCAACCTCAATAATTTCAAGAAGAAAGAGCAGGTAGAATGTGATGTCCAGTCCGTGTCTGATAATGATATTATTGTTTATTCTAATGTTGTTACTCTCAGGAGCGGTAGGGCTTTGCCTCCGCCTGCTACTAGAAGTGGGGTGAATAAAGAAACAGGTGGATCGTCATCTTCCGCATCAGCCGTGCCAGCTCCAGGGGCGGGTGAGGAGGAAGAAGAAGGAGAAGCCAGTCCAGCCATCGTGCCATGTCACCAGCAGCCTCAGCAGAAAATACAAAAAAATCAGCAAAAACAAAAACATCAAAAAGAAGCTTGTAGCCGAAGCAAAGCCGCTTCAGCATTGGAGGAGCCGCGAGCAATAGCCAATCCCTCGCCAGTCGATGGAGCATACGCTACCCTTTTTGATCACCCTGAAGCACCAGCATGCCAAGATCCAGCTTGTACTCCTTTTTGTAGTTCGGATGTACAACATTCTGTGGGCGATGATTTTGATGTAAATAAGAACTCTTAGTTTCCTGCCAGTGGTGTAAATATTCCTTTTCCTTATGCAATACAAAAATCCAAAAAAATGCAATACGAAAAAAGGCATTGTATGATCCAGGTGTTGTGGATATTTTGGATAAATTGACTGTTGAGATTCCCTTGTTGAAGGTTGTGGAATACATGCCAGCCGTAAAGAAAGGACTGAAAGAGGCATGTACTAACAGGCGTCGCTCAACGCAAGAAAACAGACGCCAGCAGGTTGAGAGGCATGTCCTCACCTTGGCCACGGTAGCAGCTATCAGCAATCTCCCCCAGAAGAAGCAAGACACAGGAGCGCCTCTGATCAGTTGTGAGATTTTTGACCAGGTCTTCGAGCGTACTCTCCTTGACAGTGGATCTTCCATCAACCTTCTGCCCTCGTCCATCATGCAAGAATTTGGGCTGGGACCACTCAAGCAGACAAGCATAATCCTTCAGTTCGCTGACCGATCCGTCAAGCGGCCCCGAGGTCTTTTGGAAGATGTTGTTGTTAAAGTGCAGGAAATGAAATTCCCAGCTGACTTTGTAGTCCTTGATATGGACTCGCCTGCACCCCTGCTTTAGACCCCTATCATCCTTGGCAGACCATTCCTTCGTACTTCAGGTGCCGTGGTTGATTACGGGTCTGGGAAGATCACTTTCAGCTCGAACACCCAGCAAATCACGATAAACATGAACAAAGAGCAGAATGCCACAACTGATGAGAGCCAGGCGGCATCAGAAGCAGACTGCGATTTTATTGTGGAGATCAGAGACTCAGCTTTATCATTAGATGATTCATGGACCCAAGAAATCCTCACTCTTGAGGAGGACTTGGAAAACGCAGTCAGCATATGCTCCGATGATTCTTGGGAGACAGATTCTCAGATACAGGCGCATATTCTTGAGCATTCACTCCGGACCGAACATGATCAGCTTAGCGCAGAACCGTTTGGTGCATCACCGGGATCTCAACAGGATGATGAGGATGGTAAGTATCGCAAGGAAGTACATCCCACCACCAGCATGGTATCTGAAGTGACAGATAAAGTGGACAGATCAAAACCAGAACTCAAGCCACTTCCTGCAGGCCTGAAGTATGCTTTCCTTGCGGGTGAAGAACAAATGTATCCGGTCATCATCAGCAGCAGGCTGAATCCGGATCAGGAATCTCGACTTCTCGAGGTTCTAGAAAAGAACTGCAAGGCACTTGGTTGGAGCGTATCGGACCTCCGAGGGATAAATCCAGCCTTGTGTTCACACCACATCTATTTGGAAGAAGATGCCAAGCCGTCCCGTGAATTTCAGAGAAGGCTGAATCCTAACCTTCGGGACGTCGTCATGAAAGAATTCACGAAATGGTGTGATGCAGGCTTCATCTATCCCATCTCCGACTCAAAATGGGTAAGCCCACTGCATGTAGTTCCTAAGAAATCGGGGCTTACCGTGGTTACAAATGATAAAGGAGAGGAAATTTCCACTCGGGTACCAACATCCTGGCGGGTGTGTGTTGACTACCGCCGTCTCAATGCAGCAACCAAGAAGGACCACTTCCCCTTGCCATTTATCGATCAAGTTCTGGAGAGATTAGCAGGCAAGGAGTTCTTCTGCTTTTTGGATGGGTATTCCAGGTACAACCAAGTGGCGATCGCCCCTGAAGATCAAGAGAAGACTACCTTCACTTGCTCGTTCAGCACCTACGCCTTCAAGAGAATGCCCTTTGGTTTGTGTAATGCACCTGCAACCTTCCAAAGATGCATGTTAGCAGTTTTCGCTGAGATGGTAGGCAGTTTTCTCGAGGTGTTCATGGACGACTTCTCTGTCTATGGTGATAGTTTCGATTCTTGTCTTGAGCACCTGGACAGAGTGCTTCAGAAGTGTCGAGAAGTTAATCTAGTACTTTCATGGAAAAAGAGCCACTTTATGGTCACAGAAGGTATTGTGCTGGGCCACGTCGTTTCCAAACGTGGCATGGAAGTCGACCCGGCAAAGGTGGATGTCATTTCAAATCTTCAGCCACCTCAGTCAGTAAAGAATGTGAGGTCATTCCTGGGGCATGTGGGATTCTATAGGCGATTCATCAAGGATTTCAGCCGCATTGCCCGACCTCTGACAGAACTTTTGTGCAAAGAAACTGAGTTTATTGTTGATCAGTCGATTCTCCTTGCCTTCAATCAGTTGAAGGAGCTTATCACTCAGGCTCCAATCTTACAGTCGCCTGACTGGACTCTTCCTTTTGAAATAATGACCGATGCGTCAGACTTTGCAGTCGGGGCAGTTCTTGGGCAAAGGAAAGACAGAGCGCCCTATGCCATTCACTATGCCAGCAGAACATTACATGAAGCACAAAGAAATTATACAGTGACAGAGAAAGAATTGCTGGCTGTGGTTTTCGCCTTAGAGAAGTTCAGATCATATTTGTTGGGATCAAAAGTCACAATTTTTACAGACCACTCTTCTATCCGTTACTTACAACAGAAGAAGGATGCCAAGTCGAGACTGATTCGTTGGATCCTTCTCCTCCAGGAATTCGATTTCGAAATAAAGGACAAGCCTGAAGTTCAGAATGTGGTAGCAGATCATATCTCCAGAATAGAGCAGCATGAACCTCCTCTGAGCAATGCACCTATCACAGAAACCTTCCCTGACGAAGCCATCTTAGTAGTGGATTCTCTTCCTTGGTATGCTGATATAGTCAATTACCTCGCCTCTGGGGTAATACCTTCGGATTGGACGAAGAACCAAAAGAACAAATTCATGTCGACCATCCGCTTCTACCAATGGGAAGATCCTCTTTTATTCAGAGAAGGAGCAGATTGTATTTGGCGCAGATGCATCCCTCAGACGGAGCAGTCTAGTGTCCTCGAGCATTGTCACTCGCTCGAATCTGGTGGACACCACTCTGGAGATCGTACGGCAGCCAAAGTACTTCAGTGTGGCTTCTGGTGGCCCACTTTATTCAAGGATACAGCTGAGTTTGTCAAAAGATGCATTGACTGTCAGAGATTGAAAGGAACACTAACTGCCAAAGACTCAATGCCCATGAAAATCATTCAGATCGCAGACGTTTTCGATGCATGGGGCATTGACTTCATGGGACCTTTCCCTAACAGTCAAGGTTTTGAGAACATCCTTCTCGCCGTCGATTACGTGAGTCGTTGGGTTGAAGCTATCCCCGCTCGAGCCGCCGACAACAGAACAGTATGCCAGTTTCTCAAGAAGAACATCATTTCACGGTTCGGGATATCGAAAATTCTCATATCAGACAGGGGTAGCCACTTCATTAACAAAGAGGTCAAGAAGTTAACGAAGGAGTACGACATCGACCATCGTGTCGCATCTCCTTATCATCCACAGACCAATGGCATGACAGAGTTATCAAACAGAGAAATCAAGACTATACTGCAGAAACTTGTTAGGACAAACAGGAAATACTGGTCTCAACTCTTGGAGTCAGTCCTATGGGCTTACCGAACCGCCTACAAGTCTCCTTTGGGCATGTCGCCCTATCGTCTTGTATATGGAAAACCGTGCCATCTGCCCGTGGAATTAATGCACAAGTCTCTATGGGCAATCAACAATTGCAATTTGGACTCACGTAAAAGTGGTTAGAAGAGAAAAGATGATCTGAACATGCTCTTGGAATTCCGAGACTATGCATACGATAACACCTTGATGTACAAGGAGAAGGTGAAACGCTGGCATGACCGGCACATCAGACGAAAGACCTTTGACATTGGACAGAAAGTATGGTTATTTGATGCAAAGTTACGGATATTTCCAGGTAAATTAAAGAGTAAGTGGACAGGGCCATTTCGAGTTTGTGAAGTGCGTGACAATGGAAGCGTTGCTATATCAGAATTGTCCCCTGACGCACAGCCCTTCGTCGTCAACGGCCAACTTCTGAAGCCTTACTTAAACCAGATGCATTCTTGGCCGTTGTTGACTCTATCCAGCTCGTACAACATGATGACACTTCCACAACTGCTGCAGCATCAGAAGATTCAGACGATGTACTCCAAGAACTGTTTATCTGATTTTCTTCTTTGCTTTTCTTCTTTTATTCTTTTCCTTTTCTATTTTCTCTGTGTATATAAAAGGTGCCGCCCTTGTAGACAGTTTTCTATACTTAGGACGTACTTGGTCCTAAGTATAGGGGGGATGTGCACCCCGAGTTTTTCATTTCATTCCGATCCTCTCCATTGTCTCCTCTTCTTGGCTATACTTAGGAGTATCTTACCCTAAGTATAGGGGGAGACAATCTGAGTACGATCTGTGTATTCCCACCCTTGACCCTACCTGATTTTTGTACAGTCTGCTATACTTAGGGTTACTTGATCCTAAGTATAGGGGGGACAGTCAACTTCTCATTCATTCATTTCATTCATATTTATTCTTTAGACTTGTCTATACTCAGTACGAGTTATGTCTCTGCTTTTCTCTTCGATCTATGAGGACATAGCTCAAGCTAAGTATAGGGGGTCGTATATACCATGTATATACTATAAGCCATAACTCATACTGAAAAATAAAACATCAATTCAATCTAAAGAGCAACAAGTAACTCTATAAGAATAAAAGACGATTGTGAGCTCCTCAGGCTCTTTGTACTTATACTGATTATTAAGTCAGAAAAATGTTTTGTGAAAGAAAGTTTTCTGTGAAAAACCTTGTGAAAACTGTTTGAAAATAGTGTGTACAAGTATTAAACCTTTGAAAAATCAGTTTTGCGTGTAAAATTTATTTTCTTTGCGTGAAATCAAAATGTGTGAAAATCAGTGTGCAAATGATTGTAAAAATTTGATTGTCAAAATTGTTTTAAAAAACCTATCTATGTTGTGTAAAACCTTGGTAAAATCATTTTCGAAGACGTGTACATATTTGCAAAATTATTTTGGACTAGAGTTCTCAAAATTCTTTTGAAAAGGATTCTCGAACTAGGTCTGAGGAGTCTGCACAAAAATCTCTTATACAAAAATAAGCATAATCCCAAATAAAGCTTATAAGAACCAAAACCATATTGTACATCAAATACAGTTTCTCTTCTTTTGTACATACTGATTAATAAATCAGATACCTGTACAGTATGATTTGAAAAATAGTGTGACCAGTTTTGAAAAAATTGACGTGAAATGATTTCAACCTGTGTGAAACTGTTTTGATTGAAAAATTTTTTCTTTGTGTGAAAGAAAGGATTTGAAAAACCTATGTGCAAATATTTTGAAAAATGCTTGTCAAAACTATGGTGAAAATTGTATATATATAGGGTGAAAAATCTTTGCAAAAATAGTTTTCAAATATGTGTAAATGATTGCAAAAATTATCGTGAACTAGAGTTTGCCAAATTATTTTCAAAAACTAAATCTTAGAAAGAAGAACACAATTATAAATTCTTGTAAATCATAAATAAGACACATACAATTCTTTCTGTACAATTCTAAATAAACTACTTCATTAAAACTTGTAGAGTCTTTAGAAGTCCATACAGTTTGTAAATAAGGCGGTACGCCCGTGTAAATAATTGTATGTACCTTTTTGTATATGTCAAGTTTTTATTTGCAAAAATTTCTTTGTGTAAATAGATTCTTTGATTCTTTTATATTCTTTGTGAAAAAATTGCATCATTCATTGTGCATAGCATAAGCATACCATTCATATTCTTTTTGAGTGAGCTTGATGATTGAATCGGTCCAATAAAGTCTCAAATTGGAGCTTGGTTAGACCTTACTGCACCTAATTGCACTGGAACCTTATGGGAACTAGGTTTAAGGTACTTCAGGTCTATACAGACTTAATTCTTTGAGAAATCAGGGCTGGGTTCAAGTCACCTCAGTGGACTAACTAGAACTTTTCGAGACACACGTACGACTCTTGCCGACCGTGACCTAACTTGGACACTTGCACCTTTCACTTGGCTCAACTCAGTTGGAGTGGTGAGGGGGTTGGATTTGCCAGTCTGAGACGCAGACGGGTGGAAACATTCATCCTCGTCTAGGGAGGGAAGTGCACCCCAACCTGGTCCAATAGCCATGAGGTCTAAAGACAGGAGATTGTGGGTTGCGATAAAGCTTCAAAAGAGGAATAGTCTACTGGCTCAAGAGGAAAAATTCCTTATGTAAATGCTGTTGTGCATAGTATTAAAAAAAAGAGAAAAAAATGGTCAGGCCTGTACAAAAATAAAATGCCTGCAAAGTATGTACAAAGTCAATAAGCAAGCTGGAGTTCCAAAGACAAATATGTGAGCCTGCAGCTGGATGACTTGACTACACTGGTCTTGCATCCCAGGATAGGTAGCTACACTGGCTACCGTCCATTCTTCTCTTCACCCCCTCCTCTTGAGCTGGTTGCCACTTGAACTTAGAAGGGAATACCCTGCTCCTCGAGGAAAGAGCTGTTGGATTGGGGAATCATTGGGTTGTCATTCTGGAGAAGTCAGTTCCTTTATCATTTCAGTTGGGGAGAGCCACTACCACTTACACTGTACAAGTCAGCTTCATAGTTATAAGGGTTTGCGTATGATGTAGACCAGTTCTGACCAGGCTATTGAGGTGGGTTGAATCGAGTTCTGTGACTATCAAAGGCTGTTGTATTTTAGAGCTGGTTCCCGACTAGGTTCCACACACATCTACACCCAAGGTCTGACAGTAGCTCCAAATTCAGATTTTGTAAAGACATGCATTGCACTGAAAGCACCCCTATTCACTCTATCTTTCTCTAATTCTCCTTTTTCTTTTCTTTATTCTTTTTGTACTTATTGCATAAGTGTTTGCTAGGGACTAGCAAAGGCAAGTATAGGGGGGTGATGAATCTCCATTTCATCACCTTTATTCTATCATTTTGGCCTCAAAAACCCCAGCAAATGCATGTAAATAGCAGCTAAGTATACATAATAGCATTCATCGTTCATTGTATTAATTATACATTAAATAAGGTGTTTAATGCCAAAATTATAGAATAAAGAGAAGAAAAAAAGGAATAAAATATTGCAAATATTTTATGACCCAAACCCCGAGACCAAGGCCAGCATGGTATTGGTCGACAAGGAATAAAGTAGGGGGAGATAAGGGCCAGTGTACAATAAATACTTCATTTATTCATGCATTTATTTATGCATTTTTGACACCTATTTTGTACATAATTATTTATTCATCAAATAAAGAAACTTTGTTCATGAAGGTTGTATATAATAATGTAAATAAAAATATAAAATTGAGTTTGTATAAAAATAATACTCAGTGTACATTTTATAAACAGAATAAAAAGCCAAAATATCAACTTCACAGACCCATATCTTGCAAATCAAAACTCCAAACCACCCAAACTCACCTTTGATTGTATATAGCTTTCCAAGAACTATTTAATAAAATTGGTTTCATAATTTTTGGAGTCCATATGCAAAAATTAGGTTTTTGGCCCTCATTGTGCAGCCTGCCTGATTAAAATATTCCACTTATTCATTATTATAGAAAATTTGTATTTTTAGAATTTTACAAATAATGTATGAGATACATGTACATATTAAAATTAAAAGAAAACTAAAAAGAATTTCTAAAATAAAATAAGTTTATGTGATACATAGGTAAAATACCAATGTTAAGAATGTACATAAATAAAAGGGGATTTTATTATTTTATTCTTTTATTCATTTATACTTTTATAATAATGTCTATATTCTATATAACTTATTAAAAATACAAATCCAAAATAAAAACAAATAAAATTTGTTAAATAAATAACATGTATATAATATATAGGTAAAATACATATAAGTATACTTACATATGCATATACCTATTTATTTAAAAATAAAATAAACTCATAAAAAATAAATACAAATACCCCCATACTCACAAAAATAAGTTATAAATTTATAAAATAAGCTAATAAAATAATAAAAGAAAATAAACAAATTAAAAATAAAATACACAAAAGTACATGTAAATACACATATATACACATTATTAAATTAAAACCATAATAAAACACTTCAAAAAATTCAATAAAAATCACAAATAAATACTACACGAAAAAATACACATTTTTTATGTTTTAAGAAAATTCTAATAAAATCATTTACTATGGTAAATAAATCAATTTAGGCTCAAATTTCCTGTTTTGTCTTTTAGCGGTTGACGTGGACCAATGGGGCGCCGGCCTTCGTTGACCCCCTGGTCAACTGTCCCATCCCAGCTCTGGCATCTCTGAACCATCTTTTCCCCGATTTTCATCCCTTTTTTACGGCCATCCCGTCCATCGATCGAGCTCGCTTCCTTCACAAGAATTGCTCTCTGATTATCCATGATGCCCGCCAATAACTTGGATCGATCAGATACTCATTGGATTAAGTAATAATTGCCGGTCAATAAGGCTCCATGCCAATGTCTATAAATAAGTAGCTCCGCCTCCTTCCTCGAATTTGGCCAATTTCATTCCAACCAAAAGCCTTGATCTTGTTCCTGGACCGTTCCTCGTGACAGGGGGAGTGCTCCAGCGCCTCGATTCGGCCGGAGGAAGGAGAATTTTTACGCGGCGGAGCTCCGGCGTCTGCCCTACTCCCTGGTGGCCCCCATGTATAAGAGTTGTCCCTTTTATGCATTTTAGTTAGTTTTTAATGTTAGTTTTTAATTCCAGTAGTTAATTTAGTCCTTAGTTGATCGGCTTAGCGTAAAATCCAAAAATCGAAGTTCGCCGGAGTCCGCTCCGGTGACTTCTTCACTGTGAACCCGACCGTGTCCGACCGCCTTCTCCATCGATCGCACCCATTTGCTCAACCCATGACCCCTGGTCTTGGCGAATCGGGGCTCCACCTCCGCCGTACGCTGGAGCCCCTCCGCCTCGCTCCATTTCGCTGCGAAGCTTCAAAACCCCGGGTCGAGGAGGTAGCCCTCGCTCCCCCGATTCTTCCTGTGCAGGTACAACGAGGAATGGAGACCATCTGGGCTTGCATCGAACCAGGAAGAGGTTCCTGGAGGTCATGTGCTTCATCGACCTCGTCCGAACGACTCGGACCTCCAGGAGCCATGAGAGAACCATCAGACGACGCGGAAGCCTCCCAGCTACGTCCAGAGCACTTCAGATGTGAGGGAGGTGCCCGGAGGAGCCCGGGATGCTCGATCGAAGCTCGCCGGGGGCGAGCTTCTTCCCTGTTCTTCCAGACACCTCCAGAGCCGTCGGATCAGGAGGCGAGGCCCAGATTGAAAGACAGCCGTCCGATGAAGACACGCGTCAACCGTCAGATCCGCGAGGAGCTTCTAATCCGCACCCTTCATCGACGAACCGGTATCCGCCGTCAGATGGGCGACACGTGGATAAGTGGCGCACCCAGCGCCGCAGGATGAAGCGCCTTAGGGGGTAAATTTCAAACACCTCCCCCCCCGCCTTTTTGTATTTATAGTTTAATACCAAAAATTAAAGTCACGTTGTAAATAAATTGTATAAATTGCAGAAGGACCCCTGGAGTTTATGTATTTCTATTTTAGTCCCTCTACGCCTCACGTGTAGACCCCACGTGAGGCGCGTGAAATTTGCATGTAAACCCTGCCGGGTTTCAGTAATTGTAGAATGGCCCTGAAAATAAAATTAAACGTTCATTTTTATTGTAATTTTTGCATGGATGCCCCTATCACTTATTTTAATTGCAAAAATGCCCCTGCCGGGCCATTTATTTTTGTATGCTTTGTCTATTTATTTTGTGCTTCATATTTCTTTGAAAAATTTTGCAAAAATAGACATAAGCTCCTGTTAGTGTACCCTTGCATGTTATATTTTTAGTTTTTAATTTTGTTGCATTTTTGCATTTATTAAAAATAAAAAACATGTCTTTCATTTACTGTCTAGCTTATAAAATACCAAAAAAATATTAAAAGACCTCCAAAATATTCAAAAAAATCCCTAGTGTGTATTTTGACCTATTTTAGTTCAGTCCAAAAATCCCTAAAAATCTTAAAAGGAAAACCTTAAAAATTGAAAAATACACAAAAACTTAAAAAATATATATAAAATTAAAGAAAAATCAGAAAAATGTAAACTCAGTTCCTATTTCTTCTATCTTTTACTATCTTTATTAGAAAAATAGTGTGGAAAAGTTTTGTGGCTGTTTGCTATTTTTGATCCCTATTTTACTTACAGCCAGTACCTATTTCACTGTTTTCCCCTATTTCAGCATTTAAAAATACCAAAAACAATTTGAAAAATACCCAAAAATCACCAAAAAAGTAAAAAATGATGAAAATACCAAAAATACTTTATCTCTGAATTTTTGACTATTTTTTGAGTATTTTTATAAGTATTAAAGAACCCCTATATATATCCCCCTATTCTAAAGAAAATAAATAAATATATATATAAATATATATCTATGTATCCCTCTATATATATATATTTATTAATATACAAAATCCTAAAATTAAAATTAAAAAAAAAATATTTTATTATTATTGTTTATACATATATATAGATATAATGTATGTATTATAAGCTATATTCTCACACTCTATGAGTATACATATATTTATATATTTATATTCTATAAATTATATATATGCATATTACCTAATTATATTATAAAAAAATAAAAAAAATAAAAAAAATCAATCAAAATCAAAAAATATATATATAATTCGAAAACCCACAAAAATAGGCTTCACACATGGATGACTCTGTGATAGATGCACATTGTAGGCTTATGCATTTTTGTATTGCTCTATGTGATTCGACCTCTACATGCTTGTTCCCTATACATTTTATGGTAGAGTAATAAATATTAACTCATATTTTGGGACTCAATTGTTTTATTCTTTTATTGTGGGTTAATTGCTGATCAACCCATGTTTGATGAGCGGTCGCCTCAGCGACAGTTGATACATATATTATTGTGACCCTCGCTAAATGTGCGGTTATCAGTGGCCCATTCGTGACCACTTCCCATAAATTCTTCAACCAGTAAGTCACCTTATCAGTCAAGGCGAAGGGGACAGCTCTCAGTCTTATATAGTCTTGACTAACCCTAGGGTGACATAGGTTAGCACAAACTAGATCGAAGTCACAGAGGAAGATGTATGGTTCTTCATGATTATTCCCTCCGAACTTAGGCAACAATGCGAGGAAATGCAGTTCGCATTTGAACGCATCCTCGGGGGGTAATGATTTAGCCAAAATCAGGTGGCCTTAAGTTCAACACAAAGCGTGAACTCAGTCGGTGTATCGACCACTCTAAATCTGGACTAAAGTCAACAATTAGCCCACACTAAAGATCAATAAATTAGAAATAATGTGGAGTTAAAATTTATTTTTAACTCTGCACAAATGGTGTATAGTGACAAGTATGCAGAGAGTTCGAACACAGGGAGCAAACAGGGTAGTTCAGAAATGTGTGCAAGTGTGTGTGTGACGTGTCTACACTAAGCAAGCAAGCAAAGGAAATTTTTGTGGGTTCTTAATTTTTAAATTTTTATTTATTTATTTTTTTTTAATTTTGTATTTCGATTTTTAATTTTCAGATTTTTATAATTTTATATTTTATATTTTTTTATTTTCTTTTTCAATCTTGGAATTTAAAGACAAAGTAATAAAAAGGGTGATGAACTATTTATAAAAATATGCAACAATAACCAAAAATTCAGAAATTAAGTATTTTTGGTATTTTTAGGATTTTTTTTACTGTTTTTGAGATTTTTGGGGATTTTTCAAGGTGTTTTTGATATTTTTAAATACTGAAATAAAGCAAAACAGTGAAATAGATGCTGGCTGTGAGTAAAATGGGATTTAAAAATAGCAACCAGTACTCAAGATTTTTCGCAATAATTTTCAAATAAAGCTACTGAAATATGCAACAAACAGGAGCTGAGTTTGTATTTTTTGGAGTTTTCCTTGATTTTATATATTTTTTTGAAGTTTTAGAGTGTTTTCAAATTTTTAGTGTTTTTCTTTTGAGATTTTTAATGATTTTTGGACTCACACTAAAATATGATAAAATAGACACTAGGTAATTTTTTTAGAATTTTTCGAAGTGTTTTACTATTTTTTTGGTATTTTCTAAGTTAGACAGTAAAGAAAAAGCATGTTTTTGATTTTTAATAAATATAAAAATAAAATAAAATCAAAAACTAAAATGATGGCGTCAAATTACACGTGTCCAGGAACTTATCCCTATTTTTGTGGAATTTTTGGATTTAAAATGATAGTTCAAATAAATACAACAAGCATCCAATCAATAAACATGCCTGGCAGGGGTATTTATGCAATTTCTCAAATATCCAGGGGCTCACATGCAATTTTACACAAAATATTGAACTGAATATTCGATTTATAGCATTAAAACACAATTTCAAAACCCGCCTGGGTACACTAGCAATTTTCCCACCAGTGCGCATGACTTGCACGCGCCTCGCGATGACTAGAATGTAATAATCCAAAACCTTGGGGGCTTACTTGCAAAATATCCAAAAATTTAACACGTGATGTCACAGTTTTGGTACTAAAACGAAATGCAAACAAAGCCGAGGGTCCCTCTGTAAAATGCCCACACCTCACGTGTACAGGTCACGTGAGGTGACGTGGCGGAGGACCTAGATGCAAATATGGAAAGCTCGGGGGCCTTTGTGCCAATAACCCAAAGATTTTACACTACAGACGAAAGTTTAAATACTAAATAGTAAATATAAAAGGTGCGAGGGTTGGGATGCAAAATACCCTCGCTGGGACGATCCGCAGATGACGCGTGGCGCAAATCCAACGACTGGGAGCTGAGCGCGATCTAGCGGCAGGGGACGTGCCACTTATCCACGTGGCAGCACGGGGACGGCCGATGACGGTTCGCTTCGACGTCTGAGATTAGATCTCAGAATGAGATCCAACGGTGGCTGGGCTCGGAAGATCTGACGGTCGACAAGTGATCTGGAACTCCACCCTTGATCGGACGGTGGCGAAGGCGGCTGGAAGAACACGGCGGAGCTCCGACTGGGCGAGGTTCCTCGAGCTCCTTCGGCCGACTCTGGTGGCTTCTGGGCTTCAAAATCGGGCTGGAGCCTCCTCTGGTCCTCCTCTATCTCCTGGGGGCGTCAAAAAGCCACGGCGGTGGCCGTGGTGCTCGCTGGTGGCTGGCGGAGCTGGGGTGCTCCGTTAGCTCCGGCGAGCTTCAAAACTCGCCTCCAGGCGTCTTCACTTGGGCTTTGACCTGCAAAAATGGTCAAAGGGTCCAGGGCAAACTGCCTGGACCCTTAGATGGTCGGGGGAAGGCGCGTGTCTAGATGTGGGTGCACGGCCGGAGGTGCGCTCCGGCCAACGTGCTTGATCGGGCGAGATACTTGATGGAACTTCAAAATTTTTTGGGGTTTTCGAAGCTAAGGTTAACAGGAACCTAAAGATGCAAAGAGATACAAGGGAGAGGGTCCTCGATGGCCGGGGCCAGAGGAAGAAGGATACCTCGACGCCGGCGGTTGGCGGAGGTGGTGGAGATGCCTCGAGCCTCCCACGACTCGCCTGACGACAGGGCGGTGGAGCTGTCACCTCCGGCTACCCAAAGAGCTCGAAAGGGAGGAGGATGGATGGTCCAAGAGGGTTCGATTTGAATTCAAAGTTGGGGGGTTCATTTTATGCGGTTTGACCTAAGATGACAGGAGCTCGAAGAACGAGGTACCACAGGTGCGTCGATGATCCACAGCCCAAGATGAAGCTTGGGCGGGCATCCTTGATAGAAGGGCTACAAAAGTCATGAAGAGTGTTTCATGATTTGATGAAAGGGATGACCTCGAAAAAAGGGTGAAGATAGGTCAAAACCAACTTCTGACAGGCGCACATGGGTGAAGGGCAGGCAGTTGACCAGAGTCAACAAAGGCCGCCCCCTGGTTGGTCCACGTGGACCAACCAGGAAAAACCCTGCGGAAATGTTTTAATAATTCATTTAAAATAGAAAAAGGCCGAATTAAATTATAATTAAAAAATAAAAAATATTTGTTATTTTCTGTAGTATTTTATTATGAATTTTAATTATTTTTATAACCTGGATTTTTACAAGTTACCTTTATAGCCTTATATAGGTATATTATCTATATAGTTTATTAATTTATTTTTATTTTGTGTATTTTATCTTTATTATTTTCATTTCTTATTTTCTAAAATTATGAAATACTTTTATCTACACAAATATATTTTTATTTAATTTTTCTGATATGTTTAGTATATTTAATAAAATACAAGTATGTTTTGTATAGGTATATGTATAGGCAGTATACCTATGTATTCTTTATACAAGTATTTTTATTTTGTAATTTCTTTGCATTTTTATTCTGATTTCAATGCACATATATATTATAAGTAATATTTACATAATTATAAAAATATAAAAATGAATAAATAATGAATGAAGAATAAATTGAATATTTTATTCAGTACAAGTATACAATAGGGGTCCAAAACTCAACTTTCAAACCGTAGCTCCGCCAAATGCGAAACCACCACCATTGGATAGATTATTTTATTCTATATACAATTAAAGGTGAGTATGCTGCATTTGGAGTTGTCAGTTGTGAGATACGGGTCTGGGAAGTTGGGATTCTGGATTTTTATTCAGACCATAACTTTTTATCTGTACATTATTTTTCTGTGAAATCAATTTTGTATTTTTATTTATAAAATTATCTACAACTTTCATGTACAAAGTTTCTTTATTTTAGGTATAAAAAGTGAAATCAAAAATAGGTCCCAAAATGAATATAGAATGAATAGAAATATAGGTATTTTCTCTGTATTTCTGACCTTATCTCCCCCTACTTTATTCCTTGTTGACCTATTCATCAAGATGCCTAGGTCTCGGGGGTTTTGGGTCATAAAATATTTACAATATTTTATTCTTTTTCTTTTCTTTATTTATTCTATAATTTTGGCCTTAATTACAGTATTTTATACACTATGTAGATGCACATGCATGAATGCTAAGATGCTCTATTTAAGGGTATTTACAGGCATTTGGTAGGGTTTTTAGTGCCAAAATGATAGAATAAAAATGATGAAATGTGGATTCATCAGGTACCAGCCTCAAACAATTACAATCTTCATCTAATTCAGGGAGGTATGTATCCTCCATTGTTGCCTCACCACGTTGCGGTACCTCCATTTGCGCTTTAAGGAGTTAATTGTGTTGCTTAGCGGCAGTTACCCTAGACAAAAGAGCACGAATAGGGTTATTGTCATTCTCGTCCTTTTTTGGAGGCATATTGACTTCTTCTTCACCTTTAGATGCAAATAAATCTGAGTTAGGCTCGTGCTTGGAAGGTTTAAGGGTTCTAGCAAAGATGAAAGTTTCTTTGGCAGGAAGGGAGTAGGAGAGAGGGTTAGCAGAGGGTTGACTACTCCCTATAGGTGTGGGGTGAACCATGGTTTGGAGATAAGGGTTATCTCCATACCATGGGGTTTCAAGAAGAGGGTCATCTCAAAACCAAGGAGATGAGTTACTTGAGGAGATCGGGGAATTGTTCACAGAGTCCGAACGATGAACTCCAGAAGAATCCATCTTGGATGAAAAGTAATAGCTTGGAGCACAAAGGAATATCCACGGAGCGTACAAATGTACATAAGACTCACACAAAACAAACACAATTCAAAACTCATCAACTCACTCACTCAACAAAGGTGAAGGCACGTTAGGGCTCGACCACTTATCTTTTCAATTTTAATTTAGTGACAAAGCAATCTTGAAATTTTAAGCAGAGCTGTTAGGTGTCGAAATATTTCACAAAGACTGTCACGAGTTCATACAACTAGTTGCATCCACTTTCAGCCGGTATGGGTGTAAGTATGGACCATTAGATGGCTACCCGTGTTACTTGAGGATGGAGCCTTTCACGGTGTCCTCTAAACCACCCACTCTGCTAAGGGAGTCAGACCATAAACGGCTATCCAAAACCCTCATTGAGAAGTAGCTAGTTGTTTCTAAAAATAGTAGTATGAGTGAAAATTTTCGATTTTTGTCGTTGTCCAAAGTGTGCGGTCTAGTCCTTACAAACAATGAGTGGGTTGTTCTCCACCAAATACAAGGATTAATTTTATGTAAATTTTACTTATAGTCGCCTTGATTAGCAGTCCCAGTTTTAGATTAAGATTATCACTGAAGTTAAAATGAGCACAAAAATTCACGCCTAACGAACAGTTCCAATTCTTTTAATTCATCAGTTGTAAAACTGAGGAGGGAGAACCGAAAAAGCCAATGCAAGCGTAAATCAATGATGCATGCATAATAATAAGACTTACAGTGATTCCTCACATTCTTCATGCGAGATGCAATACAAGGAATTAAAATTACACTAAATGCTATGCACAAAGAAAAAATGTCCTATGCAGATAGTTCTATTAGCGGGAAATAATTGACTTCAATTTGGCTAATGTTGAACGATCTATAGTGTGTATAATTAGTGAAAAAGTGTGGCCTAAAAATTATGAGCACAATCAAGGATAAACAAGCAAGCGTATATGTGCCTAATTCCTACGCCACTCAAGCCGGGTTCCAACCACACAGAAGGGGTTGAAACAGACCTGACACACCACAAAGAAGTCCAGTCCTGAATTATTACAAGGTTTCAGAGAGAGGGACCCTGAGAATAATGCAGAAAATGAAACTACTCTCTCCCACAAAAATAAAAATTCAATCTTTGCAGATCCTTGAATTATATCCAAAAAATTTGCTTCAAGAAATCTACAAAGAGAGAAGATGCGGTTAGTATTAGAAGTGAAAAAAATACAAAATAAAATAAAATGCAAATAAAAGAGAGAGAGAGAGAGACAAAAATTAACACAGGAATTAAATTCACAAAAAAATTACAAAAAATAATTTAAAACCCTAAAAATTCACTATTCTCCGGCAACGATGCCATTTGATGAACATCAAATTCACCTCTTTAATAGTCGACAATTATAGTATAGGAGACAAAATTTGATTTAGCAAAAATCACAATCTTTGAATGTTGCGGATTATTTTAACTTGGCAAGTGTATCAAGGTCAAACATAGGGAACAATGATTTTTAGTTGCAAGGTTTTAAATTAATTTAAATAATTAATTATTTATTCGATTAATTTCTATTTCGGAAAACTATAATACAATGCAATAAATATACGATGCGATGCAAAGAAAAATAAATAGAGCAGATGATAAAGTACAGGATTTGTGATCTATAATTTTTAATCCAAAACAAAATAATCAATGTCCTCGAAATAAAATCATGGATCAAAAGGAATTTAGGAAATGAGTTTTCAATCAAATTCAAGCTGCATGGTAAGAGATTGATCAATAAATAATCCTGTCAGAACTCCCTGTAATTTGCTCCTCAAAATTAATCGTTGATCATACAAACTAATAGGGAGTTAAATGAATTTATCCTTGATTTAGCCCTTGAAAGATTAAATACTTAAATATTAATTCAAAACCATTAGATCTTTAAATAAATCCCTGCAAAATAAATCGTTAATTTCTCAATGAAAATATAACGCAACATGTCAATGATAAGCTTGCATTTGTCAACATAGATCATAAATTAATAAATCTCAGTAAGTAGCCTCAGATCTATCGGCAAATTATCCCAAATGATAGAGCATGAAAACATCTTCAAAATGACATATTATACGCTAAATTCGGAGTTCGTATGAAAAAGTTATGCTAAATTTAAGATTCAGGGACTAAAATGTAATACAAATGTGAGTTTTCTTCTGAAAAAGGTCCTTGGGGGCTTAGATCTAGCTTCTCTGTGAAGCTAGGATGATGTGAGCTTATAAGCATGGTGACGTCCTCCTAGGGGTATCGAATTCCCCCAATTATTTATTTCCTTAGTATAGGCATCATAGGCTTTGATAACATCATTTATCCATATAGTTATAGATAGAAATTCTTTATCACTTAGAGTGGAAGGTGCTAATTTCTTTAAGATCTCCTCGCAAGGTCAGAGGGGTGATTCTGTAATTTAACCCTAGCGGGGGTATATCTGCAATTTCTTCAAAAGATAAGGGCTATTCTGCAAATTATCCAAAGAGGCACGTACTTCGCACGTGCCTCCTGGCTGGCTGGGACGTACGCGTTAATAGTGAAAACTGAGGGGCATGGTCTGTAAATTTCCCCAGCGCATGTGCGTTGCACATGTTGTAGAGGCTTGGAGGGAGGCGCAGGTTCGGGCGAGGCTCGGTGTGCCTAATCCAGAGGCTCGGAGCTCCGAGGCGGAGGCGTGGACCGAGTCGAAGGCTCGAGCATCCGAGCTTGTACATGGCGGGGAGAGGAGGTCCGGGAGGACCAAGCCTCCAGGCGTGGAGGGGAGGCTCGGTTATCGAGCCTACGTGGCTGCCTTAGGATCGTTGGATCCAGGCTATAAGCCTGATCCAACGGTTGCTAGATCTTGAGGGCATCGGTGGTCGTTGGTGACAAAGGAGACCGCGGAAGGCATCGGATGGAGGGCCTCTACGGTGTGAGGGCGCTGGAGGGCGGACGGTGGAGCTGCGACTGGGTTGACGGAGAGGTGTCGAAGGGCGAGTGGCCGGTTGCGAGACGATGGCTGAAGCAGAGCGTCGAGGTGGTTGGAGCAGAGCTCCGGATCGGAGGAGAGTACCTGTAGTGAGTTAGCATGCAAAAATCCGTAGCAAATGGGATATGGAAGTAGGTTCTGATCCAGGAGAGGGGATGGAGCGGAGCTCCGTCCTATGCGAGGCCGGAGATGGGAAGATTTGGAGCGACGAAGGTAGGAGGATTGTGCATAGAGGGGTGGCAGGGATGGACTACCTGATGCAAGAGAAGGTCGTCCGAGGTGGAGGAGTTGGACTCGGTCGGTTCTTCGCTCAATGCGGTAGCGGCGCTGAGCTGAGCAGCGACTCGGAGCAACTGTGACAAGGGACTGAGGTCTCTTGGATCTCGTAGTGCCTAATAGACACTCGTTGTCACCAAGGAGGAATGGGAAGCTCGAAGATCTCCTACAATGGTGGATGGCGAGAACAAGGGGTGCAATAGGAGGCTTTATAAGAGGTGGTGGTCGTTACTCGCACAAGGTTGTAATGGCCGGAGGCATGGAGGAGAGAGAGAGGTTGCCACAACAACTGGCATGACGGTTACAGGAGTTTGTGGGGAAGGAGAAGGGCGGAAGGGGAGGGGGAGCGTCACGTGCCGCACGTGACCTGGAATGACGATGGTCACGTCCTTGGCATGTGAACAGGGATAGGCGGTAGGGGAGAGAAGCGGGTTGCCACGTGGCATGCCCAAGGGTTGCCACGTGTCACCCCAAAAAATTTTCAAAATAAAAAGATGAAGAACAATAAAAAATAAATAGAGGAAGACTTGGATCGAAAAATTCCTTCACAAAAGTTGGTCGTCTTGACGAGATCTACAATTTCATGAAGGATCTGGGAGCAAAAGAGGTCATATGTACAAAGTGGTATTTTTGGTGGTCTCCATGTGTATAAATTTTTTTTGGAGGTTTTACAATTTTTTGGTGATTTTAAAAGAGAATAAAATTATAGAAAAATTACGATAAAATATAAAGGAATTAATTACACATTAATCTATTTTTTGGATTTTAATAGATAATAAAATAGGGAAATAAATATAAATACGAAACACGAGATTTTTATACAGACTCACAGAGGACATTTGGACACAATCAGTTTCCTTGATTTTAGTCTTGATCAAAAATTGGATTTTTGTATCGCTTAATAAAACCTTCATCAAAGAATACAAATGAAGAAGAAATAAAATTAAAAGGGTTAATTATGTACATAAAAACTCAGGTCAAAAATCACAAAAAACTAAAATACGCAGAAGAGGCCCAAAACCCAACTTTCACGTATTAGCTCCGAATTTTATGAAATTGGTCTTGTTTTGAAGATATTTGAAAATGTAGTACTTTAAAGGTGAGTAGACCAAAATAGGATACTGTACGAGGAAGATATGCACGTTTTAGTCCGTCAGATGTGAAAATTAGTTTTGGGTTTATTTGACACTTATTTGAGTTAGTAAATTTTTTGTATCTTTATTTAATCTTGTTAGTGATATCTACACAATGGAGGTTTGGAGTCAGTCGGAGTTAGGACAAATTAATTTAAAATATGGCAAGTTAGAAGCTTTTTAGGCTAATTTACACATTATTATGCAAATATTATTTACACATGTATGAATGCTAATGATGCTCTATTAATTATTAAATGCATATAGATTTTGGGGAACATAGCTTAATTGGTCGATTTTAGCATGATGAATACGAGATTCATCACCATATAGCCAGCCATAGTAGCTTTACTCTATAAGGTAGTTGGCAATCTTTTTGTGTATTTTCTTTATGGTTGATGTGCATGTAAATGGTTATAGTGGGACAATGTATCATGTAAACTTTATTTTGTGAATGGAAAGGTATTAGACACTTCATTTTTATTATTTTAATTGTAGTCTGTCTCTAAATGTTGGTTGTGATTGCTAAATAAATTATTGTCCAACGACCCAAAATTGGGGTCGTGACAGGTCATCAATTAATGATGCTCTTGTTGATTGCTTTAGGAAGACAGTTGTCTTCAAGATTCCAGAGTTACACGAATTCACTTTTGAGGGTACATTACATGACTCCAAAATGGAGTACATTTCAGTGTTGCGAGCTCAAAGACTTGTTGACCATTGATGTGACTCATATCTAGCATTTGTTAGAGAGACATCCGATCATGAGCCAATGATACAGGACATCAAAGTGGTATCAAATTATCTAGATGTATTTCCTGATGAGTTTCCACGGTTACCTCTTGAGAGAGAAATCGAGTTCGAGATCACATTGCTACCAGATACACAACTAATCTCGATGACTCTTTATTGCATGGCACCGACTGAGTTGAGAGAGCTGAAGGTGCAGTTGCAGGAATTGCTTGACTTGGGATTCGTGAGGTCAAGCACTTCACCTTGGGGTTCTCCAGTTCTATTCGTCGGGAAGAATGATAGATCCATGAGATTATGCATTGATTACCTGCAGCTGAACAAGAGAACGATGAAGAATAGTTATCCTTTATCGCACATCGATGACTTGTTCGATCAGCTCCAGGGTTCTTCAGTGTTCTCGATGATCAACCTTCGATCAGGCTACCATCAACTAAAGATTTGAGAGTCAGATATTCCGAAGGCAACTTTCAGGACTCGATATGGACACTACGAGTTTGTGGTTATGTCATTTGGGCTCACCAATGCTCCTACAACATGCATGGACATGATGAACACGGTCGTACGTCCATACTTGGATAAATTTGTGGTGGTGTTCATTGATAATGTGTTGATATTTTCACGAAATGAATGGGATCATGCGAATGATTTGAAGATTGTCATGGACACATTGCGAGAGCACAAGTTGTATACCAAGCTGAGCAATATGAGTTCTAGTTATCCCAGTTCTCATTCCTTGGATATGTCATTTCTGGAGCAGGTATAGCAGTTGATTCTGCGAAGATTGAGGCAGTCATGTCTTGGGAGCAGCCCAAGACAACCACACAGATTCGAAGCTTCCTTGGATTAGCGGACTATTACAAACATTTTGTCAGAGGGTTTTCACACATTGTTCTTTCTCTGATACAGTTGACACAGAAGTGAGTTCCTTTTATTTGGGGTGAGTCGTATGAGCATGCATTAAGGACACTGAAGGAGAGGTTGACGACATCACCCATTCTTGTACTTCCATCAGGCACGTAAGATTATGCAGTATAAACCACAAGAGCCTGAAGTACATCTTTGATTAGAAGGGGCTGAATATGAGACAATGCAGGTGACTTGAGATTATGACTGCATGATCTCTTACTACCCCGGTAAGGGAAACGTTGTAGCAGATGCGCTTAGCAGGAGAGCTCATGTAGAGGGTACGATAAACTGGCTATATACGTGGGATATGCTTACATCTTTGACTGATTGGCATCCTCAGGAGAGTGCAACCATATCTACTGTCGTGCCTCCACGATTCAGTAATTTTTGGAATCGTATAGAAGAAGGTCAGAAATCAGATCCTTGGATCTGAGATGGATACATTGGTGACGTCAAGGACAAAATTGATGATTTTGTGGTGACAGAGTCCATTTTGTGGAAGGTAGGCTGGATCGTTATACCCAATGATGAGTAACTACATAGTGACATTTTTGATGAGGCACACAGTTCACAATTATCTATTCATTATGACAGCACAAAGATGTATCATGATCTGCATCAACATTTTTGGTGGAATGGAATGAAGCACGACGTGTCACAGCATGTTAGCAGATGCATGACTTGTCAGATGGTCAATGCGGAGCACAAGAGACCACCGGGGCTATTGTAGTCTCTTCACATTCCTGAGTGGAAGTGGGAGAGTATTTATATGGATTTTGTTATAGGTTTGTCGAAGACACCAGGAGGCTATGATTCTATTTGGGTTGTTGTCGACAAGTTGATCAAGTCAACCCATTTTATACCTAACAACATAACCTACACTCCATCTAGATTGGCCAGGCTATATGTGCATAACATTATAATGATACATGGTATACCAAGAGAGGTTGTATCCGACAGAGACTCGAGGTTTACATCTCACTATTAGCATCAATTCATGTCAGCAATACAGACAGAGATGAAGATGAATTCGGCATACCATCCGCAAACTAACGGTCAGAGTGACCACACCATACAGACACTCGAGGATTTGCTAAGCGCATGCACTTTGGAGTGGAAAGGGTCCTGGAAGGACCATCTTCCATTAGTGGAATTCGCTTACAACAACATGTATCATTCTAGTATCGGTGTGGTAACATTCGAAGCCCTATACGGGCGGAGATGCCTCACACCTCTCAGTTGACGTGAGATAGGTGATCATGCTCTCTACTCCGTAGATCTCTTGGAGGAGACGACGAGAGCTGTTGATCTTGTGAGATGGAAGCTTCTGACAGCACAAAGCCTCCAGAAGAGCTATGTAGATCGTCGAAAAAGAGACTTGGAATTTCAAGTATTCCGATCCTCTTCTCTTAATCAATTTGCAAAAAGATACATATTGAAATTCAACTTAATCTCTCATACTAATGAAACTCTTGTAATTTCATGTGGGAGATTGGATATTCCTCCGAGTATCTCCCATGAAGGGAATTCATAGATTCGGTGTTCGTGGAAAGCCGACGCCATGATATGTTGGTCCATTTGAGATTCTTGCCAGAGTAGGGAAGGTGCCCTATCAGGTAGCCCTTCCTCCACATCTTTCAGGTATTCACGATGTCTTTCATATATCCAACCTGAGGAAGTGCGTGCACGACCCTCGACATGTCATCAACTATGAGAATTTAGACATGGAACCAGACTTGACATATGAGGAGAGGTTAGTGCAGATACTGGACAATGCTGTGAAAAAGCTTCGCAACAAGGAGATTCCATTGGTCAAGGTGTTGTGGCACTGACAAGGTGTCAGAGGTAACATGGGAGACCGAAGCAGACATGCGGGCACGATACCCGCAGCTTTTCTCAGGTAAACATCAAAACAAGCACTTGTAATTATTTCATGTTAAAAGAACACGACTTGTCTTCCCTTTGAGGTTTTTATGGGTTAAACCCCTTTGAGGTTTTTATGGTTATATGAAATCCAATCAAGATACATAGTGACCTTGACCCGAGTCTCGAGTATGAGACTCCCTTTGAGGTTTTATATTTGCAACATCCAAAACTGACTAAACCGGTCTTGACCCGATTAGGGTCCGATTAATCCAATAAAATTATCAATCATTATTAAATGACTAAATTGATATGTTGATCGTGAATCAAAAGTTATTCGACCGCAATCGACCAAAAGTCGATCGCATCGTAATGCGTGCTATAGAAAAGCCGCGATGCACATTCGGAATCTGCAAAACAAACCGAGACCACTTAGAAATCCGATTCGACAAAACAAGACCAACGGAATTGGCGTTCGTCAATCAGAGATTGTTTGATATTTTTAAATCACAAAATTTAACCGCAAACCAAAACCATATCTCAAAAATTTTGGGATGCAAACCCAATCAAAAGTATATGAATATTATACTCATTTTGATCATCATTTAGAGATGATTGAAATGAGTTATTGCACATCGAAATCAGAGACTCAAGGCACGAATGCAGTGGACTTTTGAGGATTTCAATATGTAGAAAAGTGGAGATAACATATTTTTAGATAGTGGGTAACATCATTGATGACATCAGCAAGATGATGTCAGCTTGTTGATGTCACCATACGATGTCATCAATGATGCCATATATAAAAAAAGAAGAAGAGGAGTAAGGTTCCAAGAAAAAAATTCTCTTTTTCTTCCCTTGTTTCTCTCTTTCCTACTTCCCCCATTCCAAAGTGGGAAGAAATTCCTCTTCTTCTTATCTATTTCCCAACTTTCCCAAATTTCCAATCAAACTTTAGACGTGAAGCCTAAAACTCCAACAACTACTCCTCCTCCTATGGCCAAATTTTTGGAACTGCAGTCCTCCTTCTTGCTAATCAACACCTGAAGGAGATGCAATTGCTGCAGCCCCTTTCTGCTAGAAAAGTTCCCTGAAAAGCCCCAAATTCCAACCCTTGTTACTATATACAAACTCATCATCTCCAAATTCTTGAAGATATCTAATTAGGTACAATCCTACATTCTTCCCTTTTGCTGCCATGCATGAACTTCTTCACAGGATTACTAAATCATTGAGGAACTCCAAATTTATTGAAATCTAGGATAAAACTGTATAAATCAGATTTCTTATCAGAATATTGTTTTAATAAAACTCAAATTTTATAAATATACTCATATTTTGGTTGCCAATGTTTTGGATGATCTAAAAAAGACATTTTGGAAGTTGGGGGTCAAATCATATGTTTCTCTTATATAAATCTTGCTCCCGAGGTCAGGAATTTTAAAGGATGGATTTCAATATATTTTCTTTATTCTTTAGGCAAATAGACAAACACTACTAAGGGATTATTGGAGTACAGAGAAATACAAGAAATCGTACATACCAAAATCTTAGCACTTCCAAAGTCACAGGGTTTTACTTGATGAGTTAATGGATCAACATGGCATATGTCAGTCAGGTTAGAGACATTCTTGAGGATGCTTCCTTAGATATATTTTTCCAAAAATTGAAAAGTATAAAACTATACCAGGACATTTTGTGGCTTTAGATCTCAATGACACACCTCAATAACTGCATGGATAATGCCAAGGTCCTAAATATCTAGACCAGAAGTAAAAATTTTCAGAAATACATACAGATCATCAATTTAAATGAAAATGGCTATCTATATATATTATTTCAAATTTGATATGTGTATAATTTGACATATATCAGCAGCATCCTCTGGTTCACATTGCTATGGTATTTTAAAACTCGGTACATAAATTCTGGAACATATTTCATAACCAGGTTAAGAAAGAGTTCATCCTTATTTATGGTAATGCTTTAGTAAAAACATGTTTGGGTGATCCATAGAGCGCATCAATTGTAACTCTTGATTCTTATATCTCTTTCCCTACAACACCTTCTTTATAGCAACAGTCTCTCCAGTTTCCAAGCACTTAGCCCATCAAGGAAACCACAAACTCTCAACTCTACAAAAATATATGTTAGAAGATCGAGTAAAGCAAGCAGATTATACTAACAACAATTCAAAATGATCCATCCCACCTTGTAATGGATGGCCTGCAAACATCAACAGTTTCACACGTTAACCAATATGTATTTAGAAACTCCAATATGTGATTAGTTGTTTTTTCATGGGTCATCCTAAGTGGTCCGGGAAGACTTATTTCGGGTCTGAGCTATGTTATGGATGGAACATTTGAATACATAACCTAAAGTACTCTGCTCTTGTTCTATATTATCTAGTACATACATCATTGTTGTCATCACCTTGTTATGAGTGCTCCTTGTCCTTAATAGTACCAGTGTTCTCATTGGAGTATAATCAGAATCCATAATCAATGAATCAGTGATGCCAAGATATTTTTTCGATCATAGTGAACCTTACACCTGACCATGCGAGGGTGCGGTGACCTTTAATTGGACAGGGGAAAGGAAGTCCAGTTAGGGCAACGACCGCCAAGTACGCAGGTCTAGGATCCCAGTTCTTTTTTATGATTTTTACATGAGCTCGCAGTGTTTTACGCCTCGTTGAGATCCCGACTTTTGACTAGCTTCGTTGACCCTTTGTTTTAGGATTCCTAAGCTGGGGTTCTCTCGGTTTTATTTTTTTGTACGAGCTCGTCTACACATACCAATCAGTTCCGTCTAGAGTGACTTTTCCGGAGAGTCTCTCTCACCCCTCTCAGTGGCATAGTTTTGAAGTAGACATATCCCTCTAATGGACCACACTTCCACTTAGAGGGCGAGACGGAAGGGTCTCTTAGGAGACTTCCTCACCGCTTGAGTTTTGTTTACTTTCCGTCAATAGGTTTGGCAATGGCTACATACGAATCATCTATGGTTACATCTAAATCAGTTACAGTGGAATTTGGAGAAGTTACAACTGGACTTGGAATGAAGCACTATTAAGTTTGGCTAGTGTTGAAATAAATTACAATTGAATATGGCTAAGAGATGAGATCAGTTATAGTTGAGTTTGACTAATAGTTCAGTTGTTACAGAATCAACAATTGTTGTAAATCCTCAATCATCGACAATTAATCGGATCTCAAAATTTCTATTATAAGTAATAAGATAAGCTAGCGGACATGTTGGGAACTTAGTTAGGTGCATTACACTCCGCCGCATGCCTACGGAGGTACCCCAACCCTAAGGCACTCTTCACACCTTAGAGTCATAGCGTGAGGTCACACTCATACCAAGACCATAGACTATCCATTAGACTTGAAGAATTAGTTAGAAACAAGAATCAGATTAGAATCTCACCATCCTCATTACCAATATCCTTAATCATGATCTCTATATGACAAAAGAAAATAACATACCCTTTTGGTCATCATCTAATTATGAAATTATTAAGATATTATGAGATGATGGGAAATCATGGGCTATCAAGCAAAATCGCTTGAAAATCATTTTCTTATGCATGTAGTTTTGTTAAATTTAAATATCATTGTCTCTCTACTTGCTTTCTTTTGGATACATTAAATTATGTTATTTCTGATATATGCTGGATTGTACCGACATGTGTTGACATCCTTTTCTTTCTTGCATGCTTGGCAGGCAAGAAGCATGCGACTTAATAGCCGGTAGATGATCCCGAGCACACGCACATATACGACGGTATAGGTGTAGTTTTTGTTCAGTTTATGAGGTATATGCTTTCTTTTCTGTTCTGTACATTTTTTTGGATAGATGTACACTGTTAGCTTAGTTTGTTACATGTTGTATATATATGAAAATTAATGAAATGAAAATTTGGTGACACATCTTGTTTTTATTCTGTGGTGGTTACATAATGATATTGATATGAATGTCATATGCAAAAGTGAAAAATTTCCCCTCAAATTTATGTTGGTTAAATGCGATCTTTAGTTAATGTTATATTGTGAATATCGCGTAAACGGGTATCCGGACTCGAGGGCCTCCACTCCACTTTAGCACGCACACACACGGTTTTGGATGGCTTCTAACATTGTAGGTACGAAGATTCTTTAATGGTCAGAGCTAATGCGATGCCTTCATTCTAGAGGTTGGTCGCCGACATACGAGCATCATTCTCACTCCTCAGACGATTACAAAGCTTCACCGAGTTGCCAACATCTTCGCGAGTGCTTTGAAAAGATCTATGGATGCTTAGCCAAGCCAGACAAGGATGGAGGAGGAGAGTAGAGGCCACTAGAGATCTATTCTCGATGTCACAGTAGAGAGGAAAAAGGGGATGTGGACCTGTGCCAGTTAGCATATGTCGTTAAATCATCCTTTATACAATGACCAAGTATCCTTCTCAGCATTGATGCTTACGCTTGAACCTCGATAGAACCGAAGCGTCAGCGAGGTATGGAGCCATCGCCACGTGGCTCTGAACCTGTACCTGAGCTGACCCCTCATCCAAGCTGCCTCGTACATGCCAAGCGTGTGCAGAAGCTAGGTAAATTACAGCCAGACACCGTGCCTTCTTCAAAATTACACACAGGTCCCCATGCGTGTGGAAATTTTATAGGGAAGACCAGCTGGCTTATCAAAATTGCAAAAATACCCCTTTGTAAAGTTTTCTCTATTTATTTTTATGTTTTTCTTTGCATTTATGCCCCCATACCTCTTTGCTTATAACTTGAGCATATGGACTCATTTTCCAGTGATTTCAATTTCTTTTCAAAGCTTATTTCATCATCTATCTAATGGCATAAATTAATTACTGAATTAACTCATGAAACATGACTATTTTATTCTATACAAAATCATTTAATTGTTAATGGTACAACACATGGATCTATTTTGATACATCATTGCTAATGGAATTGAATCGATTTGTATTGCTCAATTACTTGATCAGTTAGTGGCATACTTGTGCATGTATAAATGGTTGCATTACGTTGCATTATGTTGCATTTCATCTTTATTTTAACTTGCATAAAATCCAAAAAATGCATTATGTGGCATGCATCATCTTTGCATTTGTCTTGTATTGAACGGTTGACCTAGGTAGAAAATTGATTAATAACTTAATCTAGATATTGATCTCTAAGTAATCACTTAGGTAGCTCGTGTCCCTGTGTTCGACCTTGCTACACTTACTAAGTAAATAATCTCTCCACTTATTCAAAAGGTGGTTCTGCATGGATCCATTTTCACCTCTTGTATTGCGACAATTCTCCATTATTAAAAAGGTGAAAATGCAGCTCACCACATATGTATGATGTGTATATGTATATCCATACTTTGTTTCTCTATTATTTTTATGTGCATATGTGCATGTATATAATTAGGATAATTATTTCACATTACTGAACATTGTTTATAAGATGATACCAATTCAAATTAAAAAATTGCATTATAATTATAATTTGCATTCAAGTTCTCAAAATATAAAATACATGCTACTGTTTTCTTCAATTTAACATGTAATTTAAAAAATTCACAACATATTATGCTCTAGGTCTAGATAGCTTCAGCTCGATTATGTCTCGGAAGTATCTCGAGACATGCATACTTCTTTATAATAGCTAAATTTAGTTTGAAAAGATCAGCATGTATCTCTTTATCTTCATTGTAAACATCAACAATTTGTGAAGCCTCATTCTTTGATAAATAGTGAAGCGAAGGAGTCATTGATTGTGTAGCATATGATATAAATATGGAATCAAAATGTAACACATGATTAGACATCGATCCTTCCTTCGATGGGCATTTGGTCGGATTCAAGATTGTAAATAACAATAGTTCGTATTAAATCAGTTGAGTCATTCACTAAGGATTAGAGCAATCTGGTGGTGATGTGTCAATTAATCAAATATAATATGTCTAATATTTTTAATTATTCTGAAAAACAAATGATTTTTGATGTATTCTTATATAAATGTATGTATGTATGTGTTCTTATATATTTATAGAGATATGGTTCATTCAAAGCACTTTTCATATAATCAAGTACCGAAAAAACTAGATGTATTCAAAGAAAAAAATTAAGAACAAATGTTTGTATTAAACAAGATATAGTGTTTCAAACCAAATACAACTGGCCAAATCATAATTGCTTAACAAAAAATAAACTCTAATAGTAATAGCACCAGTCATTCTCATCATCATCCAAATCAACATCTTCTTCATCTTCATGTCATCCTTAATTATAAAATTCCTCTTCATCGTTTATCAGAATAGCAATTGAGCCCAACCCTGAAGCTCACATGCCAATACATTCACATCTCTGCCTTCTTCTTAGTTCATATATTTACTTAATGGAATGCGCATTTGCTATTGAACCATGGGTTAATCATTACAAAACCTCTTCATATTGAGATTGAACATTAACAGCACCAATTCATTCACTTAAGAGTGCATGATGATCTTTCTGAATGAAGACAAATAATCCATGTAGCGACCCTACTTAATGTGGGAAAATACTTTGCTGTTGTTGTTGTTGAACAGTGCGTGATCCAGATGAGAAAGAGGTCACTTGATTGCTCAAGTTGTTGTTCCTTGAGGTTGGAATTGAGACACATAAATAATATCGGTTAGTCTCTTGATCTCTCACCTACCTCTCTTCTTTGTGCGGATCTAAGTGTAACACTATAATATTACAAACTTATTCTTATATAATAATATTTTAATTAACTGGGTCAATAGACTTATTATCAAGTCAAACGTAATCCAATTCTTGCATGTAGAGGATGAAAAGGCTATGTTTAGGATTTTTTGACCATAGAATAAAAACAAGTGTCTCACCTCCAAAAAGAGATCACCAATTAGCTATTAACAAAGAATTTATTAAGTCAAGAAACTTTAAGATGAGTGACATGAAATGAAGTTATGAATAGTAAACCCAATGGCTTGCCAAACAATTCTTTCTCGATCATTGTCTTGCATCAAATGGCATGCCAAACAATTGTTGAGTATGTTTATAAGTAATCAGCTCCTTCCTTATGATGATGCATTTCTATCAGAATCTGGATACATATTTTCTATGCAATACATAAATCTATTCGTCATCACTACTTTTGCATCAACCAATAAGTTGTGAGGTGCAAAGAAGTATCGAACCTTCCTTTGTTATTAGAGATAATAGCAATCCACACATATCTTATAAGTTGATTCCACACCATTGGAAGATATCGCTATCTCTTGCTTAGTATCTTTAAGCCCTCCATAGACAAAGCACATAGGTGGCTTTCTATATGCATTTTATCACTTGCAACAAGCGAATCAAAGATATAAATATTCACATTGCAAGTGTAATTTAGCTCCAAAAAGAAGAGTTCAAAACTACAAATATTGTTCCCTCTCTCTTTTTGGTCTTCATTTATGTATAGTTTCTTCATTCACTTTTAGAGGATATCACCTTAGTTTTCCTTTTTCTAAAATACTTTGCAATATGAAAGTTATTGTAAATCCCATTTAACTAAGTTTGACAATGTGTTTCTTGTTGGCAAACTTCCGCATCAAGCTCAGAGTTTTTATGTTACTATAAATGAAAATCATGAGAGTTTTTATTGTTATGATTGCACTCTTAACCTTTAGATCTTTGTGTATCTCTTCCAATGTTGTATCAATGAAATAAGCAGCACAAACAATCTACTATATCTGCAAATACTTTGCGAGAACATTCACCCTGCTAT
This sequence comes from Ottelia alismoides, assembly GCA_037367405.1. Classification (NCBI taxonomy): domain Eukaryota; kingdom Viridiplantae; phylum Streptophyta; class Magnoliopsida; order Alismatales; family Hydrocharitaceae; genus Ottelia; species Ottelia alismoides. The sequence continues at coordinate 507,362 of JAZKJV010003406.1, forward strand.
TGTGCTGGCTGAATCATTATTCCGACAAGCATGGATCAACCACACTTCGGTTGAAGCTTCTTTGCAAGTTTTCGAGCTTGCTAAGCTTCACCACTCGACATTGTTGGTTGTTGCCTCGAACCACCAATGACATGTGGTGCAGCTTAGTAAGCTCGCAATGAAGCTCCAACAAAAGCTTCAAATATCGTCAAAGATGAAGGTCATCGTCACCTTCACGATCTAATCCTTATGTTGTCACCAGAAAGAGTGTTGAAGTTGGATCTTCATCTCCCCCTAAAGGTAGCAGATAGCTCTAACTGGAGGTGGGTAATGGGTTTTTTTTGGGAGTGCATTTGCAGTTGGATTGTTGACGACAGAGGGAGAGGTTAGGGTGGTCGTGGGTAACGATGCTATCTCAATAGCTTGTTTTGGATATATCATGCTTTGTGTTTTGGACATTCATGGGCTTGGTTTGGTCAGGGGTTATATAGCATTTCATTTTGATACTTATCAAAACTTCATTATTGGTCAAATGAAGGGTAGATGTAGTGATTCATTATACTCTAAATACACCTTCGGTACACTGACAATCTTACAAATATGAATACAAGCATATTTATATTTAGCTTACTAATCCCATCCTTTATAGAATCGATCCTACTGATTAAGAGCGATTGTTGCTGAAGTTTGCACGGGGTTGAACACTTAGGGAGAGAGAGCGTCTGAAGTTGTGGGTGAGTGTGAGATAGAGATGGTGGTGACGTGGAGAGATATGATTGGGTGGGGAGTAAAGGGGGCAAAAGAGTCTCTATGCTTGATTGTAGTCAACAAGAGGTGTGAAGTGCTGGTGTATATTCAATGGCAAGCAACAATGCCGAACTATTGACAAAAAATTTTAACCAAAAGAGAGAAAACAAAATAAACAAATGAAAAGAATAAATGTAAATGTAAAATCGAAAAGTAGTCAAATGAAAAATGTAATCTCAATAAGATCTACATTTTTTATGAAGATTTTGAAAGCAAATAAGACAATGTACAAAAATATAGAATTTGTCTAGCTTTTTTATAGGTATAAATACCCAATTATAAAGTTTTGCATTTTTCTTTGGTTTTTAATTAAAAATAATATATAAAAGAGAACTAAATAAAATACTACAAAATAACATGTTAATCTATTTTTTGGGGATTTTTAATAATTAATAGAAAGTAAAATAAAAATAAAGAAGGGAGTATATACAACAATATATACAAAGTCATGGCACATCTTTTTTTCTTTCTAGTTTTTTTAGTTTAGTTTTTATTTAGTTTATTAAAATACAAAATAAAAATAATTATAAAAGAAATAAATTAGAATGAGTTAATTATGTATATAAAATAATATACTAAAGTTAAAAAATATATGCAATATACAATTGGGCCCCAAGGCCCAAGTTTCACATACGAACTCTGATTCCTTTTAAATATATCTTCTTCTGTAGGGAATTTGATGTAAATTGACTCGAAGGTGAACTTGGGTTCACAGGACACTGTATGGAGAAGATATGCAACTTTACTACTTTTTTTATCTCCTGAACTAGGTTTTGGGTTTATTGACCATATATACAAGTTAGGACTGTTGCATTTTTTATTGATTAAGTATAATGACATTGATATAATGGAGTTGATTTCATGTTATTTGGATTTAAAAGAAATTTATTAAAAACCTTTGAAGTTTGAGTTTTACATAGGAGAATATATACATAGATTCAACTCCGCATTATTATGGCTTTTATTCTGAATTGTTTATTAGATGTATTTCCATGGTAATTATATACAACTATTCCATTGTTGTTGCCAACTGAATTTTATTTATTTATTTATTTTAGGGTATTTATTAGGTATCTGTTCAGAAATTCAAGCCAAAATTAGAGTATTAAGATTATAAATCACATATTCATCAATCAATCAACTAATTGAGCTGTATATTATGCAATGTATCCCTCATGAAATGCATCTATATGGTTAGAAAATGAATTCTTAGTGAGCATCTGATACAGAAGTTCACGATGCTCCTTCCTTACATGTTTATCCAAGCATCAACCATTATCGATCATCCTACTACTTTCCACATATCTCGATGGCATTGCAAATCATCATATATTCTCTTCACTACATTCTTTAAACATGTATAACTTATTTCATACATCATAATAGGTTTGAGATGAGGACCACACCACCCAATTGCCTACAATATTTGGTAGAATGTCTTTGATAGTCAATGTACTAAAAGGAATTGATGCTCTATATGCCCATTCATATGCTCTATATGCCTATCCATATATATATATATATATATATATATATATATAGAGAGAGAGAGAGAGAGAGAGAGAGAGAGAGAGAGGAGTGATCTTATGAGAGCCAAAACCTGTGAGAGCATGAGAGCATGCATTCTGGACCACATGATTCAACCAGGAGAGAGAATACAAAATCTCGTGGTCCATAATGCATGCTCTCATGCTCTCACATTTTTTTGCTCTCATAGGATCACTCCTCTCTCTATATATAATATGATTTCCTTCCAATAGGACTCGTCCTTCCTGAGTTCAAGAAGGTCAGTCCCTTTTTGTAGAAAACATGATGACTTTAGTAGAATATGTATACTGATTGTATTACAATGTGCAGTTTTAATGTTTGTATTATAATATGTGGTTTTATATTTATAATGTGTAGTTATAATACAAATTGTATACACATTCTACTAAAGTACTCGTGTTTTTTACAAAAAGATGGTGGCCTTCCTGAAGTCAGGAATGATGCATCCTATTGGAAAGCCCCCCACCCCCTATATATATATAGACACATACACGTACACATGCACACACACACACACACACACACACATACATACATACATACATACATACATGCATACATAAGAGATGAGCCTTTCTCGATGATCCTTGAAGAATGCATCCTTTATGATCATTTGACACTTATGTCCTTGGATATCCATGTTATTCTCGATAGATTCAGGTAATTGAAGCCTTTTCTCGGATCCAACATCTCCATATGTCACAATCTCATTTTGCATCTCCTCAATTAATGTTGCTTTCTAGACCTTTATGTGGGCAACGTCATCTAAATATTATAACATTTGCTTCTTCGTCCCTTCATCACCCTTAGGAAACGTAGAGATATTGTCCATTCGATATGCAAGATATTGGTTGAATCAACAAATTCCTCCTTTCACCACCTTTTTTCATAACCTACATGTGACCACATTTCAATCAACACAATTCAACCATAAGCTAAATTACCATGCAAAATCATTTGAAATTGATGATACGTAAAATGACGAGTCGATAGTAGATAGCAAATCCGACGTTTGTAGGACGTCTTGCCATCTGCAACTACAAACTTACAATTCAATGATAATATTAAGAATACTAAAATGCTAATCAGTCGTAGTTATTCACCATATATTATAAGTCATTCACAACCATTCATCATATAATCGTTCATACTATTACACCATATATTTAAAAGTTAGGCATTCATGAATGGCGGATCATGGTATATGCTTATATCAATGTGTTGAGCTAACTAAATATTAATTATGTACTCTTGAAAAAAATACTACAACATATATATCAAAAAAACTATTATTGAAAGAAAACTACCTTTCAATTGATCATATATTATAGTTAATAATCAAAAGACAAAAATAATATTTGTGTAAAAATATTAAAAAAAACTTACCTAGAGGGAAGGAGGCAACCAAGTTGGAGGGAGAGGTGGAGGTAAGAGGGATATGTTGGCGATGACACATCTCTTTGAAAGGAGTGATGGGCGTGATGGTGGTGAAGGCATGAAGAGGGAATTGGCGACGAGAGGAAGCTAGCATGGGGGAGGCGAGATTGAGGTGGTAGTGGTGGCGGAGATGAGAGGAGCTACAAACTTTCAAATACTCCGTTAGTAGAATTTGCAATTGAAGTTAGATTTGGCCCTTTAAAGTCATTGTTGGTATATTCACAATCAAATAGTTCTTTATATATTTTCCTTGCAATAATAAAAATATGTCATGTAAAACACCTTCTCTAAAATTTCCATATTAAAAAATATAAAATAAATATAAAAATAATTTAATTAACAAATCCAATTACAGTAATCATGCAAATCAGATTCTTTGCAAATATAATGCAATTGACTACTACTCATCAAATCATGGATCAACATTGCAATAATCACATTGCTTAATGAACATAATTACTTTGTAGTTTTTAATTATTGTGTTAATAATTTCACTTTTCTTCTTAGTCTCCTTAAAGCAACATAATCATGTATATGACTAACCAAAATCATAAAAGTAGTTTGGAAAATGTGAATAGTGTGTCAAAAATATAATGATTTATTTGTATAATATGTTTTCTTTAAGATGGTTGTGTGCTTTTGTATCTTCGTAAATGTACATTATCCTTCACTATTACCGACACACACTCCATAATTTCACTATTTTACATGGATAATGATTCAACGATAGAGGAAGATTGTGATTGAAACTAAGGTCTAATATAAAATTATCTTAAACTTCTTTGAGCCAAAAAATACAACGACTTTTAATAAAATTTATGGATTTTTTGCCGTATGTATGGCATTTTATCAGCCTTTAGAATGTGATAGAGATACAACAACAACAACAAAGCCTTTCCTCACAATTAAGAATGTGATAGAGATAGATATGGTTTAATTGAATCCTATTGATTGAAACAAATATTTTGAAAAAATTAAATTGGAAAAAAATTCGACAAGTCGATACCTGCATGTTTCTGCAGGAGAAGGTCAGACCAATGATAGATGTGGCTAGAGGTATCGAAGATGCAACCTTGAAGCTATGACACAGGGGAAGTCTATAACGAACCTGTGATTCTTGCAGTACGATTGTTCAATCATGGAAGACAATTGTATTCCAGCTCGCGAGAGTGGGGGGGGGGTGGACTCTGGTACTAAGTAGAAAGAAAGGAGACAATAATTTGATTCAAATATGCTTCCCTATAGGTAGATTCCCAAGGTTAGAGTTACATAAGAGAGTCACTATACATGGAAATAATTCGTGTACTCTTAGTATGTGGAACACAAAAATATATTCACAAATATCTATCAACAATTCATACTGTTCAACTAAGTTGAATCGAGTTTGACCGGTATTTGTACACATGTATATAGTAAAATGTGGCTGCTCCCACCCTCATTTTCTACCCTTTTTTTAAATAAAAAATATGTATATTCATTATTATATCCCTCTAACATTCCATTAAAATTCTGTTAGAACAAAGACTCATATGCCCTCCATCCAGAACATGTCGATTACAACAATTCTAAGACCGTTAAAATTACATGTTCTGGATGATGGGTACATGAGTCTCTGTTTCTGGCGAAATTTTAATGGAATGTTAGACATATATAGTGATGAATATACATATTATTATTTTCAAAAAAATAAAAAAAGAGAGAAAAAATGAGGGTGGGAGCAACCCGTTGGCTCCTTCCATGGAGCAGCCTCATTTTACCCATATATATATATTGATGATGGGGAGCTTGCACCAAGGTGCATGTAACTATACATGCACCGGCGCTTATATCTTCCACATTTTTTTACTTTTTTGAAAAATACCATCATGTATATTCATCCATATATCCCTCCAATATGTCATTCGAATTTCGTCAGGAAGAGAGACTCCTATGACCTCCATCCAGAACAGGTCGATTACAACCCTGTTCTGGATGGAGGTCATAGGAGTCTCTGTTTCTGACGAAATTCGAATGACATATTGGAGGGATATATGGATGAATATACATGGTGGTATTTTTCTAAAAAGTTAAAAAATATAGAAGATATAAACGTCGGGGCATGTAAAGTTACATGCACCTTGGTGCAAGCTCCCCATCCTCATATATATTATGCTATATCACAAATTTAAATATATTCTTTTACAATTTGAACAAACACATATATGCGATATATCTAGAATTAACAATTTTAATAACAATGGCTAAAATAATAATTGACAGCAAAATTTTCAATTTTTTCTTTGGGATTTTATCACTTGTGCCCCTCCGAGATATCGCAATATCAGTTATGCCCCTATCTTTTTGGTAATATCAGTTGTGCCCCTCAAAACTTGCTCCGTCATCACTTGTGCCCTTCCGTCAGATTGACCGTCAATGAGTTGACTTAACCAAGGTTTTTTCAAACCTTGGTGAAGTTAAGAGGGGTATTATTGTCCACACATCTTCTTCCTCCTCCATTTGCTCTTCTTCCTCTCTTCATAATTTCTCTCTCTTATTTGCACCTTCATGCATCCATCGAATCTTTAAAATTTTTGCATTTTCACGGATATATCACTCATTACGGATAAAATGGTGAATTTTATTGAATTTTTTGGTGACTTTTCATGAATCAATTAATCGAAAATTTATCTAAATACTGAAAGCCCTGGGGGCTGACCTGGGGCGGCGGGAAGGAGGCCGGCGAGTCTAGGGGCGACCTGAGGGGGGGGGTGAGTGTGCTGATGGGTGAGGAGAGCGGTGCTCTGAAGGCTGGGGAGCGGCAGGCATGGGGGAGGGAAGGCGCGGAGGGGGAGGGGGTGACTCATCGTATGATCTATGCATCTAAAAAATTCGGCACAGACTACTTGGACCTGCTCGTTAAGCTGCGGTTCTGTTACTGGTTGCTATTGCGCTGTAGATGGCAGGGGTGGCAGACGCGGGAGCACCCTCTTCTCCTTCCCGATTACGTGCCTGCGATGGTGATTGGCCACATTCTTATACAACAACAAGTGAAGAAGAACAGAGAACAGCAGGGGATGTTGATTGGCCACATTCTTATACAACAAGTGAAGAAGAACCGAGAACAACAAGAAATTTACCCAAGAAGGACGACCATCAACGCCTTGTCCTGATAATCTTCAATTAACCTCTTCCAACCTGAAAATTGTCGAAGTCCCGTGCAGGAATCTTGTTATCGAATTTCCTCATGTCATCCCGTTAAGGGGGAGGGGGAGTAGGGGGCGGCGCTGGGGAAGGGAGGAGGTGCGGGGGAGGGCAGGCACGGGGGAGGGGCGGCGCGGGGGAGGGCAGGCGCGGGGGAGGGGCGCCGCGGGGGAGGGCAGGGCGCCGCGGGGGAGGACAGGCACGGGGGAGGGGCGGTGCGGGGGAGGGCATGCGCAGGGGAGGGGCGCCGCGGGGGAAGGCAGGGCGCCGCGGGGGAGGACAGGCGCGGGGGAGGGGCGGCGCGGGGGAGGGGCGCCGCGGTGGAGGGCAGGGCGCCGCGGGGGAGGGCGGGCGCGGGGGAGGGGCGCCGCGGGGGAGGGCAGGCGCGGGGGAGGGGCGGCGCGGGGGAGGGGCAGGCGCGGCGCGGGGCGGAGGCGGAGGTACGGAGGTGCGGGGAGCTCGGGGCGGAGCTGGGTGGGGATGAGGTCTAGGGAGGAGTTTCGAGCGGAGAGGGAGGAGGAGGAGGTTGGAGGAGGAGGAAGAGGATGGGGGAAGAGGAGGAAGAAGAAGAGGATGAGGAAGAGGGTATAAAATGACCCTATAACCCCTTTTTTTAACTTAATACCGCTTATGTCCTCAAAGTTAACGTCCGTTTGCACTGTAGATGGACGGTCACTAACCCGAGGGGCACAAGTGATAAAATAGCAAGTTTTGAGGGGCACAACTGATATTACCAAAAAGATAGGGGCATAACTGATATTGCGATATCTCGGAGGGGCACAAGTGATAAAATCCCTTTTTCTTTTTATAATGTGACGATGACACATTACTTCGAGACGTGGATACATTATTTGTTGCTCTAGAAATGAGTTTGTGACAAGGAAGGGAGAAAAAAAATATCGGGTCACAAGAATACCGTACTTGGGGTCGGAATAAAACTAAAATACGAATACGTTTACGGAATTTGTAATTTATTTAATAATTAAAAAATATTTTTAATAAAAAAATGAATAGTTGAATTTGATCCAACTGAATACATCTCAATAAACAATTCAATCGGATTTTGATCAAAATTTGATTAGTTTCTATTTTAAATTTAAAACCAGTTTGTTAGACTTTCGGTTTTTAAAACCATGACCTTTTTTTTGCAGATCGTGGGATTCTAGGGCTCGCCAGAGATCTCTTCCGCCCCTTTTCCCAACCCTTCCCTTCGGCATTCCGGAGCAGGCGACCCCCAGCTCTCTTCTCCCATGGCGTCGGCGGCGAAGAAGGTCACCCTGAAGAGCTCGGACGGGGAGGAGTTCGAGGTGGAGGAGGCGGTGGCGGTGGAGTCGCAGACGATCAAGCACATGATCGAGGACGACTGCGCCGACAACGCCATCCCCCTCCCCAACGTCAACAGCCGCATCCTCGCCAAGGTCATCGAGTACTGCAAGAAGCACGTCGACTCCGCTGCCCGCCCCGACGACCGCGCCGTGGAGGACGAACTCAAGACCTGGGACGCCGAGTTCGTCAAGGTCGACCAGGCCACCCTCTTCGATCTCATCCTGGTAATCGACTTCACATCCCTTTTTAACGGTATGATTTGGCTTGATTGGTGAACGGATCGGATTATTAATTAGGTCTGCCGGTTAGATCGGGCGTGATTTTTTGAGATCTCCATCCATGCCTTAGTAATCATTTCGGTTTATTGTCTTGATAGATAGGTAATTGTTCGGGTACTGCGTTATGATCCCTCTGGAGGTAGGCCTGATGTTTGATCCGTAACGAGTGATATAACTGTGGAAATGTAAAAATTTTAGAGATTCGATGGATGCATGAAGGTGTTAGTAAGAGAGAGAGAAATTATGAAGAGAAGGAAGAAGAGCAAATGGAGGAGGAAGAAAATGAAGAAGATGTATGGACCATAATACCCTTCTTAATCACACCATGGTTTGAATAAATCATGGTTATTTTAATTTTTTGACGGTCAATCTGACGGAAGGGCACAACTGATGACGGAGCAAGAAGTGAGGGGCACAACTGATATTACCAAAAAGATAAGGGCATAACTGATATTGCGATATCTCAGAGGGGCACAAGTGATAAAATCCCTAATAAATATGTATAAAATATAGTATAGTTGTTTGTAATTTTAACTATGACTTATAATAGAATTATTTAGATGCCCTTATGTTCTACTATTATTTTCTAATTCACATGAATACATCATCTCAGAACTTGCACACAACTCAAAACTTGATAATAGATCTTCTGTAACTTTTTTTTATAAAAGATCGGTAAATCGTTCATCTTAGCTAAAATAAGCTCACAACAGCACACAAAATTGAGTTTTAACCCAAATTAAAGGTGTCCAAAACATCCCCAAAGCAACAACGGGGTTTAAGCACAAAATAAGGAGTTGCCTTCAAAGCAAAAGAAAAGCTAGAGAGCATAGTCATATCCTCGATTTGTCGAGGAATTCTCAAGAGTATCCCAAAACGAGAAAAAACGTGAATGCATTCAGTGCATTTCAGTGCATTGTACATTTCAGTGCATAACACTTTGGTGTTTATATGCATTCTCTTCTATGATTTACGTCCAAAATACCAGATGGTAAGAACCTTGATTTTTGAGCAATGGAGCGTTTGATTTAGGATTGGTAAAGCTTAATACTTTTCTTCTTGGGAGAACACCCACAGATACTTTAAGGGAAAATATCAATTACTACAAAAAATTCAAAAACTCCTTCTAGAGCAGTGCACAGTGCATAGTTTCTTACTGTGAATAGCATCCACTTGTTAATAGCGTGTTTTTTTGTATGTATTCTAGTACTGAATGTGGTGTCTAATTTGGCATCTAATTATTTATCTTTTATTATAATTTAGGAAGGTATGGATTGCATGCTTGTTGCCACCATAACCTGTTTGGGCAATTCTATTGCTCTTAATTGAAAATCCGGATGCGGTACATATCTATGTTGTAGAAGCTTAGCTAATTACTATTTTATCGTAGAATGCACTTGGCTTTATTTAAGTATGAAACTCCAGATAATGAGATTCCAATGGCCTTCCATTTATACTTTTTATGGCATTAGCATTTTTTGGGCACTCATTTAAAGCCTCCTTTGCACCTTTTCCATGTGGTTATTTTTTTTTTCAATACTTTTCAACCATCCACTTTGATTTTTTCTACCAATTTTTATTTGCAATTTATAGTGTCTGTACAATGTATGTCATGCTTGTTAGTTGTTGCCATGACTTCCTGAGATGATATCCTTTCTATTAATTTTCATATGTCGTTAAAATGGAATTGGGAAAGTGTATCTGAACATCTAAAATGGAATTGGGAAAGTGTATCTGAACATCTCACTCTGTTGCAATTCCTTTGTTTTTGTTTCAAGGTCGTGGAATTCACTTATATTAAATAACAATATCTTCTTGCGAAAGAAGTCTGGTTTGACCTGGGAAAGGAATCAAGCCATTGAAGGGAGCCTGCTATCTGGATGATTGAATGTACTTATGATGTGCCTGTTGGAAGAAAACCGTTACTGTTTGTTGCGTGCATGGTGATTGGACACATTATAGTATTTATCCCAAATTAGTACCATTTTATAATGGTCTGGTGGTAGTGCAGTGTGCCTACCATCCAAAAGACCATGGTTCAAATCCCCCCTTGCGAAGTTGCATTATGCAGTCGACAGCCAGCGTAAAAAATAGTTGAATCTTTCAACATGGATTTGAGCAAGAATCCATGTAGCAGACCCTACTTATTGTTGGAAAAGGCTTTGCCATTTTTTAGAGGATCCAATATCATGCATAGATTTCACGGTGAATCCAGATAATCCAGAATTATTATAAAAAATGAACTGGCATTAGAGGTGCATTAATGAAGATAGACAAGCATGATGTGTAAGGGCGTCAAAAATTTCTTAGATTTGTGATTGGCTTAAGTTAGTCTTGTAAAAGTCTGTTTTAGGTTCAGTTGGAAAATAAATGAACTATATGTAAAGAGATGAATAATGGAATTTCTTCTTCTACCTGTGTGTATCATAGTTCTATTTCGTTTGTCTTTGTGCACCTTGTTTCACATTCTTTTGCGGCACAAAACCGTCGGTGTCATCATCAATGCTTGTTAATTTGTCAGTGATTATGAGTCATTGACATCCTTTACTTAGGCTATAATTATTTATACAGCCTAACAATATTTTTGCATCCCTTCTTTATTAACACTAGTCTCTTTTTGTCTCCTTCCATATGTGTGTTTGGTAGACTGGTAGTATTCATCCTCTTTTATTTGAAATTTCAGCTCTTTCTTATGTATTATATAGGTAAGTTTTGAGATTTTTAAATTTCAAATATTCTAGAGTATGTTTTGCACAAATAATTTTCATTCAAGTTAGAATTATGCATGTGGAGCTGGATGTTTTTGATGATATTATATGTGAATATGTCAATCCCTTGCTTTTGTATGTTGGTGGTCTTGTTCTCCAACGTTTTGGTATTTGGTTTGTTGCTTTCTTCCATTTCTATTTTGTGTGATTTTTTCCTGTTTCTTTATCATTATCCCTTCTTTAAATTGTCTCTATGGCAAAAAATCTAGATATGTTTATGCTTTTCGATATTTTTATGTGGCTATTTTTCTAAAGTTTTCTTAAACATTCAGAAAAGGTACCTGATTTTCTCTCCATTTTCTTGATGGCATGATTGACTGTTCTTTAGTCCTGTTACTTTGGGTCATGTTTGCATGGTATGCACAAACAAGATAGTCATGATACCTCCCCAGAATATAAAGTATACTGCACATTTTTGGGTTTAATAAATAGGTGGTACTGTACTCTGCATATGCTATTAATTTTTTGCAGGGATCGGGATCGGACAGCAAGGCAAACAACTCTAGGTTGCTTGAATGGATTTAAATGTCATTGATGTCCTTGCTGAGGGAATCCTATAAAAAGTAGGGTTCCGGAAGGGGAACCCTTGTCTGTGGTATGCAAGGAGAGATAGAACAGCTCCACGGGAATCGCAGCAGCCGCAACTCAAACAGATCATAATAAAAAACTTTAAAGAACAAACCCTATAATCGACTGCTCTGATACCATGTTGAAATATAGAGCACGCTTAAGCGTTGCTGATTAGAACAAGAAATAAAGAAATATGAAAAATATGGAATACTATGATTTTACAGCAAACCCTACTCCGTAATGAGCGAGATGAAACCACAGGAGAATGCCTCTAAGGCCAATCTATTGCAATCTCTCAATGAGTGCATGGGGTGTGGGACTCCTTATATAGCCCACATACAGACCGGGATCCTCAAATAGTAGATCCGGGACCAAACAAGAGTGGGGGTAATTGGATCTCTCCAATTATTACAGACTCCAACAGTTGGAAAAGTGTAACTCTGCAAAGGTTTTATTATGTGACTATATGGTATTTTTGTGGTGATTTCTCCTGTGCATGTGAGTAGTGGATGCATTTTTTCAGTGATGTAAGGAGAGAACCATTGTAGGCTGCAATAGATATAAGCAATGCATGAAAATGTTGAATTAGCACCATCTTTCTATAATGACATTAGCAGTGAAAGTTGACGAATAATCTTGTGTTAGAATCAAGGAATGGGACCAAGGAATGATTAAACATGATTGAATCACATGGTTTCTTAATTGCCATAAGCGAATCATTTTGCGATAGTTCAACTTCTGTTACACAGTGTTCCGCTCCTATTTCCAATTCACATGATTTCACCATCTGTTTTATAAATAATTTTATGTGAGGTGTGCGCAACTCTGGTACATAGTGCGGAATGAACCTGTGGTTGAGAGGCCAAAACTTTGCCTTACACATTTATGCATGGGAGCCTTGTTTAAAGGTATGTAAGGAACCACCTTTTAGAAATTTCATGGTAGATACAGATCACATTTCAGGTTACTCTGTCTCGCAGTGGATATGGCTCTAACTGCCATATTCCTAGGTCCCACACTCAAAATATGCAGTTTCCAGTCACATTATGTGCTATTCTTGACGTTCCTTCCCTACCTGAATGAACATTCTGCAAATGGCGATTTACTGAGGTGCTGAAATGATTGTGTCAGACGAGTTCAAGGGGATGTTTTTTGAATATTGGATTCGCTATGTTTATGCCTTAGAAGAATTGTTTGCATTGCATAGTAGAACTTGTTGGCTAACCCCCTCTATGCCTTTTTTGGAAAATATTTGCGCTCACAGTATTGTGTCTTAACTCCATATCCAAGGCAAACGAGATTGCCTTAGTTCAAATTATGAAGCATTGACTCTATTAAGAAGATTGAGATGGTGACTGGTTCTTGCAGTGCTTCATCTAATGTGTGAGGGAGTGTTATCTGGATAGCTGATTAGATGCAGTTCTTGCCCTAAGTAAAGAATTTGTTGACTGATTGCCTCAAATACCTGTTTCGGGAAATATATGCCCCCACACAGTATTGTGTCTGAAGTCCATATTTCAAGGTAATCTAAATTGCCTTGGATAAAATTATGAAGAAACGGTCTTATTAAAATCACTTTAGATAGTGATTGAAGCTTGCAGTGTTCATATATAATGCAAGAGGGAGAAGTTTATAGGAAGGGATGATGCGATGCCCTGATTGCTATGGCACTGATGAGGAATGTACATGCCTAAACAGGGTCGTTGTTATGGCGTCAAGGGGACTTTAATCATGCAAGCATAGCTATGTATATCACTGTATGAGGTAGTTCACATAGGATCATAATGTTCAGCACTATTTAGAATATATAGTCTTTTTTACCTCTCAGAAGACTCGTGTAAAAAGAAGAGCTACCAAAATAGTCATGTTTATCACCAGTATAGATTAAATACATCAATATGCATATATTACTTTGTGGTTTTTTTGTAGGGCCTATGCCAGTAAATAATGGTAGTTGTCTCGTTCTATAAAAGTTGTAGCAAAAAGTACATCACACCCTTCTGTCAAAATGGGACGTCCCTTTTTTTTTTGAGACATCCCTAGCTGCCATCCTGGTTTTTCAGATACATGACCAGGTCTTCATAATATACTTGTCAGGACTCAGGAATTGTACTTGAAATGGAATGTTTTCCCTTGTACACTAAATGAGATACTTGCTTTGATGTAAGTGTAACTTCTCTTACAACAATAGGAGGTGAAGAAGGTAGGGAACATGGACTCAAATAGAAAAGAAGGTAGAGAATATCTAACATCTTATAAACTAGTGTCGGAAGTTAACAAGGTATCCCCTTAAGGAGTTGAAGTAATCTGGATCTGTTTGACACCCTCTTTGCTTGTTGCATGGTTTATGATAAATCCTGCAAGACTGGCCCGTGGAGATTTAAGGGCATGAAACCTCTTTTGTGATGTATCTGGAAGTGGATATAGTGATTCTAATTTTCGTTGGATTGCATGAATATGGGGGGGGGGGAGTGTTTACAAGAATGGCGAGGCCATGCTTGTAAGATACTGAAAAAATTCATACTTTTATTTATTTTACTGGAGGATAGTTTTTTTACAACTTTTTTGTGCAGTCTCCAAGAAATCACCCCTGAAATGTCGTTGGTGAGATTTTGGCTACATATGCACATATACTATGATTCGGAGAAACAGCAACCTGAATACATTTACGAAATAATGCCATAATAAATTGAGCTTTTAATGCAAATTAGGTATTTATAACACACCATCTTTTACTTAAAAAAATAACATAACATCGTGAGCAATTTCTTGTTGAATATTATTCATACCTTTGAAGAATTATAAAAAATTATATTAATCATACATGCATGACTATCAGAAATAGGATTTAAAATGAAAACAGAAACCTTAAATCAAATATTTGAGTAAATAAAATATAAACCGTGCTAATAAATCAAATTATTGAAGGAGACATGAACATAACTTCTTTAACAATGTACTAGTAAATAACAATTTTTCTAGCCAAGTTAGCCCCCCACTGGGGGCATACACATTTTACCCTATATATACTTACAAATAACTACAAATTTACAACATTTCTGGGTTAAACTATGTTTGATGAATTATTTATTGGGGGTGCTTTGACTGAATGTTTTAAACAAGCCCACATTCACTACTGCTAACATCACTTGTTACCTGTTTGGGATGGAAGGAAATTAGTGAAAAACATAGTTTGTTTCTAATATGGTTTGAGGTTGCACAGCAAACAAATGGGAATAACTCCCTTTTTGGAGGTTTATCCTGAGATATACATGACACTTTCTGGAAATATGCAAGTATAAAGGGTCCTCACTTTGCAAACATGATTATGCCGTACCTGTTGGTTGGTTACAACTTACAAACATGACATGGAAAAGATATGCCTCGAGCCATTGAGATGTATGCCTTAGGCATCTCCAGTGATGTGTGCACCTCAGTTGGGTGAGTTGAAGTGGTACCCTGAGGTGTAAATCTCAATTTTGCATTTTTAAGTGGGTTTGTGCGAATTGCATGCCTGCGTTATTAGGAAAAATCTACCTCGCTTATGTTGTTTGTACTTTGCATATTATAATGTGTTTATTACCACTGGTTGGCTTGATGTTAGTTTTCTTTATTATTTGTGATGTCTTCTGGTACTTGTTTGAGTGGGTTTGTGCTAACTACATGAGTATGTGATTAGTTGAAAGGCAAACTCACTTATGCTGCTTGTAGTTGTGTACAACATGGGTGTTGTTTTACTTTTACTATCAGTTGACTTGATATTAGTCCGCTTTTGTTGTCTGTGACCCTTGTATTTATATATTCTATTGTTGTAGTCACTCGTGTTCACTCATTAATGGTGTCAAATTCCTTGAAATGTGTTTATGATGATTTGATATTGTTGGCACTTCATATTAATATTAATACAGTTTAACTTGAATTTGATATAAGTTCTTCCTCCGAAAATCGGCTGCTAGGAAACCTCATCGAGCCACCTTGTGTCTTACAACCTAAATTTAGTATCTAGTTAAATGATTGATCTTCTTTGCCGTGTTTGGTTCCGATGAGGAATAATGACCCCTCAACCTGTAAGACAGCTTTATCTCAAAATAAGCAATCCAACAATATGTTCATCCTATCATGGTTATAACATTTATTAATGTCTCTGGATACAATGCTTATTCCTTATCATTCAAAACATCTAAACAAGAATGAGTGATATATCCCACTAATTCCTTATCCGTCCTTGTCTTCCAGAGTCGCTGCACTCTGATTAAGTGGTTGACACCTTTTCTCAAGGCCTTAAATGTCGGTTTCGGTCACCATTTCGGTATCGACCAAAACAGAATTTCGATGGAATTTTGGTGGAATTTCGACCGAAATTTCGGTCATTTCGGTCATTTTTTGTACTAGGACCCCCATATTTCGGTCATTTCGGTCGAATTTCGGTTTCGACTTGATATTGATATTCGACAGAAATTCGACCGAATTTCGCTGAAATTTGAGGCCATGCCTTTTCTGAGATGTTTTATTAGCACATGGTGCATTCTTCAAGTGTATTGGGAAATTCTACCATGTCGATTACGACCTGGT
Organism: Ottelia alismoides; assembly: GCA_037367405.1. Lineage (NCBI taxonomy): Eukaryota > Viridiplantae > Streptophyta > Magnoliopsida > Alismatales > Hydrocharitaceae > Ottelia > Ottelia alismoides. Next base: position 523,827 of record JAZKJV010003406.1, read on the forward strand.
ACTTCAGTAGAATCTATACACTGGTTGTATAATGATTCTCACGTATGGTTTGGATTTTTGTCAATTACACGTTTGATTTCAACGTGATAAATCAGACGTCGAGACATGTCCAATTTCATTGTCCTGGAAAATCTTTATTTCTGGTCTCCATCTTAACCTAGCCTTGTATATCTGAAGCAAGGAAATTAAAGGACACAATTCTGAATGGGTGGTGTGGACCAGTGGGCTGCAAGGTGGAAGCTCGTGAAGTCATCAGTGTTATATGCCTATTTCAACATTTTATGCTTATGATTGCCTACCTAAGTTAGAGATGCAATTGATCAAGTAAAGAGCTTTGGTTTTGGAACTGAATGTAGGATGGTGTTAAGCTATTGGGTGGCGATGACTGGGTACTGTATTGGGAGCACAAAGATCCGGGTCATTGGCGTGCAGATGGTGGGTTGCATCAATCAGATCTGTAGGTGGAGTATTTTTCTTTTGACGTGTCATTGTGTACAGGATCTGACTCGTCAGTGTTCAAGCTCGTCTTTTTTCATCTTTTGATGTGTATGTGAAGGCTGAGTTTCTCTTATCTGTGTTATGCTCTCCAGTTTTACTCACTTCATATTTTTGCAAAAAAATGGCATTGTAGAATATTCATGCACAATTTGGGTTGACTTCATTTGTCCATTGCTGCAAATTCAAATATTAGGTTCACTTTATTTGATCGGACCAAGTCCGTGTCCCTCTGTTGTCGAACCTACCCACCAGAACATCCTGAAATATTGCCTTGTATTCTCTTGCCAAATGTTCTTTGCAAATAAACCGGCATTATGTTCAAGTCATCCATTTGTGGGGGTATCTTATCCTCTTTCTTAATAATGTGGAAGTGTCTCTTTGGTGTTGCAGGCAGCAAATTACCTCAACATCAAGGGCTTGCTTGACTTGACATGCCAGACGGTAGCTGATATGATCAAGGGCAAGACTCCTGAGGAGATTCGTAAGACATTCAATATCAAGAATGATTTCACTCCTGAGGAGGAAGAGGAAGTCCGCAGGGAGAACCAATGGGCCTTCGAGTAAAAAGATGGATGAGATATGGTTGCTAGATGTGTAGGCGGTTCTAACTCGATGACGGTTTGCATGCTACTGCCTGCCTTTCTGGTTAACAATATGCAAAGCTCTTTGTCTATATCTTATAGTTCAAAAACCTCTAGTACTGCATTTGGATATTTAAGTATCTCTGCATCTGAGCATGGCTTATGAAGATGCTATTATCTGGTGCTTATGGTTTGACTAACTTGGTGTTTATCAAAGCAGCCATTGCGTTCTCTGGGAAATTGTTTTCTGGGATTGGCAAAGGTAAATATTTCTCTTGTCTTCATCGGCACGCTCGTTGTCGTGATCGGTTTGTTATATGGAATTAGAAATACCAGGTCGGAATGCTTTGGCATATTGTCTCTATTTTGGTCGTTATACTTTAAGAATATCTTTGTTGAAGTTGGAATTTTTAGCAGTATTTCATTAGGGCGTGATGATATATTACTCGTGGTGCCCTTTGCTTTTGTTAAAGCTATTTTTACAAATGTCATTTTAATGTTCAGAGGTGCACTTCTGAATATGGTGCCCTTTTGTAATGAAAATGACATCAATCTTTTACGTCCTTAGTTGTGCGAGATGTTTTATTCTAGAAAGTTTTACACCTTCGTCATTCTGAGTTTTTCCAATAACACTTGTCTTTGTTCCCAACTTTTTTTACACGGTCTAATTCCAGATCAATAGTATCTGCGCAATATATCCTTTCATGCCATAACATTTGCACAATATATTCTTCTCATAACAGTGTATATGTATAGTTCTAAATGCCATACAATGGCATCTTCATGCCATAACATCTTAGTAAAATACCTCACATCGTTTGAAGGCCCCCTTATATTTATACGATATAACATGTACACAATCTGTTCATGCTATAAAATTGGGCGGTATGATTTTTCTAGGGATTTTATCACTTGTGCCCCTCTGAGATCTCGCAATTTCAATTATGCCCCTATCTTTTTAGTAATATCAGTTGTGCCCCTCACTTCTTGCTATTTTATCACGTGTGCCCCTTGGGTTAGTGACCGTCCATCCACAGTGCAAACGGACGTTAACTTTGAAGACATAAGCGGTATTAATTTTAAAAAAAGGTTATATGGTCATTTTATACCCAATTCCTCATCCTCTTCTTCTACCTCCTCTTCCCCCATCCTCCTCCTCCAACCTCCTCCTCCTCCTTCTCCGCCCGAAACTCCTCCCCAGCCCATACCTCCTCCCAACTCTGCCTCGAGCTCCCCGCACCTCCTCCCAGCCTGCTACCCCCGTGCTGTCCAGTCCCTGCTCCCGTGGGTCGTTCCCTCCCCTCCCCCGCGCCGCCTAACCCCGCACCGCGCTGCTCCCGCCCCTGCCCCGTGCCGCCCATGAGGGGATTCGCTTCTTCTCACAATGGGCGAAGGGGATTCGCTTCTTCTCATAATGGGAGGGACTATGCTCGCCGCCTCCCCTTGTTCCTCATGGAGCGACACCAATCCTCATGGGCGGCACAGAGAGAGATGCTGTTGGTGGAGAAGAATGGATTTGGGGCTCCTGCGGTGGATTTGGGGCTCCTGCGGCACAGAGAGATGGTGGATTTGGGGCTCCTGCGGTGGATGGCGCTGCTACTGGGCGCGGCCACGTGGTAGAGGGATGCGGAGGAGGACTGTCGGCTGGAGGCAGGGGTTCCGGCAGTGTGGGTGGTGGCGCACCGAGGGAAAACATTGTGTAGCCTGGTAGAGCCACGCAGGGCCACTGGCAACGCAACCACCGTTGGGCGGCAGGGCGCGAGCGTGGCACCGTGGAGGTTGTGGTCAGGTGCCACAGTAGGGCATCACAGGTGGCGGTGTTGAACGACGGAGGGTGAAGGGGATTTAGCGGTGATGGTGGAGAGGGAGGAGGAGGAGGTTGGAGGAGGAAGAAGAGGGGTCTAGACAATAATACCACTACAGGCGGGTGGGTCTAAGGGGACGGTCGTAGACCGTCCTTTTTGTCTTTAGAACCGTCCCCTCTGATCAACGGGGACGGTTCCTAAACCGTCCCTTCAGCCACCGTCTCATTTGACTATATGGGACGCTTCTGACAACCGTCTCATTTAATTCACCATTGGGGACGGTTGTAACCGTCCCTTACACGAAGGCTATTAGGGACGGTTGCAACCGTCCCTACAACCTATAGTATTAGCGACGGTTAGCAACCGTCCCTAATGGTCGTCAACATTTTGAGACGGTCCCAGAAAACTTTTGGGGACGGTTATCCCCGTCGCATGCGTTGCTCAGATGGGACGGTTGTAACCGTCCCCTTTACCATAGCGTCTATAGCGATGCCAACATAAGTGTATAAGGGACGGTTTCAACCGTCGCGTCTGCCCTACTAGAGGGGACGGTTACAACCGTCCCTAATAGTCTTCTATTGGCGTCGCTATAGACTATTCCAAGCTTTGTTGGCGTCGAAAAAGACCTGCAGAGTAGAAGGGACGGTTACAACCGTCGCATACGTTTGCATGTAGGGACGGTTGTAACCGTCCCTTCTACTCTTCAGGTCTTTTGCGACGCCAACAGAAGCCTGGGAGATTCTATAGCGACGCCAACAGAAGACTATTAGGGACGGTTGTAACCGTCCCCTCTAGTAGTAGCATCTATAGCGACGCCAACAGAAGGGTATACGGGACGGTTATAACCGTCCCAATTGTGCTTCCCTAATGGGGACGGTTATAACCGTCCCCAAAAGTCTCTGTGATTTGTTCTGGCTGGGGGGGCGTTTCTGTAGCTCTATAGGGGACGGTTACAACCGTCCCCAATAAACCATGACAGGAAAAAAAATTATATATCATCAACATGACATTATTCTTCTCTGCAAAAGAACAAACCACAACATTCAACAACTAACCATATCATAAATTGAACATCAAACAACACATGACATTCAACATAATCATACAGTCAACATTAATAAACGATAAGAAGTCTACATAATGTTAGGCATTAATAAAAAACATTACAATTAAAAAATCAAAATTAACTAGGGTACTACATCCATGCTACCTACTCAGATGCGCCACTCCCGTCACTCCTGTCACTCTCATCGGTTTCCTCCTCACTCTCCTCGTCGTCGCCGAGATGTGCAGGTTGTACAGGGGGCGTGGCTTGACTTTGAAGACGGCTTACTAAGGACCTGAAATTGTCCATGTCCATACGCATCTGTGCCATCTCCGCAGCTTATGCATTCATCGTTGCCTTTACTTCGCGCAGCTCCCTCTCCATCTCTCTTTCTCTCTGGCTTCCTTGAGAGGAAGACTGCGACCCACCTGCACCACCCATTCCGTACCATGTACGGATCGTTTCGCCCCGTCCTCCGCAACGGATGCGTCCACTGTGTTCTGGACCAGTGGCTTGACGGAAGGCATCATCGGCCGTCAACGGGAGATTGCTCGTCCCCGTGCTATCCAGCGAGGAGGTGGTAGAGAGCCTAATCATTTCTTCCTGCATATGAGAAATAGAAAATAATTTCAGTATATTATCATAAGTAATCCTTTAAGTAAAAATTGTATTTATACTTACATGTATTGATGCGTTGGCTTCATCAACCCACTGCACCTCTCCTCCTAAGTCTCTGCTCTTTGACCCAGCAAAAACCTCTATGCGGGTCATTTCTCGTTCATTTTCTCTCAACTATAAAAAGTTAAACAACTTCCTAAAATTGTTTTAAGACTCAAAATTAATCGTTGTAAATATTTTTTAAATACTTACAAAGTCGTCCTTCAGTTGGTTGGTGTCTTCCTTCCCATCTTATGCGTCGATTTAAACCATTTCGAACGATTTGCCGTATTCTTGGAAGAAATCGACTGAAATTTCACAAAGTCAGTATAAAAATAAAAGAAATAACTAAGAAAATTATATACATACCGCAAAATCCTCACTGGACCAAAAATTAATCAACTCCCTCCATTGCTCTGGTGTAACACCAGGAGGGATATTCTGCACAAGCTGCTCATATGGAATCTGGGGGTTGAAGTACTACAAATGGAGAAATAAATATAGTCAATATGTAAATATCTTGATATTAAATATTAATAAAAAATCTTACCTTAGCCTTTATGCGTCCCTTGTATCGACGCAACATCTCAGCAGCATGGGATAAAATCTGAGAATCGACATGGGTACTGCGTTCCCATGTAAATACAGCCTGATACAACAAATATAATAATGATTAGCTCATAAAATGCAAAAACTGTTTTAAGATTTTAGAATACCTCCAGATTAGCAAGTATGGCAGCCTTGACAGCATAAGGAAGCTGTCGGAAGTCGTGGGTGGTGATGGGGACGCGCGCACGGGCAACCTGGCCAAGGTAGCTCTGGAACTCCGTGGAGTTCTCTCCTACCGCATCTCCGCCAACAATGCGTACAGGTAACGTCTGCCCTGGTGCAAGACGGTCTAAGAATCTACACTGAGACGGTCCACACCGTCTCTGTGTAGCTCCACTACCTGCATCAGAAGAACCGCCCTGTGGCTGCTGGGGAGGTTCAGGGACCTCCCGAATACGTCTAGGTCTAGGAGCCATGTCTGCAATTTTAAAGAGTTATTTCAAATATATACATTTCGATAGATGACAACAATTTCAATTAATAGAAATTGAAAATAAAAAAACATTACCTGAAATTGCTAGTTCCAAGTTCCATTGTCGTTGTCTAATACCTCATGCAAAAAATCATTGGAGTTATTTTGATATGCTACATCATTGTCTAGTGCATCTGCCTCTTCATTTACGTCGAAGAAATCTCTCGGTGTTGTTCTAATTGGTATTATCCATCCACTAACTGAGTTATCTGGAACATAAAAGACCTGTTCGACCTGACTGGCAAGCGTATACGGTTCATTTGTTTGTAACCTACCTGTTTGCTTTAAAGAAAGAACCCCATTTCTATCCTTCTTGTAACCTACTCCAACTCGACCAACATCGAACTAGATGCAATGAAATAGAACACACCTTGCATCATCCTGATAAATTGGCATATGCTAGAAAATCATTAATTGTCCACAATAAAGAAGCACGCATTGTAAAGAATTCTTTCTTTACCGCATCATACGTACTCAATCCAGAATTCCACAGAATCTTTAGTTCGTCAATCAAAGGTTGCATATATGTATCTATCGCATTACCTGGCCCCTTAGGACCAGGTATCAATAACGACATCATCATAAAGGAAGATGCCATTGACATCCATGGTGGCAGATTATATGTAACAAGTATCACAGGCCAAATAGAGTAACTCGTACTCATATTTCCGAATGGATTAAAGCCGTCAGAAGCAAGACCCAATCGTACGTTTCTTACTTCTTCAAAAAACGATGGATACATTTCATCAAACTTGCTCCACTCCTCTGTATCTGATGGATGTCGCATAACACCGGTTACATCTTTCTTTTTGATATTACTGTGCCATATCATCATTTTAGTTGTTCTTTCGTATGAATACAATCGCTGTAATCAGGGAATCAAAGGAAAGAACCGTAAAATCTTCTCTAGTTTTTTCCTCTTCGAATCATTATCATTATTCTTATATCTGCTACTTTTGCAGTCATGACATTTATCTAAATTTGAGTAATCCTTCCAATATAAAATGCAATCGTTCGGACATGCGTCAATTTTCTCGTAGTTCAGTCCAAGTGCACGGAATCTAGACTTAGCGTCCTTCCAGTCCTTTGGAAAGTTTTTTGGATTATTTAATAATGTCCTAATCAAAAGTAAGACATCTGTCATCGTAACCGCTGTACACCGATTCCTTACTTTTATCTTAAACATCTCCAGAAGAAAATGTAATCGAGACATTTTGACTCCTGAGCATAATGGCTTCTCTGCATCTTGTATTTTTTCATGCAACGTATCCGGAAGCGAATCCATCATTTCATCGGTGTCATGTCCTCGAATGTTATCTACCATCTCAAATATAGCATCATGGTCTTGTATTTCTGAGACATCTCTTTCAGTATCACCGTGGACATTACTGTCTTCTTCTAAATTAACTCCTTCACAATGATATGTCCAATTCGTATAATATAGCTAAAATCCATTTAATATCAAATGCTCGTAAACTGTGGCTCGATTTTGGGTCAAAGTATTTTTGCATCTTATGCAAGGACAATATATCTTATCTCCTTCACCTCCTACAATATGATAGTGCGATTCATATCGAAAAGCCCAGTCTATGAATCCGATAACTCCTTTATTATACGTCCAATAGTCATCGAATCTTTTGTTCATCTAACTTTTATCCATTGCCTAAAGGTAAGATCCAAAGTTAATTTCAAAGATGTTTGGTAATGTTCATAACAACAACATGACATTATTATTAACTAGGATAGCTAACAGGTTTTACAACCTAACTAAATATCATGTGGCACACTTGGCCTTCGATCCAGAGAGTCCGGTCTCGGTCTACCCCTCCTCCTCCCGACAAATCGGGTTCAGGAGCAGCGCTTGGCAGGGCAGGCTGCGGCACGTAGGCTCGAAGGAAAATGAATCGGCTATACACAAATATTCTACTTAATGAACAAATATTCTACTAAATATCATGTGACACACTTGGCCTTCGATTCAGAGAGTCCGGTCTCGGTCTACCCCTCCTCCTCCCGACAAATCGGGTTCAGGAGCAGCGCTTGGCAGGGCAGGCTGCGGCACGTAGGCTCGAAGGAAAATGAATCGGCTATACACAAATATTCTACTTAATGAACAAATATTCTACTAAATATCATGTGGCACACTTGGCCTTCGATCCAGAGAGTCCGGTCTCGGTCTACCCCTCCTCCTCCCGACAAATCGGGTTCAGGAGCAGCGCTTGGCAGGGCAGGCTGCGGCACGTAGGCTCGAAGGAAAATGAATTGGCTATACACAAATATTCTACTTAATGAACAAATATTCTACTAAATATCATGTGGCACACTTGACCTTCGATCCAGAGAGTCCGGTCTCGGTCTACCCCTCCTCCTCCCGACAAATCGGGGTCAGGAGTAGCGCTTGGCAGGGCAGGCTGCGACACGTAGGCTCGAAGGAAAATGAATCGGCTATACACAAATATCTCACATTTGCATCATACCTCTACACGTTCACGTTATAAAACTTCACATTGACATCATACCTTTACACATTCAGAGCATACAATTTTTCATTCACATCATGCATCTACACCTTTTGGTGTTTGTATAACAATGAACATGATTTATCCATCATACCACCGCATCTATACATACTACCCTCAAACTCAAATATGTACACCTTCACATACTATCATCACATTCACATCTATACACCATCATTCACAACAACTTTACATTCACATCATATGCATGCACTTTCATATATTACACTTACATTTACATCTATGCACCTTAAAATATCTTCATATTCACATCATAAGCAAGCATAATAAGATTATAAAAAAAACAATGCTTTTACATTCGTGTTAACTACAAACAATAAAAAATCCTTTTACAATAAACAATTCTTTAACAAATCTATACATACAAATTAAGCTTATGAAATTAAAGCAAGCACAATATATTAATAAATAACCAGAAAGTTTAAAAAAAACTTACATCCAAATGAGGACGTGGAGGCCGGTGTCGGTGGGCGGAGGCTGGAGTGCCGAGGAGGAGGCCGGACGGCGGAGGAGGAGGTGGAGGCCGGAGGACGGACGCCGGAGGGCAACGGGCGAGATGGGGGACGCTGGAGGGTGGAGGCGGAGGCCAGAGGGCAAGGGGCGCGAGGATGGACGTCGGAGGGTGGAGGAGGAAGCAGGAGGGCGGTGGAGGACGCCGGAGTGCGATGGGGATGAAAGGGCGGAATGAGGAAGAATGAGGAAGATGGGTTCGACGGGGATGGGTATATTACCATCGGGGACGGTCGTTCGACCGTCCCTTTTACTAATAATCGGCGACGGTTATAAGTGGGCCGTCCCCTCTGATAATTTTTATTTAAAGCGACGGTTACAACCGTCCCTTATAATTATAATCGGGGACGGTCGCGAGTTGACCGTCTCCTATGGTTACAGACATTTTCCCCAGCGCGCCATTTACAGAGGTTGTAGGGACGGTTATGCAACCGTCCCATAAAACTAAACCATAAGGGACGGTTACAACCGTCCCCTTTACTTTCAATTATATGCGACGACCACAGTGAAGTAACAGGGACGGTTATGACCGTCCCCTAAAGGCTTGTTCCGGGGACGGTCATATAACCGTCCCTAATTGTCATGTAAAAGGGGGCGGTCATAACCGACCGTCGCTAAACCTTTACATAGGGGACGTGCAGCAAACAACCGTCCCCTAAAGTAGTATAGGGGACGGTTGCTGTTTGACCGTCCCCAATAACCGTCCCCAAAGGCTGTCCAGTTTGTAGTGTACCCCTCTTAGCTGCACCTAGGTTTGAAAAAATCATGGTTAAGTCAATTCATTGACAGTCAATCTGACGGAAGGGCACAGTTGATGACGGAGAAAGAAGTGAGGGGCACAACTGATATTAGCAAAAAGATAGGGGCATAACCGAAATTGTGAGATCTCGGAGGGGCACAAGTGATAAAATCCCATTTTTCTAAGGTTTAAGTCCATTAGGCTTTTATATTGTAATTTGCACGGTATGATTTATTTGAGGTTTAAGTCCAATAGGTTTTTATATTGTTCAAATATTATATATTGTGTAATTATAAATAATATGTTGATGTTATATGTTGTATATATTGTGAATATGTTCTTACAAAAAAAATGTGAAAATGTTATATGTTATATGTTGTGATAGAACTGGTTCGAATTTGAGCGCAAGTACATCAGCGCTCATCATTGAGATTTGCGAATTTGCAAAGGGAAATGCAAGGGGGGTGGATCCTCTATTGTACATCACAGTTCGCTGTACTAGTAGAGCCGCTCAATCAAGATCGAGCGGTGCATGTGCAAAGGGCCACCAAAGCCCAGATTTTGATTGAATCCTCCTCTCTAAGAAGGGGCCAACCCCTCCTTATATCCTTGCTAACACTTCTCGTCTTTGCTTGTGATGTGTTGACATGTCCTGTCGTCTCTACTTTAAAAACTAAAAACATGAATATATAGTACTAAATCACTTCTACTATTCGAAAATTTGGCTTAATGATAACGTTTACTCGGTTCTAACTAGTCAATTGCCAACAACCAATATGTTAGAGTAACTGGCTGTTGGGATAGAGCGTTCCTCTTCCGGAGATCAAGAGATGACATAATAACGATCTAATCTTGGTTCATTGTCATCAACCAATCGCTACCTTGTCTTTTTTTTCGTCTAAACATCCTCTTTCCTTTTTCTTTATATTTGACTAGTGGAAACAATTATCATCCTTTTCTTTTACTTATTTGGTTACCTTTCATAGATTTTCATTGAAATGCATTTCATTGGTATGAAGTATGACCTTGCTTGCTCATCATCTCCTATATAGGCTTGACCCCACGACCCTCGAGGATGCTCAATTCTCTTACTAGCATTGCATAGATGATTGACATGGTTTGCGAGTCTCATGTATGTCTTAGGAGTGTAATCTGTTAATCAGGTATCGTGATCTTGACCGTCATTCAAGAACAAATCCAAATGACCAAATCGATTGCACCTGAGTTGGCGAATGTAAACAAGCTAAATGGTGTCAATTATGACATTTGGAATTGTAAAATATTGTATGATCTAATGCATGACAATATAAAGTATAATCAGACACCCCTTCTCTCAAAGTCTCCATAGGTGCTACCGAGCTAGAAAAAAATGCCTTCAAAAAAGGCGTTTGAGCAATGGGTGAAAATTGATAACAAAGTGTGGTTGTATCCTCGTACATATAGATGATGATTTAACAGGGATTTTCAAGGTTCATAGATCATCCATAAGAACCGATGCGATGTTGGTCACGCGATAACGAACAATTGTCAACTTAATTGAGATTCTGTCGTCCATTCAACCATCATCGGAGGATGAGATGCGCGTCCATATCGTTCCGCACATGATCGAGCTAATCACAACCATCAATCGATGATCGAATCAATCGAAAAACTTAGGATCTCTAAGCCTGAACCACATACCCAATATCCAAATCCAGCTAGCCAAGCCCTCCCTCTTGAACCGACAAATGTTGTAACGAGCCCTTAATCGTAAACTTAATGCAAATACGGTATACATTGAAAAAACTATCATTTTGCTTTATTTAATCGTCTCAGTAATAGTTATGGTAAAATCGATTTTAGAGAAGATGCCTATGCAGTAAAGCTTGTGATCATACTAATATGATCATTATGTTCATGTATAAGGATTCATACGAGGTAACGATCACGAATACTATAGGCTATAAATTTCTACGATTTTTTCAAACATCTACTTCGAAGCGATTTTCAGTCTTCCTGATTTATTACTGCAATGTTTCTCGAGTATCTAAAATTGCAAGCTGGCGTCCATAAAAATATATTCTGTGTTGTAGTATCGTATGAAGAGAAGTTCCCATTCTGAATGCATACAGAAAAATTGGCCTAATCAAATCAAATGAATATCACAAATTTATAAAACTTGAACCAGAAATCTATGCCGCCGTCAGCAAAAGGTAAGAGGCGGATCCTCTGCTGTTACAGCAGGTGCTGTAACGTAAGGTAGCTGCCGGAGCACCATCGGACAGCCCTCAGAGGGGACCGGGAATGTCTAGTGCGCATTCCCAGGATGATCCAGCAGCTCCCCTGTGTTACAGCACTGGCGGTAAAAGTAGAGGATCCTCTCGGAAGGTAAGAACATAGCATGTTTAAGTTGACAATCGCTACTTCTGTTTGGCTTTCAACTCCTCCGCAGTGGCCTCTGACCGCAGCCTTGCAGAGGGTGGCTGGTTTAAGGGAGCTCTTGGGCTCCATCACCTTCCTGATCCTGAACATCGCCCTGCCGCCCTTGCAGTGTCCAGACCTTCGCTTGTCATCTGGGCAGCTTGCTCACCATGCCTGACTATCACTGCTCATCACTTCCCTGTAGGATTTACCTCCCTTCTTCCAGAATGAATTTCATGATTGCGAGTAACATGCCAAACAGATATTGCTGAGTTGTTTTCGATCCATATTCGTTCGCACCTCGTATTCTTTCATTAAGTCGGTGTAATGTATGAATATTACCAATCACTCCCTCTATCCAAGCTTAGGAGTAAAAGCAAACTTACTTGTGAGATACTAGTCCTGTTGTGACGGTCGATGATCGATGTAGAAAGAATCGTTCTTCCCTACAACTTCAGCAGCATCAAAGATTCCGCCTAATTCATCACAAAAACTCATATTTCAGTTACATATGTAACGATAAAGTTTACATGTTCTTCAGGAAAATCGAACTTACTGAATCCATCAAAGTGAAGCGATGATTATTTCTTCAGGCAAGTAGCTGATGAACTTCTTCCAGCGTGGGAGTTGGCTACGGAGCTAGCGAAATAGCCGGAGACTTTTACGGCACCGGAGAGAATTCCGGCGGCAACCTTTTCGGACATCATCGTTGCTTTCTCAACCCTGCAGATCCATGAACATGTAATGCAACGTTAGCGACATCAGTTCGATCTATCGTAGCTGTCATTAGTGCTGTTAAGAACAAGTCTGCCCATTGGAATCAAGACTTTTACAACGAAAATTTTGATTCATCTTCCTAAACTAAGTAATTTTTCCATGGACCTCCATGTTAGATTCAAACAATCAAAACACACACAAAAATGGAGGCGATGATTTAAGTGGAAAACCCTGTAGAGAGGAAAAAACCACGAAGGCGCACAATCTCTAATCTCCCTTGATAGAGATTAAGGCTCTCTTCAATAAAAACTTAATTCCAGCGAGGTGGATGAGTGCAATATATAGAAGATGGGTAAATGGACCCTCATCCTAAGATTTGTTTAGCCATATAAGCACAATAACTCAACACCCCACCCCCCCTCAAGTTGGGCAAACATATCCATCATGCCCAACTTGCTTACATTCAACCCCAGATTGTACCGTAGGCAGTTCCTTTGTGAAGAGATCAACAACATGATCGGTAGAGTTCAGGTAAGGAAGACACACCAATCTAATATCAATCTTCTCACGGATGAAGTGTCTGTCAATCTCCAAATGCTTCGTTCTATCATGCATTACAAGATTGTTGGCCAAGTTTATTGCAGCCTTGTTGCAACAAAATATCTTCATTGACATACTGACTTTGATGGCCAACTTATGGAGCAGAATTTTTAGCCATAGAATTTCTGTAACGCCATTCGCAAGAGCATGATATTCAGCTTCGACACTTGATCTTGAAATCACATTTTGCTTCTTCTCTAAATAACATATTTCCGCATAGATAAACTGCATAACTTGAGGTGGATCTTCTGTCATCAACAGTCTTCAATTGTGACTTCAAGATTTTTCTTGAACATTAGACCTTTTCCTTGCAATCCTTTTATGTAGCACATAATTCTACTTATCACATTAGCATGAGAGGTGGTTCAGGTAAGGAAGACACACCAATCTTTGATACCTTCCCTTTGCTGCATCATCAAGAACCTCGTCGTCCTATTTAATTAGTTTATGATTTGCCTCAATGGGATTAGTAGTAGGCTTGCATCCAAACATTCCACGATCCTTCAATAAGTTTAGAGCATATTTCTGTGGACTTAGACACAACCTCCTGGAGATCGAGCCATCTCAATACCTAGGAAGTACTTTAACTTCCCCAAAACCTTTAGTTCAAATTCATTTGTGAATGTTTTCTTTATCCTGGAATGTTCCCCTTTGACATCTCCTGTAAGGATTATGTCATCCACATTCGCTAAAAGAATATATCTTTTTTCGCTATTCCTCCTTATTAACAGAGCGTGGTTTCCATTTCACTTGGTATATCCATTCCTAATCATAACCACACGAAGATGTTCAAACCAAGCTATTGGTGATTGCTTAAGTTCATACAAAGATCTTTCTAGTTTACAGCACTTGTCACCATTCTCGAACCCAAGCGACATTTTCATATACACTTCTCTAAGATCACCATTTAAGAAAGCATTTTCACATCTAATTGATACATTTTCCAGAAAAATTGAGTTGCCATGCAAATAACAACTCTGATCGCATTCATCTTGATAACATGAGCAAAGGTCTCAAGGTAGTCAATCTCATATTTCTGACTGTATCCTTAAGTCATAAGGCGAGCTTTGAATCTGTCAACAGTCCCGTCAGCATCTGATTTAATTGTGCAACCTATTTAGAGCCAAGAAAGGTGAGTGCCTTTAGGAGTATCAACAATATCCCAAGTATTATTTTTGACCAAGGCATCCATTTCGTCCTTCATAGCATTGACCTATTTCGGATCCTTTTTGGCTTCATCAATACTTTTGGGAATATGACGGACATCGGGAGAGGTAATAAAGAATTTATATCTAGAACTCATTTTGGTGTAAGCAACAAACTCTTCCAATGAATTCCGAGTAAAGACGCGAATAGTTCAAGTAGCCTTTCTCATAACAACGGGATGATCATCCGATAAATTGTTGTCATTATCAATATGAATATTAGAAGGAAGAAGAGTAGTTGCAGAGTTTTCATTGCCTAGATCACCTGATGACTGGCTGACATCATGGTGTGATGAAAGGTTGACATTATGGTTTGGCATCATCTCTTCCCTAGTCTCCCCACATTATCTGATTCTTTCCGTCTGATACAAATCTATCCAAATATGCCTCTATCCCCACTATCTTTTTCTCTATCTTGCTTATTGTCCTCCCCTACATAGATAGTATCATATACGTTACCAAGAAAGTAAATCTCATTCTCATTTTTCTCAACATATTTACTCATAGATTCCCCTTGAAGAGAACTCATAGACAAGTAGGACTCATTCTCAAAGAAAGTGACATCCTTGCTCGCATGAAGACAGTGTGCCACCAGGTCATAACATTCGTATCCTTTTTGTTTTCCAAAATAGCTAAGAAAGATGCACTTTGTGGCCCTTGGATCCAACTTTCTCTAACATGATCTAGAGTTATGAAGAAAGCAGATACATCCAAAGACACGTAGGTCCAAATTGAAATGAGATGTATTCAGATGGATGGCAGATTCTCTTCCCAATCAAGGCAGATGGTGTTCTATTGATCAGATAAACATCAATCAAGACAGCTTCTCCCCAAAAAATCTTTGGCACATTCCTTTGGAGTAGGAGTGCTCTGATGACATTCAACAAGTAATAGTTCTTCCTTTCAACAATCTCGTTCTGTTGTGGTGTGTAACTACATGAGGTTTCGTGAATGATAATACCCTTCTCATCAAGAAAAGCACATCGGGATTTTTCGGGTACTCATTGGCATCATCAGTTCTGAGTGTTTTTACTCTCGTTGCAGACTAAGTGCTAATCATATTTATAAAGTTCTTTACAACAATATGAAATTCATTTATAGGTTAAGGTACGCATGAGTACTCCATGAAAAATCGTCAATGAAAGTGATATAGTACATGTGACCACTCATGCTTTTCACACTTTACAAATCCCAAACATCCGAATGCACTAAGTCGAATGCACAAGTAGATTTACTAGTAGATGTAGGAATGTAGTGCGTGTCTACTTTGAAAATTGGCAAACCCCACATTTCAAATCATCCTCTGACAATCCAGAGAAAATCTCAGGCATCAACATTTGTAAAGAAGAAAAATTGATATGACCAAGACATTCATGCCACTTTCGTACTAAAGTGGAGTTGTCCTTTTCAAGACAAGTTTTCATTCATAGAGGTAGGCTTGGCCAACTCGAGCTGTAAGTCGATATAAGCCATCCTAACCTAATCCAATTCCAATCTTCTTACCTGTTTGCAAATATTCTAGAAGACGATTTGTGATAAAAAAATCAACCTGCTTTGTAACTCTATACTAATCTTATAGACTGATAAAATATTATTGAGAAATCAGGGGCGTGAAGTGCATCAGTGAGGAGGAAACGGTTGACAACAGAAATTGTTCCTTTTCCAGCAAGAGACCCATCTGCAATGGTAACCTTGTCTCTTCTAAACGATAACTTATAATCATGAAACATTCTTGGATCACCTGTCATGTGATCGAACGCACCACTATCGATAATCCACTCAGTTCGGGTAGAACAAGCATTGTCAGTCCTCATGTTAAGAGATGAATCACTGTTTGTCGATCGAAAATAATCAAGTCCTTTCGTAAATGATTCATTAGTGGCAGTCCACTTCAATATGTTTAGTTCTCTCATGAAATACAGGGTTGTTTGCAATGAACAAGACAACCTGGTTATCACATTGGAAGAGGTGCATCTATATGTAAGTCTGCTAGTACTTCTCGAACCCACATTATCTCTGTGCTCACTTGTGCCATAGCCTTGTATTCAGATTCAACACTTAACCTAGCAACTACAGTTTGCTTCTTACTCTTCCAAGAAATAAGAGAACCACTAACAGGCACAACGAAGCCCGAAGTGAAGTTTCTGTCCTTAGGCCATCATGTGTGGTTTGCATCTGTAGATGTTGAAATAGTAAGTGTTGCTCCTTTCCTGAATAACAATTCTGCACCTAGAGAAGACTTTAAGTCCCTCAATATCATATATACAACATCCATGTGTACCTGTTGGGGTTGCTCCATGAACTGACTCACACGATGACTCGCTGCAAAGGAGATAACCGACCTTAGTTATAGTGACATAGAGAAGCTTCCCCACTATTTCTCTGTATCTTCTCATGTTCACCTCCTCGGTATCATCGCCATATAGCTTCATACTGGGGACCATAGGAGTGGTAGCAGATTGACACCCAACCATGCACGTCTCAAATAGCATGTCTGTCGCATACTTTGGATCATCACAAGACCCTGTTGATTCCTGATAAATTCTAACCCCAAAAAGTACCGTAGGGTGCCAAGATCCTTGGTAACAAACTGTCGGCCTAGAAATTCTTTTGCCTTTTTTATTCCTTGCACATCATCTCCTGTAACAAGTATGTCATCAACATATACCATGATAACAATCGTACCTGTGGGAGTTCTCTATACAAACAGTGAATGACATGCATTCGATCCCTTGAATCCCTGCTTTTCAATTAGATCTGAGAGCTTCTGAAACCATACCCTTGGACTCTGCTTAAGGTCATATATTACCTTATGAAGTCTACAAACTTGTTGACACCCCCTCAGCAGTAAACCCCGGAGGCTGCTGCATGTAGACTTCTTCCTGGAGATCGCCATACAGAAAAGCATTCTTAACATCAAACTGAAAAAGAGGTCAATAATGTACCACCACAACTGAAAGAAGGACTCATAGAGTACAATGACGAGCAACATGCGAGAACGTGTCCATATAATCCACTCCATATATCTGAGTAAAGCCGCGTGCAACCAATCTTGCTTTGTACCGATCCAGACTTCCATATGCACGATGTTTAACAGTAAACACCCATTTGCAACTAACAATAGACACTCCATTAGGAGCGGGAACCAAGCTCTAGGTACCACGCGACTGTAGGGCAGCCATCTTCTCTTCCATAGCTAGACGCCGCCGACCATCTCTCAAGGCCTCCTGATAATTCCGTGGAATTAAAGACAGAGAGTTCAACTGCAAATCTCTTGAATTCCCCAATCAAAAAAATCAAAGGAGACTTGGGATGGTTCTTTTTCGGTGCTTTCAAACCTCATGGATGCGAGAGGATATGATGCATAGGTACGCTTCTGCTTTCGAAGCGCAATAAGTATATCCAAATCATTCAGAATCTCCTCAACCTATATGCCTGTCTCTTGTAACGATTCCTTCTCAGACATATCACCAGACCCACCATTAGAAAAATGTATTCAAAACATACCAGAGGCATGCTAGAAGATGGACGATGACCATGAACAGAAGCAGGCTGACGAGTATAGTAACGTGACAAAGGTGGAAACGAGAATAATGGGAGGTGACGGTATATGAGGAGGTGATGGAGGTAGCACATGTGAAGATGGCGATGGCTCTGTGGGAGGTGGTGGCATGTAGATTTCATCATCGGGTTTTGATGAAGTCAACATATCCAGACTCGAAAAATGTGACATCAACACTACATAATATTTCCTGCACAGTTGATCATAGCATCTATATCCTTTTTTATCATGTAGTACCCAAAAAAACATATTTAACAACTTTAAGAGAGAGCTTGTCAAGACATGGAGACAATTGGCGAACAAATGCAACCGAGCCAAAAACACGAGGAGTATGTGAGAATAATTCTTTCTCTGAAAATGCAAGAGAAAAAGTAATTTTCTCACCCAGAACAAACGAGGGCATGCGATTCACAAGATAGTATACTGTAAAAGCAGCATCGCCTAGAATGAATGTGGGACACGACTCTGAAGGAGAAGAGTTTGGATCACAAGTAAATGGCGATGCTTTCTCTCTGCAACACCATTTTACTGGAAAGTATAGGTTCGCAATGTTTGATGAGTAATACCATGAGATGAAAAGAATATTGAGAGAGCACGAGTACACAATTCAAACACATTATCAGTTCTCACAAATTTCACAGAAGAAGAAAAACAATATGCACTACACTGATAAAAGTTTTCATAACATCCCCTACTTTAGATTTAATCTTCAATAAAAAGATGCATGGCAAATAAGAAAAATCACCCACAACAACTATATAAAACATGTGTCCCTGGTGATCGGGAACACGACTTGGATCTCAAATATCAATACGAAATAACTCAAAAATGGAGCTACTGCTCTGACTCTAACAACTAGGAAAATAGATCGATGATGCTTTCCCAACTGACAAGCCTTGCACTGGAAGGACAAGCGAGGTGAGATCTAAGGCAGAACATGACACATCTTCTGGAGCGGAAGGTGACCAAAGCACAGGTGCCACGTAAAGGGAGGAACTGGTCCAACAGAAAGAGTTCAGATCAAGCGATAGAGGCCACCCTGCTCACGGCCATAGCCAATCACCCTGCATGTGAGGATGCCCTGAAATACAAGAGACGATGGGTCAAAAATAGCTCGACAATGTAAGTCCTTTGTAATCTGACTAATAGATAATACATTCATAAAAAAAGTCATGAGCATGCAACACATTCTGTAGACGCATCGAATGTGTCAGACTGACCTCTCCATGTCCTGTGATGGGGGAATGATTCCCATCTGTTGTGACAATGGTTCTCGCTGGAAAAACCTGTCTGTAAGCTTATTTCTATCTCCACATAAGTGATGTGTAGCCCCAGAGTCCATAATCCATTATGTAATATCAAATCTATTACAAGTAGTAAGTGCATAGGTACTACCAAAGGTACTGAAAGGGGCCGAAGCAACAACATCTGGATGACCTCCTGAGGTAGATGAGGAAGCAATGGGACTAACAAGAGGCATAATGTCCCTTAATTAAGCTACAAGGTCGTCAAACCTCTGATCTGGAGGAGCAGCATGAGACTCAACCTACTCTACTACTCGGGCCGATGCAGGAAAGCCATGCTTGGAGTAGCACGTATCCTTTGTGTATCCAAGGCGATGACAGTAAGTACAACGCTGATGAAAATGGTCTCCCCTACCACGAGGTCCATGTCCACGAAACTGAGAAGAGTCCCATCTACCTCGGGAGACTGTCGTCACAGAAGAAGTCTGACTAGAGGCAGTAGATGGGACAGTAATCCTGCTGAGTCTGTGGAAAGCTTCCTACATGGGAGAAATAGTAGCATCCGCCAATATCTGTGAACGAGCCGCCTCATACTCATGGTCAAGTGTTGTAAGGAACACACCAACCATGGCGACATTCCTATATGTCTTCTGCTGCTCAGGAGTAGATGTGAGGGGCATGAAACCATGCAGCTTCTCAAACATCCTACGTAGGTACGTGTATAGAGAATGGAGGAGCTGTCCGTTCTTCTTGATGGTAAATATATCATGTTGTAGCTGCAGGATCTTAATCTCATTCCTCGCTTTGGAATAAGTGGCTGCGAGGATATCCCACATCACCTTGGCGATGGGCTGATGAAAGTTGAAACACATCATTGACGATCCCTATCGTCAATGTATCAGATAGCTAAACTTTGGCATAAGCATCATTTGCCTCCCACGGGGCATTAACCCTAGTTTTCTCAGTCGGTTCTTCCTCGGTAAGAATATATTTCTTACCCGTAGACTTCATACTACAAGAATGATGCATATACTCCAACACCTCCCTCAAGCTGGAGCATGCAATGCTCAGCTTGGACAAACAGAAAGCAATCTCAAATTCACACTACAAGACACTACAAACAATATCAACTCAATACGCACAGTTATTGGCTGTTGTCAAGGACGTTGCTTCTCGTGTCGTGCAGGTGAGGAGGAGCAAATGGACTGGAGTGTGAGTCAAACTGAATCTCCTCGTCGGAGAGCATGTGCTATGTATTACACTTATCAGAGTCACTGCAACTGAAAATGAGTCTCCACATGGATAACTCTGGCCTGCCACATCATGTGGACAACTGATCCATCTCTGAAAGGGTCGAACTGAAAAAGCTGTGGAGACATCCTCGTCGGAGTCCACGATCGTTGGAGAATGGAGTCTGAAAAGTCTCCTCGTCAGAGATCTAGGTCTTTACCATACTGGCTTAGAGAATGAGATCTCCACTCTGGGGTCCCTATGAAACCACATGAAAACCCTATCCCACATGGAATAGGAAATGGGATCTCTACTCTGGAATCCATGTGGATCACATGAAAACTCTGATGAAAACAAAAGATGAGGATCACACAAAATGATGACAAACATGCGTACATCAAACTGAAGACTCGGAAACATCGAAACGTCGAGTCTGAACATCTATAGAGTCTGGAAAATCTGGCTTGGCTTCTAGACTGGAGAATCTGAATATGTAGCATGTAACTCTACACAATACCTACCAAGACATGTCAACTAGAAAGGTAAGAAACATATGGCAATCAACATAGGTTTAAACATTACGAGATGACCACCCCTAAAAAGGCATGAGTCTCCAACATACCAGCTTCTTTAACCTCTCAATGAGTGGGACCCAATTTGATTGCCTATGTATTCCAGTGGACATGGCTGGTCCGAGGTAAAAGAGTGGAAAACTCGTATTTGAAGACCTCATATTTGTACCACATAAATATACCTTCCTACCTAGTGCCACCTTCAATGAAGAAAATTGTAACATTTTCATATAGAAGAATCAAATTGAAATATCCCCTCGCACATACCCCAAGCAGAAGTCACCACACATGGTGTCTCCAACCATCGATATCAACGTATCTGACACGATAACGAACATGAGGGGAGCGAGGGGCCACCCCTGACCCCCCTTTGTGGTTGAAAGAAGTAACCCACATGCCGTCCATGTAATAATACTAAAAAGGAAATTGTTATGACCCATATCTTAATCCATGCGGTTGAAGTCCTCATAATTTCTCATTTACGCAAAGTCCAAATAAAGCACTAATCCAAACTATCACAAGCCTTGGAAAAGTTGACCTTCCAAGACATACCCATGGCCTGCCTCTTTCAATCTGTCACAGTCTCTATGACAATAACCGAGTTGTCCGGTGCATAAAGACACTAATAAATATTGTCTATTCATAAGCAATGATGTTGTAGAGAACCTCCCTAAGGCTATTTGCAAGAACATTTGCTAAACTAAAAAATATAGCGTTTGATAGAGCAATGGGTCTGGAATCCGCCATGCATCTAGCAATATCTCTTTTTGGAAGTATGATGATGGATCTATTTAGGAGATCCATACTTGAGTTGCACACTCCAAGTTAAAATACTGCATAATTATATCTTCCACCATTTTTCAAGACTTTTTGAAGAAGAAAATCAAGAAGTTGTCTGGTTGTGGTAAACCGTAAACTATTTGCATTCAACCCAAGAATTGAAATATGACCCTTCTTCACTTGGAAGTCTTCGATTGACCCCGTACTTAGTTTTTGTGACATGTTGTTAACTCCACGATCTAATTACTACCAATCCCTATTGATGACCCTCCTACTTAACATGCGGAAGTGCTGTTGACCCAACTTCTCAATCTTCATGAAAGTATTCTCCATTAATGATGCAGCGTATGTAGTTCCTTCCCAACTTACTGCTACCATTTATATTTTAATTCCACCAATTTCAACTCAAATGCATTGGTAAAATTTTGATTTTATATATGTACACCTATTAGATTTCAAGAACATCAACTCACCATTTAAGGTTATATTGTGGGTATTCTCTATTTTGAGGCATCCTTATAAGTGGAGAGGAATAAGATAATGAATTAATTAGAATAAGTTATCATATGGATCCTTATAAAGGATAGGGTCAGGGTTACTTAAGAGAGTTACATGAAAAAGACCATTGTATTATGTACTCCTGAATAGATTGAACACAAAATATCTCTCAGCATTTCCTTTAATGCTAGAGAATATATAAATCATGCTCATGCTGTTACAATATTTTTCAAATTGTGTATGGGCAAGTAGATTGGTGCACATAGTCAACAGTCTAATTTGTAGAAGTTACATTGTAGGTGCAAAACAACCCCCTTTGGATTAAGTCTCTGTTGTAATGATAGTCAACTTCCACATTTCCACATGTTTAGTGCATTCATGAAACATGTGGTTGTTAGCTATATGCATTGTTGCAGGATTGTTACACTTGAGCTCCATAACTTCAATACGAGCAATATGGAGATCTATAAATACATATGAAATCCATACTAATTCTATTGTTGCATGAACCATAGCTCCGTACTTGTTCTCACCACTAGAACAAGGAACAACAACACATTTCTTGCTCCTCCAAGTAATTAGGTTTCCTGCAAAATAGGTACAAAAATCAGTAGTTTGTTTTCTATCCAACACACATCCTCCATGGTCTGCATCAGAATAGGTTATTAGGTGAAAGGTGATTTCTTTTGTAAATATTGTGGAAAGAAATGAGTTCAAGGGCCCATAAAACTCTCTTATGTAGAGAGGAGAGACACTAGAGGACAAATCAGAAATAAGAAATGGATAAATACAAATAACTCTCAACACTCCTCCTCGAGCATAGATGTCAACCATGCTCAACTTGAAACAACACTTCTGGAGTGTCCCCCTTTCTAAGGCCTTGGTGAAAATATTTGTCATATGTTCCCCTAAGCTAACATGGGATGTAGAGACGAAACCCTTCTGTATCATGTCACGTGTGTAATGGCAATCTACCTAGATGTATTTGATCCTCTCATGGAAAGATAGATTGTTGGAAAAGAATAAAGGAAAGTGATTGTCACAAAGCAACTCCATGGTAAGAAGCACGTTGGTAACTAGGTCTATCAGAACAGATTTGACCCGCATCATCTCAGTGCTCTGTTGCTCCATAGCTCTATATTCGCTTGTGCACCATGCTATGTGATGATGCACGTACAAGGAGATGAATGCCATTGGATTAGGATTCAATCAGGAACCTTGTTGCCCTTTTTTTCAAATTCAGAAAAGGTAACGCTGTTTGGAGATGCGCACGTTAAGGAATTAGGGTTCCAGAATCCCTAATTACTTTCTGGATCATGGTGATTGTGTGCAAATTCTGCACGGTCTTCGAAGAACAAAAAAACAACTCTAGATTTCCGAAATCATTGAACAAATAACTGGAACAATAAAAGTATGGCATTGACAATGGTTGTGGCTTGAATCAAGGAGCCCTACAACCAAATATGTGGAACAACTCTCTTCTTGAGCATATATAAAAGGTTAAAGAAATATAATAAAAATAAATTCTTCAAGAACAAATCAAAATGGAACCTGCTACGATAGCATGTAGAAAATGATAATACAAAAGTATAATCAACGATAATAATGATGAATAACATAAAAAACACCAAGATTTTTATATGGAACCTTACTCCATAAGAAGCATTATGAAACCGCGGGAGAAGGCATCTCGAGTTTCGGATACTACATTATGAATTTCTCTCAATGAATACATGTGGTGTATGGCTTCTTATATCGCCCCTCTAGTAATATCAAGTCCTACTAATAGACGATGTGGGACTAATATAAGTGTATGTGGTAATTGAACCCTGGAGGGATATGATTAGCCACCTATGGACGTATAATCTAACACTCTCCCTCAAGCATGAGAATGCAATGCTCATCTTGGACAAATAGAAAGAAAAACTCACTCTCAGAATAAAAAATACCAAGGACAATATCATCTCAACGTAAACTACAATGGTTGTTTACTAAGGACGTTACTTCTCATGTCATGCCGGTGAGGAAGAACTAAAGGGTTGAAGTGGAATGAGTCTCCACTTGGAGAATGTATTGTACTGTGACTGTCAGAGTCACTAGAACAGAATCGAGTCTCCTCTTCAGAGAACATGCTCTCTGTATTACGTAGAGTCACCTAAACTGGAATTTGTATCCTCGTCAGAGATCATGTGTTCTGTATTACGTAGAGTCACCTAAACTGGAATAAGTCTCCTTGTTGGAGAACTTGTGCTCTGTCTCTGTCAGAGTCACTGAAACACGAATGAGTCTCCTCGTCGGAGAACTTGTGCTCTGCATCTATCAAAGCTCTAAGAAAACATATCACTCAAACATGGAGTGCCTCAAACTAGTGTCTTCTCCAACTCCTATAATTAACATTGTCCATGTTCATGTTCCTATTCTGTAGGATGATTAGTACAGAAACCACATATCAGTAGAGATGCGCCGCTTCTGAGCAGGTACCATCCCTCCCTCAGGTATGCCTTTCGACTGATGGTTTACATACTAATGGCATTTCTATTACCATAGACACGAAAACATATACACCATATGATCAAGTAAGTGATGCAGCAGATCTCCCATATACTTCAGGAAGGGAACTAGACAATGTACTAAGCATCCTATTTTGGCATCTGTCTCTTTCCGAACTCAAGCCATCTTATAGACAATTTAATGAGCCAATGTTCGACAAAGAAATCGCTCATAATCATAATCGAGGCTCGTAACTCAAGATGGGGACTAGCAATGGAAGAGAAAATATATGCACTTATTCCACGCAACATGTGGCAAATTGTTGATCCAATGTGTGATAATAAAGTAGTCAGATCCATACAGGTATTCACAATGAAATACAAGCACGATGGATCGATCAATCAATGCAAGACTCGCTTAGTAGCAAATAGGTTTACACAAACCCATGGTGTTGATTTTGTTGACACATTCTCCCCGGTTGCATGTCTCTCCACACTATGTATCCTTATGGTAGTAGTACAACTTGACTAGCCTTTGCATCAATTTGATGTAAAGAATCCATTTCTATATAACGAACTACAAGAGGTGTTGTACATGCATTGCCTCCAGACTTCAAGGCTCAAGGGGAGGGTCAGAAGATCTGCTTGTTATGTAAATCTATCTATGGAGTTAAACAGAGCCATCGTGCTTGTTTTCATAAGTTATCAAATGTACTAAAGAGTCTGGGCCTTGCTAGGTCATCTGTAGATCATTCCTTATTCGTAGGAAAGAACAAAAAATGAACCATGGCAATGATTGTTTACATAGATAATATCATCTTCACAAGAGATGACTCTGATGGTGTTATAGAATTGGAGAAGCAACTAGCAGAACAATTTGTTAATAAAGATGTGGGTCCTTCAGCTCATGTCCTATATGAACAAGTGCCTTTGTTTGAAAATAAAGATAGGTCCAAGGCTAAAGCTTCCGCAAGTTCAGAGGTCACGAGATCTGCTCATCAATCATCTTTCAAAAGCGAAAGTTAGTAGACTAACTAAGGATTGAAATAGCTAGATTTGAGCGAGGTTTGATTATGTCCCAACGAAGGTATACCACTGATCTCCTCCAAGAAATGAGGATGTTAGGATCTAAGCCATCGCTGACACCTATGAATCCTATGGCACACATCTGTGAACTGGGAATTGTCAAAGTACAGGTTGATGCAACCTTTCGCACTAGGTGGGTTGATTGCACTGACATCTGGTGCTGCTCTATTTGTTCAAACACATGATTTAAGTAGATTCTTTTAACTCAAGCATCCAAGACTTAAAATAAACCACATCCAATACACAAAATTCACTTGACCACCTAGTCTTTGTTAAAATATATTTGTATATGAATTCGCATTCATATTTTAAAATGGATACGGATATGATTATACATACATTCGTATCCAACCATTTTGTCCCTACTAACAAAGTAACTCAATCAAATTTCATGGAGTGTAGGGTCCTTTCCCTAAAAAAGAGCCTACCACAAGGAATAATTTAGATATTGGTTGACATTTATTTTGATGTTTGAATATATAAAAAGAATATTGTTCGTTGCAAAATTATCTTTGTTTTTCAAGCTCGTAACAAATGTCACAAATTTGTTGCTAAAGTTTTATAGAACGATTATCCATTAGCTTTAAATTGTGTGTTAGTTGTTGCTAATTTAACACAATAAAAAAAGACAATAGATAAACCTTTTATTATATGATTCAATACTAGAAATATGATTGTGTTTTGATGTGGAATATAGTATAATTTACTAGGAATTATTCAAAAGTTCAATGATTGATGATGCATTTAGACTAAAGTAGGATTTAAATCCCCCCATTATTTATGTTTGAAAATAGGAAGCGGAAGCGAAATCAGATAATAAAGAACAAAAAGATAAATCATGGAAGACAAAGATTTACGTGGAACCCTACTCTATAAGGAGCGGGATGAAACCACAGGAGAAGGCCTCAAAGGGCCAGGTTTGTCTATTGACTTTCTCTCAATGGATACATGAGGCTTGGGGCTCCTTATATAGCCTCTACAGAGCCTCCAAGTCCCACTACTGGTAGATGTGGGACTAAACTCATGAATTTGTAAATGGATCCTGGAGAGATCCATTACTCATCTCCCATACATGTGACACATATACTAAATATTCCAACACTCCCCTCAAGCTAGAGCATGCAATGCTGAGCTTGGATAAACAGAAGAAACTCAACTCACGCTACAGGACACTACGGACAATATCAACTCAACGCGCACAATTGTCGGTTGCTGTCAAGGACGTTGCTTCTCATTACGTGCATGTGAGGAGGACGAACGGTTGAAGTGTGAGTCTTCTGAATCTCCTCGCCGGAGAGCATGTGCTATGAAATGCACCTGTCAGAGTCACTACAACTAGAAATGAGTCTCCTCATCGGAGTACTCTGGCCCGCCACAATAATGTGGACAACTGCTCCATCTCTGAAAAGGACCGAACTAAAAGGGTTGTGGAAATGCAATCCTCGTTGCAATGCACAATCGCTGGAGAATGGAGTCTGAAAGAAGTCTCCTCGTCGAAGAATTTGGTCTCTCCCATCTGGCTCAAAGAATGGTACTCTACTCTAGAGTACCTATGATATCACATGAAAACCCTTGCCCACATGGCATAGGGAATGGTCCTCTGCTCTAGAGTCCCTATGGCTCACATGAAAACTCTGGCCTGACAACAACAAGAATGATGGAGACCACTACAAAAGATGGCATGCACATGCTCATATGAAAAGACCGCATACTTGTGCGTGTCTGAAACTGGAGACTCAAAAACTTCTGACGTCGAGTCTGGATAACTGATCACTGTAGAGTTTGAATGAATGGCTGGTATGGAATCTGTCATCTGAATCTGAAATATCTTATAGATATGTGACTCTACATATACTCCCCCTTTCTCCCATACTTGTCGGAAAAATTAACATCGACAAAGTTGGGAAAAGATAACAAAGATGGGGAAAACATGAACATTCTCAAAAAATTCTTGCGACTTTTATTCATCAATTTTTTATAAGCCGTCCATTTTTTTAAGCCGTTCGATTTTTTATACAACTTTCCTCTTTTCACGATTTTTTTAAACTACGTACGACTTTTCTTCTCATTTTTTTGTACGCGCCTCTCTTTTTTTTGCTTTTGATTTTTTACATGGTCTTTAAAGCATCCCTCTCCAATATATATATATATATATATATATATTAAACACGTGGGCCCACTTCTCTTAACTCTTTTTTTTCCGGCCCACTCGGGCCCAAACTGCAACTTGATCCCCCCTTTTTTAGCACCTCGGCCCAACAGGGCCATTCTCCCCATTTAGGGTTCCCGCTTGGGAACCCTCTTTCACGAAGACAACCGCCTCTTCGATTGTTCTCTGCTCATTGCCTGCGCGCGAGATAGGCTCCCCTGGGAGGACACGCCGTCGTGCCGCCTGGGAGGCCATGAAGGTCTGGTGGTGAGCCGTCGCGCCACCGCACGTGAGAGAAGGCCCCTGTTGGCGGATAGCGCCACCCTGGGGTACGCGCTTTGGGCGCATGATGCGCGAGGGAGGCAGTGCCTTGCGTCGCCTGAGAAAGGGCAGCGAAGGGTTGGAAGGGCGCTTCTGCTGCTGTAGAGGAGGGGCCGCCTCGCGCGACTATCTGGGAGGCACATCTTGCCGTGTGCGATGAGGGAAGGGGTGCCGCCAACATCTATGTACGTTGCCACCAGTGGAGCGCGCCATCTCCATGATTAGGGTGTGCCACACAGGAGGTTTCGACTGGAGGGAGATGCTCCTCCTGGAGCATCTAGAAAGCCCCCCCTCGCCTGGGGCGGGTGAGAGATGGACCTATCAGGAGATGTGGCTCCCCCAATTCCTTCGCTAGGGAGGATTCTGCTAGGGTTTCAACCCATGAGGAGAGCACCACGAGCAGCACACGAACAACAACACATGATGATCTACGCTGGAGTTCGTTGGACTTCCAGAAAACCCAACCGAATTAGGATTTCCCATGAAACCTTAGAAATTACACTACAGAACCTCCATAGATGTCGCAAATCATCAACCGGAAATCGAGTAATACGACATGATTCTTCAATCTTTGCGAACTTAGCGTTCCAACTAGAACCCTAGAACTAAATTTCAAATCTCGATTCTCAAATAAAAATGAATACAATAAAACCCTTGAGAATCGAACATGCTCTGATAACATGTTAGAAAATAGGAAGCGGAAGCGAAATCAGAGAATAAAGAACAAAAAGATAAATCGTGGAAGACAAAGATTTATGTGGAACCCTACTCCGTAAGGAGCGGGATGAAACCACGGAAGAAAGCCTCAAAGGGCTAGGTTTGTCTATTGACTTTCTCTCAATGGATACAGGAGGTGTGGCGTTCCTTATATAGCCTCCACAGATCCTCCAAATCCCACCTCTGGTAGACATGGGACTAAACTCATGGATGGGGTAAATGAATCCTGGAGAGATCCATTTACCCATCTCCCATACATGTGACACATATAACAAATACTCCAATAATTTACTCATAAAATTTGTTATTAGGATATTTCCATCACAAATTTATGGCATGGATCAATTCGAACATGCTTATCTACATGAGACTTGTTGCCCTTATCCTACTGCCTATACAATTCACCCTCTACCCTCTCCTCTTCTTGGCCTCATATCCTACATGTCATTGACAAAAGATTAGCCAAATATGTTTCCTTCATCCACTGTAGACTGTGATATATAATATCGAAAAAAAGAGGCATTCTTGTCCCTTTACAACTTTATATGCACCCATTGAAAAAGAATCTACATTGGCAATAGTTCATAATCTTCACAGTCTGCATCTCAGATTGTGTTGTACATGCAAAGTTTGGGCCTCTGGAAAGTCAACATGAAATGTAAACTAATGAAAAATATACTATCAGTTATAAAGTGAATAGGAGCTCACAAATTCCAATAATCTTACATTTTCCCCATCTGGTGCATACTCCCAAGTGCCCTATTGTTTCTACTTGTCAAATTCCCAGAGTCCCAATACTCCCGCAACACCGCATAGTTTGTACTGCACATTCTAGTGCTCCAGCACGACCAGCACGACCTCCCCTCTGCACAAGATCGACCCTCTTCAAGAGCGAAAGGTAGGATTTTGGGGGAATCCATCAGCCCCAATGTCACACACCTCGCCTCCTGCTCGTCAGCAAACCCCAAAAAACCCTAGAGAAAAAGGGCCTTTCTTGTCAGCACTAAATTGTGTAAATATACTTGCCATCCTTGTGGGCTTGTATATTTACATTCACGCCTTAGCAATTAGTTCTTGTTGCGTTTTAGCTCTGACTTCTTAAAATATATATATATTTTAGCTCTTTTTCTAAAAGTTATTAAAAATATTAAAAAAATCTAAAAATTCCAAAAATTATCGAAAGTATTGAGAATATTGCTTTGTATGTTTCAATGCATTTCGACGTCCTAAGCAACACAAACAAAAAACGAGACTCATATGAAACATTTCCAGGTCATTGCATTCCAAAGACGCACATTGAGAGCATGGGTTCTTCATGCCCAAAATGTGATGAGGAGTTAGCGCCTGCAATATCTATTCCTTTCTTTTGCCAAATTGGGATGCTTGGACGAAGGTTGGGCTTATAGACAATGAGTAGAATTTTCCATAAACATAACAATATGCTAATTTATATATATTCAAAAATATGATATCTAGAATTTAGAATGAGAGTTCAAAGTTGATTCTTTCCAAGGATTCATTCAAAAATTTCCAACTTCTCATTCCTCTTATTATTGACTTAGTACAAATTTTAACTGTCAAACTCTCTTTTTAGTACCTCAAAAATATTTTTTCCTAATATGTTTTTTTACTTATTTATTTAATTACAAATTAATTTAATAGTTATTTTTTTAAAGTCCTAATACCAAGGAGTTTAATATGGGGAGTTTTTCTAACAACCTCCTTTCAAGATTCGCTAAGTTTTGTTTAAGAACACTTTTTAGGAATTTATCTCGAATTCGTTCGGATCTTTTAAACATGGATTTAAGCAAACATACATATTTCATTGGGGCGTTCCCTACTTGCGACGCATTGCATCGCCCGAATGCAATGAAAAATTGGCAAGGGTCGCTACATCGTAGCCTGGATGTAGTTCAAAATTTGCAAGGGTTCTCGCATGAGGAACGCATGCGAGTAAATAAGCTAGTTCTGCTGCATCACCACCCAGATATCCGATTGGGATAACCATTTTGTAAACAGAGATGTGAAGAAACTCATAAAGGATTACAGCATCGAATACCGTGTCACTAGTCCTTACCACCCACATACCAGTGGCATAGCAGAGGTGTCAAATATGGAGGTTAAGACCATATTGCAGAAGCTTGTTTGCCCGGACAGGAAGGATCGGTCTCAGATTTTGGATCAGGTCCTTTGGGCTTATAGGACAGCTTACTAGACACCATTAGGAACCTCCTCATTCAGAATGGTTTTTGGGAAGCCGTGCCATTTGTCCGCAGAATTAGTGCATAAATCCGAATGGGAAATCAAGAAGGTCAATTGGAACACACACCTAGGGCAGAAACAGAGAGAGATGGATCTGAATGAACTTGTGGAGATCAAAACCTGAGCATATGACAACAGTTTGGTGTACAAGGACAAGGTAAAGCGTTGGCACGATAGATTTATCAAACGAAAGACCTTTGTTCTTGGACAAAAGGTATAGTTGTTCAATGCGAGACTGAAGGTTTTCCAAGGGAAGCTTAAATCCAAGTGGACGGGTCCGTTCATAGTCCGTGCTGTGCATGACAGTGGATGTGTAGAGATCTCAGATCTTACATATGGAGCACAGACATCCCTAGTTAATGGACAACTGCTGAAACACTTTGTCAAACCTAATGAACAGTTAGTCCGTGTTGAGGAGATTGTTTTCATGCGTGAGGCAGACTTAGAAGACACACATAAAGCCGCGCATGAGACCTTGTAACATTGAGCTCTCGCCATCAACAACATCGAAAAGATTCAGATCTTGATCCTTGTATATACTCACCTCCTTCTTGTATATATTTTCTTTCCCTCCCTCCCCAGTGATTCGAATCACTCGCCCCGGCTCCATATTATAGCTATACTTAGGATGACCAGATCCTAAGTATAGGGGGAGAGTGACCCGAGTCTCTTCACCATTTGTTGTACATCCTCTAGATCTCATCGGTTCTCACATCCACTTCTGTCTTAGACTTAGGCTGACCAGATCCTAAGTATAGGGGGGACCGATGCCCATCATGTATATACTCATCCATTTACCCTCCTGACCTCGCCCGCCCCATTTTTGTTCTTCTTCTACACTTAGGCTGCTAGAGCCTAAGTATAGGGGGGCGGGACGACTTCTATACATTTTTGTCATTTTCGCTCTCCTACGCTTAGCACGAGCTATGTCTTTTTCCTCGCTTTTCGTGCTCTGAGGACATAACACTCGCTAAGTATAGGGAGCGTGTATATATTACATATATAATTTACCCATAGCTCGTACTTTTGCGTATTTTCGCGTATTCTTGTATATTTTATGCAATAATTACGGGGTGGGTAAAAGTTGAAAAAAATTATAAAATACATGTATACTAGTATGTATATTGTATAATCTGTATAAAACTTGTATAAAAAATTGTAAAATTCTTGTGAATAGTATTCTTGTAAAATTATTATATAACACTTGTATAATTTGTATAATACTTATAAAACTCTTGTAAAATTGTTGTAACATAGGAGGAATACCAAATTTTTGAAAAACAAAAAAAAACAAACAAAAAATAGGCTTCTTATTTACTCGTGCATATCATCCTTGCATTTAAAAAAAGAGTCTTGCATTCATCTACATAGCATGTCATCTACATCTCATATGCATATCTTGCATATGCAAAGTGAAAAGTTAGTGGGTTCTGAACCAAGTATGAATAGATGTTGAGGATGGATTTGATTTGACCTTAATCTACCTAATTTCAGAGGAACCTTATAGGAACCAGAGTTAAGATTTTTTCAGGTCAAGTGACTTAATTCTTTAAGTCTGCAAGTCTGTGTTCACATGTCATCTTGACTAGTCTAAATAGAATATCTCGTACACACGCATGATTCTTTTAGACAGTGACCTAACTTGGACAAGCACCATGCATGTAGCTCTTCATTGATGAGATGGCGAGGAGGTAGAATCCTTTGGCTTGGAGTAGTACACGGGTGGAAACATCCGTCCTCCTCTAGGGAGGGAAGTGCATCTCAACCTAGTCTGTTGATGTTGACATCTAAGGACGGGATGTTATGGGTTGCAATAATACTTCAAAAGAGGGATAGTCTACTGGCTCAAGAGGAACAACTCCTTATGTACATGCTGCACCTTGTATATTAGTTCAAAAAAAAAGAAAAAAGAAAAAAGAAAAAGAAAAGAAAAGAAAAGAGAGAACTCCAAAAAATGGACAAGCCTGATTGAAAATAAAATGCCTGTCGAAGTTTGTATATTTGCAAGGCATATGCTTCAAAGCCTCATACATAGAAGCCTGCAGCTGGATGACTTGACTACACTGGTCAAGCATCCTAGGATAGGTAGCTACAATGGCTACCGTCCATTCTTCTCTCCACCCCCTCTTCTTGAGCTAGTCGCACTTGAACTTAGAAGGGAATACCCCGCTCCTCGAGGAAAGAGTTACTGAACCGGGGAATTAGACTTACCTTGTTAGAGGAGGAAGGTTCTTTACAATTTCTGAGGTGGAGAGCTATATTTCACTTACACTATACAAGTAAGATTCATAGTCATCAGAAATTTGCGTATGAGGATTTGTTTTGACCTGACTGTTGAGGCATCTTGAATAGAAGACTTGTGGAACTTAAAGGCTGTTAGGTCTTAAATTCAGATCCCAATAAGGTTCTGCCACACTATTAATCCAAAGGTTGAGTCAATCTCCATTTTCATCTTTTGTTCATGACCTTGGTATGGAACCCAAAATCATTTCACTCTTGCATTTCATTTTAGTTGCTCGGGGACAAGCAAGATTTAAGTATAGGGGGTTGATGAATCTGTGATTCATCACTCTAAAAGTTGAAAATAGAGCTTTGTTCCCAAGTAATTAGCTACATATTTCCATTTATATTGCACAATTAGCATTCATGCATGCATAAATAATATCTGCATTTTAGCATTCATATTTGCATTAAATAAGAAGCCCAATTCACTTGTAAAAATCACCTGTAAATATCATATTTGTATCTATTTTGTACTAACTCCAAATCAAATAAAATCAACTCTATAGTGTATATATTACTGACATTAATAAATGAAAAATATCAAAAAATACTAACTTGTAAAATTGACCAATAAAACTCGAGTCCAAGTTTGAAACTAGGAGCCTTAAATGCGCTTATCTCTCTCATACAGTGTCCGATTTAGGTCTCTCACTTTTAGAGTAATATACATTCAAAGATCTTCAAAACAATACTAATTTCATTAAAATCGGAGATCGTATGTGAAACTTGGATTTTTGGCCCCTATTGTATAGTGTACTTATTGGCATTTTTACCCTTGTATTTTCTCTCTTTGTTTGACCTCATTTCCGTTTTTGGTCAACATAAAACTTGTAGATCTCATCGAGATCTACAACTTCCATGTTTCGAGTTTTCCCCATTTTACTCGATTGTAATGACATCATTAAATTTAATCGTTAATCCGGTTGAATTAAGAAGGGTAATCTAGGGTTTTTCAAGCGTGTAGTTTACAAAAACCGCACAAACTTTAAAGCGGATGGCAAATTCTGATGGACACACGATATTTGGCAAACACATTGGATGGACATATAAAACATTTTATACGTTACTACAAGCACTCTATTTAACAAAAATCGCATGCAGATTACAAAAGAGATGACGAAATTTACAAAAGCAAATCGTACTTTACAAATATTGCTCCCACCGAATGTTAGGCTGAAAAATATAGATACTAGCATTTCATTATACAAAAATTATAAGCAGTTTACAAAAAGAGACCACGAAATTTACAAAAAATATAATGATTTACAGACATTGCTTCCACAGAATATTGAATGAAACGAGAATTAGCATGCACTATGACGTGTATATTTCCTATTTGAAAATTAAACAAATACACCCCATATTTAATATATCTTAAAAAGAATATGCATATGACGTGTAGCATATTTAATATGTCAGTAATTTATCCAATGCAATATATTAGGAAATACATGTATAACAAAAATCTCATCATTTTAGGAATGTTCCATGTGTAGCTTAATTAGTTAGCCCATGATGAAAGCGCCCAAGGAAACACAAATTTGGGGTTTTTTTCGAACATCTGTTGTTATGTTTTTTTAATTTACAACAAGGAATTGTAAAATATATCTTTTGTAAATTGATAATACTTATTTTAAAACACTAGCCTTTATTTCATCATATTTTCTGGAAATTCAACGCGCACTCCTCGAAGTCTGTCTAAATATAGAATGTTCAATGATATTTCATTACCTAAGCATTAATTTAATCCACCCCCATTTTAAGAAGCTTTATGTATGAGAACTACCAATTATATCATGACGATTTTAATCTCAAATGCACATTTTCCATCCAATGATTGAAATTGGCACCTTTCCAAAATCAAGGAAAGGTACCGCCTCATTTGAAAGACTCCTACATATACAATCACTCACGCATACATGCATGCATACATACATATGAACATGTATATGTGTGTATCTGTATACATATATATTTGGGCTTTTCCAATGAACCATGAGCCTATTAGTATTATAATGATCACGCTCACCTTTACTAATGTTTTCTATCATTTTGAGCATAATACTTATTGATTTATAAATATTATACATATTCTTATTTTTAATAATCATCTTCACAAAAAGAAAATCTTGAAATAATATGAAATGAGTGTATCTTTATTTGTACTATTAATATTTTTCTATTCTTACTGAAGACCATTTCGTATTAACTATGATTTTATTTTTGTAAAAATAATTATTAACAGTAAGACTATTATATAATAGTTGTAAACTAATCAACATTGTAATCAAAATGTGGTCATTGCACTAAATGCATTTATTTCACAATAATTATATCGAATGATGAAAGAATTATAAGATTACGTTATATGTAGTTAAAAAATTAATTTGAGCCTGTGATGTGTATGTGCATGCATTTTTAATAAGCTTGAATCTATTAGCAAACTAGTGAGAACATAATCTCAACCTCCGTCAGTAATCTTTCATCATTCATTGACTACATAAAAACCACTCCATGGTTTTGGAAAAAAATGTAATTTCACTTGTTCTCTTATTTAGACGTCAACAAAATAAGCAACATAATTAACGCCTTGTTAAGAAAATCTTGAATGTATATATTTTATGACTTCTTACTTATCTATTACAAATTGTTAATTATATTGAGGAAAGGGAT
The DNA here is from genome assembly GCA_037367405.1 of Ottelia alismoides. Taxonomy (NCBI): domain Eukaryota; kingdom Viridiplantae; phylum Streptophyta; class Magnoliopsida; order Alismatales; family Hydrocharitaceae; genus Ottelia; species Ottelia alismoides. The sequence continues at coordinate 560,071 of JAZKJV010003406.1, forward strand.
CCTACTGGCTACTCCATAGAGTAGGTAACTTACCTACTCTATTTTCATTTTTTTTCACTTTTTTTTTTATTTTTTTTGAAAAATACTTCCATGGATTTTCATAACTATATCACTCTAATATGCCATTCAAATTTCGTCAGAAATAAAGACTCCTACGGCCTCCATCCAGAACAGGTAAAACACAACAAATCTATGACCGTTAAAAAATGACTGTCTAGATGGGTGCCGCATGAATCTCTGTTTCTGATGAAAGTTGAATGATATATTGTAGGGATATAGTTATGAAAATCCATGGAAGCATTTTTTTCAAAAAAAATAAAAAAATTGAAAGTGGAGTAGGTAAGTTACCTACTCCATGGAGTATGATCATTTTTCTCAATTATATTTACTATTTCATAGTTAATTGTTACGTATGTGTGCCACAATTTTACAAATATCAAGTCAACTTTTATAATATCAAGTCGATTTTTAACACAATTGTATTATTTACTCCTCTTTATTTTTCTTTTGTACAAAATCATTGTTATTTACTACAGTTTTATGTTATAATTCTTATATTATTTACATGAGATGATGAGCAGCGCTATTTTGTTACAACTCCTTATTTGACTTTTTTACAACTGTTTGTTATTTCTTACATCTCCATGATATAACTTTTACTACTCATATGCTAGATGATGATTAGTGATTCCTTCTGACAACTTTTATTATTTGTAACTTGATTTTTTTCCTTAACTTGAATGGACAAAGAGACATGGGATTTATTAGGCATAATCAATTTTTAATTATAACTTGATGGAATATAACAGAAAGGGGTTAATGAAATAGGAAAATATAGATGGATTAATTCATGAACTAATAGCCAATTTTCAATAACTTGAGGAATATAAAAGAAAGGAATGAGCAAAATAGGAAAATATAGATTGATTAATTCACAAACCACTTATGATAATAAAAGACCACTTTTAGATGGAAATCAAACGAGATAGATTAGTGCTCGTCAATTATGTAATAAGCTCTGGAACGAGATGGATTAGTGCTCGTCAATTCTGTAATAAGCTATGGGTTCATTGAAAAATTCCTCTCTGTGTTTGTGTTTATGCGTGGAGATGCATATATGGATACATACACAAATTATTTGTGCATATCAACATGATAAATATCTATATCCATTTTAAAAAAGATATCGATTAAAACTATGTATAAAACGAACACAGTGGTGAAACGGATATATATATATATATGTATATATATATATATATATATATATATGTATATATATATATATATATATACAGGGTTAAATGGGGCTGCCCTTAGGGAGTAGCCAACTTGGCTACTCCCACCCCTATTTTCCCTCACTTTTTTATTTCTTTGGAAAATAAAAATGTGTAAATTCATCATTATATCCCTCTAACATTCTATTAAAATTTCGTCAGAAACAGACACTCCTACGGCCTCCATCCAAACAGGATCGATTTAAAAAATCCTGCGACCATTAAAAAAATGACGTCTGGATGGAGGGCCTAGGAGTCTCTGTTTCTGACGAAATTTTAATAGAATGTTAGAGGGATATAGTGATGAATATACAAATTTTTATTTTCAAAGAAATAAAAAAATGAGGGAAAATATGGGTGGGAGTAGCCAAGTTGGCTACTCCCAGGGGGCAGCCCCATTTTACCTATATATATATATATATAGGGAAATTATCCAATGAGCCCTGTGCCCATTTCATATGAGATGAGCCCACTCATTTTTTACCATTATTTCCTATCTTTTTGAGCTTAATAAGTATTTGTTTACAAGTGTTATATCATATTCTTACTACTAGTAACTATTTTTAGGAAAAAAACCTTAAAAGTCATACACAATGATTGTATTATTATTTGTATTACTAGTCTCATTTTTATTCTTCCTAATGATCATTTCTTGTGAATCTAAGATTTTCTTTATATGAAAATAGTTACTAATAGTAAGAATATGATATAACAACAGTAAATAAATAAGCATTGAACTCAAAATGATGGAAAATATTGGTAAAATATGAGTGGGCTCATCTCATCTCAAATGGGCACATGGCCCATTGGATAAGCCTCCTATATATATATATATATATATATATATATATAGGATTTAATGGGGCTGCCCCCTAGGGGCAGCCAACATGGCTGCCTCGCCCCCTATTTCCGACGTTTTTTTATTTTTTTTTTGAAAAATAAAACCATGTAAATTCATCCCTAGTTCCCTCCTACATGTCATTCGAATTTCGTCAGAAACAGAGACTCCTACGGCCTCCACCGAGATGGTGTCGATTTAAAAAATCCTGTTACCGTTAAAAAATGACTGTTTGGATGGAGGCCGTAGGAGTCTCTGTTTCCGACGAAATTCGAATGGCATGTAGGAGGGATATAGGGATGAATATATATGGTGACATTTTTTGAAAAAAAATAAAAAAAAGCGTCGAAAATGGCGCGGGGGCAGCCATGTTGGCTACCCCAAGGGGGCAGCCCCATTAACCTTATATATATATATATATATATATATATATATATATATATATATATATATATATATATATATATATATATATATATATCCATATTTGTTTGCATATGTATCCACCTCTCACCGGTGTATTAGTTGTGATGCTTGTGCCAGTTATTTTATGGGATTTCGTGTTTGACCCATGTTATAAAACATACAGCTAGATTCAAATATATTCTTTATAGAGATGATTGAATAATTAACTTCTAAATTCATACATAAACTTCACTTTGATGTTAATATGAACCAATAAACTTCTTAAGATTTGAGGTTGTTATGAACTACTAATCATTTAGATTATTGCAAAGATTTTTCTGATTAATATTGCACAATTAATCTAATTTACATAATTATACGTACGATGAAAATAATTGTATACAAACACATATACACACATAGTATTTTAGATGTATCCACTTTAAAATGTGTATGTGAATATATATATTGACATATATTAAAAACATGTTACCCATATCCTGATAACAAATACAAAGGTAAAATGAATGTAGATTGTATACTAATAATTACACAGTTACTTTAGGGGTTTTATAACTTACGCATGTCCTTCTTAACTTTCGCATTATCGGTTATGCCCCTCCTTTTTTTGAAGTATCAGTTATATCCTGACTTCTAACAAATTCTTATGCCCTTTTGTAATATCATTTATGCCCCCACTTTACCTTTAATGAAGGGCAGACTTCAAATTTTTTTAAAAAAAAGTAAAGTGCACAACTGATATTACAAAAAAGTAGGGACACAATTGATATTGCAGAAGTTAAGAAGGAAACATGTGATAAAAATCCATTACTTTATAAATTAACTTAAATATTTATATAGGATAGTTTGCACATAAATAAATTGATATACTAAATCACTACAAGAAGATTGACATTTGGCGAGGAGTAATTGTTTATGTGTCATGAGCCAAATTTACTTTAATGAATGTGCTTATTTCATAACAATAATATCATAGTAATGAAAAGTAAAAAAAATTCAAAATAAATTTAATTTTACGACTATATTTATGTATTAAAATTCATATACATATACAAACATGAATAAATAGACGGTATCATGGCCTTCTTCCTCTTGGTGGACACTCAAAAGGTTGTGAGCTTTCCAATTTAATCATCTCGTTTTTGTGTGTGGAAATTTCTGGAGTTTTGAGCTCTCTGTTTTTTCAAAACATAAAAGTAATACTGCTATACCAAGCGTGTGTATTAATCCATATCTTTAAGGTTTAAATGTATATATGCATCTAGGATAAGTCAAAGCCAGTATAGGGAACCTTGTCCCCATACTGGCTTCATGCTGACACTCAGGTTCCATAAGCTGATTTCAGGCTCCGTCCCATCCTCAAGAATCTTAAGATCGAGTCTCAGTTGAAGCTCTCAAATCATAGGTCCTTAGGAAAAATGGTGACTAATCACCAAGTACAAGAATTAGTGCAACTTAGGTGCTAACCATATTTGATTTAGGAAAAGAGATTCTATGCGTGATATAGCACGTGTATCCTCAACTTGGCATAATGACTAAGATTGATTGGGACTCGAAGTTGAGAGTTCTCTGAACCAAGAAACATTATATACACAGAGTTTTGTGTATATGTGAAAATGTTTGGAATGAAACCTTATTAGTAGATTTTTTCATATTTTTTTTGTTTGATTATTTGTTTTGAAAAAAAGTTTATTTTAATTTTTTAAAGATGTTTTTTTAAAAAAAGATTTTTTAAATATTTTTTTGCAATAAGTTTTTTTGTCATAAAACCTATTCTACAACTTTTACAAAAAGAGATTATTATCTACAAGTAAGATTTTTTTTTTGCAAAATTATACAATATTTTACAAGTCAATATCCACAAGTCAAACTATTATACATATGATAGCCATGATAATAATGTTTAGAAAACAACTTCTGAATTATATAATATGTATATCTTCGTTCTTCTCCCTTTCATCACTTTATCCAACACCTACCTTCTTCTCTCTTTTCATTTTCCTCGTCCTCCCTCCCTCTCTCTGTTGTCCACCTTCTGCCTCTTCATCCTCATCCTCCCAGACATCTTTGACCTTGTGTTTGAGATTTCTAGCACCCATGAACATTGAATGGATGAAAGTGAAATGTTAGACCTATAGTTAATATAACTAATAGAATCCATGGACATTGAGTGGATGGAAGTGAGATGTTAGACCTACAATTAATTTAAATTCCTATGTTCTTTCATACACATTATCCACTGAAAGTCTTTCCTTGCACGTAATCATCTCTTCAGATGTTTATTAGTGTATTTGTTTCATCATAATAGTAAAATGGGCTAACCTAGGCCTTGTATGGATGCAACCCATTTCTTGGGATAAAGAGATGTTATCCCAAAATAAGCTATATCAGAATAAAATCGTCACATCATGACTGAACCACATATATGTATCTATTTATATTATTTATTCCTTATGTATCCCTCAAACCAATAGGACAAGAATGAGAAATAACGTTTAATTATCCTCCTTATTCCTTGGGCTTGTTTAGATGCATTATACACTCCCCTTATCCCAAGATCCAATGCCACCACCCTCCAGGCCGCATCTTGGCATGATCTGACATGATCAGATGGAGCTACCATCTCCTTCTCTATGCATCATCTCGGAGCATTCTCGATGCAACAACCCCATAGCCTTCTTCGGGTGGGTGGTTCGAGCACCTCTTCAAGCCATCACGCATCTCCCCGTACAAGCGACACCCCATCATGCCACCACCTTTGGACATTGCACTCCAGGCGGCGCTTGATGAACCTCCACATGCATATCTTTGTTCCAGCGACGCTCGATGAAGCTCCATGCAATGCTCAATGAAGCTCCAGGAACCCAAAACCCATGGAAAGAAGATAAAATAAAAAGGGGGCCTCTCAATCTTGACGTAACTCTGGCCCCACGCGAGGTGGTACTGTTGGATATGCGAGCCCAAGATGAGCCATTATACAATATTTGTTATTGCAAATCGTTCCCTCATCTGAAATGAAGAATAAGTAATTTTTGTAATAGGTCCCTTAGTACAAATAGGGTTATGTACCATGGTTGTCTTAATGATCATACAACTGTTGATTCAAATGTTGAATCATAGAGGTTGGTGCTAGGATGAATATCTAAAGAGTTAGATTGATGACTCATCAAGCATCATCAAACGATCATTCAGAGATGATCTCCAACATGAGTAGGAGATGTCAATCTTTCTCTAATGGTTTGATATCTAACCGACCTCTTGATGCGGGTCCTCTACATAGGAATAAAGATTTGGAGGTGTTAGATAAGTTGGGTCAAAGAATTGACTTAACGAGATCGAGATACCAAGACTTATATCGTATACTGTAACGATATAGGCACACATCCTCTGACTGGAGACATATGTATTACTATATGTCTGAGTTTGTACATTTGGCAGACCCATAGGTTGATGGCCTAATCAAGGTCTATACACCGACACGCTGGTGTGCATACAAGGGCATATGAGTAATACGATCTCTCAAAGGGATCATACAGGTTCATTTGCTAAACCGGAAGACATGAGCTCACTCGTGAGATATTGGGAATCGAATTCCATGCATGGTCATCTTGCTTTGGAATCTATACTGAATTTGTAGGCTTGATATATGCTTTTGGAAAGTATATGATCAATACCTGGGTATGATATATGCTTTTGGAAAGTATATGATCGATATCAACTCTCAATGATCAAATGAGAAACTTAATAAAAAAACACTAAAGAAGACAGTCCAAATTGATCTAAATCTTCGGGTTTATTCTAGATTTTTCATTACAAGATGAACAAGTATTAGGAATACCTGAGGGTGATGTGATCAATAAACGATTGTCTAACCATGACGCTTCCATTCTGAGATGGTATTGTTGGACATGCGAGCCCAGGACGAGCCATTATGCAGTAATTGTTATTGCAGATCATTCCCTCGTCTGAAATGAAGAATAAGTAATTTTCATAATAGGTCCCTTAGTATAAATAGGGTTATGTACAATGGCCATCTTAATGATCATACAACTGTTGATTCGAATGTTGAATCATAGAGGCTGGTGCTAGGATGAATATCTAAAGAGTTAGATTGATGACTCATCAAGCACCATCAAATGATCATTCAGAGATGATCTCCAGCCTGAGTAAGAGATGTCAATCTTTCTCTAATGGGTTGATATCTAACCGACCTCTTGATGCAGGTCCTTCGCATAGGAATAAAGATTTGGAGATGTTAGAAAAGTTGGGTCAAAGAGTTGACTTAACAAGATGAGATACCAAGACTTATGTCGTATACTGTAACGATATAGGCACGCATCCTCTGACTGGAGACATATGTGTTACTATATGTCTGAGTTTGTACATTTGGCAGACCCATAGGTTGATGGCCTAATCAAAGTCTATATATCGGCACGCTGGTGTGCATACAAGGCATATGAGTGATACGATCTCTCAAAGGGATCATACAGGTTCATTTGCTAAACCGGAAGACATGAGCTCACTCATGAGATATTGGGAATCGAATTCCGTGCACGGTCATCTTGCTTTGGAATCTAGACTGAATTTGTAGGCTTGATATATGCTTTTGGAAAGTATATGATCAACACCTTGGTATGATATATGCTTTTGGAAAGTATATGATTGATACCAACTCTCAACGATCAAATGAAAAACTTAATGAAAAAACACTAAAGAAGACAGTCTAAATTGATCTAAATCTTCGGGTTTATTCTAGTTTTTCATTATACAAGATGTACAAGTATTAGGAATACCTGAGGGTGATGTGATCAATAAACGATTGTATAACCATGACACTTCCATTCTGAGGCGGTACTGTTGGACATGCGAGCCCAGGACGAGCCATTATGAAAAATTTGTTATTGCAAATCATTCCCTCATTTGAAATGAAGAGTAAGTAATTTTCATAATAGGTCCCTTAGTACAAATATGGTTATGTACAATGGCCATCTTAATGATCATACAACTGTTGATTCAAATGTTAAATCATAGAGGCTGGTGCTAGGATGAATATCTAAAGAGTTAGATTGATGACTCATCAAGCACCATCAAATGATCATTCAAAGATGATCTCTAGCCTGAGTAAGATATGTCAATCTTTCTCTAATGGGTTGATATCTAACTGACCTCTTGATGCAGGTCCTTCGCATAGGAATAAAGATTTGGAGATGTTAGAAAAGTTGGGTCAAAGAGTTGACTTAACAAGACGAGATACCAAGACTTATGTCGTATACTGTAACGATATAGGCATGCATCCTCTGACTGGAGACATATGTGTTACTATATGTCTGAGTTTATACATTTAGCAAACCCATAGGTTGATGGCCTAATCAAAGTCTATATATCGACGTGCTGGTGTGCATACAAGGCATATGAGTGATACGATCTCTCAAAGGGATCATACAAGTTCATTTGCTAAACCGGAAGACATGAGCTCACTCATGAGATATTGGGAATCGAATTCCGTGCACGGTCATCTTGCTTTGGAATCTAGACTGAATTTGTAGGCTTGATATATGCTTTTGGAAAGTATATGATCAACACCTGGGTATGATATATGCTTTTGGAAAGTATATGATTGATACCAATTCTCAATGATCAAATGAAAAACTTAATGAAAAAACACTAAAGAAGACAGTCTAAATTGATCTAAATCTTCGGGTCTATTCTAGTTTTTTATTATACAAGATGTACAAGTATTAGAAATACCTGAGGGTGATTGTATAACCATGACGCTTCCATTTCAAGGGAGTGCTGAAACAGGTTTGGATTTTAGTGACTCCTCCCAATAGAGAAGTAATCTAATCTTGGTCCAGATGTTGAACAACGATCTAAATATGATTCAGATGCAATGAGAAGATTAGATTTACGACTTTGATTTAATCAAACATCTATGTGAGGTCCTCGAGATATGAATTTTAGATATGATCTCAATATCCAAGCCACTATACGTGGAACGTACAATCGCCATGTCCTTATTTCCAAGATCCGCAGAGAAAGTGCATTATTCTTAAAAAAGTTCAAGAATAATTCCATTGTTGATATTATATCTGAGCACTGAGCAAAATGGATAGTAAAATGTGATTTAATTATTATGAATAATATGAATTTGATTCATAATATTTGGGCTCATGAGAATGGACATCCAAGATGAATAAATGTGATTTAATTATCAAGGATGTGAATAATATGGATAGCACTATCTATATTATTCATGGATATTATAAATGTGATTTATAATATGTTAGAGAGATAATTGTAATTTGTATTTATGAATTAATAGTTGATGTGAATTGGATTCACATTGGACAATTAATTGTAAATGCAATTTACATTTATTTTGGATGTGTGAATATGATTCACAAATTTGTTAATGGTATGATTGAAATTATCACAAAATAATTTAGAATTATTTTTGTGAATAATTATGCAACGAAAGTTATTGCATATGTGGAATATAATGTGAGATATGGGATCACATGAAATTGGAATGTGGAGTGCACCTTCCTAACATGGATGGTGGACGACCACACTTGATTTGTCAAGTTATGGTCGTCCACTCTATGTAAGGAAGGAGGCACCTTCTCCTTACGATTTATTCCATCTTTGTTGGTGTGATTTAAATCTAAATATATTCACTGATTCGAATATATTTAATTTAATTAAAAGCCAACAAATTTGTTGTTGGTAATTAAACTACAACAAGATCATGTCCATTGATTGAAAGTACAAATCAATCTCAACCATTGAATTTGTGAGCATATGGATTGCGATCCATGGATATCCAAAATAGTCTAAAAAGAAGGGTAGCCCAAGCCTTTTATTTGTTACACAATATTAGACACAATTCTCTCTCTCTCTACTCGTCTACTCTCTCTCTCATTGTGGTCGTCCACCTTGGTACTCTAGAGAGAGTCGTCATCGTCGCTGCTACGTCGTTGTGTTGTCGCTTCGACTGCTCGTGAATCTCTGTCTCCTTCGAGGCTCCTCTCTTGTGAAGAAGACATCGGATCTTGTACGACGATATCAGGAAATTCATCGCTTGGATTATCAACTTGGATTGCGAGGAGCACACGTTTCTTCAATGCGCTCGCAAGCGTCTCCTTCATTGGATCGGACTTGAGACAGGAGGTCTCTTACGTTAGAGACACGATCACAACCACACTTCAAAAGGTAACCCTAATACCCATTTGTGATTTAGATGAAACGATCTGAGAAATGTTCTTGGATTACGTGGTTTCATCGCTTTAAAATTTTTAAATTCCATTGTCTCGAGCAACTAGTACGACTAGTCGCTCCCGATAGCATATGATGTGATCTTCACGCTTCCGTGATGCGCTTAAGGTTTTCTCAATAAACTTCAAGCAGTATCAGAGATTTGGTTGAGGTCTTGGATATGATTCGAAACTCGAGGTGATCAAGGTTCATGTTTCGGATGCATGGGAATCATTGTTTTTGCATTGGATGCAAGATTCGAATCGATTTTTTGTAAAATAAAAAACTATTGTTTGTGAACTTTGGACATATTTTTTTGTTATTAAAATATATTTAGAATGTCTAAATATGCCCCAAAAATAGTAACCTAATAATTGTATCAAAAGTGCATGAAAATGATTCGAAGAGTTCCCGCCATGAAATTTTTTTGCATGTATTCACATATCTGTAAGAAAATTATTTTTTATTATTGTTTTCCTATCATAAAACATAAAATAAAAACTTGTATTAAGTATAGAATCAAACCAGCAAACCACTCAAATTTATTTCACGCGATTCTGACTCCGTTTGCCCTAGACATTCCATATTTAGTGGAGATGGGTCGGAAGATGATTAGATCCACAAATCTCTTTACTTAATATGTTTATAATTCAATGAAAATCGTGGAAATTGTGAATTTATCTTGAATAATTATGATGCCTAATAATTATAAAATTAATTGATTAATCATCATAGGCCATTGAATGTATGTTTCATGAAAATCCTAGTTTATCCTACAATAGCTGTAGGACAATTTTTACATGCAAGACATTGTCACTTAAATAGGATTGGGATTTATTTAGTAAATCTCCTTATAATATTAATCAAAATGATTTTGATAAATATTATATGGTATAACTTCTGCTGAAAGGTCGAATATCATCTCAATTACAAAATGATAAAAACACATTATCCTGACCTGAGGCAGATATGGTGTTTAGTCAGGGATCGTTGAGGTAGCAAGTTGCTCCGTGAGTGGTATGCCCCACATCCTGTGCATACTAGCCATGATAGCTGGTAAGGAAAGGATAATGCTTGAAATAATCATGATGTATTTTTTTAATTATTAAAATTTGAATAATACATATTTTGAGAAAATACCATCCTTAAATAGCAATCAAGAATATTTGTTGGTTGATTGATTGGATTGATAATTGATTTAATGTGTTAAATTAATTAGATCCAATTAAAATAAACGCTCCATTATGAATGGAGTTGTAATTCTCTTGGAAGAATTAATTATGTGAATATGATTTATAATAATTAATTAGAATTTGAACATGATATGAAGGATCACATAAGTGACATCCATGGTCTCCCGTCAAGGAGAAGGGTTCCCTCGCCATGGATTGTATGTAGGAGACGACTGTCTGAAATGACAACTCCTGCATACAAGCACAAATGGATCGGGCTCTTTGCTTCTCGAAAGAGTAAAGCCATATGCGTAGCGACCCAATATCGGTTCCTTGTATTATTGGGGCAATATTGGATTGTGCATAGCGAGTTCTAATCCTATTGATTGTTGGTTCAATTAATGATGGGTCAACATCGCCTTAGGGGTGGTGGGTCTGGGTGTTAAAGAAGGGATTGAGAAATGCAAGTTGGACTTGCAAGGCAGAATGAGTTCCCGCTTCTTTTTATCCAGGTTATAGTTTTTCATATTATTGGGATGTAACAAAGGTAAGGAAGGAGATTCCAGATCTTGCTTGAGATATAATGGTAAGTATGTCTCTTACTTTGAAAATGAATAACGGAATGAACTTCCAGAGTTGAAAGGGCAAGATAACTTTGATATAAAAATTCCCACATCAAAGTAAAATATGTATTTATGCAAATTACCTTATCTCAGATAATCTACATTAAATCCACTTAAATTTATACTCAATAATAACCGATAAAATATCATGAATTGGATCCATGGTCAAGATATTATACTTGCAATTGGACTCATAATGTATGTGGTTGTAATGTGCAAGTTTCCTCATAATAATGAGGAATGATAAATAGACAATAGGACAACAACCTTGGGCTTGTATGTCTCTATAGTCTTGATCTCTCATTGCGCGTGCTTTGGAAGTATCACATCGATGATGATCGTAATTATCGAAAAATCTTTATAAAACCTAAGAAGATGCTTTGGCATATATGTGTGTGTGTGAAAGTGTGTGTGTTCTTTCAACATTTAATCATTAATGACATGGTTCATTGCATTATACAGAATGGTAGCTCGATAAGAGAAGATGTACTCAAAATGTTTGAGTACCTACATGAACCAAAGTCTTTTAGAGTTTAGATGGATGTAGATACGATGAGTGTCATCATTCTACTATCCATACTCAAGTCATTCATAAAGCTTCATAATATTCATATTGTATGAATTAAATGAAGCATATATAAATGTTGAGATACTCCTATATTGAAATCTTTTAAGTTCAACATAAGAGATCCTTTGTCTTAAGCAATGGTTGTTTATAGACAAAAGAAGCGCATGGGAAGCATGGGTCTGATCCAAGTAAGAAGGAAATTCAAATAGTTGATTGTACTTCTATGGTTTCCACACATATAACATCCAAAGAGTTGGATGAATGCCAATACTGCAACAAGCTGATGTATTGATAGTATGACTCTCTAGACTATTTAACATTCTTAGAGAAGGACTCAGATAGTGCGTGGGAACGTATTATACATCTACATATAAACATTGAAATTGACGTGTTTATTGGATAAGATCAAAGTCTAATAATTGTATCTCATTCTTCTAATAAATTGGTTTCATATATGTTTTAGAAGACCAAAAAAACCGAATCTTAAGATTTAATATTCATCCACATGGATATTGATGCAATTGTTGCAACAATCTCTATTGGATGGATAGACTTCATATTTTCAGTGGGAGAGCCCTTAGTCTTAGAGAATGTCTCTATGACCTGGATATTAGAATACACTCTATGTTTATTTCTAAATGTTGGAAATAAACATTAATTCTACAATAGACCTATCATAAAGAGCTATGATGGATATATTTCAGATAGTAATCTGACATATGGAGGACTCTAATAAATTAGAAAATTAATGAATGGTTCACTAACATTCCTACTACTGAAAATTAAACCTTAAAAGATCAATAAAGGATGAAGATCCTTTGACAATGATCTGGCATCAAGGCTTGGACATATGTCTGCTGATGAGATCAATAGACTAGTAAGAGATGAAACCTTAGACTATCTGAAATTTCAAATCATACATACTTGTGAATATTGTATTCAAAGTAAAAAATTTCCAATGCATCCTTCTCTGGGAGTGGTGTTAGATGCCAATGTATTCAGGATCTCATACATATTGATGTATGTAGATCATCTATATCATAATAAACATTAATGATATGTGATATCTATTGATGATTACTTGTGATATGATATTTCTTTCCTTCACCTTTCTCTCTTTGAAATGTTCAAAAATTTCATTTTTTTGGTTTAGAGCCAATGTTTGAAGGAAGATGAAAATGAATTTGATCTAACCAAGGTAGCAAGTACCTATTAGATGAATTCAAGGAATACTTTATGGAGAAAGGAATATCATTCCTATCTCACTCCTCCTAATACACCTAAACTCAATAGAATTGTACGAAAATGCAATGGATCATGTGTGACATGATTTGAACAATGATGAATCTTAGCATAATTACCTCTTAGTTTCCTGGTATATCTGTAGTAGAGACAACAATATATATCCTTAATAAGATTCCATGAAAATCTAAACCTGAAAACCCTCATAAGATATGGTTTGGAACCTAGCATTGTGTTGGACACTTGAGGATTTAGGGTTGCTTGGTCAAAACTTTGTCATGGCTGCAAGTAAGCTGGAATCTAGCACCAGATAGTGCTACTTTATTAGGAATATAAAGGATGGTATTGGGCTCCTACTTTATGGCATTGAGATTCTTAAAGAATTTCATCTCTAAGGATATGATTCTTAGATGATAACTTTCTTGAGAATCAAGATGAAAATGAAGTGAAGGAACTCATTTAATCTTGAGAAGATAATGAGGCTCCTGAAATCAGAAACTAAAATGATAATTAAATATGAAACACCCATACCTCTTCAAATTAATTTGAGGATGTATTCCATGTGTCAGATAAGTCTGACAATGATCCGACTTAATACGATGAAGCTTCTAAAGATCATGGCATGGAAAGATGGATGTTAGCAATAAAGTCGAAAGTATACTTCATATATAAGTGTTGTATATGGACCCTCGAGTATCCATCTATATGGGTAAGACCCATTAAGGTGTAAAAGGATCTTTAAGAAAAAGAGGGAACCTGATGAGAAGGTATAGACCTTCAAAGCATGGATCGTATCCACAAGATACATACAAAGAGAAGACATTGCATGCGATGAGATTTGCTCTTCAGTGACCATGCTTAAACCCATCAAAATATTGCTAACTATAGCTACACAACTTGACTTTGACGTCTGCAATGATGGAAGTCAATATTACATTCCTCTATGAATACCTCAACGAGGATATTCATATGAAGTACCCCATGATTTCATAAGTTGAGGAAAGCAATGTGTGAAAGCTAAAGAACTCCATCTATGAACTCAAATAAGCTTCCAATTATCGGAACATCATATTTAATGAAATTATAAAAGTTATGATTTCATACAAAATCTTGATGAACCATGTGAAGCTTAGTGGGAGTGCCATTGTGTTCATCATGCCACATGTAAATAAAATCCTACTCATTTTGGAATGATATAAGGATGATAATAAGTGTTTTATAATCTGGCTATTCTCTACCTTGAGACATGATCTCAAGGACACTTCTTATATCTTAGCTCTGAAGTTGTTCATAAGCAAAGAGAATAGGGTATGGGACCATCACATTAGTGGTACACTTTGGACATGTTCTATTTTTTGGAAAATTCCAAGGAAGGATTCTTTCCCTTAAGATATGATACTGAACTATCTAAAGGGATAGCATCTTAAAGAGTTGAGGATGTGAATACCAAAACTACATGATGTAGTGCATCATCTTTGGGAAGCTCAGTGTATGCTAGATGTGTACAAAAGCCAGATGTCTACTAATCATACTATGGAGATAAAATACTTAATTGCAGTAAAAACAATATCTTCAAAGATGACAAGATTTTTGAGATAGCGATCTCAAAGTCTTATCTTCAATAACTTAAGACTTTATAGATAATGATCTAAAAGGTCTTAACTATACTTTACAAACCTAAGATCGGGTCTTAGTCTCAGGAGATATATATCTCAGGGGCATTCTAATAAGGATGATATAAATTGCATAATGGTAATAATGATTATTGAGTTGTAGTTTCAGAGACACTATAACTACTTTAACAAGATTGAGTACTAGTTGTATAAGATGCAACATTCTCATTGGATGCGAGCACTGTTACTAGAAGATATGCAAGTACCATAAAGGTACTTGGCGTAATCTCTCGGGAATAGAGTGATTGATCAGCTTACCTAGCCATATTAAATAGCTTATGATTGTCATATGAGTGCGAGTTTAAGATTTGCCCATTAATGGCCCTTTGAGCTAGTTGGGGATTGTTGGACATGCGAGCCCACGACGAGCTATTATGCAATAAATGTTATCGCAAATCATTCCCTCATCTGAAATGAAGAATAACTAATTTGCATAATAGGCCCCTTAGTATAAATAGGGTTATGTACCATGGTCATCTTAATGATCATACAACTGTTGATTTTAATGTTGATACATAGAGGTCGGTGCTTGGATGAATATCTAAAGAGTTAGATTGAGAACTCATCAAGAACCGTCAAATGATTATTAAGAGATGATCTTCATCCCGAGTAGGAGATGGCAATCCTTCCTCTAATGGGCTGATATCTAACCGACCTCTTGATGCATGTCCTCTGCATAAGAATATAGATTCAGAGGTGTTAGATAGCTAGGCTAAAGAGTTGGCTTAAGGAGATCGAGATAACCAAGATCGATGTCGGATACTGTCACTATATAGGCATGCATCCGCCGACCGGAGATAAATATGTTAATATATGTCTGAGTATGTACACTTGGCAGACTGATAGGTTGATGGCCTAATCAAGTTCTATGCATCGGCATGCTGGTGTGCATACAGGGACATATGAATAATACGATATCTCAAAGGGATCATATGTGTTCATTTACTGAATTGGAAGACATGGGCTCATTCATGAGATATTGGGAATCAAATTCCGTGCACGGTCGTCTCGCTTTGGAAGCTTGACTGAATTTCTAGGTTTTATATATGCTTTTAGAAGTATATGATCAATACCTAGGTATGATATATGATTTTGGAAAGTATATGATCGATACCAACTCCCAATGATCAAATGAGAAGCTAAATGATAAAATCCCGAAGAAGACGGTCTAAATTGATCTAAATCTTTAGGTTTATTATAGGTCTTTCTGTATGTAGGATGTACATGTATTATGAATACCAGAGGGTAATGTGATCAATAAACGATTGTATAACCATGACGCTTCTATTCCGAGGGAGTGATGAAACAAGTCTGGACTTTAGTGACCCCTCTCAATAGACAAGTAATCTAATCTTGGTCCAAATGTTGGACAGTGATATGAATGCAATTCAGATGCAATGAGAAGATTAGATTTACGGGATTAATATAATCAAATATCTAAGGGAGGTCCCCGAGATCTGGATTTGAGATATGATATCAATATCAAAGTTGTTATACATAGAACATACAATTGCCTTGTCCTTGTCTCCAAGTATCCACAGAGAAAATGCATTATTCTTGAAATAGTTCAAGAATAATTCCATTGTTGATATTGCATCTGAGCACTGAGAAAAATGGGTAATTAAATGTTATTTAATTATTATGAATAATATGAATTTGATTCATATTATTTGGGCTCATGAGAATGGACATTTAAGATAATTAAATGTGATTTAATTATCAAGGATGTGAATGATATGTATAGCACTATCCATATTATTCATGGATATTATAAATGTGATTTATAAAATGTTAGAGAGAGATAGTTGTAGTTTGTATTTACGAATTAATAGTTGATGTGCATTGGATTCACATTGGACAATTAATTGTAAATACAATTTACATTTTATTTTGTATGTGTGAATATGATTCATAATTTTGTTAATGGCATGATTGAAATTAGCACAAAATAATCTAGAATTTTTTTGAATAATTATACAACAAAAAATGTTGCATATGTGGAATATAATGTGAGATATGAGATCATATAAAATTGGAATGTGGTGTGCACCTTCTTAACATGGATGGTGGACAGCCACACTTGATTTGTCAAGTTATGGTCGTCCACTCTATGTAAGGAAGGAGGCACTCTCTCCTTTCAATTTATCCCATCTTTGTTGGTGTGATTTAAATTGAAATATATTGATTGATTTCAATATATATTTAATTTAATTAAAAGCCAACAAATTTGTTGTTTATAATTAAAACACAACAAGATCATGATCATTGATTGAAAGCACAAATCAATCTCAACCATTGAAGTTGTGAGCACACGGATTGTGCTCCGTGGACATCCAACATAGTCTAAATTAAAGGGTAGACCTAGCCTTTTATTTGGCACACAACATGAGACACAATTCTCTCTCTATACAAGTCTACTCTCTCTCTCTCATTGTAGTTGTCCACCTTGGTACCCTAGAGAGAGTAGTCGGCGTCACCGCTACACATCATACTGCTGCTTTGCTTGCTCCCAAATCTCAGTCTCCTTCGGTGTGCCTCACTCGTGGAGAAGATATCGGATCTCGTGTGATGAGATAAGTAGATTCGCTGCTTGGATAATCAACTTGGATTGCGAGGAGCACGCGTTTCATCAACGCGTACACAAGCATCTCCTCCGTTGGATCAGAATTGAGATAGGAGGTCTCTTACTTTATAGATACGATCGCAATCACGCTTCAAGAGGTAACCTTAATACTTGTTTGTGATTTAGACGAAATGATCTGAGAAGTGTTTTTGGATAATGTGGTTCATCGCTTTAGAATTTTTAAATTCTGCTGACCCGAGCGACTAGTGCTACTATTCGCTCCCGATCGCATATGATGCGATCTTCACGCTTCCGTGATGCGCTTAAGTTTTCTTAATAACCTTTAGGTACATCTTCCATTAGTAGCTTCTCCTTGAGTCTATTGCGGTGGCAAGGACGAGATGTGTTCCTAGATGGGAAACCCTAACTCCACGCGAGGAAATCAGAGAAGGGCCTTTTAAACAAAAAAGTTGAGATTTGTTAAAAAAAGAGGGCTCTATTCAGTTTGGCCCAATGGGGCTTGTATTAAAAAAAGGAGATTTCTTTTGAGGCCCTAGTTGAGCCACTACTGTTGTTCTGGGCCACGTGGGCCATGTTTACCAAAAAAAGGGAGTCCAACCATTTTTTAGAAAGGGGGGCAGGGCTGATTAAAAAAATAGAGACGAAAATCAAACAAAAAATCTTTGAATGACTTGAAAAAAGAGATTATCATACAAAAACCCGTACAAAAAAAAAGATTGATTTGTGAAAAAAGAAGCAAAAAATGCATGTTTTTTGGTTTCTCCCAAATTGATCCATGTTCTTATTCTATAAAGTGTGAGAGAAAGGGGAGTCAGAGATATATTCTTCAAGATCTTGCATGTCCACGATTGACAAATTGACACTCTAGATTTTTACAGATCATCCATTTTCACCGAGCATCGATTTCTTCGTCAAGGCATATACTTCTTTTTTTACAACCCGACTACTACTCTGCACTGAACTTCTTCTATTGCGATTCTTGTCCAAGTGCGATTGAGATACATTCCGGTGGCCTGGTATAACAACAACTCTACAAGAATGGAAGAGATATATTCTGGTGACCTGAAAGTTGCAGACCTGTCCTCGAGCGAGGTCTTCTACCAACAGCTACATATTCTTCTTGCGATGTACCATGTGAAGATGTGTTGTATAACTTTTTCTTTTTGTTGCAAGCTACAACTTTCTTAGCTCCAGCTTGAGGGAAGTGTTAGAGAATGTAATAGAGTGGTAATTGGATCTCTCCAAGATCTAATTACCATCCACTCATGTTTAGTCCCACATCTACTAACTATGGGACTCCGATCTACCTGTGGTCTATTAAGGAGCCCCACACCCCCTAGACTCATTTAGAACTTCAATAGAAGATACGACCCTTTAAGGTCTTCTCCCGTGATTTCATCCCACTCCCTCACGGAGTAGGGCCTCGGATGAATCCATGATTCATCTACTCTATATGGATGTTTTAGCAAAATCTCATTAATAAATCACTAATAAATCCTTTAAAATCAATTAATTAGCATTATTAATTGTACTAATATTAAGTTTAGAATCTGTAAATAATTAACCCTTATTGAGCTTATTATTTTATGTGTAAATAATCTTTATTTTAACCTAATTCTTTCTCTAAATTATTCTTTAAGTAATCAACTAACTTGACATTAAGAATTAAAATCCATAAAAAATAATTAAAAGAAATAGAAAATATCTGACATTGTATATTTTGTACATATTTTATCTTTGCCGACTTTATTTTACAGTTTTCTAACTACAAAAAATCCATAAAAATAGATTAATTATATATATTGTATAGAAATTAATCCACTAATTAAAATCAAATTTAAAATAAAAAAATCACAAAATACAATATTTTATTATCTATAGAGTACCTCCAAAAATATGTTATGTACAGATGAACTCTTTTGATTTTGGGCCCTTCATGACTGTATATCTCGTCGATACGGATAACCTTTATGTTGACCACTTTTTGATTTGACTTCATTTATTATTTCTTTTTAATTTTTCTTCTTATTTAGTTCTTATATATTACTTTATTATTATTATTTTAATTTTAGTTTTTAATTTTATTTATTTTACTCCTTTTATCTCTCTTTTTCTTCATCTTATTTCTTCTTTCTTCTCTCTCTCTCTCTCCATTCCTCTTTCCAGCCTAGTTAACGTGCAGAGCACGTGACCCACCCCTCTCTTAATTTCTCTCTCCGATCACGTGCTCCGCTCGTGACCTCCCTCCTCCCTTTTTGCACTTGCCCCGCACGTGGTTTCTGACCCTCTCTCTCCTCGGTCATGTGCTCCGCATGTGGCCGTTCTCTCCCATCCGCCTCCTCTCGCCGTCCGTTCCGCCTCCCCCCTCTCTCTTCTTGTAAACGCTCGCCCCTCTGATTCATGCTTGTGTTCGTTGCACGAGTGTGCCCTATCGATACAACTCACCGACCCCTGCTATAAGACTCTCGCTACCACCAATCATCTCTCGCATCCACCATTTTCCACCAAAGCTTGAGCTCCTGCTCCTTAGGAGGTGACATCTCCAAGACATTACTGAGCATCCACGAGCAAGAGGTTGGCGTGATCCAATGAGTTTCATATCCTTGTCTGCGGTAGATCCATCAACTGCTTCAGCTCTAGTGTTGCCAACTTTCGAGCGAAGAATGAGTGCTCCGATGAGCGGCTCATCCTCAGGCAAACTCCGATGAGCGGCCCTTTCAGGTAAACTCTATATATCTCCCTCTCTTATCCATCGTTCTTATTCCTCTATTCCTTGCCTCCCCTCCTTTCCTCTATTCCTCCTTATGTTGCGAGGTCGAGCTCCTCCCGTATCATCCTCTTCCTCCTCCTTCTTGCTTTCCACCGGACACCTCACATCTGCATCACCCTCCCTCGTTCCTCGTCTCCATTTCTTCACTCACCACCACCACGTATGACCGCGTACCACCTTCACCTCTGCTCACATAAGAGCAACACCGCCAACCTCCACCCGTTCGACCTGCAACTCCGCCGTCATCACGTACCACCCGCCAGCTGCCCCTCCATCGCCTTCCTGCCTCGCCTTCGTCCGCAGCTCCTCCATGGGGGCCCAGGCTCGCATCCGCCCTCACATACCTCACTGTCGTGCCTTCGTCGACCACTGGAGCTCCTAAGAGTATGCCACCCGATCGAGTTCCACAGCTAAGGGGCTTACGCCACCGCCGCTCCTCCCCTCGACTGTTGCTCCGCCATTGCCATCACCGCTGTTGGATCGGTCGTCCGATCTTGATCCAACGACCCTAAGATCATCACCAAGCCGAATGCCAAGTCTCTTGGCTCGGGATAGTTGAGCCTCCCACGCCCCACCACTTGGAGAGTCGGCGCTCGAGCCTAAGCCTCGTCACCCGAGGTGCCGATAACACGTGCAAAACACGTGGGGAGGGGCAATTTGCATCAGCCCTCCCACTTTTCCAGGAATTCACGTCGTCACCCGCCAGCCTGGTGTTGTTAGCATCATGTGAGCAACACGTAGGGATGTAGGGTAAATTGCAATAGAGCCCATAGCAATCCAACAAATTGTAGAAAGCCCCCTACCCAAGTTACTGTTGGACATGCGAGCCCACAGCGAGCCATTATGAAATAAACGTTATTGCGAATATCATTCCCTGATTTGAAATGAAGAATACATAATTTGAATATTAGGTCCCTTAGTACAATTAGGGTTATGTACCATGGCCATCTTGATGATCATACAGCTGTTGATTCAATGAATCATAGAGGCTGGTGCTTGGATGAGCATCTAACGAGTTAGATTGAGGACTCATCAAGCCATCAAATAATCGTTAAGAGATGATTGATGAATCTGTGATTCATCACTCCAAAACTTAAAAATAGAGCCTTGTTCCCGAGTAAATAGAGGCATATTTCCCTTTATAATGCATAAATAGCATTCATTAATGCATACATAAAACATGCATTTTAGCACTCCATTTGCATTAAATAAGAAGCCAACATCATTTGTAAAATGTCCACTCATAAAAATAAGCTCTCCCTTATACTATGTTAAATAATATAAGGAAGAAAGCCAGAAATGTCCTTTGTAAAATAGCCAATGAAGCCCTAGAACCCCTAGACCATAAAATGCCCATAGATCCCTCGTACCAACTCCAAAATAGATCTACTCACTTTCAGATTAATACACATTAAAAGACCTTTAAAATGAGACTGATTTCATCCAATTTGGAGCTCGTATGAAAAAGTTGGGTTTTTGGGCCTCCTTGTATACTATGTATATGTATCTTTGTATATTTGTATTTTTTGTATCATATTTGACCTCATCTCCATCTTTGGTCAACATGAAACTTGTAGATCTAATCGAGATCTACAACTTTCATGTTTTGAGTTTTTCAAATTCGGCCTTCTTCTCTCTCTACACATTTTTTTATTTTCAGCCAATCCCAGCTGGCCACATGGCGCCCTCTGGTCACGCCATGCGGCCCACCTCCCTTGACTCATCTGCCTGCGCTCTCAACCGTTGGATCTTCATCCAGATCCAACGGTGGAGCTGCCTCCACGTGCGCCTTAAATGTCCACCGTCTGATCTGTTGGACATGCGAGCCCACGGCGGGCCATTATGCAATAAATGTTATTGCAATTCACTCCTTAATCTGAAATAAAGAGTACATAGTTTGCATAATAGGTCCCTTAGTACAATTAGGGTTATGTACCATGGCCATCTTAATAATCATACAGCTGTTGATTCAATTATTGAACCATAGAGGCTGGTACTTAGATGAATATCTAATGAATTAGATTGAGGACTCATCAAGCACCGTCAAATGATTATTAAGAGATGATCTCCAGCCTGAGTAGGAGATGGCAATCCTATCTCATTTAGGTTGATATCTGACCGACCTCTTGATGCAGGTCCTCTGCATAGGAATAGAGATTCGGAGGTGTCAGATGAGTTAGGTCAAAGAGTTGACTTAACGAGATCGAGATAACCAAAGTCCTATATCGTATGCTGTCACGATACAGGCACACATCCTCTGACCGGAGACAGATGTGTTACTATATGTCTGAGTATGTACATTAGGTAGACCAATAGGTTGATGACCTAATCAAGGTCTATACACCGGCGCGCTGGTGTGCATATAAGGGCATATGAGTAATACGATCTCTCAAAGGGATCATACAGGTTCACTATTGAACCGGAAGACATGAGCTCACTCGTGAGATATTGGGAAGAATCAAATTCCGTGCGCACGGTCGTCTCGCTTTGGAAGCTTGACTGAATTTGTAGGTTTGATATATACTTTTGGAAAGTATATGATCAAGACCTAGGTATGATATATGCTTTTGGAAAGTATATGATCGATACCGACTCCCAATGATCGGATGAGAAACTTACTGATAAAACCCTGAAGTAGACAGTATAAAGTTGATCTAATACTTCGGGTTTATTCTGAGTCTTCCAGTATGCAGGATGTACAGGTATTGGGAATGCCTGAGGGTGATGTGATCATAAACGGTTGTATAACCATGACGCTTCCATTCCTAGGGAGTGATGAAACGGGTCTGGATTTTAGTGACTCCTCTCAGTAGAGAAGTAATCTGATCTTAGTCCAAATGTTGGACATTGATCTGAATGTGATTCAGATTCATTGAGAAGATTAGATTTGCGTTCTTGATTTAATTAAGCATCTATGGGAGGCCCGAGATCTAGATTTGAGATGTGATCTCAATATCCATGTCACTATACGTGGAACAATACAATCGCCCTGTCCTTATCTCCAAGTATTCGCGGAGAAAGCGCGTTATCCTTGAAAGAGTTCATGGATAATTCTATTGTTGATATATGTATCCGAGTATTGAGAAAATGGATAATTAAATGTGATTTAATTATCATGAATGATATGAATTTGATTCATATTATAAGGAGAGTTATCTTAGATAATTAAATGTGATTTGATTATCAAAGATGTAAATAATATGAATGTGATTCATATTATTTGAGCACATGAGAATAAGTTATCCAATATAATTAAATGTGATTTAATTATTATGGATACGAATAATGTGGATAGTAATATCCAATTATTCATAATATATTATAAATGTGATTTATAATGTATTAGAGAGAGTTAAATATAATTTATATTATTAGATTAATTATTAATGTGTATTGGATACACATTGTCTAATTAATTGAAAATGTAAATTACATTTTTGTTTTGGGTTGTGAATATGATTCACAATATTCCAATGTCAAGATTACAATATTCCCAAATCTAATTGAGAATTATTTTGGTGAATAAAAATCCCAACAAATAGTTGTTGGAAAATAAGTAGAGAGAAATTCAAGGAGATGTGCAATCTCATGGATTGCCATGAGATTGCCCTCCCTTTTGGAAAGAGGGGGGGCGGCACCAATTTCCTTGTGAAATTGGTAGCCGTCCCCCCTTCCAAAGAGGAAGGTTGATCTCTCTTTATTCCTCTCTCCTTATTTGATTGATTTAATATGGTATTAATATTTATTTGATTTATCAAATATATTTTTATCAAATTAAATCACAAGTTGTTGGTTTTTACCAACAACAATCTTGACCATTGGATTGACATAAATCAATCTCATCCATTGATTTTATATGTCACATGGATTGAGATCCATGGATCCCAAAACCCTATAAATAGAGAGGCATACCATGCTCTCTATTTTACACACAATGCTTGAGAAGCATCTCTCTCTCTCTCTCTTTCTCTCTAGAGGTCAGTCCTCTCTCTCCCTCTCATGGTCGTCCACCATGGATGCCATGGAGAGGTTCTCCATCGCCGTGGCATCGTCGTTATGCTGCCCGTTCTTCTGCTCGTGGATCTCCATCTCCTTTGGTGCGCCTCACTCGTGAAGAAGACGTCGGATCTCGTGTGTCGAGATCAGGAGATCCGTCGCTTGGATCATCAACATGGATTGCGAGAAGCACACGGTTCATCCCCACGCTCGCAAGCGTCTACTCCGTCGGATCGGACTTGAGACAGGAGGTCTCTTCGTTTAGAGACTCGATCGCAACCACGCTTCAAGAGGTAATCCTAATTACTTGTTTGTGGTTTAGATGAAACAATCCGAGAATTGTTCTTGGATCATGTGGTTTCGTCGTATAAAATTTTTTAAATTCTGCTGCATCGAGCAACTAGTGCGACTAGTCGCTCCTCGTCGTATTCGATACGACGCTCACGCTTCCGTGATGCGCTTGAGGATCTAACCATATCCTTCATGATCATCTCCAAGGCTTCATCTGATCCGCCCATTTGCGCCTCTTCCACATCGCGCGACGTGGCGCATTATGCGCCATCAGATCACGCCTCAGTTCGATCCGCACCATCCATTGACGCTTTAATTCTAACCGCCCGATCGAAGCCCTTCATCTCATCTCCATCGTTCGTTCACGCTTCGCTCCCATCACGCCACGTGGTCGCTCCACGGCCCTCAGATCGCTTCACCCCAGATCTAATCCTAGCGCTCCATCCCGCCTCGATCTCGGCCGTTGGATCAAGGGATCCAATGGCTGGGACTTCGTCTTCCACCTCCAGCGCCCCTCTCTCCCACATTCTCGAGCTTGCGGGAGGGGTTGCCCCTTCATATTCTCGGCAACACCTCAGCCACCTCGCCGACCACCAACTCTCCCACGACCTTCCCCACTCGTCCCTCATCATCGCCAGCTACCTCATTCCCCACTACGACCACCAGAGTCGCTCCACGAACTCCATGAACCTCGCCCCATCTCCATCCCTGTCGAGACCTTCACCCTTTAAATACACCCTCTCCGGCCAACTTCAGCCCTATCCGCCACCCCTGAGAGATCCCCCGATCTCAGAGCGTCTGATTGGTGACAGAGATTGAACGAATCCTTGAGCGAAGACGGTCTTCTTCTTCGGAGAGATCCTCGGAGCCATCGCCGCATCGCAGCCACTCCTCCGAGTAGCTGCTTGAGCTCAGGGACTTACCGCCCCTTCGAGCGACGACCTGGACCTCGACCTCGAGCTCCAAACCCCAGGTAAACTCCTCCATCTCCGTTTGATTCTCGTTCTGATTTTTCCCTTTATTTCTCCAAATTTATTCGCCGTCCACCTTAATCTTCACGCTCTGCTTCCACTTCGCCGAGCTCCGCAACAGAGCTCTCATCCTCGCGCTACACTTTTGCACCCTCCGACGACGCACTTCACCTTTCATCAGCTCCAGCTCCGCCACCTGGCCGGAGCACCATCGCCGGAACCTCTTCCCTCCGCTTTAGCCCTCGCCACTCCATCCTC
The DNA here is from genome assembly GCA_037367405.1 of Ottelia alismoides. Classification (NCBI taxonomy): domain Eukaryota; kingdom Viridiplantae; phylum Streptophyta; class Magnoliopsida; order Alismatales; family Hydrocharitaceae; genus Ottelia; species Ottelia alismoides. The sequence continues at coordinate 586,014 of JAZKJV010003406.1, forward strand.
ACCTCTCCACTAGCACGCACGAGCTTCGACTACTCTTCTAACTCCTGCAGGTACCCATCTCGTGCATTGGCCGGAACATCACCGGAGAGCCTATCGAGCTTCATCGCTAGAGAGCTCCGACGCTCCTCTCTCCTTCCTGGGATCACCTGAAGCTTCGCCGGACCGCCGCACATCTTCTGGGATATCTTCGACCCTCCGGAGAGCCTCACCAACGCAAGGAGGACCAGGCGGAGCCAAGGCCTCATCGCCGGAGCCCCGCCATCTCCTCCGCAGGCGGCGGAGGACCATTGAAGAAGAAGCCCTAGTGGTCGTTCGATCATCTCGATCGGACGGTTCCTAGTCCGCCATGTCGCCAGTCCACCGGAGCTGCAGACAGCCGTAGGATCATCTGTGATCCCACGGACCTTAGCGCGCCACGTGTCCAACATCTGGAGCAGCCAGTAGCCATAGGATCGATTGTGATCCAGAGGTCAGCATTCAGCCACGTCACCCCCTCCATTGCGACCCAGTTACCGTTGGATCAACTTAGATCTGACGGTCTCAGGATCGAGCCACGCGTCTCCTTCCAGCAACCGTTGGATCACTCTTGATCCAACGGTCTTCAGCACGCCACGTCAACGAAGTCCGAGCCTCTTCCCGACCCTCGGCTCGGACCACCCGAGGCTAGCCGAGCCTCACTCCAGACCTCCAGGAGCTATCGAGCCAAGCCCCGAGCCTCTGAAGCCGCCCGAGCCTAGGCCGACCCACGTGAGGAGCACGTGCGGCCTGGGCATTTTGCACATAGGCCCTGGGAGCTTTTCAAAATTGCAGAAAGGTCCCTGTGAAGCGCCACCACGTGAGGAGCACGTGCCCAGTGGAGAAATTGCATTTCAACCCCCCAGCATTATAGGTAATTTCATTTAAGTCCCTGTCAACATGTTTCTTTTTATGTAATTTTATTTTCTTGTATTGTAAATACACCCCTGTCTTTGCACGCATCCCTAGGTGTCATTTTGCATCATTTTGAAATTCTAAAAATTGTATATTGTTGAGTAACTTGTCCTCTATCTGTTGTGACACTTATCACATTTTTGTAACTATAGTAGATTTTTAAATGAATTAATTGGTTGATTTTGGTGATATTTTGCCTGGTTGGACCTTTTAATTGATAATTAATTCTCTGTAGCGCTAAAAATTCTTAAAAAATCACAGTAGCTCTAGGATAGTTAACTCAACCTTGCATAAAAATTTCATGTCATTTGCACGCATATCGAGGCCTAAATAAATTCTTTAGTGATTTCTTAGTTTAATTTTAATAGGTTCATTTCACAGTAAAATTAAGGTTTGACAATTTTCCAAGATTCCTTATCATTAGAACTATCTAGGATAATTTTTGTTCCTGAAAAAAATGTGATTTGTTATTTATTAAAATTAAATTAGTGAAATTTACCCTGCTGTCATTTTAAATTCACAGTAAATTCATTTAGTGTCGAAAAATTCCAAAAAAAATTAGGGTAGTTCATTTTCATCATAATTCATCATCTGGCCAATTTTCATAATTATTGGACTTAATTTGATATCTCAAACTGATTTAACTTTGGATTGGCTAGATTGTTGCATGTGTCTGCACAGAAAATAGAAAAAGATAAAAAAAAATAATTCCTTGACAAATCGAACATTGGACTTTGCTATTAATTCATCTAAGGAGACAGATGCCTCCTTAAGTTCGACCTTGGACTTCACCAAGTAAAAAAATCTGCCGCTTGAAATTATCTTAAATTTAATTAAAAGTGGTTTTTGATATTCCCTCTCGTATCCGACTGCAATGAAATTGATAATTAATTTGGGACATTAATCTGACCGAATTAACAAAGGGTGCGGGAGCGGCTATCAATGATCTCCAGCCTGAGTAGGAGATGGAAATCTTTTGTCATTTAGGTTGATATCTGACCGACCTCTTGATGCAGGTCCTCTACATGGGAATAGAGATTCAGAGGTGCCAGTTAGGTCAAAGAGTTGACTTAACGAGATCGAGATAAACAAAGTCCTATGTTGTATGCTGTCACAATATAGGCACGCATCCTCTGACCAGAGACAGATGTGTTACTATATGTCTGAGTATGTACATTTGGCAGACCAATAAATTGATGACCTAATAAAGGTCTATACACTGGCGGGCTGGTGTGCATATAAGGGTATATGAGTAATACGATCTCTCAAAGGGATCATACAGGTTCAGTTACTGAACCGGAAGACATGAGCTCACTCTTGAGATATTGGGAAGAATCAAATTCCGTGCACGGTCGTCTCTTTGGAAGCTTGACTGAATTTGTAGGTTTGATATATACTTTTGGAAAGTATATGATCAAGACCTAGGTATGATATATGCTTTTGGAAAGTATATGATCGATACCGACTCCCAATGATCGAATGAGAAACTTAATGATGAATCCCTGAAGTAGACAGTATAAAATTGATCTTATACTTCGGGTTTATACTGAGTCTTCCAGTATGCAGGATGTACAGGTATTGGGAATACCTGAGGGTGATGTGATCATAAACGGTTGTATAACCATGACGTTTCCATTCCTAGGGAGTGATGAAACGGGTCTGGATTTTAGTAACTCCTCTCAGTAGAGAAGTAATCTAATCTTAGTCCAAATGTTGGACATTGATCTGAATGTGATTCAGATGCAATGAGAAGATTAGATTTGCAGTCTTGATTTAATCAAGCATTTATGGGAGGCCCGAGATCTGGATTTGAGATGTGATCTCAATATCCAAGTCACTATACGTGGAACAATACAATCGCCATGTCCTTATCTCCAAGTATTCGCGGAGAAAGCGCATTATCCTTGAAAGAGTTCAAGATAATTTCATTGTTGATATATGTATCCGAGCTTTGAGAAAATGGATAATTAAATGTGATTTAATTATCATGAACAGTATGAATTTGATTCATATTATTAAGAGGATTATCTTAGGTAATTAAATGTGATTTAATTATCAAAGATGTAAATAATGTGAATGTGATTCACATTATTTGGGCACATAAGAATAGAGATCCAAGATGATTAAATATGATTTAATTATCATGGATATGAATAATGTGGATAACATTATCCATATTAATCATATATATATTACAAATGCGATTTATAATATATAATAGAGAGCAATTTGTAATTTACATTTGTTAATTAAATGTTGATGTGAATTGGATTCACATTGGACAATTAATTGAAAATGTAACTCACATTTTATTTTGGGTTGTGAATGTGATTCACAATTTTCCAATGGCAAGATTGCAATATTCATAAAATAATTATGAATTATTTTTTGAATAATTTACAACAAGTGTTGTTGTAAATCTAGGAGATTTCCATGGGATAATGTAATCGCATGAGATATCACGAGATTACATGAGATTGCCATCAAATCCCATATTATGGAAGGAGGCAATCTTCATTCCATAATCTCCATGCTTGATTGATTTAATTTGGGATTAAATCATATTGATTTATCAATATATATTTAATCTAAATTAAATTTATTGTTGTTGGTTTTTTACCAACAAAATCTTGGCCATTAAAAGAAACACAAATCAATGTGAGCCATTGGATTTGTGTTGCCCATGGATTGAGATCCATGGATCCCAAAATATTATAAATAGAAGGTCACCCCTTGATCTTCACATGCTAATGAGAACACAAGTCTCTCTCTCTCTCTCTTTCTCTCTACACACCCTCTCTTCCTCTCTCATGTGGTCGTCCACCATGGATGCCCTAGAGAGATTCTCCATCACCGCAGCATCGTCGTTATGCTGCCCGATCGTCTGCTCGTGGATCTCTGTCTCCTTCGGTGCACCTTGCTCGTGAAGAAGACGTTGGATCTTGTGTGTCGAGATCAGGAGATCCGATGCTTGGATCATCAACATGGATTGCGAGAACCACGTGTTTCATCAACACGCTCGCAAGCGTCTCCTCCGTCGGATCAGACTTGAGACAGGAGGTCTCTTTGTTTAGAGACTCGATCACAACCACGTTTCAAGAGGTAAGCCTATTACTTGTTTGTGGTTTAACGAAATGATTCGAGAAGTGTTCTTGGATCATGCGGTTTCGTCGCATAAAAAATTTTAATTTCCGTTGCATAGAACAACTAGTGCGACTAGTCGTTCCTCGTCGTATTCGATACGATGCTCACGCTTCCGTGATGTGCTTGAGGATTATCCCATATCCTTCAAGTGGTATCAGAGCCTTAAATCGAAGGTTTCGGATACAATCCGTAAGCCTAAGCTGACTCGGGTTCGTTAGGGTTGCGAAAGTTTTATCGCATTTCATTTTCGCACACCTGTTTAGTGAATAAATTTGGTCCTGTTTAAAATGGTTAAACATGAATTAATCACTTGGATTTTTTTCCTTTACTAAATAAGGAAACCATAGGATCTGAGTTTACATAATTTGGATTCCATTTGCTCGAGATATAGTCGTTTTAATGAACATGTATTCACTGTTACGGGAACTACGAATCTTAACATGATTAATGAGTTAATTACTATTTTTATCCGCCTTAAAATGTGTGAAATATCAGTTAGGTTCTGACATAAATCAAATTAGTAATCTTAGGAAACCGATTTTGCATAATTTCGATTTGTTTTGATTGAGATATGTTAATTTTAGTAAGTAGGGGTCACTGCTGAAATTACATTCCTAATCAAGAATCAAGTGATTATCAATTAGTGAAATTAATTGTTAATTTCTTGAAATAATTATGGAAAATATTTGAGAAATATTTAATTATAATTATTTCCTTAATTGACTTGGCCTCAACCAATAATTGATTAGATTTGATCTAGATCATAATTGGAAACACAATCAACAAACAACTTGCTTGAATAGGATTGGGAATTTGGTTAGCAAATTTCCTTATAATCAAAATTTTTTTGATTATTTTTATATGATATAATTTTGGTTGAAAAATCGGTGATCATCTCAAGTACAAAGTGATTGGCTCGGCATTATTTTTTCCCGAGGCAGATATGGTGTCTAGTCGGGGAGCGTTGGGGTAGCGGGTCACACCAGTTGCGATCCATCCCACTCCCGCCGGTATTGGCCATGACAACGGGTAGGGAACGAATGATGTCTGAGAGATCATGATGTATTTTCTAATTATTAAAATTCAAATTTATATGTACTTTGAGATAATACCATATATTCAAGTAAAATCAAGTTTGTTGATTGAATTGGATTGATAATTATTTTAATGTGATTAAGTTAATCATATCCAATTAAAAACAATCTATTATGAATAGATGTGTATTTCCCTTGGAAGAATTAATTATATGAATATGATTCATAATAATTGATTAAAATTTGAATATGAGGTGGAGGATCACATAAGTGACATCCATGGTCTTCTATCAAGGCGAAGGGTTCCGTCGCCAGATATTGTATGTAGGAGACGCCTGTCCGAAGTGACAGCTCCTGCATATGATCCATTTGGATCAGGCTCGTCACTTTTCGAAAGAGTAAGGACGTATGCGTAGTAACCCCAATATCGGATCCTCATATTATCGGGGAGATATTGGATTGCGCATAGCGAGTTGTATTCATGTTGATGGTTGGTTCAATTAATGACGGGTCAATATCACCTTAGAGGTGATGGGCTCGGGTGTTAAAGACCGAATTGGGAGATGCAAGTTGGACTTGAAAGACGGAATGTGTTCCCGCTTCTTTTTATCCGAGTTACAGGTTCTCATATTATTGGGATGTAACAAAGATAAGGAAGGAGATCCCAGATCTTGCTTGAGATATAATGGTAAGTATATCTCTTACATTGAAAGTGATTAAGGAAATGAACTTTCATTATTGACATGTCAAGAAACCTTTGATATAAAAATTCCTAAATCAAAGTAAATTATATATTTATATATGTTTATGCAAATTTCTTATTTCAGATAATCCTTCTTTAATCCCACTCAATGTTATACTCAATAATAATCAGTAGAATATCATGGATTGGACCCGTGATCCAGATATTGTACTTGCAATTGGACACATAATGTATGTGGTTGCAATGTGCACGTTTCCTCATAATAATGAGGAATGATAATTAAATAGACAATAGGACTAAAACTCTAGGGTTTGTATGTCTCTATAAATCTTGATCTCATCGAGTGTACTTTTGAAGTGATATGTTGATAATGATCGTAATTATCAAATAATCCTTATAAAATCTAAGAAGATGTTCGGGCATACATATGTGCTCTCGACATATAATCATGAATGACATGTTTCTCTGCATTATGCAGAATGGTGGCTCTATAGGAGATGATGTATTCAAATTATTTGAGTACCTACTTGAACCTAAGTTTTAAGACTTTAAATGGATGTAGATACGATGAGTGTCATCATTCTACTATCTATACTCTAGTCATTCACGAAGCTTCATAATATTCATATTGTATGAATTGAATGAAGCAAATGTTGAAATACTCTTATATTGAAATTTTTGATTTCAACATAAGAGATCCTTTGTCTTGAGCAATGGTTGCTTATAGATAAAGGGAGCACAATGGAAGCATGGGTTGGACCCAAGTTAGAAGTATAGTCAAAGAGTTGACTGTACTTCTGTGACTTCCATATGACATCCAAACAGTTGGATGAATGCCAATACTGCAATAAGTTGATGTGTTGATAGTATGACTATCAAATCTATCTAGAATCCTTAGAGAAGGAATCATATAGTACATCAGAATAATCTACATATAATCATTGAAATTGACTTACTTATTTGATAAGAAAAAGTCTAATAATTGTATCTCAATCTTCTAATAACACTTGCAATTGGTTGCATCTGTATTAGAAGATTAGAAATTTGATCTTAAGGTTTAATGATCATCCATGTTGGAAGTGATGCAATTGTTGCAATAATTTCCATTGGATCAATAGACTTCATATTTTCAGTGGGAGCCCTTAGTCTTAGAGAATGTCTCTGTGATCTGGATATTAGAATACACTCGTAGTTTATTTCTAAATGTTGGAAATAAACATGAATTCTGGAATAAACCTATCATAGAGAGTTATGATGGATATATTTCAGATAGTAATCTAACATCTAGTGGACTCCGCTAAATTTCTAATGAATGGTTCATTAAGATTTCTAATACTGAAAATTAAACCTGTAAAGATCGATAGGAGGATAAAGATCATTTGACAATGATCTGGCATCATGTTTTGGACATATGTCTGTTAATGAGATCAATGGACAAGTAAGAGATGAAACTTTAGAATGTCTAAAATTTTAAAATTTGCATACTTATGAATATTGTATTCAAAGTAAAATACCCAATACACCCTTCTTTGGGAAAGGTGTAAGATGTCAAGGTATTCAGGATCTCATACATATTGATGTATGTGAATCATCTTTATCATAGTAAACATTATGGATATGTGATATCTATTGATGATTATGTATGATATGAGATTTCTTCTCTTCACCTAAGAAACCTTTGAAATATTCAAAGATTTCATAATTTTGGTTTAGAACCAAAGTTTGAAGGAAGATGAAATGCATTTGATCTAACCAAGGTAGCTTGTACATGTTAAATGAATTCAAGGAATACCTTATGGAGATGTGAATATCATTCCTATCTCAATCCTCCTAATCAACCTTAACTCAATAGAGTTGTAGGGAGATACAATTGATCATGTGTGACATGATTTGATCAATGATTAATCTTAGCATAATTATCTCTTATTTTCTAGGTATATATATGTGGTAGAGACTACATTATATATCCTAACAAGGTTCCATGCTAGTAAGCTGAAATCTAGCACCAGAGAGTGCTACTTCAATAGGAAAATAAAGGATAGTATTGGACCTATTTTGTGACATTAAGATTCTTAAAAGATCTCATCTCTGAGAATGTGATTCTTAGATAATGAGACTCTTAAGAATCAAGATGAAAATGAAATGAAGGAACTCATTTAATCTTGAGAAGATAACGAGGCTCCAGAAATCGGAAACTAAATAGACAATTAAAGATGAAACATTAACAATTCTTCAAATAAGTTTGAGGACGGATTCCATGTGTCAGTTGAATCTGACAATGATCTGACTTCATGTGATGATGCTTCTGAAGATCATATCATGGAAAGATGGATGTTAGCAATAGAGTCTAAAGTAGACTTCATATACAAATGTTGTATGTAGACCCTCGAGGATCCAACTATATGGGTAAGACCTATTATGGTGTAAATGGATCTTCAAGAGAAAGAGGGAACCTGATGAGAAGGTAGAGACCTTCAAGAGCACAGTTCGTAGCCATGAGCTATACACCGAAGAGAAGACATCGCTTGCGATGAGACTTGCTCTCCAGTGACCTTGCTTTAATCCATCAGAATATTGCTAACTATAGCTACACAACTTGACTTTGACATCTTTAAGATGAAAGTCAATATTGCATTTCTCCATGAATACCTCTCTGAGGACATTCACATGAAGCAGCCCTAGGGCTTTGAGGAAAGCAAAGAGTGCAAGCTAAGGAATTCCATCTGTGGACTCAAATAAGCTTGTTGTAGTTAGAATATTGGATTTGATGAAATCATAAATGTTATGGTTTCAGATAAAATCTTGATAAACCATGTGAAGCTTAGTGGGAGTGCCATTGTGTTCACCGTGTTAAATGTAAATAATATCCTAATCATTTAGAATAATATAAGGATGATAATAATAAGTGTTTTATAATCTGGTTGTTCCATACCTCGAGATATGATCTCAAGGATACCTCTTAGATCTTAGTTCTGAAGTTGTTCAGAAGCAAAGAGAAGAGGGTATTGGGACTGTCACATTAAGAGCACACCTTGAACATTTTCATTTTCTAGAAAATTCCAAGAACTTCTTTTCCTCAAGATATAGTACTGACCTATCTAAATGGATAACACCTCAAAGAGTTGAGGATGTGAATGTTAAAACTGCTTTCCCTTGTGCATCAGTTCCGAGAAGCCGTGTGTATGCTAGATGTGTACAAAAGCCAGATGTCTATCATGCAGTGGGAGCAGTAAACTGTTACTAATCCTACTATGGTGATAAAACACTTGATTGTAGTAATAACGATATCATCATAGAAGACAAAACTTTTGAGATAGTGATCTTAAAGTCTTATCTTCAAGAAATTAAGACTTTATAGATAGTGATCTAAAAGGTCTTAACTACGGATACCTTAGGAGATAGAGATCTCAAGAATTAAAGGTATTCTAATAAGGAAGATAGAAATTAAATACTGATTAAATGATTATTGAGTTGTGGTGTCAACGACACTATAACTAACAATGTTGAGTATTGGTTGCATAAGATGTAATTTTCGCATTGAATGCAAAAACTGTTACTCGGAGATATGCAAATGCCGTAAAAAGACTTGGCGTAGTCTCTAGGGAACAGAGTGATTGATTAGCTTACCTAGTTATTTTCTAAATAGCCTATGATTGTCACATGAGTGCGGGTTTAAATGATTAGCCCACTAATGGCTCTTTGGGCTAGTGGGAGATTGTTGGACATGCGAGCCCACAGCGAGCCATTATGCAATAAATGTTATTGCGAATATCATTCCCTGATCTGAAATGAAGAAATATAATTTGCATAATAGGTCCCTTAGTACAATTAGGGTTATGTACCATGCCATCTTGATGATCATACAACTGTTGATTCAAATATTGAATCATAGAGGCTGGTGCTTGGATGAACATCTAAAGAGTTAGATTGAGGACTCATCAAGCACCATCAAATGACTGTTAAGAGATGATCTCCAACCTGAGTAGGAGATGGCTATCCTTTCTCATTTAGGCTGATATCTAACCGACCTCTTGATGCAGGTCCTCTGCATGGGAATAGAGATTCGAAGGTGTCAGATTAGTTAGGTCAAAGATTTGGCTTAATGAGATCGAGATAACCAAAGTCCTATGTTGTATGCTGTCACAATATAGGCACGCATCCTCTGACCAGAGACAGATGTGTTACTATATGTCTGAGTATGTACATTTGGCAGACCAATAAGTTGATGACCTAATCAAGGTCTATACATCAGCGCGCTGGTGTGCATATAAGGGCATATGAGTAATACGATCTCTCAAAGGGATCATATAGGTTCAGTTACCGAACCAGAAGACATGAGCTCACTCATAAGATATTGGGAAGAATCAAATTCCGTGCACGGTCGTCTCGCTTTGGAAGCTTGACTGAATTTGTATGCTTGATATATACTTTTGGAAAGTATATGATCAAGACCGAGGTATGATATATGATTTTGGAAAGCATATGATCGATACCGACTCCCAATGATCGAATGAGAAACTTAATGATAAATCGCTGAAGTAGACAGTATAAAATTGATCTTATACTTCGGGTTTATTCTGAGTCTTCCAGTATGCAGGATGTACAGGTATTGGGAATACCTGAGGGTGATGTGATTATAAACGGTTGTATAAACATGACGCTTCCATTCCTAGGGAGTGATGAAACGGGTCTGGATTTTAGTAACTCCTCTCAGTAGAGAAGTAATCTAATCTTAGTCCAAATGTTGGACATTGATCTGAATGTGATTCAGATGCAATGGAAGATTAGATTTGCGGTCTTGATTTAATCAAGCATCTATAGGAGGCCTGAGATCTGGATTTGAGAAGTGATCTCAATATCCAAGTCACTATACGTGGAACAATACAATCTCCTTGTCCTTATCTCCAAGTATTCGCGGAGAAAGCGCATTATCCTTGACAGAGTTTAGGATAATTTCATTGTTGATATATGTATCCGAGCATTGAGAAAATGGATAATTAAATGTGATATAATTATCATGAATAATATGAATTTAATTCATATTATAAAGAGAGTTATCTTAGATATTTAAATGTGATTTAATTATCAAAGATGTAAATAATGTGAATGTGATTCACATTATTTGGGTACATAAGAATAGAGATCCAAGATGATTAAATGTCATTTAATTATCATGTATAATATATAAGAGAGAGCAATTTGTAATTTACATTTGTTAATTAAATGTTGATGTGAATTGGATTCACATTGGACAATTAATTGAAAATGTAATTCATATTTTATTTTGGGTTGTGAACGTGATTCGCACTTTTCTAATGGCAATATTGCAATATTCACAAAATAATTATGAATTATTTTTGTTGAATAATTTACAACAAGTGTTGTTGTAAATCTTGGAGATTTCCATGGGATAATGTAATCTCATGAGATATCATGAGATTACAAGAGATTGCCACCAAATCTCATATTATGGAAGGAGGCAATCTTCATTCCATAATCTCCATGCTTGATTGGTTTAATTTGGGATTAAATCATATTGATTTATCAATATATATTTAATCTAAATTAAATTAATTGTTGTTGTTTTTACCAACAAAATCTTGGCCATTAAAAGAAACACAAATCAATGTGAGCCATTGGATTTGTGTTGCCCATGGATTGAGATCCATGGATCCCAAAATATTATACATAGAAAGGCACCCCTTGCTCTTCACATGCTAATGAGAACACAAGTCTCTCTCTCTTTCTCTCTAAACGCCCTCTCTTCCTCTCTCATGTGGTCGTCCACCATGGATGCCCTAGAGAGTTTCTCCATCGCGGTAGCATCGTCGTTATGCTGCCCGATCGTTTGCTCGTGGATCTCCGTCTCCTTCGGTGTGCCTTGCTCGTGAAGAAGACGTCGGATCTCGTGTGTCGAGATCAGGAGATCTGCCGCTTGGATCATCAACATGGATTGCGAGAAGCACGTGTTTCATTAACATGCTCGCAAGCGTCTCCTCCGTCGGATCGAACTTGAGACAGGAGGTCTCTTCGTTTAGAGACTCGATCGCAACCACGCTTCAAGAGGTAAGCCTATTACTTGTTTGTAGTTTAAATGAAATGATTCAAGAAGTGTTATTGGATCATGTAGTTTCGTCGCATAAAAATTTTTAATTTTCGCTGCATAGAACAACTAGTGTGACTAGTCGTTCCTCGTCGTATTCAATACGACGCTCACGCTTCCGTAATGCGCTTGAGGATTATCCCATATCCTTTAGTTACGTGCATTGCACGTAGCGCCTTGGAGAGTTTGCACAAAACCCAGGTGGATTTCGATATTTGCAAATACATCCTCTAGGGACCTCACTGAAAAGATACTATTTATTTTTGTTACATTTAGTCTTTGGAATTGTTTATTGCATAACTTTCTCATACAAACTCCATTTTTAGCGTACAATATGTCATTTTAAAGCTTATTTCATGCTCTATCATTTTGCATAAGTAGACAGATCATATCTGGATTTAGATCACACATTTTTTAGGTGTAATTTGATCTATGTAGGTTGATTATTGATATTTTTATGCCATTTTTTGAGAAAATCTAACTTTATCTGCAGGAATTGGATTGAAGATATTTAATTAGATTAATTCTCCTTTGATTATAGATAATTATTTTTTGAAAAATTAATCTCTGCAGGGGGCAAGATCGAGGGAGAATTATTGTATTGCACTGATATTTTTGGAGTTTTCATTTAATCCTCTCTAGATAATTGCCCATATTAAATTATGGATTTAATTTATGCAAGAGCTTATTTGAGGTTCAAATTACAAGGAAAAACATGGGTTGAAGTATCTTGAGAAAATTCTTGCAGGACAAATCTTTGATACATTGATCTTTTTGGTTTGCATCCAAGATATTGATTGATAAATATTTCTTGGATTTATTTGATCTGTGAATTTATTTTGTGGAATAATTGACGTATTGAAATTGAGGATTACAAATCAAAATAACAGATCATGTGCTCAATTGTCTTCTCTGTTTTGCATCACATTTTCCTCATTACGTTTCTTTCATTTTATTTTCTATTTACTCCCTGACTCAGAGATCACTATAGCAACTAATTATATTTTTATAAATTTAGAACTGTACAATTAAAAAATTACCGTTCATTGTGTTCGATCTTGGTAGACTTACCAAGTTAAAAATACTCCACAACATTCAAATGATTTTTGATAGATTATTTTTTGCATTCCTATACTACAATATATCATTCTTAAATGAGGTAGAAAGCGGTTCATTAGTCCCACGTAAAATCACATGTTCAATGTTTTATTCTTCTTGATTTATTGCTATGTTTATCGAATCACTTCCACATTCTAGATTTCAACATCATGGATGTTCTTTTTCACAGTTTAAATGAATGAAATAGTTAAAATGATATTTGGCATTCCATGGTCAAGAATATTTTTGCCAATTTTTGCCATTTTTTACTATCTGGATTGCACATTGATTTATATGCGATATATTTTTCATAAAATATTTGAGAAGGTTTATCACATGTTCAATATATTTGACATTTGAGCACAAGTACAAGTGCCATAAGATAATTGGGTAACATAGTTTTGGGGATAAAGAGCTCATTATGGATGATTGATGAAAATGGAATAAACTGTGATTTTAAATTTTATTACATAATTTATGCAATATATATATAACCTCATTTTGGGGCATGATTTGAGGAGTAAAAGTTCTGTACAAGTGTTGACAACCCTCGTTATTATTTTCATTGCGATAGTATACAATAAACATATGTTTTGGAAATAGCATTTTTTTTCATTTTTATGTACTAACAAGCTTTTATTGCATTCACCATAAAGTGATAATTATGATCTGTTTTGGACATAGCATTTTTTTCATTTTTATTTACTAACATGCTTTTATTGCATTCACCATTTGTGCCCACTTAAATGATCGGGTGGTAGTGCAGTGTCTCTACCACCCAAAAGAGCAGCGTTCAAATCCCCCCTTGTGGGGATTGCATTAGCTAATCGACAGCTAGCGTAAAAAATAGTTGAATCTTTTAACTGGATTTGAGCAAGAATCCATATAGCTGACCCTACTTATAGTGGGAGAAAGCTTCATCATTTTATTGGATGCATAATTAATGCAATGTTGATGATATCATCTTTACAAGTG